>CM062058.1:20290082-21033832 GCA_030954485.1 Citrullus mucosospermus
AAATGTAAATTGTGCATTAAGCATGTATTAATTGTTTATTGGTGTGGACATGTCAACATTCAACTTATAAAGATTATAGTACTAGATTTAATGTTTGAGAATCCAATGCAAATAGAACTTTGCACTAATCTTTTCCACCACACTTTAGAATATTCTCATATGTTAAAAGTAATTATGTACTTAGAACTAATGATAATCTAACCAAATTACTTTATTAATCACATCTTAAATTACCTTTTTCTTTGTGACATTATTTAAAAATTGTACTCTTGGTTCTTAATAATAAAATAACTATGCTCTTTATACATACTTCTTCTTTTTTTTTTTGGTTAAAATATCATTATGGTCTCTATAACTTTAAAGTTTGTTCAATTTTAGTTTATGTAATTTTGATAAATCTTAAATTTAACTTTTTATTGAAATTTGTTAAACAAAACAATAATAAAAATGTCCATTGATAAAAACTTTTTTTTTTTTAAAAAAAAAACTAAAAGTAGAAACTAATATGATAATACAGAGACCAAAATGTTAATAATATGTTAATGTAACTTACATTTTGTTTTTAAGAACTATGTCTCTTATTTATAAAGTCACAATTAATTAATATGAATTTAAATAAAATTTAGGTTAAATTACATCTGACAAAGTCTTTTTTTGGGGAAGGAATTGAAAACGTTTTTGACACTTTTAAATGGGGTTCTGTTTTTGGTTTTTTTGAGTACTTCATACTTGAATAATAACTATTTATTACAAATTAAATACATGATATTATCTTAGAAATGTAAAAGAAAATAAGAAAAATAAAATAAAACTTAAAATGGTCTGTAAAATTAAAGATGACGAGCTTCATTAAAGTTGGGACAAATTTAGATAAGTGGGAAACATGACAACCAATTTTTATGTCCAATCAAAGCAGAAAAAGTAGGAAAGATTGTCTATGATCTCACTTTTTCTTGTCTACCCTTTCATGGGGTTCTTGCAGCTAAACCCCTTTTAAATCACAAATTCATTTGTGTGAGCATTTTTTATTTTTGGGGGGAAGATATTGAATTGCATGTAACAAATTAAAGATAAACTTCACAAATTCAATCCAATAAAATAAAATCAAATCAAATCAAATCCAATCCAAGCATTATAACCTAAAACAAGTAATACGTTGAAGAGATCTCCAAAACATACTTAAAAAAAAAAATAGATTCCAAAGAAAAGAATAATGACTGATGGATTCAGATCTTCATGCTGTACAAAGCACAAATTTCTATTAGGTTAGACATTATAAACTTATAGATTTGCATTTAATATATGGTTCTGAGTTTTCGTTTTTGTTTTTGTGTATAATAGGGTTCTTGCCTAAACTCCTTTTAAATCCAATTTATGGGTTTCAACATATTAAACATGTCTTATAAAGTATTGAATTGTAAGAAAGAGAAGATAAACTTTTTGAAGACAAGATACAAACAACAAACAACCACAAGAGTTATAATCTAAGACAAGCAATACATGAAAACAGATTCTAAGGGAAAGAAAGTACATGAATCTCCTTAACAAAATCTCAAGCCACTTAGACTAACAGAGCAACATATCTAATCAACTTGACAAATATATATCTTAATTCAACATTATCATATTTGATATGTTTTGATTTAAACAATAGATATATAATCGACCCACAAAAATGTTCAAATTTCAACCATAAAAATATCCACGTTTAAAAAGAAACATTGATAAACAGTATTAAAAGTGGTTTTGGGTGATGCTGAATGGTTATGTTCCCCTTATTTTTGAGAGAGAGAGAGAGAATTTGTATGCAAATTTGGGCCAGGCTTGAAGAAGTCTAAGAAGAATCCAATCCAAATTAAGAAGCTCCATGTTAGCCCATGATGAATTCAATCAATTCCCATCAACGGACTCATTGCAGCCCACTGGAAATTAGGAGAGTTCACAAAATTTGATCCCAACAATCCAATCTAATTCATCCCATTTGCATGGAGTTAGATTCAAATAAATTAAAATCCTATGGGGTGAGTTGTTTCCTAGGTTTACCTAAAATAACTTGAAATTTTTAACTTTTAAAAATATGTTTTTCTTTTTACTTGTTATACATCTATATATATATACATTAATTTTAATTTTATTTAATTTTGTAATTTTATTGACTTTTTTTCCAACAACACTAAAAATGATTTTTTTAGCACTTTTTAAAGAAAATTTTCATAAGATATATTGAAATCGTGTTGTTAATCTATATGAAAATAATTAAGGGTTGTTTTCAAATATAGCAAAATGAGCCAAAATATTTACAAATATAGCAAAATATCACGTCTATATGTGATAGACCTTGATAGACATTATCTTCTATCATTGTCTATTAGTGATAGACAATTCGATGTCTATCAATGTCTATTGTTAATAGACGGTAACATTTTACTATATTTGAAAATATTTTCAGTAATTAATTATCCAATAATTGAATAAAACTTTTACATATTAACATTTTACTTGTTTTTAGAACAAAAATTTAAATAAATGACGCGAGTAATCCAAATTAATCAAACTCAAATATTTCATAGTTGTATTGGGTGATTATTTAATAAGAGTTATTTGGAACTAAAAAAAATTAACATTTCAACCCTTGGATAAGTCTAAAAGGTATGTCAAGCTAAGCAAAGGTTAAAAAAAAAAAAAAGAAAAGAGGAACCTTTTGAAAAAGTTTCCCACCATGGCACATGGCAATTTGAAAGTCAGTTCTTTTTTGGAAAAGGAAAAGAGAACAAAAACAAAAAAGAGACGTTTTTAGTCTCTTTTTGGACCATATGTGATTCCTAATTCCTGATTCCTAATCATGCCTGATTTTGTTTTTGGTTCTCACAGTTTCAAAATTGAAAAGAAAAAGGGAAATTTAGCTTCCTACTCCTTTGCTTTGATGAACAACTGGGAACTGCAACTCAGGTACATTTCTAAATTCCCTTTCAATGGAGTTTTCTTTTCTTCTATTTTTCTCTCCAATAGTTAGATATTTGAGTTTGCTTATCTGGGTTTGTTGTAATATTAGTAAATTCTGCTTCAACTTTCTTGAGCCTGTAAATGGAGGTAGAAAGTGTCAATATTTGGGCTTCTCTTGAAGGAAGTTGTTGCTGCCCCAAATTGAGTTTTGAATCTATACTTTTGTGGGTTTCCATTTTTCAGTCTTAAGTATGATTTCTAATTTGAAAGAAAAAGTTCACTGTTAAGGACTCCTAGGTGTTTGTGTTTATGCCCAACTGAAATTTTTGCTTCTTTCCACATGTATATGACCATCTGATCACAAAACATGAAATATCACTGCAGTTGTTCATGTGAGTTGAATGAATCCTTAGAAGCCAATGTTGAAAAGGTGAATAGATGTAGTTACGACAATACACCAAGATAAACGACAAACTTGTTTATTGAATTGTTAAGATATTCAAGTGGGATGCTTTCTGCATTACTTTGTGGAGACTTGGACGTAGAGATGAAGATTAGATGATTTAAGGGTTTTTTTTTTTTTCGTTTAGTTTTGGGTTGGGGACAATTAGATGAGCTGCTTTTTTTTTTAAGCATTCAGTGTGTCCCCTTCACATATTTAGAAGGGGACACATGAACTCGCATATTACATATGTATTTGGTATCTGAGAGTATTGTTATTTGATACATATTTGATACCGAATTCTTTGCCTCACATGAAGTATCTTTGCTACATAGGCAGCAGCGATTTGGAGAGTGATTAGAAAGAGGAGTTTTTCAGTGTTTTACATATTATATGCAATATGCTACATTGTCAATAGTCAGTAGTTTAATGGAATTTGAAATGTTTGTCATGAAGGAGTCAAGGACTCAGCTTGTTGAGTATCCTAGGCTTGTAAATGGATTCAAGAGAACCTTCAACTCCAATTGCTGCATATTATGAACATGAAGGCAAGTATAATGACGAGCTTCACCGTTCTATATCCCAAAGGAACCTCCTTGAGGGTGAAGATTCAAAGATCGGCTCAGCAAATGTGCCCTCCCCATCTGCTAAGTTTCAGAAAATAGCAGAGAAAATGGATCAGATTTCGCGGTCTGTTCCCTCTTCTAGAGGGATTCTTCAACAGAACATCAAGTTGAGATCTTATATAGGATTTTGTAAAGAGTGGATCAAAGACCCTTTGAACATTGCCTTTCTTTTGTGGATGATATGTGTTGCGATTTCGGGAGCGGTCCTCTTTCTTGTAATGACTGGAATGTTGAACAATCTCCTGCCAAGTAAATCACAGAGAGAGGTTTGGTTTGAGGTTAATAACCAATTCCTGACTGCTCTCTTCACTCTCATGTGTTTGTATCACCATCCTAAGCGGATTCACGACGTGATACTCCTGTGTAGGTGGAAACCGAGCGACATCCGTACACTGCGAAAAGTTTACTGCAAAAATGGAACTTACAAGCCACATGAATGGAAACACATGATGGTTTTACTTGTATTGCTTCATATAAACTGCTTTGCTCAATATGCTTTATCTGGCCTTAATTTGGGCTACAAGAAACCTGAAAGGTCAGTTTTTGGAGTTTCAATCTGCCTTGCTGTTGCAATCTTGGCTGCTGCAGGTGCTGGTTTATACTCCATTTTCAGCCCACTTGGAAAGAAATACAACTGCGACGAAGATGAGGAAAATCCAAACCAAATCGACGAGAGTGTCTCATTTGCATCAAGAATTGTTGACAAGCCTCAATGGAGAGGGGGGCTGTTTCATTTCCTGGATGACATTAAGACAGCCTTCCTTTCCCTCTTCTGCAGCTTCTGTTTATTTGGATGGAACATGGAAAGGCTAGGATTTGGGAACATGTACGTGCATGCTGCAACATTCGTAATCTTTTGCACCGCCCCACTTTGTTTGTTTGGTTTGGCAGCTAATATTGTAGATCCTTGGTCTGTCAAAGTAGCTCTCAGTTTAATTGGCATTCTTCTTTCTGTATTTGGGCTACTCTATGGAGGATATTGGAGGATTCAAATGAGGAAACAGTTCGACTTGCCGAAGAACGACTCATGTTGGGGGAAACCAAATGTTGCAGACTGTGCACAGTGGCTTTTCTGCTGCTGCTGCTCTCTTGCTCAGGAGGTTAGGACAGCTGATTTCTATGAAACAATGGATGAAAACCTCTGCAAAAACCGAACGAATGACAATGATAAGAACGACATCCTTTCCCCGTTGCCTCGTGAAGGTGGAACAGTTTATGAACTTAGATCAAACCTGGCTTCACCAATCTGGGATAGTGATAAGTTAACTGAGATGATGGCCAAAAAAGATCTAAATTCAAACAGTTTGTTATATGAAACTGATAAAGTAGAACAGCTTATGAATCCTCCTACTCCATCTTCAATGGAAAGAGATGGTTTTGAGGTGAAAATGACCAAAAATCTTGCTGGAGAAAGGCCATTGAGTCTCGGAGGAATTTGATTATACATTCTATTCTGTTTTCTTTTGTTTTTGCCAATGATCATGTTTGAACTGAACTAATATATAGTTTTATATGTATTATTATGTAAATTCATAGAGTATATATGTTCATTTTGTGCTTGTTTATCATAAAAAGTTTCCTTTTTGTTGTTCTAACACATAATAAATATGGTGAAAATGATTATAGTTCAACGGTAATTGATATGTACTAATTTCCTTAAAGTTAGAAGTTCAAATCGTTTATATTTACTTAAAAATAATTATAATAGTAATGTCTCCAATGTTTAGAAGTTAACAAATCTCAAAAGACCATAGAAAGAAAGATTCCAAAAACAACTTTATTGTGTTGAGCCTGTAGTAAATGGAGTTTTCTCAAATTGAAAAAAATTGATGAATATACACATTTTTTTTGAAGTTATTTGAGTTGTAAATGTAGTGTTAGTAATCGTTATTATTGGTATTTATACTCATATATGGTTGATATTTGGTTGGTTAAATTACAAATTTAGTATTTGAATTTTGTTTGTTAAAAGTTCATGATCTATTAGGCAATTAATTAAAAATTTAGGGTTCTAATATACATAAAATATAATTGTATAATATATCAATTAATTTTTAATTCAAACTTCTCAGGGATAATTAGATATAAAGTCGAAACTTTAGGGCCGTCTTATTCGACATTTTTAAAAGTTTAGGGACCAAATAGACACAAAATATGTATCAAAATTTAGGGTTGAACTTGTAATTTAACTTATTTTATTTTAAATTTTATTTTAGTTTATAAATTTTAAAATATTTTATTTTAGTGTCTAAAAAATTTACTTTTGTTTGATCACTGTTCCGTTTTTTATTTTTTACTTTTGTAAATTAAGCTTATAAAATTATCTTCACCTATGAGTTTTTTTTTTTTTTTTTTTTGTTACTTTTCTATTTTTAAATTGTGTTTTCACAATGTTCGTAAAGTTGTAAGAACTAAAAATTGATTAAAAAATAGGAAAATTATTATAAATAGAAAAAAATATCAAATTATTTAAATATAGAAAAATTTCATTGTATATCAACAATCTATTGCTCGAAGTCTATCACGGTCTTTTACTGATATACATTGAAAATTTTCTATATTTATAAATAGTTTAACTTATTTTTCTATACTTGAAAACAACTCAAAAAATATTATTCTTAAAAACTTAATTTTGTTTTAGAATTTAATTAAAATTTTAATATTTCTTTTAAAAGATGTGAAAATCACACTAAACAGAAATTGTGAACAACTATACACAAATTCAAGAAAAGAAAATTGTTATCATGTACTCTTTTTTTTTTTTTTTTTTATAGTTTTTAAAACTGGGTTTGGATTAAAAAATAAATGAATAAAAAAAAACCATTCGATAAATTCAATGTTCGAAGCAAAATTTTCAAAAAATAGAAAATAAAAAACAAATATTTATGGGACAAACAGTTAGAAATTTATTTAAAAACTTTGTAAATATAACAACTACCAACAAGCTTTACAAATTACAACAAAGACTAAAATAGTTATTATTCAAGTATCAAACTAAAAAGTATTTAAAAGTCATTTTATATTATATTTCATAAGGAGTCAAGGTTTGAATAACTTTTTCTAAAGTTCGAATCTTCGTTGCTGAATTCATATAATTCTATATCCTAAAAACAAAATAGAGATCGAACACATGTACAACATGATATTTCAAATAAAAAAGATTACTAATGAAGACCTAACAATATATACTATATCTGTTTTCTCTCTCAGTGAAGAAGGACACAGCATGGAGATATGGAAGAGATTTTGGGCATAGTTTTTTCCTTTTTCTTTTTTGAGCCATTAGAGAAGGAAGGAAGCTTTCAATCTCTTTCTTAGAGTTATGAATATGATATGTCTTTAATTAATTACTTTACATTACAATCATGGCCTACTAGAAAAGGAATCTAAGTCCACCCTCCCACACTTCCCACCAATCATTTCGTAGAGGACAGTAGAGAGATGAAAATTGATAACACTCTTCCCACACGTGTGATGGCGACCGGTAAGAAAACGACATGTGTATGTATGATTATTTAGAAAAAATTTTAATGCTAAGATGAAATATGAAATAGGAGAGTCATGTCAGGTACCGTTTAATCATTGTGTCATAATTAGAATACAAATTTAGTTTTTAAATTGTTATGTGGTGTCTAATAAATTCTATAACGTTAATAAATATGCGAGAGTGAATCTCTTTAACACTTTTAAACATCAATAAATCAACCTCACATTTCTAAAATGACATCAATTACCATTATCCAAAGGTTGATGGTGTAGGCCAAATTATAGGAAAATAAGGAAATAATGGAAATAACTAATTCTAACTCAATGAACTCACGTTGTTTTCTTACGACAAATTTGCTCCCCTATGATATTTAAGGCGCATCATGAACAATTGTCCAGATGACTTACTAACCTATGAACACTTTAACCTTATGATGATACATAATGAAACTACCGTATTTGAGTAATTGTATAAAAAAGAGAAAGAATCGGAAGAAAAGTTATTTGTTTATATATATATATAATAAGAAAATTACATATTTTTAAACTATTTGTGGCCTCACATATCTTTGGTATAGAATTATCATGTTTTTTTTAGAAGAGATATATTCTTCTTTAAGATTGTGTCTTGCACCGTAAAACACATTTTCTCATGAAGAATTGTGGTTATTTAAATTTAAAAAAACAAATTAATTTTATTTACATTTTTCAACACATGGATTCAACCTGAACCTAACTTCAAAAAAAAAAAAAAAGAATCTACAATATATAAAATAGAATTTTGTAACTAGTAGATTAAAAACAGGTCGACTTGGTCAAAGACAGGGACCGATTAAACAGAATATTAAAAGTATGAAGATTTATTAAACAT
This sequence comes from Citrullus mucosospermus, assembly GCA_030954485.1. Lineage (NCBI taxonomy): Eukaryota > Viridiplantae > Streptophyta > Magnoliopsida > Cucurbitales > Cucurbitaceae > Citrullus > Citrullus mucosospermus. The sequence goes on from CM062058.1 coordinate 20,298,451, forward strand.
TAAATTTAGAAACTAAACTAATAATTTAACTTTGTAGGATGATTCATACCATGATCAAATTTTGATATTTTGATCATTTTTATTTATGCAACTTATAAGGAATTCCACAGCTACATCACTTGTCAAAAATTAATTTGTCATTTCAAGTTGGGTGGTGTCCAAGTTAGAAGACCCATTTACTTGTTTTTAAGTACTTAAAAAGTCATTAAAATCAAAACATGTTTTTAAGCTTCTCGCATCATTGAGATGAGATTACTTGATCATTAATGCAATTTTTTGGAAATATTCTTTTCTTTTTTATTTGTATTTTCCTCTTCTCATATAGTGCAATTTTAATGGGATTTTGCTTAGATTAATTGGGTTTAAGTTTGGTTTTGAATCTAATGAAGATATAACAAGAAATAGAAGTGGATAGGTGTAATATTATGGTGTGGAAGGTGACAAAAATAGTCTCTAAAAAGAGTATTTGAATTGAGGAGCCTAATAAGAGTTTTAAGTTTGAAGTTAGAGAGATGGATGTTTGGTTGAAGATTGGGTAGAAGAATCTTTTGAAGATGTGTGGTCACCCATATATATTGACCCACAACAATAAAGAACATCAGTTACTCAAAGATATTAATGTTTACAAAATTTAACCATTGAAAAGACTTGTTTTAGTAATCTAAAAGAAAGAGTTATATAATTATAAAGTTTCAAAAATTTTAGTTAATATAAACCTAACTAAAGTTTTATGAAAAGAAAAGGAAGGGGATTAGTATAGAATTGAGTAAAAGCATAAAACCAAAAATGTGAAATAAATGGAAAGTTAAGAGAGGAAACATAAGATTTTTAGATCAATGCATATATTTAATTATAATCTTTTATTTCATCCAAATTTTCATATTAAGATTGTACCTCAAACTTTTAAAAGTGGAAAGCCCCATAAATTCAAGACATAATATCTCGGAAAAGAACATTCCCAATCATACCACCTTTTAGAGGTGTTTGGCTCACCAGTTAGATTGAGTGGGTAAAAATTATCAACTCAATGTTTGCCCACCAACTTTAAATGTTGGTGGAGTTAGTTATTTTTATCAACTCAACCTAACTCTTCCTTACTCCAATGTTTTTAATGATTCCACCCGTTGGCCACCACCGTCGATTACAGTTGTCACATTTCAGCGACCAATTCCAATACCATCTTCGCGCGCTCAACTACTAGGCTCCAGCAACCACCTCCAACGACAACTTCGACGAAACCGCCTTCGATGATCAACTCCAACAATAACTATCTTATAGGATTGGTATGGCAATCCTAGAACAGGGTGAATAGAGTTTATTAAAACTGATTGACTTTTTTCCAATGTGGGCCCAATTGAACAAATTAACAAACTTTTTGTTAACAAGCAATTTAAACAATAATTTTATGCAAATAATTTTGCTTTGAATTAAATAATAAATTAACAATCAGACATCAAAGCACCATATTTAATTTTAACAATAAGATTGGTAAAGTATATATAGAAATTTAAGAACTACCAATCAAAATAAACCAATACAAGCACTTAATTCCAAAAACAAAAATTGCAATTAATTTTAAACAATAAAATTAATTTCCAAATTAAATAGGATAGAGAAGAGAAATTGACATTGTGATTTTATAGTGGTTCGACACAACCCGACCTACATCCACTTCCCAAGCTCCACTTAGGTATGTCACTAGAAACCTTGACTCTTTTCACAGCTTAGAGTCGAATTGCTACACCACTCTTTTTGTGAGTTCAAGAGTAAACTCAGTCTTTTCCATGATTAGGATCAAACTGTTTCAATTGCTCTTTTTTGGGATCAAGAGCAACCCTAACACAAACTTGAAAAAATTAAAGAGCACACTTACATCTCTCTCAATAGAGTGGATATACAAATTGTAGCACTCAATGAATCAATCCTCACAACATAATATATTTCTCTCAAGAATAAGATGAAAAGAAGAAAATTTAAGCTTGGTGAGAGCAACAATGGTGGCTTGGTGAATTATGGAGGATTGAAAATAGTGAAAGTTGTGAAATTTTGGAGAAGATGTGTTTGAAAAGAGAGGAAAGTAGGGTAAAAAATGGATCTTAATTTGGGTCATTTGATTGTTCAAAAAGTAAAATGAAAGACGGAGATTACAAGTAAGAAGTTTTTTTTTTAAAAAAAAAAAATATATATTATTTTAAAGACAACTACCCATTAGACACAAACATATATAATATTAAATTATTTTTCTTTTAAAACTAACTAACCGTTTGACATAAACATAAAATAATACTAATCTTTTTTTTTAAATCATTTTCTTTTTAACACTAATAAAAAAAAAATCAACACCCCACCATGTGTTACTCGATCCATAGCTCCAAGTGACACTCTAAATGGTCTGACTTGATGATTTGGCCTCCACGTCACCACCTCGGGTTTTCTGTTAACCTTATTTCGTCTCTAACTTCTTCGTTTGAACTTCGATTTGAGTAATTGAAGAGGCGTGAGAATCATTATTCCATGTTCTATGTTACGAACTATTCAAAATAATTAAATTGTTAGTAAACAAAATTAAATTTGTTATCATTAAAATATTAATTAATTAATTTGAGATTAAGGGCCAAAAAGCCAACAAGCCTCCCCAGATGATGACAAACCATTGAAGAAAAATAACATGAAATGCACATAACCATAGCAACACATATGATTAATTAATAATCCAATATCAAGAACATAAATCACCATAAAATTCATGCTTGAAATTCATTTAAAAGAATTAACTTCTCCCTTTAATTAACTCTCCCTCTAAAATTAATTCAATAGAACCAATCATGCAACGCAAATCACAATACATATTTTTCTTATACTTCACCCCCTTTGGAATCATAAAAAAGAACAATCAAGAAAAATAAACAAAGACATGAAAGTTCTCCTTAAAAACATGAACACATAATTTTGCAATTCTTCTCCTATCAACATGCCTTCTAAGAAACAAATTAATACAAACAACATTATATATTCAAGAGGCATCACAAAGAATCAATCAAGTTTAGTTTTATTCTATTTAAGAACAATTTCATGAATTTCTCCCCCTTTTGAAATAAATTAAACACTCCCCCTTAATAAGGGACAAACAGACATTTAACACATATCAACTCGATGATAGAAATATTAATTTAAAATTTTACTTCAAAGATAATTACTCTCCCTAAAATGATAAACAATATGCATAAGACGTATACATAACAATAAAAGAATATAAAGAATCAATATTATTCAAACATGAAATTCATATATGAATTAAGGGAAAAACTCCCCTTAAAAATATGCATTCTCCTTCTAAAGAGATTTCAATATATACCAAAAGGAGATAAAGTCAATCAAGTATAAATCAAACAATTGACCAAAATATCCAATATTATAAAATAAACATCAATTATTGAAAAACAAATGACGATACCAAATAATAACAAAGCCATGTTAGCAAATCAATATAAACATGGTTACAACATAAGCAATAATTAGACCAATTTTGACCAAAAACTTCAAGGGATTCAAGAATATAAATAAATTTCATAAATATTCCCCCTAGGAGAAAGAATTTAACAACTCTTCAAAACAACATGCTCAATGATCAATTCTTCTCAACATGAAATCAACTATTCTTGTCCATGATTATATTTTTTTGCAAACAAGAAAATATACCACTAACGGCACTCTTATTTTTTATGCTTGTTCAATTCATACGTCTCATGACTATTAAAATATGTTTTAAAGTTGTTGATTATATAAATAATAGTATCTTGTCTACATCAAGTGCAATAGTTACATGTAGAAAATTGCAAAATATAGTTTTATTTATTAGTTTACATCTCAAATGAGTGTTAGGGCCCGTTTGGATTAACTTAAAAAATAAATGTTTTTAAAAAATTCATTTTAAACACTTTGATAAGAGTTGTTTTAAATAAAAGCACTAATGGCTTTCAAAATCCCTTGTGAGTGGTTGCCAAACATTTGTATTTTTTTCAAAATGACTTATTTTTTAAATTAAACTGCTGAAAAGGGATTTCAAACACACCCTTAAAACTTTGGGAAAACATATGTGTAGTTGAATGGTGGAGCAAAAAGTTAGAAAAAAAACTCATAAAAAATGCATACTTTTTTAGGTTACAAAAAGTACACCAGATACCAATAACTTAACCCAACTTAACTCTGCACCCCAAGCACAGACAATATTACCAACTTAACTCCACTTTGCACTCCAAACATAGACAATATTATCAACTCAACTCCACTTTGCACGCTAAACAAGGCAAACATAGACAATTATTATCAACTCAACTCAACCAAACTTTGCGGGCCAAACGCACCCTTAATATCATAATGTAGGAGCTAAGAAGCTAAAAAGAAAGTTGCTTGCCCTAAAATTGAAATTGTGTGAAAATTAATTTGCCTATATTTTCACCTCTCTATTATTCTGCCTCTATTTATTTTAAACAAAAATAATTTGTCAACCTTCCTTGAAAATTGATGGTTAAAAAACACTTTTTACTTCCTAAACTTTTATTAAAGTAACAATTTAGTTTTAGTACTTTAGTTTGTAATAATTTAGTTCCTAAATTTTAAATTTTGTAACAATTTAGTCCATAAATTTTAGTATATAACAATTTAGTATTTGTACTTTCAAATTTCTAACAATATAGTCCTAAACGTAAAAAAATTCATCAAAACTAGACATCAATTTTTATTATTTTATGATGTATACTTTGATTTAATTTATAAAAATATTGAGTCTCTAATTAGTTTATCGATTTATTTATGTAAGAAATCTCATTAAATCTTAACACTAACTTTTAATATAGGGACTACATTGTTACAAATTTTGAAGTACAAAAACTAAATTGTTATGTACTAAAGTTCAAGAACTAAATTGTTACAAAAATTAAAAAGAGACTCATCATTACAAACCAAAGTTAAAAGATGAAATTGTTATGGTAATTTTTAACCAAAATCCACTATACCTTTTTCAATATATATATACCGCTATCTGACACATCAAATAGATTTAACTTTCATCACTTGAATTGAGCAATGGATATAGATTTAACTTAGAATAAAAATAAGTTGGGTTGATGGCAAAATCTGGACATGAAGACTCATTTGACCTTTACATGCTCTCAACGGTAAATTTGTAATTCTGGAAAAGAAATATGACTAAAGAATAAAAAAACACTAATGTGGTGCCTGATATAAAACCTTCGCCGCTTAAGTCAATATTTAGCAAATAATTAAAGTAGTAGTAGGGAGGGCAACTTACTTTTGGGTGGTGCTTATGGCCTCTTATTTATATAGGGGTGAAACCTAATCCCTATGGTTAGAGATGCCAATTCGGGGTGACCATGGGGGCTAAGACCGTGGCCCACATGAAGTTGGCCCTCATGAAGGGAAAAGAGTGGCTTCAGCCTCAAAGGCTGAGGTGGGTGTAATCTTCTCCCTTCTCCTAGTCTCTTCCTTGCTTTCCTTGTTTCTTACACTCTTTTGGCCCTCGTGTGATTACTATTATTCCAAAGTTACCTTTAATGTTGCACTCTTTCAAGATGGTAAATAACTCAAAACAAGCCCTATTAGAATACACTTATTATTATTAAAAAAAAAAAAAAAAAATACAGTTGTATTGAGCTATGCTCAAAATTAGAAGGAAAAGCATAGGGTTTTGTTTTTTTCTCCAAACGTAAAACAACTTACATTTTGAGATTTGGAATGCTAATCCATAATCCCACAACATAATTATTCTCCCATTCGCTTAATTAAGTTGAAAGAAACACAAATTACATAGTTACGAACTACAGAGCTAACACAATCGCCGGCAGCGAGCGGTGAAACAGATCACGAGGGTGGCTCCGCCACACCGTCAGCCCATCGTGGCGGACCTCCTGCCAAGCTGGCTGACGGAGATCCGTCACAACAAGCCACGTATTGAAATACTCTCTAAACTGCGTAATCAATCCATCTTTCAACGTCCAAACATGAACCCAATACACCTGAGCCCCTTCCCAGCCTTCAGCCACAATAACAGAGTCACCGATCGCCGTTATGCTCCTTGGTTCGAACTGGAACTCGCCGTGGCTCGATTCGCCAGTTAAGACCCGCATCATGTACTGGCAATGTGGCGGCCCGTGGAACCACCACTCGAGGTCGCTGGCGAGGAACTTGGCCACCGCGTCGGTACGGCCGGCGGCGAGGGATTTGTAGAGGGCTTCGGCCGTTGCTCTGTTTTGTTGCTCTGACTCTGAGTCAGTGATTTCGGAGTGTTTGTGGATGTGGGTTGCTGAAGAGTAAGTGGAATCCATTGTTTGAGGAAAAAGGAATGTTGTTTTAAGCTGTGAAAGCTTTGGTTTTGGTCTGTGCATGGAGATATTGGATAGTGCCTATGGCAGGGCTATTTATACAGAGCATGTTGAGGAATGGAGCCAAAATGATGAAAAATCATGGTTGAATTCGATTCTATTTTTCATATTTTGAGTCTTTTATGTTTTGAGTTTGATTTCAATTTAGTTTAAGTTTCAAAATACTAAAAATTTACTCTTGAGCTTTGAATTTTGTTTAAATTTGGAGGTTGTATCAATTTCAACCCTTAATTTTCAATTTGCATCGATTTGAACTCTAAAGTCATAATTATATCCATTAAAATCTTGAGTTTTCATAAGTATATAAATTTAAACCTTAAACTTTCATGAGTATATCATCAATTTAAACCCTGAACATTCCTAAGTGTATCTAAATAAAATATAATTGAGGGTTTAAATTGATTTAGAATTTTAATTGATACAATTTTTAATTTAGGGTTTAAATTGATACAGTTAAAAATTTAGAGTTTAAATTGAGAAACCTCCAAATTTTAGGAGTATAAATTGATTTTTTTTTTTAATTAGTTATTGGGTTAATTGCCTTGGTTAAATGTACTGGGGTTAAGGTTGAGTATAAAATGAAAAAAATAGGAATAAACTTCTAGGTGAATTAAAAAACAGTTAAAAACCCATTTATGAGGTTTAACCCAATCATTGAAGTTTTTATATCTATTTTCTAGGACAAAAATAAATGGGTACCACAAAGATACAAAATGATATATATATATGTATATGTATATATATATAATTAATGAATCCTTTTGATTGATTGAAAAATCCAACCAATGTAACTAATCTCTCCTTTCAAAAGTTATTAAGTTCCTTTCCCCTCTTTCTCAAAAAAATAAAACATTTTGGTAGCTGTCTAAATCAAGTTGGATGATTTAGACATGGAGAGATTCAATTTTGAGAATGAAAAGGTTTCAATTATAATATCCATAAGAAATGAACAGTAATTATGAGATGTATTTGGTTTGAATAGGTTTGGCTTAATTGAGATGTGAAACCACATAGTGAAGTCTGTCAAATCTAAGATTTGTTGTACAAACACGTAGATTTCTAAAAAAATTACCTACTTAATCCTATTAAGTTAGTACCAAGTCTAACAAGTGATTATTAATTGAGGATTCGTGTTCGTTTAGATTGACTTGAGAAAAAAGTGATTTTCAAAAAATTCATTTTTATTTAAATTCTTTTGATAAAAAATTATTTAAAATCCACTCCAAAATGTATATTGATTGGTTGTCAAACACTCCATTTTTTTTACAAAATGACTTATTTTTTAAATTAAACACTTGAAAATATATTCCAAACACATATGAAATGACATTTGTAGAATTTCACGATTACAATATAAACTCATACTTCAAAGGTTGATGTAATTATCTTCATCTAGTTTTAAGTGTCAAAATTTTTTTTTGATGCATACAAATTGTAATATATATAACTTAACAAGAGAAAATAATAATAATCATAATGAGCCTAAGTTTTTTTTTTGTTTTTGTTTTTTTTTCTAATGAATCCATCCAATCCAAATCCAAACCCAAATTAGCAAATATTGTCGCCATGTTCAATAGTGACATCCCCACCTCGAGGGAAATGAAAAAGTGACATAACGTTTTGTTCTCTTCGGACAATCCTTTCTAATGCAAATTATTTAAACTACCCTTTTGATACTCAAGAATATCCATATTCACACCTTTTTTTTTTCTTGTATCCTCACACCCACACTTTACCTTTAAATTTTACATTTTCATGCCACTTTAGGAACACTATAATTGAACTACGACTTTCATTACATTGTTGGACTACAATTGAGAACTATAACGATGCGACAATATAACTATAATTTAGATTTTACAAATCTTAATAAAATAGATGAATTATTTCTTTCATTGTCAACTACTTTTGAGATGGAATCTCATATTATTAATAGGGATAGTTGCAAATATAACAATTGAACCCAAAGCAATACAAAAAATTTGCAGATATAACAAAATTTAAATCCAACATTAATAAAAGTCTATCTGCAGTGATATAATCATCACCGATAGATTTTGCTAAATTTGTCATTCTTTAAAAATGTTGCTATACACTTAATTATTTAATCCTAAAAGTGCTACTCATTACAATTACCTTATTTAATATGGTATCAGAGTTCAAAAAGTCCAAATGAGCATTCAATCCAAAAAAAAAAAAATTCAATCCAAGAATGGTGAATCCCACTATCTTGAGAGGGCATGTAGCAGATTTCACATTAAAAAAAATCAAGATGCCTCACAATTTTAATAAGATAGATGAGTTACTATTTTTCTCATTGGCAGTTAAGTTTTAGACGAACCTCATGTTATCTACTAGACAGTAACTTGAAATGGTGTGATTGTTTCAATTTTCATTGTAGATCAGTTGTCACACCATTTTACCAAGTTTCAATTGTCATTCAACAATATAATGACGATGGTAGACTTCAACTTTAGAAAGAATAGAAGTATTTTCAAATTAGATATAAAAAATTTGAAATATTTTTTATCTTTCCAATTAATTTTAAATATATATATAGTTAAATGTATATTAGATTGCAGGAGATTGTTTTTGGTGAACTAAGTGATCGGACGGTGATGGAAAAGACGATGAGGTGGACAACGGGTTAAGTGTTTGACTGATCCTCCCTGTCGTTTTATTTGGCCAACCGGCGGTAGGGACACGACGTCGTTTTCGGCTGCATGTACTATTCAAAAGCTCCCAGTTGTTCTTGAATGGATGCACACATCCTGGACTCTTCAAACATTTTCCCTTTACCTTTCTTTGTCCCCACCATAATTATATAATAAATTTCAATTTAAAAACTTCATTTTTCAAGGTTTTTTTTTCATCTTTTTCCTTTTTTTCTTTATATTTTAGCCATGGAACATTGGAACCGGGTGAGAAAATAAAACTGATGGAAAAAATAAAAATTTGTGAAAACAACCCAATTTCTCCATGTTTATTAAATAAAGAGAAAAAAAAAAAAAGGAAAATGAGAGAGTGAAATTCTTCTTATTAATGCACAAAATTGTAATATACTTTGAGAATTTAAGGATAAAATTAGTATTTAAGAAAAATAAGGACTTGAAAACTAAAAATAAAGGTCTCGTTTAGTATTTAATGTACAAAATTGTAATATACTTTGTTTTTAGTAACTAATCTCTCTAATGATATATATATCCATCGGAACACACACTCACAACTAGTTTTAATTCAATAAGGGAAAAAAAAAAAAAAAAAACTATATGTAGGAATATTGTAATAATTAAATTTATAAAAACAAAAAACTAATAATGAAAGGGTGATATAAAACTAAGTTTTGTACCATATAGGTTAAAGGAATGAATTTAATTGGAAGCATTCAAAATCTAAAAGTGTGCGTATGGAGTTTTCAAGATTTTCTAATTCTTTTGCTTCAAACTTTTCCATTTGTCTCCAACAACGTCTTCGAAATTTTCTAAGTTTTCAATCCCTTTGATTTGTTTTTGTTGTCAGAAATCCTAATCCTCAATTTCTCTACATCTTCTTCCGCCTCCGACAACATAACATTATGTGATTTTGTTATATATATATATAGTGAAAGAAATTAAAATAATTTGAAACATAAAAATAGATTTAATTGTGTAAATTAAATTCATTGTTGGAAACTTTAAATTAGATTGAAATCATCAAATTAAGATGATGTTTCATGTACAATTTTAACATTTATGAACATGTTAAATAAAAAGTACAGACAATTACTTGTAACAACCAACAAATTATTGAGCAAGTAAAAAGGTGATTACACACAAGAGTTGGTAACCCAATTCGGCAATAACCACCTACGACTAGGGGTAAAGTGCCAAGGAAAGATAATCCACTAATATTGAATAGAACATTTACAACAAAGTACTTATCTGTAAAGTATCGACTTCTACAGTGACTTTTGGGGAGCTTAACTTGCTAAGTGTAGTAATATTAATGAAAGACACCTCAACTTCCAACAATGTGTGAGACTCCTCTCAACTTGATAATCATCCTTGCAACCCAATGAACTCCCTTCACTAATGAATCTTAGGTCCCCCCAAGATGGAGAAATCCTTCTCTGTAGTGATGTCTTAGGCTCTTGATAACTTGTAGAAATACAAGTTATTATTGTCTCTCTTAGAAAAAATAGAGTTTAAATAGAGAATCATTCGGTAGTATGGGTTAAATTCCATTGATAAATCTCCATATGCGTTTTACTCTTGTGAATTGATGAAGATAATTGTTTTGAAGCTTTTTGAGCCTAAAACGCATGCTCTAATGCAAGCAACCCATGGATGTGTTGGCAATACTTTAACGCATGAATGCAAGCAACCCATGGATGCGTTGGCATACTTAAACGCAGGAACCCAAGTTATCCATGGACGCATATCAACCAGAAACGCAAGGCAGCGGAATCAAATAAGAATCTTGAGAGATTGTCAGGAGATTGATATGCTTTATCTGCGACGAGAGTGGTGGATCTAAATTAAACCGGAAATCACGCAATTAGGCAAGATGGACGCAAGGCATAAATTCAGACTCCAATCATGCAGATTTGTCAGCGATTGCAACGCAACATCTATAAAAAAGCAAACCTGAAGGCTAAATGGTTGTTGAATCTCTTGGAAGAATTCCTAAGTGACAGCAGATTTCTTTCCAGACGACAACCGGAGACAAATAGCTCGAGAGAGAAGAGTCTTCCCTCCGCCTGACCACTTCACAACATAAATCACGCTTCCACACTGGCGAGCCCAAGACATTGAGAAGCCATTTCATGCTTTCTATCTATTTCTTACTTGTGTTTTAGTTTATAGATAAGAAATTGTATTATCTGAAACATTTATTCCGCTCATCAATCTATACATTTTTCATGGCTATTTATTTCTTATCCCTTTCCATTTGTTGTTTACCATCCATGAGTAACTAATTCTCTCAAGGGTCATAGGTTGTGTTATCATCTAAATAAGAACCTTAGTTTTTATCTATTTTATCTTGTCAATTGTACTTTTAATCTAATGCTTATGTCCATCTAGCTAATCGATATAAGTAATAATAATCAAACTGCTTGAGAGAGTAAGTGCTTGTGGAACTCAATTGACAAGGCTAAGAAGTGTTATCTAGACATAGAAATAACCTTGGCACCCACCACTCTCCTATGCGTTATAGATATATAACGCATAGCGACTGACAACCGAGAGAAGAGTTGCTGGTATGAAATAGATCTACTTATGCGTTTCTGACTTTAGATGATAACCAACCCAAGCCCTGTTTTTACCATTCATTCAATTCAATTAGTTGGATTTTGTTATGTCGCATACCTCTCCATTCAATCACCTTAGAATAGTTTTACTGCTTTGTAGTTAGTCAAACACATCACCTCTTTTTACTTTTCTTAAACGTATGACTCAAATGATCCACGAATCCTAGAATCTGCATAATCCCTATGTTCGACCTCGGACTCACCGAGATAACCTCATTCTTTGCTTATACTTGGGTGAAGAATAGGAAAACTTGATAGATTAGTAAAACATATAACCAACAGTAACAAGTTTTGTCAACAACTCCCCCTAAGACAAAGATTATCTTCAAGGTTTCTACTCTCTTTGAATAATGAAGTTGCACAGTGGAATAGAGTGAGCATAAAACAAAACACATTGTTGCACAACTCGGCCACTAAGAATACAAATTCTCTCTTCACAATATGCAATTGCGGTAGCTCTAATTGATCACTATTAATCTCCTTTTATAAATCGAGGTCATGAAAGAAAATAAACTCCACATTCGGAAATAATAAGCATCACCTACATTAAAGAAAACATCGGGCATAACTATAGGAAAATTCCAGATAAGGAAATAAAATATTTTGCAGAAATTTCTATTGTCATAGTCAGATGTTAAGATTATATTTGTGACAACACCAAAACCTCCACAACGTGCCTTAGACAAAAATCATTAACCAATCAGCAATCTCCAATAATGTCCAATATTTATCAGAGAATTATGTTTGTTTAACCATTTATAATTCATCATATAATATTATGTTTCATTTTCAACTACGTCAACACATTCATTATATATATATATATATATATAATTTTAGTCATTATCTTTTTTTATTATTTTTACTTTCGTGTCAAATATTTACTGTTTAAATATAATTAAAAGTATATTTATTTAAAATTTTAAGTTTTCAAGAATTTTAACCATACACGGGACATATTGTCTAAAACATAACACTGAATGAATATTTAACTAACCTTTTCAAACTTTCTTTCGATAAATTGTGTTATTAATTTGACAAAAACAATGGTTAATGTTACCAAACATTTTCAACTCTCCTCTCTCTCACACAAAAAAAATATTTGAAAGATGGGTTATAAATATTATTAATCTTCTCCAAATTTTTCTGTAAATTGGGCTATTGATTTTACATTAATCATTAAACTCTTTCAACTCTCTTCCCTCTCACACAATAAATATCTAAAATATAATTATGAATATTACCTAATCTTTTCTAACTCACTTTCAATCAATTTTGTTCTAAGTTTTACAACAGTGATTAATACTACAAAACATCTTCAACTTTATTCTCTCACAGTAAATTAAGTTTCTAATTATATGAATAAGGCATAAAATACTAATTTTGGAAAGCCTTTTCAACTCTCACTCCTTTTAATAGAATGGGTTATTGATTTTATATTAGACTAATTAATATAACAAACCCCTTTCAACTATCTCTCATTTATGAACTTTGTTACTTTCAAAATTAAAGTATATATTTAGTCAAATTTCAATATTGAATGTATTAGCGGTAAAAAGTATGTAGTTCAAATTTTTCTATTTTATTATGCTAAAAAAAAATTATATATTTAAGATAAGTTTTTTCTCTCTCCAATTATATTATTATTATTTGAATTTTAAAAAAAAATATTAGGTGGCGAGATTTGAACCTTAACCTCGTCAAATGTATGTGTTGGCTTAAACAACAAAAAAGAAATTAAAAAAAAAAAAAAAAAAACATAACCAAGATATAATGAAAATATTGATTCACCCCTTACCGAACCAATGAAAATGTCGACATATCAAAAAGTTAATATCATGATTGATAGGGGTGGAGGATTCAAACCTTCTGATTTGATTACATCCTACATGCCAATTAAGCTACTATGCTCGTTTTAACTTTCTAGTCGTATCTTTCAATTACTTTAAGGGGTTGTTTGTTTCACGGGCATCCAAGTATGTGTAAAAGAAATATTCATATTGATAAAAACAAGTATGTTATATAAGTTCAAATATTATTAAATTAATTATAAATTAGTAACTAGTCGTAAGAGCATTCTTAGAAAATCATGTAAATTTTAGATATTTGCAACTAGAAATCTTACGAAACAAACACAGTTATCAATATATTTTTAGATATCTATAAAATATTCTTACAAAACAAACATGATCTATAGATATCGAACATTTATAATTTCAAATATTTAAGAATTTCGATTATCTAATTAAAAAAAAAAATGGCTCATACAACTTTCAATTTCATGATACTAAACTTGTAGTTGAAAAAAAGTAGGTAATATTATTATTATTATTGTTATACAACAAACGAGGTACTCGCCTTGACAAATAATTAAATTTATCTTAATCACTTTCCTCATTTAGTCAATTTTTCACTTTTCTAAAATCTATGACTAATAATTATGAGTGTTTTTTAATTTAACGATGTTACGTCTTGGCATTAGTTCTCTAATTATGTTCGATGTTACTTAACTATGTTGGTTGTTCAGCTAAAACTATTTTTTCTCCACTTGATTTTGAGATTAAGTTTGGATTTCTTTACTTGGTCACAACACTGAGTTGAACTGAACAAGTAATTAACATTATGCTATTTTTTTTAAGGTCAAAGGTTTAAAATTCAAGTCATCGTATCTCGCCTTTGTTGTACCTAAAAAGAAAAAATATATATAGAGAGAGAAAATTTTCCCAATTGATTTTAAATTTTGGTTTTTAGCATTTTTGTCTTACATTTTGATGGTCTTTATTGCTCCTATGACCTAAATGCACCACTTGATTGTTGGCTTGATCTGATTTACTTTTAAGAGTAAAAGTTATCCCTACAAATCAACATGAGTCATATCTTAATTATTATGCTTTGTTCTCACTCATATGATTCTTTGAAAAGAAAAAAAAAAATTAGAACATGACCAAATATAAGATTACTGTCCAAGATAAGCATATTTAACTTTAACGTTTATTTGAATTAAGGAGTCATCAAAATAATACTTATACAGTCTTAGAGGATCTTTCTCTCATTTGAATGTGATGTTAATTCATCAATAAAATGAAAATATCTTTGGCAAGGAAAAAAGAAAGAGAGGTTAATGTAATGTAATTAATAGGAGAAGTGATTTAGATGAAGGTAGATGGGCCATGAATTAAAGAGCCACCAGTTGGATCCAGCCCACCAGCTGAAACTCACTCTTCTCCATGCATCACATTTCTATTTATTCATTTATTTATTTATTTACATTTATCATTATTATTTCCTTTCCATCATATCATACGTCATTTATCATTAGTATTTATACCTCCACAAAAAAAACGATAAAATTAAAATTAAAATTAAAATTAAAATAATAATAATAATAATAATAAATAAATAAAAATAAAAGTAAAAGTAAAAATAAAAAATAAATAAAAAAAAAAAAAGAGGTGCAGTAACACGTTAAATGAGCCCGAGAGAGAGAGAAACATAGTTTCATGAAAATTAATTTTCTGTGTTTTTTTTTTTTAAACAAGAAATAAGATTATAGAAAAAAGAAATAGAAATAGAAATTTTTTTATAAATTTTTTTTCTTGTTTTTTTCCTTTTTTTTTTACAAAATATAAAAGAAAAGAAGGTATGTCCTACATTAAACATCAAAAAAGATAATATCAAAAGTTTATATCATCTAATAGAAGTAAGTCTCGATGACAACTAAATATAATAACAAAGTTATATTATATCCTTCATATGTTGCCCAAATTTGATCGGCATTGTCATCTCTAACTCAAGTCATCTGTCTTAAATGATGTCGAGTCAAATCTAACTTAATTATACAAAACTAATAAAGAAAAAATAAAAATAAAAATGTAATGAAAAAAAATAGATTTTACAAAATGTAAAAAAAAAAAAAAATGTCCAATAAAAATTTGTTTAAGGTGGGAATTGAACTCATGACTAGCCAATTACCATAGGTAATGCCTTATACCAATACACCGAAAATTAAGAATAATTATTTAAAGGAACAAAAAAATATAAATAGAAAGAAAAACAGGAACTGCTTTTTTTTTTCTCAATTTTGGCTTTTTTTTTTTTCCAGAAATGTGTCTTAAATTTTAGTAACAAAAAATGGGAATAGTTATCAAACAAATCCGTTTCTTAAAAAATGAGAAACAAAAATAGGAAATAAGAAACAAAAATATTATCAAACGAGCCCGTAGTATCTCAATATTGATTCAAATTTTGTCATTTAAACCTAGTTTCTCAAGAATCATTATGTATATGTTTTCTTCCGTCGAAGATAGAAGCCATGGGCAAATGCATTTGTTTGGCTGATCGTTTATGCATTTTCTTTTACTCTTCATTCAAGAGTTCTGAGAGCTTTTATCTTTTTGTGGTTCAATGAACTTTTTGGATTTCGAAAGAGAGAAAGGTGAGAAAAATAATTCATGAGTGGTTATTAACTCTCTATAATTAATGGTTTAATAGAATTACCTACATCAATAGATACACAAAACCAAATACAGTCCACACCAAATAAGATTAATCTCTTCTCCTTTATTCTTTTATCATTGTTTTTATTGTTAAGTAGTTTTAGGTTGGTTATCTCAACTCTTTTAAGTTGTGAGTTATGAATTATTTCTTTTGCTATATTTAGAACCAGAACGAAAGTTGATAATATATATTATTTAAATTAGGTCGATTAAATTTAAATAATTATACGTATGATATGCTCTTATCCCCTAAAAGTAGATCGATTGTATTTTGAGGTGAGTCTAGAAAATGATAATCTAGTATAGATTGAAAGTATATTTAGTCTTCCTAGCAAAAAGTGTACATATTCAATCTTTAATGAAAACAACTATTTGAAACTCATATAAAGACTTTGGACGTGGTAATAAAAGATCGAAAAACATCTTTTTCAAACAGCAATATTCAATAAATCTAATAATTAGTTATTATTAAATGTAAAATTTAATGCTGAGGTGTTTGGGACATTCTTTGGAAATCAAAAGTGAAGCCCACAAATCTGAAAATAATTGCATAGGATTGTACAATGAACTCAAGACTCACAAATCAAAAAATTAAAAAATAATAATAATAAAATACATGGTTGGCTTTTTCTCTTTTATTATTTCTTTAGCTGTCATTTAGAAAATTTGTGCTATGAATGTGCATTATTCATTGATTATATATATTCATATTAATTAATATTTGGGGCCTATTTCTCTTACCTACTCTTTTCAAGAACACTTTAAATTTGATCTTCAAGTTTAACCAATTCAATATTAGTAAGTTTGAATAGGCATAAAACTTTTATTCTTACTATAGTAATTTCAACATCTTGAAGTAGGAGTAAATTAATAAACTCATGAGTCCATTCAGCATAATTCAATAGATAAAAATATCAATTAATATGTCAAAGATTGATAGTTCAATTTTTCAACCTGCCATTGGTGAACTAAAAAAAATTTGATATAACTCATAATTAGGTGAAATATCTATTTTATTGAAATTGAGAAAATTTAAATGCTTTCTATGGTAATAAAAGAGACAAAAAAAAAATTGAACACTCGGAAGAACCGTTATACTTTATTCATGTGTCTGAATAAGACGTTTGTTAAGAATTATTTGTCCTTGTATTTTTCCAAGTTTGTAATATAGTAGTTCCAAAATGCAGTAATCAAATATAGATATTTATTAAAATTAATTTGATAATAGAGTTAATTTTTCATCCAAACACAAATCTCGACAAAAAAATTCAATCTTGCTTACATGTACGTACTTCAATCGTAAATTTATAATTTTAAAAAATAAAGCGTCCGACAAGAAGTGATTCGAAATGAGGGTGAATACCTAAAAAAGAGAAAGAGTTGTACATGATGTGGTACTTACAACACAACTTACTTTGATGCTTAACGAAAATTAGACTAGAATTTCACCGTGTATCAAGGGATTAGAGAATGAAGAAGAAGTTAGCTACAATATGCTCAACTAATATTCCTTTATTGTCAAGGCCCAATTGGGTCATGAGTTATCTTTCAAGGCTCAAGTTGATGTTCTTCTCAAGTTAGATTCGTATAAGGCATGTTTTTATTTAGTTTTATCTATGATTTTCTTTTTCCTTTTTAGGCTTGGCTTAGATTCTTTTCACATTATCACTTAATTCAATAGTTGTTTTAATGTATATATTAATGCAGTTAAACCAATCGATCCTTTTAGCAATCATAATTGTAAATTTGTTACATATAAAAAAAACTAAATACAATGTATTGTATCATTAATAAAATAAATAATTGATATATTCATTTATGTGATAAAGTACATCCTTAATGTAAACAAAACAAAAAAAAACCACCTCATATATTACCATTATAAAAATTCCTAAACAATATCATCATATATAGATTAAGGGATAGTGTCGATTACATATATTGACAAAATATAAATGTCGACAGATATTTCTAGAAGTAGAATCGATTAGTTCCTTAGGTTAATAGTGAATTCACTATTAACATATGGGAATTTATCAAAAATATTTGAAGATGGTATAGACATTTTACAAATTAAAAGAGAGACTAAGTTTTCCATGGTTATGGTTGAGAGAGAGAGAGAGAGAGGGAGAAAACAGAGAGTTTGGATGGTGAGAAAGAAGGTGAGAGTAGGGGAGGGTGTTAGGTGTAGGGTATCTATCCATTCAATTTCAAAACACAAGACCCCATTAATGAAGGATTTGGTCAGCCAGCTCATTTGGTGACTGGTCTAAGGGCCTAAAAAAACAATTAAATTAAACTTTTTTTCAAAAAAAAAAAAAAAAAGATTCTTTATGAACTTAAAGTTGGTTCATGTTTGTGACGAGACATAGACATTGACTAGTGAAGCAAAAATATATGGAAATATTGATTATAACTTTGGAAGAAATTAATAAATCATATGTATTTATTTTAATAAGATTGTTTTCATATATAACAAAATGAGTTAATTTATTTACAAATATAGAAAATGGTAAAAAAATAATCCATCTATGTTTATCAATTTGAAAAAACTTTTGTTTTTTGTTTTTTTTTTCTATGTTACAAAATATTTTAAGTAATTTTTTCACTTAAAACAATTACCTTACTTAATATGTCCTACATTTATATACCATCTTCGTTATATTCTTTTTCAACTTTAAGTGGAATTACAGGTTTAGTTCTTGAAGTTTTAAGTTCATATCTATGTGACAAAATGAGCATAATTCAACTAACATCAAACATGTAACTATTGACCTCAAGATTAGAGGTTTAATCCTCCCAACCCCACATATTGTCAAAAAAAAAAAAAAAAAAAAAAAGAAGGTATGCATCTGTGTGATTTTTTAATTTTCTTTCAATTTTATGTCTAATAAGTCTTTTTTTATTACGTGTCTAATAGGTATTTAAAGTCTCATTTTTATATCTAATAGGTGATTTTAAATTTGATCATAGTTAAATTAGTATTAAACATGTATCTTTGATCAAAAAGTTAGAGGTTCAAATCTTTCCTCTACAATTAGTGAACTAAAAAAATATTGGAGTAATTATGTTAAGGTTGTTTAATGGTTAAACCATTACATTTTCAACTAAAAAGCCGAAGTTTATACATCTCCACCGCTAGAGATTGAATTAAAGAACAAAAAAAAATCATATTACCAAGAAATTGAAATAAGTACATGCAAAAGGAGGAATTATTAGTTTGAATAAAATTATTGGTTCAATACTAGATTATATTAGTTTTTATTTTTAAAATTTGGTATCTTTTTCCACAAGTTTTTAAGACTACTTAAAAAAAAAACCTTTTGAGTCTAGTTTCTATTTGGTCTTTTGATTTTAAAATGTTACACATTTAGTTCTTAAGTTTTGATTTTTGTTTCAATTTAGTCCTTAAGTTTCAAAATGTTACAATTTTACCTTTGAAATTTGAGTTTTGTTTCAATTTGGTCCCTAGATTTCAAGATTTTACATTTTTAACTTCAATTTTTCATTAAAATTCAGTTTCAATCATTGACGTTAATATCTATAAATTGATTTAAAATAATTATGAAGTGAAATTTTTCATTTTTATTTTAAAAATGATGAAAAAGAGTGGAACTTAATTAATTATAATTAAGTTAATTGTTTAAATTTTATTAACATACATTAAGACTAAAAATGAAAAATGAGTATTTAGTGAAAAATCAAGGTTAAAAATGTAAATATTAAAATTTAGGGACCAAATTGAAACAAAACTCAAATGTCAAGGATAAAACTGTAACATTTTGAAACATAAGGACTAAATTGAAACCAAACTCAAAACTTAAGGACTAAATGTGTAACAATTTAAAATCTAGGGACCAAATAGAAATTAGACTCAAAACCTAAGGACTAAAAATGTATTTTTCCCAAAATTAAAACTTGCTTAGACTTTAAAACAGTCATAAAAGAAATAACAAATTTAGTAAACCAATTCATGAAAGAAATATTTATAAGCTTGCTATTAAAAAATACAACCTTAGTTTTACAAAGAGTTAATCTGATGTGTCTTGTTTAATCTTGCTATGAGGATGAAAAAAAAGAATATATGTTTAGATGGGTTAGTATAACGTTTTTTTTTTCTTAAAGTTCCACAATGTTTAAAGGTGAGAAGATTGATATCGTGAACGGCGTTTTAGTTGACGTATACACATTAATTAGTTGAGCAACACTCAATTAACATAGAGAGTATACATGCATATGTTATTTTTCCCTTATGAAATTTTATAGTAAGTGGAGTGTAGGTTTAAATTTCTAATCTTTAATCTTTAGGTGAAAATTATAGGGGTTGTTTGGGGGGTTAGAATGTAATAGAATTACTGAAGATGAGTATTGAAATGTATGAGGACTCGAGGAGGAAACGAAAATGAGATCATAAACCATGAAAATGGTAAAAATTGGAGTTGGGTTGAAAACTGTCGGAACGGAATGAGTTTTGTATTACAAATCGAGTCCAAAACCTTCAATCCAAATATTGATTTTAGATTATATTGTATTACAATTCTATTCTATTACAGTCTCCAAACACCCCTATGTCTTCCTCAATTGAAATAAGCTGAGGTAGGCTTACACGAACGCGTTGACCAAATGAAAGAGAAAAAAAAACAAATGAAGTATGGAGGCCCAACAACAAGCTCTCTTTCAGCCCAATTATTGACTCAATAATGGGCTCCTCAATTCTTAAGCCCATGTGTACAAACAAAGCTCCCTCCCTTACATGACATTATATTTTTTTCCCCTAATTGAGTGTCAAAACCCTTAAGGAGGTCTCAAATTTTTCATGGTCAAATCTTCGAAAGCTTTATTTCTTCAGCAATGGAGGGAGGGAGGGAGGGAGAGAGAGAGAGTATATTTTATAGAGAAAATGGTTGAAAATTGCACATAACAATATTTACATTACACATTTAATAGGATGGCTAAAAGAGTACTACCACTCGTCTGTGAATCAATATGTCTTCATCATATGCTATTTATGGTTCGTGAAAATTAAAGGGTCATTTGGATTGACTTGAAAAAAAAGTGTTTATAAAAAAAAAAAACTCGTTTTTATTTAAACTGTTTAAGATACACTTCAGAATATTCTGAGTGGTTGTCAAATACTTCAATTTTTTCCAAAATGACTTATTTAAATTAAACAATTGAAAATGTATTCCAAACAAACTCTAACACTACATCTACTCATAATTTTTTATGTTTTGTTATCAAATTTTGCTAACATTTTCAAAAATCAAACTAAGTTTTGAAACTTTGAATTTTTTTTTTTTTTTTTTTTTTAAATTTGACAAGAAATTCAAGAGTAATAAATATGAAGACTAAGATTGAAAACTTGAAAAGAAACAGAAAAACCAAATCATTATTAACTAAGTGCTTAAGAAGTTGAAAAAGAAAGTTTTGGATAAACTATAGTTTAGTTTTCAACTAAAAAGTAGGAAGAGTTGTTAATTTATGAGCTATATTTATGTTTTGTTTGGTGGGACAAATGTCCAAACTACCGCAATTGCAACAAGTCCTCTCCATAATGTTTTAGTGGGCCCATCATGAATGAAACTTCTTTTATTTTTCATTTTGCAAAATTTAAACTTTTCCTCATACCTAAACCTAAATCCACTCCCACAAAAGATTAAGTTTGTCTCAAATTATATATATAAGATAAGAATGTACGTAAAATACATGATATTAACTTGATGAATGTCAACAGTATGTTTCAATTCGACAAATGTTATTTGTTGTTGTTTTGTGATAGTTTATCTTTTCTAAAATTACATATTTATAAATAATGATTTATTATTTTTTACCATTTAATTGTACTAAGTTCACATATCATTGAAACAATTAGTAAAGTTGAGTAAACTATCAATAAATGTCTAAGAAATTAATGGTGTAATCCATGGTGGCCACCTATTTAGGAATCAATGTCCTACGAGTTTCTTTGACAATCAAATGTTGTACGGTCAAACAATTTGTCTTGTGAGATTGGTCGAAGTGTACGTAAGTTGACCCGGAAACTCACGAATATAAACAAAAAAAATAATAAAAAAAAATAAAGCTAAGTAGATTATGATGGCAACTATAAAATAAAGCAATGTCATATTTACCTAACTTTGTCAAACACAAAGTACGATGAACGTGCATAAACATACTTAGCAAGGTAAGAGAGTTAGGTCTCAGTGTAATGTAAATTAGAAATCGACTTCAATATTTATATTTGTCAATCTTCTTGATAGACTAAGTAACAATGGCAACATAGTAAACTAAACTTGTGAAATGAACAACTGAGAACATTAATTGAAAAAAAAAAAAGTGTAAGATCATATTATTAAAAGACATAAAATCTCTTATAATTTAGGTTTACTTTACCATCACTATAATCTTAACAACTTTAAGTATTCGAGAGAGATCGACAAGAACCATATATGCACGTGCATATGGTTTTATTCCTTCTATTTTTTTCTTCTTTCTTGTCCATTATTCGAAATTTGATGAATCCAAACATGAATAATCCAGGTCAAGAGCCATTTTTTGGAATCTCACGTAATTCTAAAAAAATAAATGGAAAAGCAATTTCACTTTGAAATAATAGTTTGGAACTTATTTGTTTATTTGGTAGGTGAAGTTTTTGGGGAAGTGGAAAAGGGTTTGGATTGCTACAACTAAATTATCTTAAAGCTGATGGCTTCCTTCCCACCTTTCTAACCCAACTCTTTAAAGCTACGTTTATATGATGTCTTTCACCATTTTTTTTCATTTTTGCTTAATTTCTTAAGCCGCTTCACGCACAACGACGCCGTATTATATAAAATTAATTTCTCCTCATTTACTTGAACACAAAAGAAAAAAAAAAAAAACAAACAAAACAAAACAAAATTAAAGGCTATTATCCTATGCTTTCACTCACGTAACGTAACAACCCAAATAATTAGTCCAAAACATCAAACGGTCAGGATTCCCTCCAACGGGATCCACGTTGGAAATTGAAGCTGTGCATTATTTATTACTTCAATTTCCCCTTTTCTCTAACCTAAGAAGAAACTCCCCTTTTTTTCTTTTTTCTTTTTTTTTTTTTCGTCTTTTTCTGTTTCCTTTTATTATTAGTTTTTTTTAAATATCGTAGAGTGCCACGGCAACAGAATCGG
The DNA here is from genome assembly GCA_030954485.1 of Citrullus mucosospermus. Taxonomy (NCBI): domain Eukaryota; kingdom Viridiplantae; phylum Streptophyta; class Magnoliopsida; order Cucurbitales; family Cucurbitaceae; genus Citrullus; species Citrullus mucosospermus. The sequence continues at coordinate 20,321,807 of CM062058.1, forward strand.
TATGGTTTTCCTATATCACCAATAATAAAAATAGGGTTAAGAAATTCTATTTTTACCTCTTAATTTTTAGGGTTATTTTATTATTGCAAAATATGTCCCTCATTTTTAGATCTAGTTTCTATTAATCCTTATGTTTCAAAATGTTACACATTTAATCTTAAGTTTTGACTTCGATTTCAATTTAACCTCTAAATTTCAAAATGTTACAATTTTACCTTTGAAATTTGAGTTTTGTTTCAATTATTCACGTCGATATCTCATAATTATGAAGTGAAATTTTAAATATAATTTCAAAAGTGATGAAAAATAGTGAAATTTAATTCATTATAATTATTATAGTTATTTAAATTTTATTAACATATATTAACACTAAAGACGAAAAATAAGTATTTTGTGAAAAATTGAGGTTAGAAGTATAAATCTTGAAATCTAGAGACCAAATTGAAACGAAACTCAAATTTTAAGAGTAAAATTGTAACATTTTGAAACTTAGGGACTAAATTGAAACTAAACTCAAAGCATAATAACTAAATGTGTAACATTTTGAAGCCTAGTAACCAAATAGAAAGTAGACTCAAAAGGTAGAATCAAACAAATACTTTTTGTTTTCCTTTATTATTTTATTATTTTGCAAAGGTAAATTGAGAGAAATTATATTAGCTATTTCTATTGTTTAACCACCCTATCTTGGACAACCTATGTGAATCCAAAATATATTATAATTATCACGATAATAGACACATTCTTAATCTGATTATGAAAGATAATAGCAACGATTAATATGTTGTTTCTAGAACTAATGAACTAAAATACATTTTCTTTTAAGGTTCATAGGACTTAAAATGACAATTCTAAAAATATAGAGTATATAACAAAACTTAAGCTTAAATATATTAAATGATAGTTAGTCTTTTAGGTAGATCCGAAAATTAGTCACAATTTTAATATTACACTTAAAAATAAAAATAATAAAAAAAAAAGTTGAAATTTGTTTTTTAAAAGAAGTTCGACATGTTATTAAATTATTATTTTATGAACATGTTAAAACACAAGAGTATACCCATTTAAAACAAATAAAATTTACCGATATTAATGAAAAAGATGAGTCTCGTGCGTGTATTAAATTTTTTTCATACATAAAATTTTGAGAAAAATGATCAAATTAAAAATTTACGTATTATTAAAAAAAATTAAAATTACGTAAATATGAACATAGTTACGATAATAATAATAAAATTTACAAAATAAAATAGAAATTTGGGCCCACCGCCCTCCACGTTTCCAGAGTAGACGCGCTTTGTCCGCTTGTCATCGTTCACGGGTTTCAGTTTCCATAAAGAGCTAAATTACATGTATGACCCTGACTGGTTGTACGTACGATAGAACGCCACGTGTACAAATATTTCTACAGAATAAATATATTGTTACATGGGCGTGTGGGAAGGCATAACAGTGTGATTCCCCAAATAATAATTATAAGATATTATTATTATTAAAGAAATGCACTTTATTCTTTCTTGGCATTCGCTTAATAAATAAATAATCATAATTACTTTCGTTGTTTCATAACTAACTATCTATTCTTTCTTCTTCAAGTTTGTTTCTAATATTCTAGGTATAATATTTGGTCCTATTTATATGCTTTTTTTTTTTTTTTTTAATTCCAACCTCCGTATTTAAAATAAGTTTTAATTTCACACTAAAAATATATATTATTTTCGTAAAAGTCAAGTTACACATTCGAAATTGAATAACAAAGAGCCTATCAAAATACAGTTTTTTTTTTTTTTTTTTAGTTCAGACAATGAAGAATCTAATTGTAGGCTATGAAATGATGTTTTGTATTCTATTTTTTGAATTATACTCGAATTAAAAAAACGTATTATATAATAAGAAAATTTTTACATAATTAATGAGTTTTTGACTTAGACTTAAGCATGTTAATTTTCATTTTGAAAATCAAATGAAGTGGGGTAGATATTTAATATTTTAAAAGGTATCAATTTTAGTCCTTAATATTAGGGTGTTTTTTCAATTTGGCTTCTTAATGTTTAAAGGTTTCAATTTCAATTTGGGTCCCTTTATGTATTGATTTTTTTTCCAATTAAGCCTTCACAAAATAACTAGAGAAAGAATGGCAACATATGGATTTTATAATAATATGTTTTCATGAATCCTTAATACAACAATATTTTAATGGATCAATTTTTGACATGGTAAGTTACTACACACTTAAGTGCTCATTTTCTAAAAATTTTGGTCTGAGTACTTTTTTTTCTTTTTTTTTTCTTTTTTAAAGGAAAATTTGAGTACAATTGCAAATATCGAAGTCTTAATTTCACATCATTTTTTTAATGAAAATATCAATAAAATACCTTTAATAGATATTTCTAGAAAAATGATAAAATTTAAGCTAGTAAATAAATATTTAATATTTTTTAAACAAGTTAACATGTTTATTATTTATATTATATTTGCCTTAGTTACATTTTGTTGCTTACTTCTTTATATTTTGTGGATTTCTCTACAATATAATCAAAATATCAATTTACCACTCATGTTGAGGTCGAACTTGTGGAAACGGGGAAATATCGATGAAAATATTCCATCTATTAAAATTTTTTTAATAATAGCGTACTAATAATAATAAGAGTAATCATTTTGTTAACTAATTTTAACTTTAGGTGTAAAGAAGTTTTTTATTTTTAGTACGTAAAAAGAACTTAATTTTATATATATAAAAAAATGGTAATATGTAAGAGATAAAATGGAAACTTTAGAAAAATTGGTGACCAATATAAAAGGTTTCAACTCTATATTTTGATGTTTTCTTTTTTATTTTTTTTAATGAAAGGATATGTATTAAAGATAGGTAGCTCTTCTTCCTTCTATGGATGAAGCTGATAGGGATTCATATGGTTGGATATCTTATGCTATTTTTGAGAAAGTTTGTGTATAGAAGTCGGATTTAAAGTTTGTTCAATTTTAGTTTATGGACTTTTAAATATCTAATTTTGGTCCATATACTTTTAATAATCTTAAATTTAGTCTATCGTCAAAGGATATTATATAATATGGGAATATATTTTTAAAATTTGAAATGAAATTACTAATAATTAACAAAAAAAAAAAAAAGAAAAAAATTGAAAATATAAAAAATAAATTAGTATGGTAGGAATTAAATTTAAAATTTCTTGAAATTACAAAGACGAAAATTGTACAATTCAAAGTATAGAGACTAAAATTGAACAAACTTTAAAGTAGAAGGACCAAAATGAAATGTAAGCCTAAAAAAAAAAAATATATATATATATATATATATATATTTTTGGAAATTTTTTCTAAAAAGATTATCAAGCTTGTTTCAATATAAACTGTTTCATTTTTTTCTTTTTTTTATGAGGTAAAATATATGCTAGTCTAGTACTCTATAATAGTGACTTGTTACTAATATTTGATGTGCTCCATGTGTGAGATCAATGAAAGGAGCCTGATAAGTCATTTTTCATTTACTTTTTATGTTATTTATTTTTAAAATTGGCTTTCTACCAATTTTATAAACAGCTTTCTTTTTTCAGCATGAAAAATATAAAGTGAATCTGCAAGTTGAAGTGGTAAACCAACAATTATGAACAAAATCATACTTATTGTAAATAGACCATTTGCTTGTTTTTTGAATATATTTTCATTTTATTATAATTAAATTTTAGGGGAACTAACAAAAAAAATAAAGCACTGACTAGATATTTTTTTTTCCATTAAAATATAAACATGCTAAACTTTGAAGTTCGTTCATATATTGTGAGGTTACAACAAATTAAACTATGGAGATAAATTAAGACATATTAAATTAGAGAAATCAAATTAAATTAAAAATTAGCATATAATTTAGGTTAAAGCACAATTTGGTCTGTGTATTTTGAAGTTTTCTCAATTTTAGTCTTTGTACTCTAAAAAATATTAAAAAATTTTAAATTTAGTTTCACCAATTATTTATTGTTGATTTTTTTATAAAAAAAAAAATTGTTATTTATTGGTATTTTCACTCAAAAATTTGAAAACATGTTTATATATTGCATGGAAATTATTATTATTATTATTTAACCATTTTCAATCAAAACTAACTTTGTGTGACTAAATTTAATATTTCTAAAATAATGTGACTAAAATTGAACATACCAAAAAGTATAGGAACAAAAATATTATTTTAACGTATAATTTATCTTAAAAAAAAATGGGTAAGTCATTTAGTTTTTTCTCATAAGCTTAACTCAGTGGATAAAACTTGAATTAGCATAAAAAATATTGGTGGTTTGATCTCTCACCCTTATAGATGTTAATATACTAGGAGAAAAACAAAAACAAAAACAAAAACATTGTTGATTTCAATTTTGCAAATCAGCCCCTATATTCCTAGGGAATTTGACTTTCCTTGTATCTATAATAGCAACATTGTGATGAATAATTGTTGAAATGTTAATCATTTAACATTTTTCATTCATTTCTTTTTCCAATTGCATTCAAACTTTGTTGATACTCTAATTGAAATTTACCATGCTGAAATTGTAATCTTCTAGTTCTAATTATGATAAAGAGGGGGGAGGGGTATAAATGAAATTTGAGACAAACTTTTTCTAAAAAAAGAACTATTTAGATGGAAGAGAATTAGTTGTTAAATAATAAATATAATGATATGGTGAACTCAAAAAAAAAAAAAAAAAAAGTATAATGATGGTATGGTTGTTCTTTTTCTTTTTGTTAACCAATTGGTTTTCTTAATTTAGGATGCAAGAAAAGGAAAGTGACATGATTGAAAGTCAATACAAAGAACGGTAGTGATGAAATAGGAACAGCATAATTCAGTGGAGTTGGAAACAGCAGATAACTAACTAAAAAGTTAGATATTATTATTAAATACTAAATAGATACCACGATCCAATACAACCTACACAAAATAAGCGCCACGATATGCTCCACCTCCCTCTCTTTCAATCTTTCTCTTTCAATTTTTAATTTTTTTACCTGTAATTTTAAAAAAATTAATAATAAATCCTATTTTTATGTTAATTCAACTTGAGCTAGAAAAAATGAAAGAAGATAAAACAAAACTCACTCTACTATTAGTTATTTTAAAATAGTATCACGTCAAATCAAATAATGTCTAATTAATATAGTTAATATAGTTAGTGTGTCACTTAAACATCACATTGATAAGCTAATGACATGAAATTTTAATTGAGATACATGAAATTAAAAACTTCAATTCTCATAAATAAATTAACAACCTTGACAATTGATTGATATGAAACTTTCTTTTTTAATGCTAAAATATGTACAATTGGTGATGACTTGTAGATTAGTGGTACATGGAGCACAAAGTAGTACATTTCTATTATACCTCTAAATTTGAGTTATATTTTAGTACCTTTAACATTTCAAAATTTAACAATTGAAATTGTTTCAAAACAACTTTTTCATTAGCTTCATTGTTTAAAATGAATGTGAAAATATGACATGGTTGTGACACTTTTTTTTTTTTTTTTTTTAATCTTAATCTTAGTCACATTGTTGCCTTGCTATTATCAATACATCACATTTATGTATTCATTTTAATGTGAAAATTTTGATAGAAGAGTTATGATAAAAGTATTGCTTTTGAAATTTTAGGGTCATTACTCAAATTAATCTACCACAAAGTCGAAGGATATTTTTGTATAATTTAACTTTTTTTTTTTAATGAAAGGTAAAGGTCTATTTGAATTTATTTAAATTTTCAATAGGGTTAAACTAGAACCAAAGAGGCGTTTAATTTAGCTAGTGAAAAATAGATTGTTAAAGTAAAATTTTGAGTTTATATTTCTTTTATTTTTAATCTTCACTTAGATATTTGTAGTTAATAATAATTAAAAAAACATACCTCTCCATAAATTATATTAAGTGTTTTATATGATGACAAATAAAATACCTGGACAATTAATCGACATATATTAATTATTTTATAAAATGACAAAGAAAATACCTGGACAATTAATTATTCGATATTCAGTTGAAAAAAAGAATTGTCATATTCAAAAGTACAACTTTTGTGAAACAAAAGAAGGATAAAGTGTCATCTTTAGAAGATCCCACTACATTTGACTTTTAACTATTATTTTTAAAATAACTTTTTTAAAAATCAATAATAATAATATGCTAGAAGCGGAGTATTTAAACGTTCGTCATTTCATTAAAATATATATTTTAGGTCAGTTAAGCTAAATTCATCCGAAATATTTTTTAAAATAATGTCATAAAAAACGCTTCCAAACAAACTAATTTGTAACAAACTCAAATCTCTACATTTTAATAGTAAGGAACCAATCTAAAGACTATGTGGGAAAAAAACAAAGGAGCTATATTCCTTGACTCAAGTAAACTTCATTTCATCAACACATTATTTCTTCAATTAAATTGATTAAAAAGTCAAAAGTCGAAAGGCTAAATAACATATTTAGTTCTTGAATTTGAGGTTTATGTCTATTTTGGTTATGAACTTTCAAAAGTGTTTATTAGGGCCCTTGCAGCTTTGTGTCCAATAGATCTCTATGCTTTAAAAAGTGTTTATGCATCATTAACTTTTTAATTTTGTGCTAATAGGATTTTTAATTTTGTACTCAATCTATTCAATAAGAAAAAATGTTTAAGTAGACTGCACCATTCCTTTTATAGTCCATCTAATCGTCTAACCATAATTTGTCACAAAGCAAAAAAATTTTAAAAATGTTTTTGAGGTTATGACAATGTGATTGGGAGGCCAACAAAAATACAGGTGTAATACCCAAAATATTTATCTTTTTCAACTTTACGATATATTATCACAAAATTAGTTATAATTTTTTTGGTACAACAAGTACGAGAATAAAGAATCCAACCTTTTTAATCTCCAAGCTCCACTTTGACGATTAAACATAAAATTTAATTTATATTTATCAGATCAATTCTTTTTTAAATATTTTGAATAGACTGCGACTTAAGAAAGAGAAAGAAGTGTTTTTTTTAAAAAAATATTTTTATTTAATCTCTTAATATAAACTATTTAAAATATATTTGAAAAATGTTTCTAAAACTATTTTGAATAATTGCTAAACACTCTAATTTTTTTAAAAAATATTTATTTTTAAAATTAAAAATTTAAAAAGCTAAACCAAACATACTTGCATTAAAGAAAAATTAAAAGTTTAAAGAAGAATTATATATATATATATATATTTTTAAAAAATTGTGCGACTGATTTTTTTTTTCCCCTTGAAAACAACCCAATAAATAACTGTTTAAAGAAAACACGGGTGAAGAAACTTAATGAAGAAAGCAAATATCGCAATAATTATTAATTATATTTAAGTATAAAAATGTTGTATAAAGTATAATTGAATTAAGAGTTGAGGTCACATTAAATATACTGTTTGTAACGGAGGGTGAGACAACCGTATATTAATTCATCTCTTCACATCTTTTCGTCGACTCTCAATTAACTCACCTTTCTCTGTCTCCATCTCAATCGGTACTTTGCCGGTGAGAAATGTAGAAGGAAGGACCATCGGAGCACGGCGGTGAATTTCAGAATCACTGGAAATTGCAGTTTCGAGCTTGGGAACGAACACAGGGAACAACAAGAAATGCCGCTGACTAGGTACCAAATTAGGAACGAGTACGGCTTGGCGGATCCGGAGCTGTACAAGGCCGCCGATAAAGATGATCCCGAAGCTCTTCTTGAAGGTGTTGCCATGGCCGGCCTCGTCGGAGTCTTGCGCCAGCTTGGTGACCTTGCCGAGTGAGATTTTCTTTGTTTCTTTTTTACTGCTTGGAAGTGGATAGTTCTGATTCTTCTCAATTGTGGATGTTTACTGATGGCTGAATGTTTGTGCTTGGAATTAAGAGATGCGGGAGATGGTTTGTGAGTTAAGTGATTGGAAATGAGCGTTGAATTGTGATGTTTGTGTTTGAATCAGAGTTTTAGGAGTAGATTGTATAATCAGTTGACCTTTACTTCATTAGGTTTTTGGTTTAAATTAATGCGGCGAGTGAAACGCTGGAGGCGAGTGATTTATAAGAGTTCGAGGAATTACGGATTCAATTCTCCCTTTCAATTAGAAGACTCACCTTCTCTAGTAGCTGCTCAATCGCTTTCGCTCTTTCAGATTTTTTCTTTCCAAACTACGTTCTAAAGACTCACCTTCTCTTGTGATTTGCATTGTTACTCAACGCGAGTCGATTAGTAACTGATTAAGTACTCGGCAATTCGTAGGAGTTTATAGTAATCTTGGATTCGCCGTTTGTTATGGATAAAATATTTACATGTATTCTAATCTTAAACTTCCTAGATTTTGTGTACTTCTACTTGTAATTTTGGTACTGTTAATTAACTTCAGCAGCTGAGCGTCTTTAATATTTTTTCCTGTCCTGGTAATTGGCACAAAGTTAACCAAATGGAAGGATTCTAAATTTCTGAATTGATATTTCACCACATCGTATTCGGATTCAGTTTCAATGATGCACATGTTGCATTTTTTTTAAGAAAATATGATTCTAGTACTTCTGTTGGAGAGTCTGAAAGATAACTGGTAATACGCTATTTATCTTTCTGGGGACGTGGAAAGACTGTGAAACATTGAAAAAATCGGCTCTAAGACCCCTTTCTTCTTAATATTTAAAGAAGATTTCACGCCTCCAGAAACAGGTCTTCATCTCTGTTTCTTTTTGTTTGTTGAAAGGTTTGCTGCTGAGGTATTCCACGATTTACATGAAGAGGTCATTTCAACGGCTGCAAGAGGCCATGGTCTTATGATTCGTGTGCAGCAACTTGAGGCAGAAGTTCCTTCAATTGAGAAAGCATTTCTGTCCCAAACAAATCATTCGTCTTTCTTCACTAGTGCAGGTTAGTCTACCATATATATTGTTATACTTTTGCCAACAATTATGGTCACCACGTCGATTATATGGATGGATTTGAACAGTTGATTAGAGACCATGAACTGATTCAATGTTGTAATTTTCCGCTATATTTTTCTATTTTAAGAATGTGGTGTAGGGATTTAGAAAATTCTACTTTAAAATTTCCCCTCATTGCAAACTACTGCTACAAACGAATGAACTCATGCTCATGCTGACTGTATCACTTCATGCAAATTCAGCACAGAATTATCATGTTTATTTTATTTTTCTAAATTGTTTTGCTGCCTGGTTATTGATTAATGTAATTTAAGTTCATATATGATCTGAATACTGATTTACGGTGTTAAAAGAGTTCAGATTAACATATCGTTTTTTGTTTCTTGAGAGCTGCATCTGCATGTATCCTGATCATGACTAGTAAATTAAATGTATTTTTCAAGTTCCATAGAATCATTCGAACCATTTTCTTTAAATGAGATATTAATTTTGAAAGAATCATAGTTTGGTAGGAAGGTTGTGTGCTTAATGTTGGCTTGTTATACATAGAAGGCAGCATGCATCTAGGCATTTAATTATTATTGTGGTGGATGTGATTATTTATTTTATCGAATCATTTTCATATTCAATCATCTTGATCCTACATTGTCGGAATAACGCAGATGCTGTCGTTTCTTTAGATATAGGGATAGTACCATTAGATTAGACCATCCAACAAATCTGTTTTATGCTTTCTATGTGTTTTAAAACAATTTAAGTTCATCTAAAATGAAATATGGTTCGTATTTAGAGGGTTTCAACACCTGAAGGATAAGCTCTTAAATCACAATCATGAGTTATATTGCAGGACTTGACTGGCATCCTAATTTGCAGTCGGAGCAAAGTCTTGTTGCTCGTGGAGACTTACCTCGCTTTGTCATGGATTCCTATGAAGAATGCAGGGGCCCCCCACGTCTATTCCTTTTAGACAAGTATGTTATACCTCTGATAAATGTAAAAGCAATATGTTTAGAGGGGTTTTTTCTTTCAAATAAAAATTTTAATTTTGAAATTTTTTTAGTCGCATACGTTTAGAGGATTTAAAATGAAAATCTTTGACTGTCTGCCTTTGAATAGGTTTGATGTTGCAGGTGCTGGGGCATGTTTGAAGCGATACACTGACCCTTCAGTATTTAAAGTGGAGAGATCAAATATTGAGCCTCAAAGGGAGAAGAAAATTCGTAAAGTGAAGGTATATTCAATGTTGTAGTCAATTTATTACAGTTTATCCATTTCTTAAGCACACACACACTCTCTCTCACTAATTTGACTGGTTAATTAGTTCATTTAGATGTCTTCTTTGAAGTTCTTTCTTCTTCTTCTATTTCCCTCGTGATAATAGATGACTATTTCTGGTCAAAATCACTCCAGTAGATTCATATGACCTTTAGAGATTAAACATTTTGAGAAGTTCTTCGAAACTCATTTCTTCCATTGTGGGAAGTGGTCAATGTTATGGGAATTTCATTTGAGTTCATAGAATTTAGGAATATTATTGAAGTATTAATGGTATACTAGTCATTAGTGAGGTAATTTGTTAGTGGGGATTTCTGTGAACAGAGCAGGTGGATTGGGAATGGATGGACGTAGACATTTTCTTAGTAAATTTTGGCTTGTTTGTGAATATTAAAGAGAGAGAAGGTTTCAAGGACGTCAAATTACTTGGTAAAAGGAAAAAAAAAAAAAAACTTGGTAGTTGCCTTTCAGTAGTTTCTTCGATGCAAATATGTTTCTCAGGTATTTAATCGCAATAAATGTCTCTTTTTCTTCATGTATTGGCCACTGTGCTTCTGTAAATATTCTTGCATACTATGCATGTGCTTTTGGGGACCTTTTTCTCCGGTATGTATATATATATATATTCCTATTTGGCGGATGATTGTTACTCTACAGATCAGTATTGTCAACATGATACATGGTAATTCTGTCAAATCATGCATGAGTCATTAGTTTGTATCTTTCAGCTTCTCTAATGATAACTTTAATTGAATACTTAGTATTCATCTATAAGATATTTGCATTTGGAAACTAATTTGTATAAGGGTGGCTTATGTTTGAGCCTCTGCATGTGGGAGTTGCAAATGTTGGATCACTTAAAAAATTCATCAAATTTATTTATGCTTTACAATAATGGGGTTCTTAAATTCTTAGAGAAAATATGTTCATTTGGGCCCATTTTACCTGTCAATTCTAGGCATTTATTGATGCTATACACACACTCTTCCTACTAATTGAAACTTATCTGTGCATGATTGTGATCGATTTAGTTCTAATATGTGGCTGCTTTGACTCCTAGCAGAAGAAAGGACCGCGTGGGAGGAATGGAGGGACGCCAGAAATTGGACCAACATCCCATACCAAGTAGGGTGTTTAATTCCTTATTTCTTCTGGAAATTTTCTCGTATTGTCCCAGTGCATATGGTCACTTATAGATACTTGATTGGTAACGTTAACTTAACCATTTGTGCAGACTACATCAACTGTTCTTGGAGGAGCGCATTGAAAGTTGTTTTAATGACCCTTCACGGCTTGTAAAATTGAAGAAAAGGCAATTCAATGGATGTGTTGACTCCAAAAATGGCAAAAGCTACATGGAGAAATTTTTGGAGACTCCTTCTCCGGAGCATAAGATGGTTTATGAAGCATCAGTTGCTGCACCAACCTTGCATTCAATTTCAGATAATACCAACGAACTGGGGCTTAGAATACTTGATATCACTATGGTGAGTCCTGCAAGCAAGTCTCCTGGAAGAGTAAGTACATGCTCTTCATGTATAGCCCAAGAAGAAGAATTAAAAAGACCAATCAACGGTGATGTTTCTGGTGATGAGATTTTCAAGATGCCCGAATCAACTGCAGATGATGAGATTGAGACAACTTCCAATCTTCAAATGGTGGTGGTTGAAAACCACTTAGAATATGGAGAAAGGAAAACAGGAAGCAGTATTGATGGGTATCGTTCTGATGAGGTAATCAGTGAAGTAGACAATTATGTGGATGCTCTTGCTACTATGGAGTCAGAAATTGAAACAGATAATGAACCTAGATCTAGAACTGTTAACCTTGGTAAACAGGAATCTGATGCAAATGCTGAACACCTAGAAACCCAAGCTCAACTATCCGATTCACAATCCTTTGTAAACTCCTCAGGATCAGATGATGGTATCAGTTCATTCAAGAGAGAGAGATCAAGTTTTTCGTGCTCTGATACAGTAAGTAGTTCGGTTGACAACATTCAATATGATTCTGAAGAAACAGCTAAAGTATTACCTTCACTTCCTAAAGAATGCACGGTGGATATTGAAAATATGCCATGTAATCCGGATTATACCTCTCATTCTCATGAAAGCAATGCTGATGAACATGGAGCACTTGATGATACTAGTATTCATGAGGAAAGAATGTCAAAATCCGAAGTACCTGGAGATTCACGTATTTTAGATTCAAATTCTCCTCGACCTCTGTTAGACCCAGAATCATGCTCGTCTCCATCCTTATTGGTGGAACCGAAGTTGTATAAAAAATCATCTACGGACCTTGTTAGTAGTTCGCAGACATCAAGTACAGAGACAGACCTAGATTGTGATAAAGATGTTCACCTTGATGTTCCCTCCAAGGCTGTTAGTAGTGCTAATCACACAATTTCATCTGAAGGTTATCATATTAGAGACAGAGAGGGCGTGAATGTAGATGCCACATCTGAAAATTCATTATATCTTTCAAATGCCTTGGGGCAAGATGTTGAGATTGAAACGGTAGAAAAGGTTGGGGATACAACGCTGCCAAAAGAATACCAAGATGATAGAACTATTGACAAGCAAGAAATTGAATCATCTCCTTCTTTATTGCCCTCTGAGACTTCATGTGTTTCTACAAATGATTCTCTAGGTAACAAATATAATGTCATTGCCCTGAAAGGCGATGATAACATTGTGGCAGCTGAAGCAAAATATGAGGACTTACCTCTTGCAGTAGATTTATTGCAGACCCAGGATTTGAAGGATGACAACATAGTTGCTGAAGCAAATTATGAAGACTTACCTCTTGCAGCAGATTTCTTGCAGACACATGATTTGAAGGATCAAGTGGAAAAGGTAGCAGATGATGTTCTTCTAGTCGAAGATGGCACGGCAGAAACTGATGTAACATATTCTGTGAGGGATGCAAATATTGTAGATATGACAAGGGCAGGTGATGATGGAAAAGTAACCATATTCACCCATGCTGATGATATCTCAGAAGAACAGAAAATTTGTTATCCAAATGATACAGTTCCTGAGCATTTGAACTCACGAGAGTTTGTTGAAACAGTTATTCCCGAAGGTGTGACTTTGCCTAGCACTTCTGTTTTGTCCCATGATGAAATTACTTCACCAGGCGATCTGGACCATGGGGATTCCATGAATTATAGTAACTTTGCAACTGGAAAGGTTCAAGCAGATAAGGTTGATTCTCTGAACTGTAGTGACGTTGTGACTGAAAAGGCTCAAGCAGATGAAGTGGTGAATTCTGTAAACTGTAGTGAAATTATGACTGAAAAGGTTCGAGCAGATGAAGTGGTTGATTCTGTAACCTGTAGTAACATTGTGACTGAAAAGGTTCTATCAGAAGAGGTGGTTGATTTTGTTAACTGTAGTGATGTTGTGACTGACAAGGTTCGAGTGGATGAGATCGTTGTTCAAGGGGATGATGTGGTTACGTCTACTTCAAATGTAGCCAAAACTGCTACTATCGCTGAAGTTATACCCACGAATTTATATCATTCCAGTGATGAAGAAAATGTAAACACAGATAAACTTCCAACTGGAGCACGTCAAGCAGATGGATTTGCTTATGATGCTGATCCCCCAACTAGTATTGATGCGAACAGAGTTGTTACCACATCCTTGGATGATATTTTATCTACATCGGAGAATATGAAGAGTGATTTGTTAGAAAACCATCTTGGCTTAGAGAACTCATATCCAGATCAGAATGAATTTAAAGATGCTTCAGATTACTCTGGAAATAAAGTAAATCACATAGAAGTTGCTAATGCACCTTTAAACTCCAAAGACGTGTCGATTTCTGGCTATCCAGGTTCAGTTATTGATGATCTTTCTTTTGACCCAAAATCTTTGGAACGAAGAAATCTAGAATCAGAACCCAATTCTTCTCATCAGGGTGACCTTAAAGAGGGCATTGAATTTATATCTCCTCGCCCTCTATTTTTCTCCTCTGCCATTGAGACTTCCAGTGGACCATCACCAGTTTTGCAAGCTAAACACGAGGAAAGGGAGCTTGTACAGGCAGATATTGGTGTTTCCAATTCTTCACTCCTTGAACAACAAACTCCAGGTCAATTAGATGAAGAGAAAGTTGAGCTGGCACAGTCTTCAGACCCAGTCCAACAGGATCAAAGTTCTAAATGTATAGCTAGTGAAGCAACCATTCAAGCTGGACATTCTCTATCAGATTTATATATACAACACCCGATTGGTGAACTCAATGTGACAGGTCGTACAACAGATACATTACAGCCTGTCCTACCTAGTTACATCCTGCTGCCTGAGGTACCTCAAGTCAGTTTGAATGAGATGCCACCATTGCCCCCTCTACCTCCAATGCAATGGAGGTTAGGGAGGATTCAACAAGCTTTTCCTGCTCCATCTAGAAGTGAGGATCCACTTAAATCTATATTACCATCAAAAGCTGAAGAGAAGGTTATATGTTTAGAATCATCAAATGCAGCGCCTTTTCAACCTGAGAACCCCTACCCTTGCTATCAAGATAGCAAGCTCACATATATATCTGGTAACATGGTACATAACACAATGCAGCCTTCTCCATTCTCATTACAACTGCCCATGATTAGCAACGAAAACTATGAATATAGTTCTGCCACCATGGAGAAACAATATAAAAACCCAACTTCAACATTATCGCCAATGCCCAAGGAAAACCCAGAACATGATTCTCTTAAGTCTGATGGAGAAAAAGTACAATCTGATTTGGAACTACCTTCACTAGCACCGACAAATGGCGACGCAAATTGTAAAAGTGATAGTGAATCTTCATATGGGCAGTCATTCCAACCGTTTAGTTACTCAGCATCAGAAATAGTCTTCAAGCCTGATATACCTCAACATGTATCACAAGATTTTGAAGGGGGACAGAGAAATTTCCATGCTATGATGACGCCTCCATTGTTCATGATGAATGAACAGTCTCGGGACAATTTACCAACTAAGGAGGAAGAATTAACTTCATCTTCTAACACAGCTCTTATGCCATCAACCTCTGGGGTTGGTATGCCAAATGGAAACCCACCTACTAGTAGTAAGCTACTTCGTCCACGAAGCCCGCTCATTGATGCTGTTGCTGCCCACGATAAAAGCAAGGTTCATATTTCGTTACCTATCTTGAGAAATTATTTGGTAATGAGCTTATAAAATACTTGGAATTAACTTCCTTAACCAATTTGCAGTTGAGAAAAGTTTCTGATCGGATACTACCTGAAATTGGACCCAAGGTAGATGAAAGAGATTCACTGCTAGCACAGATTCGAACCAAGGTTGAAGCTGAACTTAGCTCTTATCATATTGTGCTTGTATTATGAATAATTGAAATGAATTCCGTGGTGCAATTGCTTAGCTAACGAAATATTCTGATTGTACTTTCAGTCCTTTAGCTTGAAGCCTGCAGTCGCAACAAGACCCAGCGTGCAGGGTCCGAAAACCAATTTGAGGGTTGCTGCTATCTTGGAGAAAGCAAACGCAATTCGCCAGGTATCTTTCTAGTTCCCTCGACCCCCTGCCAATCTCTCTCTCTTAGAAATGAAACTTATTTGGAAACTATTAAAAACAGGCATTGGCTGGAAGTGATGAAGATGACGATAGTGATAGTTGGAGTGATTCTGAATAAACTTTCAGCTCCTTCAATCCATAACTACTCCATTGCTCCTTCTCCATGAACTGGGTCGAGATTTCTCGTTCTTCTCCCTTAAATGGTAATTTCGGTAGTTTAGTGGTTACGTTACTCTTCTTCTCTAAGCTTCTTCATATATGTAAATCATACATCACATGTTCTCCCACACCCCCTCTGTTTTCTCTACTTTGGTTTATCTTTTGGTCCTTTGCTCTGGTTCATCAACAAACAGTACCACCCATCAACCAAACGGTATACGACGTTGAGAATGACATACGATACGAGGTAGAATATTCTTCGACAAGAGGTGGACCAATCAGAATCAGTGTTTCTGCGTATTTGGTATAATCTTGGCAAATGTAAATGGTATTGGAATGGATTAAATTTTGGTATGTAACATACTTTTGATTTAATTTTTGTAATTGTAGTAGTGTCTCATGCATATTTTTGTGTCATCATGTGTATACTTCTGTTCTGGCCCCGTATATTATAATGGCCTCCTTTCTTAGTACAGTGAAATTCTTTGGTACTGTGACATTTTATACCAATATATATTCATGTTATACAGACTTAGGTTTATCTTTTATGATGTACTGTGACATAATCATCAGCCTCCCATGCTTTGTTATGAAACTTTACTGTATATTATTTTGCTCTACTTGTCCTTTATGTGAGTTTGTAGTTGGTTTTAATTTTAAGCAATTCATGTGAAAGGCCCCTTTTAGTTAAAATACATTAATTAAAAAGAGAAAAAGAAAATCTTAGAATAGCTCAATTGATTTGCAAGAAAATCATATTTCATTTTAAATTGACTTTTTCGAAAAATCATAAATAAATAAATGGTTTTAGAATAACTTAAGAGAATTTGAAGAAAATCATCTTTCATTTTAATTTACTTTTATTTTCTAAATTAAACAACATAAAGTTGGGTATGTTTATATATATTAGTTAAAAGAGTTATGAAATAGGGAAATGTGTGCCTTCAATATGATTAAGAGACGATTAAGAGAGAACATAAACGATATGAAATTAGAAAATTATTTAGTGGATGAGAAAGCAAATTGACTTCAAAAGTAGTATACTTAGACTATCTACTTATTTAATTGTAATATTTGGTTAAATAAATATTTAAATATTATATCTACATTATCTCGAAAATGAGAAGAAAAAAAAGTCAACAAGGCGTTAAAAGTAATTTCCAGCCTTTATTGACTATACATATATTATATATGAATAAATAAAATTTGGGCAAAATATACAATCAATTTTCGGCGGCCAACATGATCAAAGCCCATGGTTTCGAACATATACAAACAATTCGGAGAATTAAGAAATACTTGAAAGTGAACTAAAAAAAATGATGTCCTGTTCTTTCTATTTTGTTTGTGTATTTTTAAATGTTCAGTTTTTGTGGTTGTACAAATTTATATTTAGTCATTAAAAGTTAAAATCTTTTTTTTTTCTTTATTTATTTATTTATTTTTTTTATCTGAATTGGTTTAATAATAATAATTTTTTCATGGAAGAAAATAAAAGATAATACAGTTTTTTTCAATTTTTTTTTAAAAACTAAATTAAGATTCATTGAAAGTATATAAACTAAAATTTAACATTTAAAACTACATGGACTAAAATTAAGTCATTCTCAATATACAAAACCAAACCAAAGTTTATTTACATCAATATTTAGGTGCATCTCAAGACGCATCTCCACTCATCATCAAGGATGAAAATATTCGTTGACATGTCGTTGCATCTGTAAATCGAAGGGTTCAATATCGATATTAAATATCCATAGATATCTCAAGAATATTTTAATAATGCTTGTAAAACAGGTCATCTTTTTAGTTCAATGTGAAACAAAAATCCTAATAACAATATATTTTGTAAGAAAAAACAACTCACTCATAAAATTAAATAGTTTTTATAAAATTGGTGATTAAAAGAATTATCTGCCAATATAAGTATTTGTGAATTAAATATTTGTCTTTTTGTTTATACTTAATAGAGGATGTGTACGAGTCGTGGCCCCCGTGCTCGTAAGCATTCAGATTATAAAATAGAATCCGAGTGTCGAAGTACACACAGAGCCTACCCTTTTTTAAATAATCGTTTCTTCTTCCTTTTCAGTTTTCAGCATGGCGGTTTTGCTGATTTCTTCAAGATTTTCTCCTACTCTCTTCTCAGCTCATATTAAAAACACCTTTTTTTTTTAATTTTATTTTTAATAAGGACCGAATAAATAATTACTCAGATCAGTTGTTTTTCTGAATCTTCCACCCTCAAATCGAGACAAAATAATGAGACCCACCTTTTTTCTAATCATTGATCGAAGTGTGGCAAGCAGTTTCCCAGTTCAAATACAAGAAAAAGAAACAACCCCTTTTGCTAATTCCAAAGTCAAACAACATACCACTGATTTGGATTTGTTTACCCTTTTCTTCGATCCATTTTGTTCAGATTGATCTCATTCCAGTGGGGCTTTGATTGAAGAAAACAGTAATGGAGAAGGAACCGCTTCTTTCCCCTCCTCCTTCACTTCAACCTCTCTCTTCTTCTCTTCTTCGGTGTCTTTACATTGGACACTTCTTGGCCAGATGGGGTGCTAGGTTTTTGCTCTTCATTTGTTATTTTAGATGAATCCCATTGTTTGTTGGTTTGAAATCCTGTTTTTGGTTTAGTCTTTGTTCTGTTTGATTGTTTTGTTTTAATGTTGCACGAATTGCAGATGATGTGTTTGTGTATTTGTTTCTTTGATTAGATTTTGGTTTTGGGCATTAGCCATTTTTTTGAATCATGAAAATTTGTTTTTACCCTTTTAGTTGGATTTGGATTTGTTCTTATTGCTTATGATTTTGTTGCAGAATGTGGGAATTCTCTGTTGGTCTGTATATGATCAGTGTATGGCCTAATTCTCTACTTTTTGCGGCTGTTTATGGTGTTGTGGAATCTGCTTCCACTGCTTTCTTTGGTCCAATTGTTGGAGAATGGGTTGATAAGTTAGCATATGTCAAGGTTCTGATCTCTTTTTGTCCATTAAAACTCCAACATCTTTCTTACTTTTGCATTATTAGAAGAAAGAAGGATAAAACTTATCTTTTGGTAAAAGAAACGTTTTATTGATAAATGAAATCAGAGAGAGCCCCAAACATCTAAAGGTGATTACAAAAGAGATCGTCAGTCAATGACTAAAAAAGATAAGGTAAAATGAGTGAAAGGGTGCTTTATTTTACACCAAGAAAAAACAGTAGAGAAAACTTGCTCCATAAAACTATTAAAGGAGGAGAAACAATCACGAAAAAGCCTCCTATTTCTTTTACCCCACAAACACCAAATTGCACGTAGTAGAGCAAACCAAATTGTCTTTTGTGTAACGCCAAAAGAATCACCCACCAACAAGGAAGCCAAAATGTCAAAAATTGTATTAGGACAAGTAAAAGACCATCCAAAAGCCTGCAAAACCATATCCCAAAAGCTAGTAGCAAAAGGCAGCAAAAACAAATGGGCCGGAGACTCAGCATGCTGGCTACACATGCGACACCAAGAAGGAGAAATAGACACATGAGGCAAGTGACGCCAGATGCGATTAGCAGAATTGATAGCGTCCCAACTAAGCTTCCAAAGAAAGATCTTAATCTTTTTAGGATTACAGTTGAAACAAAGGTCAGGCAATAAAGGATCCACTACGCCCACCAGCCATAAGTGATTTAATAGTATTTATGATCATCTACCTGAATGAAATGAAACAACGCGTATGTGGATCAAATATCCTGGTTGAAGCAGTTGTTGATTGCTTCATTTAAGTTGTTGTAACTGTAAGTAGTCTTATTTTCGATTCTATGTTATCAGGTTCTGAAAATTTGGCTGGCGACACAAAATCTTTCGTATATTATTGCTGGAGTGACCGTGGTTGCGTTACTGTTCTTCTCAGATTTGAAATCCACCTATTTCACCGGATTCATTATGCTTGTGATATTGACCAATATCACTGGAGCTCTTGGCGCACTTTCATCTCTTGCGGGTACTATCTTAATTGAAAGAGAATGGTAATTTATTGTTGTTTTAAAGAGAATATGACAAGAAAGTTCCATCCAAGTGACCTTCAAATCGAAACTTTGGTTTTTGCTCAGGGTGGTGGTGATATCAGAACGCCATCCTCCAGAAGTACTGACAGACATAAACTCTACGATGAGGCGTATCGATCTAGTCTGCAAGCTGCTTAGTCCTGTAATATCTGGTTTCATCATTAGTTTTATTTCTTTGAAAGCATCTGCTGTGACATTGGCGGCTTGGAATATCATATCGGTTTGGTTAGAGTATTGGCTTTTCACTTCTGTATATGATGGGATTCCGGCTTTGGAGGAAAGCAGCCAAAGAAGGGTCTCAAGACTTGTATTAAGAGATGTGGAAGAAAGTAGTTCTGTAACTCAACAAATAGAGAGCTTACTTCCAAACGACGAAGATGGACAATCGGCTGAAAGGAGCTGGAAAGTGAAAATGTTGAACTGGTTCTCAAAGTTCCTTGTTAGTGCATGGAAAATATATCTGGAGCAAGACACAGTACTCCCGGGGATCGCTCTTGCTGTGTTATTCTTCACAGTCCTTAGGTAATCATCTTTGAACTCATAAGAGAGTGCAATGTATTATCCATTCTTAAAAGTCAAATATCCCTTAAAAATAACAACAAATTAATCATAAATCTTGGTTGAAACTTGCAAAAACATGAAGACAACTATTTACTCCACAAGAATGAGAACAAATTCTCTAAAACTAGTAGTCTAGGACCATCGAGTAGAACTTTTTCTGTGAAAACAAAATGGAAAACTGAAGTTAGGTCTGGAAAGTTATATTAGGTAAGTTAGGTAAAGGTAAAATTGAAACACTTAACAAAATAAACTTTTTACTATGTGGCGCTCTCCAATTAAAATGTGAAAAAGTAAGAAACAGGTAGGAGTAGTTTTTGAAAAAGAGATTAGTTTTGAGGGGGGAAAAACTTTTTAGTTAAAAAATAGCAATTTCCCATATTCAGTTGAATCAAGATATCAAAGTTAATGCTTCAAGGTTGCCCTGAGATATTATACTTCAAAGTTCCATTTAAACACTCATGTCTGGTTTAGTCTTGTTCATTACTAATTATGATACTCAAGCCTTCCATTCTCAAACTTCTCTCTCGTCCAGCTTTGGAACTTTAATGACTGCAACCTTAGAATGGGAAGGGATACCTGCATATATCATTGGAATTGCACGTGGAATAAGTGCTACCATTGGTATCGCTGCAACACTTGTGTACCCTATTATACAGTCTCGAATTTCAACGCTTCGAACAGGACTCTGGTCTATTTGGTCTCAGGTATGCTCAAACGTCGTAGTGGCTTTTCGCTAACGAACATTGAGATGAAAATCTTTCTAATGAACCAACCAAACAGTCATTAACATTGGTTGTCAATGATATGCAGTGGACCTGCTTACTGGTGTGTGTTGTTTCGATATGGATCCAAAACAGCCTCTTGTCAGCATACATTCTGATGATTGGAGTGGCAGCATCTCGGCTCGGACTCTGGATGTTCGATTTGGCCGTCATCCAACAAATGCAGGTATGAAACACTACATCCAAATCACACCATAAAATTTGCTTCATATTATCAGTAATGTAGTTTGATGTGATGAATGGGGAGGTTTCCTTTTACTACGTAGTACCTATTGAATGAATCTACCATGACTGGTGCTCTTCTTTTATTTGCTTGCTGTCCATGTCATTAGGATCAAGTCCCTGAATCTGATCGATGTGTTGTCGGAGGCGCTCAAAATGCTCTCCAATCAACCATGGATTTGATGGGATACGTTATGGGAGTCATCATCTCAAACCCCCAGGTGATGCCATTCTCATCATCATTGAAGAATAGTCTATGATGTATTATGGAAGCTTTTGGATTGCTAGAATAGAATCGGGATTACTGGAAAATCTGATTATGGTGGCATTTTTGCAGGATTTTTGGAAGTTGATTCTGATATCGTTCACGGCGGTGACTTTGGCTGCGTTGCTCTACACCGTCCACCTCTACCGCGTGCGAAAGCATTTGTTTCACTTGGAGAAGTTGGCTTCTTGCTGCTCAATATGGGGATCAAGCTTTACTATAAATCCTACTCTCTACTGAATCTCTACTGAAAGTGAAGAATATAGTTTCTTCCCTTTGCTTCCAATGGGAAAGTGTGTAACTTTTTTTTTTTTTTTTAGTCAATGTCTAGGAAGGAAGGGAACTAATAAATCAATCAAAATTAAATTAATAAACTATTCAAGTTAAGGTTTAAAATTACCTAAAGCCAACTCTGAAAATACATAGACATAGGCACATACTTGTTGGTTGGAAAGAAAGACATTTAGTAACAAATTAGGTAAATTCAAGCAACTAACATCTTGTACCCAAAGTAAAAGAAAAAGTAACTTATTGTCCAACACCATTTCTTTTTTTCAAAAGAAAGTAATAAATATCCAATGCAATTAGGACAAGTAAGCTTGTCTATCTATATTAACTCTTGTTACAAGTCATAACTTTTAAATTAAAAAGTTCTCATCATAAATCTTTTTTAGAAAGTCCAATTTTAATTAATTATCAATTTTATTAATTTTGTTAAAATCTTGGTTTAGATATTATTTTGGTCTTTGTTCTTTAGTTTTTATTCATTTTAGTTTTATACTTTTAAAATGTTCAATTTAGTTTATGTATTTACAACTTTTGTTTATTTTGGTTCTTGTATCTTAAAAGAATGACCTATGGTTGGCAAAAAAACCTGCGGGGTCGGGAATCTCGAATTTGATTAAGGATGAGGGTCAAATCGGGGACCTTTTTCGGGTACCTGTCTAGGGACGAGGTGGGGATGGGGAGGGTCACACCTACCTCGACCCCAACCCTGAATCCCTGACGACAACCAATTTAATATGAAAATTAACTTTATATATATAAAAGATGTTATGGTTGACTCTCTTGCTCTGGCTCTCGCATCCTTTTCTCCCTCACAATCACTCTATCTCTCTTGCTCTCTCTCACACTCTCACTCTCCCTCTGTCTTTTTCACTCTCTTGCTCTCACTCTCATTTTCTCTCAGAGCCTCGCTCTTGCCCTCTCTCTTTGACTCGCTCTCGCTCTATCTCGGGGAATTCCCGTCCCCGCCTACAAATAGCGGGGGTGGGGATGGAACTAAATTCTCCCTAGGGGTGGGGATGGGGAATGCCCACTCGCCTTTCCTCGGCCCCATTACCAACCCTAAAATGACCAAAAAGTTTTTTAATTTTCATTCTTAATCCTTTTTTGATCAAACTTTTAACACGACACTTTATTCACTAAATTTCATAAAATTAAACTATAAATTTGTATTAAAGAGCTTTAATCGTATATAAATTAAAAAATTAATACTAAAATTTTGTAAGCAAAGACTAAAGTGGATTATCATTTTTTATCTCATTCCTTTTTCGAAATTTTAACGTGACACTTTATCCACAAAATTTAATAAAATTTAACTACACATTTGTATTAAAGGCTTCAATTGTGTATAAATTATGATAAATTTTTGTAAAACCGCCACATTTTGAAATACAACGCCAAAATAGATATCTAAAAATACAACATAAAAATGAACCAAATTTGAAATTAGTATTAAAACCAAAAAGTATATGAAAAAAAAAACAAAAAAAAAATAGGTCCTACCGGGAGTCGAACCCAGGTCGCTGGATTCAAAGTCCAGAGTGCTAACCACTACACCATAGAACCACCACCTGATTTTAAATGCGCTGTTTAATCTTACTTATTCACTACCGTCTTGTCTTCAGCTTTATTTTGAGAAATAATGTAATCTTATTTAACTTCTAGATTTTATGAAAGAAATTATAAATGGAAGTTGTGTTTATAAGCTTTATTTTAGGATCTTGTTTGATAATCATTTGGGTTTTGAAAATTAAACTTATTTTAGGGATTTATTTTCTATTCATGTGTTTCAAAAACCAAACCAAGTTTTGATAACTAAAAAGATAGATTTCAAAAACTTTTTTTTTTTCTTCCTTTCCTTTTAAGTAGGAATTAAAGTGTTTTCTTAATAAAGATGAAAACCATAGTAGAAATGGGAAGAAACAAGCATAAATTTCAAATACAAAAAATTAAAAATGAAATATTTATCAATCGTTTCAACTCTTGACTTGATTTCTTATACCATCAATACATATTTATCAATTGGGGTTCAGTTTTCAACTCTTGACCTGATTTCTTATACCATCAGTAAAATGTGGTTAACAAAATACAAAAACTTATAAATGGCAGAAATGTTTATAAACTTCATTTTCTAAAATATAAATGGTTATCAAACAAAGCGTAATTTGTACTTAGTTAATGTCTATAATGAAGAGAATTGTTAGATAATTAGTGTATATATATATATATTTTTCATTTAGGCAAGCGAACAAAACAACAAAGAAAGACCCAACTACTCCCTAACCTCATTAGTACAGATGAAGGAGAAAATATTATTTAGAAAAACATCTTTTCAAATCATTTAAGGGAGGGGCGTCTTTGTTTTCCTCTTTAGGAATATAACAAAAATGGGCAATATTAACTAGGTTCTCAACAAAACGAATACCTCAATTTTACAACTGAGAACTCATTACACTTTAAACGATTAATCACTTCAAGTGCGTTTCATTCAACTTCAATAGTTTTTTTTAGTTTATATTTGTTTGGTTGTTAATTTAGATTAATTCTTTAAAAAAAGATTTAATTAATATTTAATTAATATTTTAAAATTAATTAGCTAACTATTTTATTTTGGGGTGTTTTCAAATATAGGAAAATGAGCCAAAATATTTATAAATATATAAAAATTTCACTAGCTATCAGGGATAGACTGTGATAGATTTCTATCACTCAAACGATAAAAGTTTATCGTGATTTATTACTGACGGACAATGAAATTTTTCTATATTTATAAATAATTTTATATTTTTTCTATTTATAATAATTTTCTTTTTATTTTCTTGTTCAGCTATAAATAACAACCTTAAAAATTGTAATAGAAAATTTATGAAATTCTATTTAAGTATAAAACATACTGTTCTTTAAGAGTGTTCCCTCAACTCAAAAATAGACTTTACGATATTCTAAAATATACCAAATAAAATCAATTTTATAGACAAAATATCATTACCAGACCGACCTGGACGATTACAAACAGAATGAAATCCCAATTTCAAAAAAGAAAAACTAAAAAACTAAAATGAATTAACAAAGTCTTAATAAATACAAATCAAGATAGAACAAATACATCACAACAAGGGAATGCTCAAGACATATGGTTCCCCAAACGATATTAAAAGAAATGCTAAATCATAATCAACTCCCAAAATAAAAAAAAATAAAAAAATCACAATAACACCTCTAAACTTTCATAAATGTTTCAAAAATATCTTGGAGTAGAAATTCTTTAGAACTTTATACGAAAATTGAGAATAATGAACCATGTGATGATTTTTTCTTCCTACTTTAATTTAGTGGGACGTTTGGAGTAGAATGGTTACATTTAGGTGATTTTGAGTTGATTTTAAATGGAAACATATCAAATCACTATCAAAAGGTTTAAATTGATTTACTTATAAAAGTTCAAAGTTTCAATTGATACAATTATTAGTTTTAGTTTTTAATTAATACAACTCTCAAATTTTAGAGGTATAATGAATTGATATTTGATCTAATATGCAAAGAGTTCAAGAGAGAAAGCAAAAAAAACAGAAAGAGGTCAAATTGAGTTTAATTCTGTAATAATTGATATTCATTTCACCTCATAAGGTTGAAAGTTTCATTTTCCATCCTTACTATTGTTGTACTAAAAAAAAGTATAAGTTGTACCTGATCAGCAACAAAGTCGATGATGACAAAAGTTGGTTGAGGAAATGTATATTTTCCCGTAATAAATTGGATGACTTCTAGAATTCCTTGGTAGGCCATGTATACACTTGAGATTATTGCAATTGCCAACAAGTAACTGTCCATTAGTGGGAAAAAGCTAATTATCCAACTTTGTTTATCATTTGTAAAGCTATAATTCAAGGGTTGTTTTCAAATATAGAAAAACGAACCAAAATATTTAACTATAGTAAAATTAGACGGTAAGAGTTTGCTATTATTTGTAAATATTTTCAATAATTTTATTATTTAAAATAATTTTTCATAATTTAACTCATTATGTCGTAAATAGGTCAAACGTACTTGAATTCTTACTCCCACACTTGATGAACTGAAATGTATATAAATCACTATCAAACCCTAGATTGTTGTAAATTTAATTATCAAATCATATTTTGAACACTCATCAATCATTATTTTATGAGATTAATTTTAAATTCATAGAGTACCTGTATTCTTCATAATCTTCAAAATTAATATCCTTTCCATGTCGATTGGAGACCATGACAATAAAAGCAATACAAAACTAGATCATCTTAAACCTAGAGACCATTTCTTCAACATGTCGTCCCTCTTCTTTCTCTTTACTATTGCAGCCGCTTCGATTCCGACCGGCACTGTTCTCGACTTTGTTTCGAAGTCGGAAGCAGGAGGAGGAGACGATGTGATCGATTCGGGGGCATTATTGTGTCGTGGGTTTGACATGTTTACAACTGAAATGGCAAGATACAATGATATGAGGGAACTATACAACGTAGTATATAAACAAGTGAAAGGGAACGAGAACTTGGTTCTTTTTGGCCGTACAAATGTAATATAGAGATATAACGTCAACGTTGAATAATAAAGTCAACGGAATAAGGAGTCACGTTCATACAAGCAATAGCTGTTGACAGCTTATCCAATTGGTCAATTGATATACGTGGCCTCCAAAACACTTGGATAGACAAAGGCAAACTATTGGGCGGGAAGTATTGCCAACATACAATGGGCCCAGCCCAGAATCCTTTGGCCCATTTCCATTTATTTAGAATTAGAATCAAAGTCCAACAGAAATCTATGATTAACAAGTTCTTAGTCGTTGAAGTGCTTAAAGGTTTTTGAAGTTTAAATTTTGTTTTTAATTGGTCTTTTGAATTTTAAAAATATCTAATAAATCTTGAGTCTAAACTTTTGAAAATTTTTAAATGAATGAATCTATTAGATATAGATTAAAAATTTTACGTTTTAAAGAAATCTAATTCATCAATAGTCCGTCTAATAAATTAATGATTTTTTTTATTAAAAAAATGAAAATTCAAAGACTTGTTTAGATACACAAACTTAAAATCTATAATCCATAACATGTTAGGAGTGAAATTAGTACACCTAAATCAATATAAAGATTATATTTGAAAATTTGGCATCCTTGATTAGCCACAACTATTCAACAATCGATATTTAAGATTCACAACAAAGATGCGAGTCAAACACGTTGAGCAATTGAAAGCCCTAGGCTAATGCTAGCCCTATGCAAATTGGAGAAGAAAGTTTCATGTGCATATTAAACAATATTTACGTTTACAAAGTTAATACAAAATTGTGGTATAACTATATAACTTAGAAAGTTTCTAGTAATTTCCCTTCTATTTATTGTGTGCCACATCAACATGCGTTTTAAAAATAGAGTGGAACCCACCTGACGTTAACAAAAAATTATGGTGTGAACAAAGTGAGTACGTTGTACTAGAAAATTTTTCGTACAATTTAGCATAAAAGTGTATTTGGGGACTGATGACACCATGCCAATGTACACAGTCTCATTTTTTAGATGCAATTCCGAAATAAAACTAAGAGCATGTTTGCATTAACTTTGTTGGAGATTTGTTGACTGTCTTTATATTTTTCTAAGGCAGCTTATGGTGGTATCTGGGAAATCTCAGTATAATTATATTGATCGATATTTTCCTTTTTATGGTGGATCTTATTGTGACAAAAAAAGGAAAATATTTTTCTAGGAAATTCTTTCCTTATTTATTTATTTAAGGCAGGGTATTATGGGTCTGGCCGTTTGCATGATGTCACATAAGTTGCCTCAGCTATTGTTATAACAAGCGCAATTCTCCTATCCAAACTTTCCTTATTTGGAAAATTCAGCAAATTTTATATTCTAGATTATTTCCCTCCTTATGGCCCACCGAATTCTTTTTGGGATGTTTTACTTTTCTAAAGAAATTATTTATTCAAGATTTTGTGCCCTTGCTAGGGTTGGCCACCATTATTGAATATTTTGAAGAATTGTTATTCTAGGGTCTAGCCGCATTTTGTTCTTAGTGAGAAAGAGTTTTTGTTTTGGGTGCCGATTTGTGATTTGATCTTTGCCCACTTTATTCCATTCTGCGTATCCGTTGTTTGAATCGTTCAAGAATGTGAAGATTATTTCTGTCTTAGGGGGAGCCTAAGGCATCGTTGAAGAAAAGGAATTCTCGGTCTTAGGAGGAGCCTAGGTGCTAGAGTCACTGTAGAAATTGAAACTTTACAGATGAGTACTTTGTTGTAAACGTTTAACTATTCAATATTAGTGAATTATCTTTATTGGGCACACTACCCCCAAACGTAGGTGGTTTATCGCTGAATTAGGTTATCAACTCTTGTGTGAAAATTCTTTTTTGCTTCCTGTTGGTTTTGTTGGTTATTATAGTGTTTGTCTGTGCTTTCTATTTAACATCCGTATTTGAGTGACCATTCATCTGATAGCCTTTTCAAACTTAAACAATAAATATTTTTCAGAAATTTATTTTTATTTAAACACTTTTGATAGGAAGATTGTTTAAAATAAAAACACTAGTGACTTTCAAAATCAATTTTGAGCGGTTGCTAAGCATTTGTATTTCTTTTGAAAATGACTTATTTTTTAAATTAAATACTTGTGAAGGTATTCCAAACACATCTTAGGATGATAAAACAAAATTGACAACATTTTCTTAGGTGATCAAATTCCTACACCAACCACATACTCCTAAAATCAATCAAATAAATTTGTGATCAAACCTTAATCCAAAAAAAGGAAAAAATTGTAATCAAACCAAATAACAATAAAAATAAGTTAAAACTAAATTTTTGTCTCTAACAAAATAACAATTTAGTTCACGAACTTTACTTTGTAAAGATTTGCTCTTTATGATTAGAAATTTATAACAATTTAGTTTTTATAGTTTCAAAATTATAACAATTTTTGTGATTAAATTTTAATAAAGATTAATTTAGTTCATATACTCTATTATTTGTAAAATAAAAATTACTATTCAAGATTTAATAAAATTTGTTGTGGACGGATATAGATTTTGATGAATATTTTTAAGGATTTGTTTATAAATTATAAAAGAGGGAATCATTACATAATAAAAATTATCCATCAATATGATGAGATTACTTTTCACAAACCAACTACATAAATCGTTACAAATTTAAAAATATAAAAGCCAGAAAATTGTTAGATGTGAGAAATGAAGTGTATCCATTAGAGAAAGCTGAAAAGACAAGAAACAGAGCAATAGCAGAGGGAGGTGGCAGCTGCAGATGAGAGAAGCAGAATTTGGGGTTCTTCAACGGCGCCACGCTTCAATTTCACTCTCTCCTTTTGCATGGCCGCCACGAACTGACTCATCTTCTTCAAATCCAAACAAACCCATCAATAAATTAAGCATTTTCCATGTCCCAATTCCCCTAAGTTAATTCTCTCTGTTTCATTAGCAATTATGTCAGGAGCTCAGGGCACGCAGCCGAAGGAGTCGTTCACCGCCACCACTTACGAGTCCGTCCCCGGCGGAGAGAACCGAACCAGGACCGATATCCGTTCACGGGAGGACGCCGGAATGATCCAGATCGATAAGCTTCAGGACAAAGTCGAAGACGCCGCCGGGAAAGGCGGTCCAGTTTTCGGGGCCGGGAAAGATGACAAGAAACAAGACCTTGGAGTTACGGGCACTGGATAGGATAAGCTATGATAGTAATTTATAAATTTTGACCTTTAAATTTGATCTTCACTTCCATGTGTTTCTTGTAATATAATATATAGTTTTGTTTTGTTTTTTTCCAAAGGATCATATAAATATATGTAAACAAATTAAATATGACTGTTTTCTTGGTAATTAAGTAGTTCGTTGTCGTTTGAGGTTTATGGGGATATTGTCTGACTTAACTGATTTTTTTTTTGGTTGACTTTACCTTCTTCGAGGATAAATCGAGAGGATTTTTAATTTTATTTATTTATTTATTTATTTATTATTATTATTATTATTATTTTTTTTTTTTTTGGTCTGCCAGATCATGAGATGATTTAAATATGGAGTATGGATTTGTTGTACGAGTTGATTTTTCTTTTTTAAAAAAATTATATACGATTCTTCTATATTCAATTTTATCATTTTCAATATAACTTTGGAGTTATAATTGAGTTAAATTAAAAAAAAAAAAAAAGAAAAAAAAGGAGAGTTTAATTAGTTGATCTAGATTTGTGGTTGAGCAATTGGCCAAAAGAAGATCTTACTTGGGGAGCTTTGAGCAGCTCAGAGTAACTACAAACGTTGAGTTGTTCCATCTGAGGGGTTGGTACTTTAATTGTTTACGTATTCATTGAATTTGTATAAGCATATGCATATGTTTTGGAGTATTTTTTGAAATGATTAAAGTCGTTTCGGTACATGTCCTTAAATTGGTTGTTATTTTCTATCAATTCTATAACAAATTGATGATAATGAGAGAGAGAGGTCACAATAAGAAATCTGCACATATTGTTTATAAATTGTTTCTTTAAAATTTGAACAACACTTTCGAGTGCTTTCTACCAGTGTTGTAAAGTGCTTTAAATTAAATTAAAGATATGAAGTGCTTTTAGTCTTACCCATTTAACTTTCACCTTTATTAATGATAGTTCCAAACATGTGCTAAATATAGTAGTACTCCTCGGTGAAGCATTTTTTTTTTTTTTTTTTAATTTTTTTATTTTTATCCTCAATAGTCACCTACTTAAAATTTGACCATTTTCTTAACATTCAAATGGTCACCTGCAATTTTAAGAATTTGATAGTATTCAAATGGTCACCTACTTAAAATTTTCTTTTAATTTTATGGGATAGGTTAAATTAATTTTAGAAATAAAAGAACCTATTAAGAAATTAAGGTTAAATTAATTTTAGAAATAAAAGAACCTATTAAGAAATTAATTTTAGAAATAAAATAAAGGGTTATTTTCAAAATCTAACTATTTATCCTGTGTCCTCTTAAAATTTTTTTAACATTCAAAGGTGAGATAGATTCTTACAAATTAAGAAATTAATGTTAGAAATAAAATAAAGGGTTATTTTCAAAATCAACTATTTATCCCTCGTCCTCGGTAGATTTTATATTTTACTCTTGTTTATAAATATTTTACATAATCTCTAAAATAAATAAATAAATTAGATCTCTTAATAAGTAGTTTTGTCATTTAATGGATAATCTCTATAATAAATAATTCATAGAAAAGGAAAAGCATAAATGAAGAAGGAAAACCCCACTTGTAAGAAGCCATTTTAGAGGTATATGAAATGGGGAGATTACAAAAATTTTGAAGTTCTTTGATATTAAATAATTAAAGACAATTAAATGGTAATAAATTTCTCTTTGTAACAGAAGTGTACTAGTTTAATTATATAATTAAAGGAAATGTTGGTCGGGCTGTGCCCGAATTGAGTTTTTTTTTTTTTTTTTTTTTTTTTTTAATATACGATTGATTGAGTTCGTCGTTAGAATTAGTTGTTGAAAATGAAAGAGAAAGTTAGTGGTTAGAGTTGGTCACCTGAGATGATCGTTAGAGGTAGTCGTCACCAAAGTTAATAATTAAAGGTGGTCTTCGCCAGAATTGGTCACTTGAAGTGAATGTCAGTGTTGGTCATCAGATGTAGGTGTCACCGAAATTTACCATCAAAGATGGTTACTGGAGTAGGAGTTGGTCGTCAAAGTGTGGCAGCAATAATAGTCGTTAATGGCTGACGAGTGGAGTCATTGAAATTAGTGGAGAAAAGAAGAGTTTGGTTGAGTTAATAAAAATAACCAACTCAATTCTACTAACCAGGGTGTGAAAGGGATGGATGGAAGATAAATGAGAGAGGAAAGTAAAATTGAGAAACATTATGAGTGTGGGAGAGTGATAAAGTGAATATAATTTAATATATTTATTTAAATTATTTAAGGTTGATTGTGGGTGGTATGCTTTGTAAATTTTGAATTTGAGAAAAGGTAACATAGTCCAAACAAAGTTTTTCATAGATGACAACTTTTTAATTTACTAGTTCATTACCACCTGCAAATGCTGGTATGTGTTTTTACAATTTAATATATTTGAAAAATATTTTTAGACTGATTTACCCTTTTGGATTTTATTCAACTATGAGTGTATTTTTTTTTTTTTGAGTTACATTATATACTTTCCATTTAATTATTATTTTTTTTTCTATTTTTTGTTTCACATATTTGTTCTCTTTTTAAGTAAAAAACGTTTCATATTCAAACTCTTTAAATTCCACCGTGTCATATCAATTTCGCAGTGCATTCAAATTCTCAATAAAAAGCTATAAAATTTTAAGTTAATATGATTGGTTGAATAAAAATAAAATATTTAGATTAATTTTTCTGCGTTCTGAAATTAAATTAACATTTTAAGTTGTTTTTAAATATTATAAAATAAGCAATTATTTACAAATATAGCAAAATATTATTATCTATCAATGTTTAGTAAAGATGATAGATGATAATAATCCATCAATGTCTATCACTATCTATCGTTAGTGAACATTGGCATTTTGTTATATTTAAAAATGTTATTTAAAACAATTACATTTTTTCTAAATTTGACACAAATTTAGACCATAAAAATATATTTTAAAGTAGTAAAAGAATATAGATCAATTTTTATGGATTAAATAAGATAATAAATATTGAAAATATTGAATATAAGTTTTTACTTAAAATGAAAAGAAAAATGTAACTTTCATTTTTAAAATTGACTTTTTTTTTTTTATTATTATTAGGAAACATAAACATAGCCTTATATATAAATGTTCTCCATATTATGCATCACTTAACAAAATAAAGATTTTTGTCTTGGCTAGCAAATTCCAATAAAAGAATCATCTAAAAAAGTAACAAACAAAAAAGAAATTCCATGGAATGGCAAATTCTCAAATTTTCCCAATTGTTGATAATTTCATTAAATGTTGAAATGATTAGAAAAGAGAAATTTGAATCTTCTTGTTTCTTCCCCATGCCTTCCTGTCTAAAACCACCACCAAATTAAAGAAGGGAGGGGCCCTCTCTCATGTCCACTTCCAAATGGAGCAACAACTCAAACTATTCCCCAATCATATTCCTCTTTGCTTTGCTTTTCTTTTACAAATTTCCCAAATTTGCCCCTCAAAATGAGCTGTTTGATTCTGATATATGTTACTTAACTTATTTCAATTCAAATCTTAATTAATAAGTAAAACCAAAACCCATCTCTTATTCTTCTTCTTCTTCTTCTTCTTCAACTAAACCCCATGTGCTAAGCTTCTTCTTTCTCTGCCTTATTTTTTTTTTTTTTTTTTTTTTCCTTTCCCAACTCCAAAAAATGACAAAACCCCATTATTATTCTCTTTATTCCCTAGTTTGGTTCACATCTTTTTAGGGTACCCACTCCATTTTTGGGTTTCTTTCTTTCACTAAATTAACCATTTACTTAGGTTATTCCATTCTTTCCATGTGAGTTTTAAAAGAAGAAAAGAAAAAACTATTTTTAATCTTAAATTATACTGATGAATATGCGAGGAGTTGTTGGAGTGTCCTAATACAATAGTCGGTGTCTTTACCTATTATATTTTATAATTAATAACAATATTCTATTTTAAATTACTTCTTATTACAATGGTTACTATTTAGTCCGAATCACAAAGAGTCCAAACAAAGAAAAATATAACCCATAATAAAATAGCATGCATCTCAAATATATAGTATTATAAAATTATAATAACTAATTCAGTGCTTAACTTTTAAGGAATGAATCGATTTTGAAATCTTCTATTAAATTTATTTCTACATCGGCATTGCCTAAATTTCACAAATGTATAAGGCCATGTTTTGATTGAATTTATAAGTAGACTAATTGTTTTAAAGGACAAAACTAGTAAAAATATTTTCAAATATAGCAAAATTTCAATGTCTATAAGTGATAGATACACATAAAAACTAATAGACATCTATTGGTGTTTATCACTAATAGACCATAGATGATAGTAGTCTATTAGTGTTTATCAGTGCCTATCACTGATAGATCAAACATTTTACTATATTTATATATATTTGACTTACTTTTCTATATTTGAAAACAATTCTTATAAATATTTTTATTTCTTAAGTACTTAGAAAATCGATTCAAACATGCCTTAAAACTATGGTAAATGCATAGATAAACTTATATTAAATATTAAAATCAAATTAATAGTCTTTTTTTTTTTATTGATTTGAGTGGTCTCTTGTTTAGGAAAAAATACATAATCTTCTTTTCTACTTCAATAGAATTTTGAGATAAGAATAATTTTATTCATGTGATTTTGAATTGGTTTTAAATGAAGTTGACTGAAAATAATTGTAAATCACTAATGGAGATATAAAATACAATTATTAGTTTAAATTTTAATAATTCTAACTCTAAAAAATTTGCGATGTAATGGATTTTTTTTTTCCAATTCAAAACCATACATGCAATTATGATATTATATTGGCTTGGATCTATTCACCTAAAATACCTCATTTCAATTGTAATATTTTTATATTTTTTATATTACCATGAACATTTTATTTTTATTTTTATTATTATTATTATAGATGTTACAAATCTATGTTTGGATCTCCAACGATATATTCTACATATATGTTTGTAGTCGCTTACTCAAAGGTAAGGAAATATAAAAATTTAACAAAGCTTCTAGCTCTACTACGTTTTTTTAGTGTAATGGAGAATATTAAACTATCCTAAATATATATATACTTTTTTTCTTTTTACTATATCTCAAAAATTAGGGTTGGCAAAAAAATTTGTGGATCGGGTCGGAGAACCCCCGGTTTGACCGGTGATGGGGTTAAATCGAGGACAATTTTTGGGTACTCGTCTGGGGATGGGGAGAGTATCCCCGCCTCGACCCCGAATACCCGATACCTACCTATTTATATATATTGTTGACTTTCTCGCTATCTCACTCTCACTCTCACTCGTCCTCTCTCACAAGTCTCGCTCTCGCTCTCGCTAATTGAGTTTTTTACCTTGTGAATTTTTTTACATGTGGAAGGGGTGTTTATAGCCTTTGTTTACAAAAACAAAAAGCAAAAAACAAAAAACAAAATGGTTACCAAATGAGACCATAATTATAATGATTATAGCCTACTAATTATAAGTTACAAGATACATTGACTACTAAAAATTACACTTTTGGGTGAAAAACGTCACTAATAGTTTAGGCCCCGTTTTGTAACCATTTCGTTTTTTTTTTTTTTTTTTTTTTGAAAATTAAGTTTATAGACACTACTTCCCACTACTTCCACCTTCAAATTTATTCCTTTGTTATCTACTATTTACCAATGGTTTAAAAAACCAAGCAAAATTTTGCAAACTAAAAAAATAACTTTTAAAACCTTGCTTTTGTTTTTGAAATTTGGCAAAGAAGTCAACTATTGTACTTAAAAGAGAAATGCAAATCAATGTAAGAAATGGGGAGGAAGTAAACTTAATTTTCAAAAACAAAAACAAAAAACAAAATATTTACCAAACAGGGTATTAGTTTTCGAGACATTTTTTTTATTGTGTTGCTGACAATTCATCTCTAAATATCAAATTTATTGTAGAGATTAATTTCTTATTCAATTATATTGTCATGTGGTATTTTGGTAATTGTAATTATTATTGATAAATGACTATCTCAATCTGTGGCTAACTACTCTCTCTATAAGTATATTTTCAAATATAGCAAAAGCTAGTAAAAATAATTACAAATATAATAAAATTTTAATTTCTATCCGTAATAAACTACGATAGACACAGATAGACATCTATCACTTTAGCGATAAACATAATAGATAGACATGAGTCTATCACGGTCTATCACATATAAAAATAAAAATTTTGATATATTTGTAACAATTTTCCCTCTATTATATAATAGTGTAGGACACCAAAAAAAGAAAATTAAAAAGAAAAATCCAAACTATAGATATATTACTTCAAATGAAGTTGAACTTAAAAAACAACAAAATACAATTATTGGAGGTTATGGCAAGAGTTTTGTATGGATGTGTAGCATGATGAGGGAATATTAGAGGAAATCTTTTTTTAAAGAAAAAAAAATAAAGCAAATGTGTAATTTCATTCATTAACAAATGAAAAGTAATTGTACTGTCAACTATATTCAACAATTACAATATTATCTACAAAAATAAAGTCAAAGGTTCCAATTTCTACTTCTTCAACTATTAAAAAAATATTTAAAAAAAAAAAATGGTTCTTGTGCTATTTTGTTACTTGGCTACTACAATGCTATTAGCCAAAGCTAGTTATTTAAGAGAGTTAAAAGAAACTTTATGGCCCTAACTAATTAGTTGCTAAACTTTGTTTGTGAGGATTGAATTTTATATTTCAATTTGTTTTTATAATCATTTGATTTTTTTTAACATTAAGCTTATAAACCAAGCCAAAAAAATAATAATAATAATTTAGTTTGAAATTTGACTAAAATTCAAACTTTTTCTTAGAAAAGATAAAAACTACAATAAGAAAATTGGATAGAAACAAAACAAACAAAAATTTAGAAAATAGAAAATTAAAAACAAAATTGTTATCAAACTGGATTGAACTTAATAATTTAAATATAATATTTGGTCTTTAAAATTCCAAGAGTCTCTATTTTAGTTTAGTTGTGGTGGAATTTGAAAAAAATCATAGTTTTTTTTTTTTTTTAAATAAATAATTTATTTACTTTTGTCAAAACAATGGAATGGATAATATGTTATTAAGTGAAAAAGAAAGTGACAATGAGTAAAATAGTTATTTTTGTACAAAATTAGAGACGTAAAAGAAACACTTGGAATGTTGAATGTATAAAATTTATATTAAAATAATAATAATAATAATAACTAAAACATAATTTACATCTATCTAAACTAGTGTTTGGATAAAATTGCTAAGTGATATCGGAAGTCAAAAGACATCGTTCAAATCTAGAATGTTTGGTAATAAATTAAAATATATATTTTAAAATCGAATATAGCTCATTTGAGTATGTTAATAAAACAAAATTTGTCATTGGAAAAAAAAATATTTTAAAAAAATGAATAATTCTCTTAAAGAATCGCTTTAAATTTAATGGTCAGAAAGTTATTCCATTCCAAAGTGATTGAAGGAGAATCTCGGTAAAATGGAGAGTGATTCATCTATCTTCAAATGTAGTTAAATCACACCATTTATGTTTAAAATTAATCAAACATATAAGCATTTTAATTGAAATTATTTTTATTTAAAAAAAAAAAACAAAAAATTGAAAGTAACTTATAATTTATAATTTTTTTTAATTCAAATTTGGAATTTTCCATTAGTAAAGCCAAAAGCATCTTCACTTTCATGTTCCATAACTTCCATTCTCATTCCATCAGCTTCCTATCCACATGGTGACCGGCTGATCCGGTTGCGCACTCCATTATCTCCACCGTCGACCCCCTCACTCCCATTTTCATCTACTTTTTCCACACAGCAAAGAGAACCGGCACCGCCACCGCCGCCTCTCTCTCACTGCGGTTCCTATAAATTTCTTCTCGCCGACCATGTTTTCCCATTTTTCCTTCCTCCATTTTCCAATCGTCGCCGCCGCCGGAGCTTCAACTAAAGCCCTAATCGGAGCCAACCACACCTCCTCCCGATTCTGCTCACGCTAACCCTTCTTCAATTCATTACAATCATTACACTGCCTTATCTTCTCCAATCATTTGTTTGTTTTGATCTTCTATTTCTTCTATACTAGTAGAGCTTAAGAGGGATTATATGGGATCCATGTCAGGGAAGTTCGCTTCTCTGAGAAACCTTTTGGTCCGAGTGCTTCTCTTCTCTATCCTTGTGATTCTCGGTCGATTCGCCTATATTGTGACCATTGCTGGAGAATCTTGTAGCATCGGCGACTTCTGTTTCTTCTCTTTGCCTGAAAATTTCAATTTCATGATCCCTGGCGGTGGTGGTCGTGCCGGAAGTGCAGCTTTGTTCACGGACAATGCCGATCCTCGCGTCATCGGGCCTCCTCGTCCGGATCTGTATTCGAGTGAAGACTGGATCAAGACTGTCCAGTTCTACTCCTCCGTTTTCCAAGATCTGATTACTGAGGGCTACTTATCGCCGAATTCGAAATCTTTGTGCATTGAAACCCCTGCCGGAGCTGATGTGTCGGCGTTGAAGGAGATCGGCGTTTTGGATTCG
Organism: Citrullus mucosospermus; assembly: GCA_030954485.1. Taxonomy (NCBI): domain Eukaryota; kingdom Viridiplantae; phylum Streptophyta; class Magnoliopsida; order Cucurbitales; family Cucurbitaceae; genus Citrullus; species Citrullus mucosospermus. The sequence goes on from CM062058.1 coordinate 20,360,129, forward strand.
GTCGGAATTTTCAAGAAGGCGTTGAAGCCTCTTGTGATTAAGGGCGAGGCTCATCGGATTCCGTTCGAGGGTAATACCTTTGACTTCGTGTTCTCCGGCGGAGGGCGATTGGATATTTCCCGTCGGCCGCATGATTTTGCTTCGGAGATTGCTCGGATACTGAAACCCGAAGGGTTTGCGGTGGTCCATGTGAGTGCTAAAGATACGTATAGTTTCAATTCATTTGTTGATTTATTCAATTGCTGCAAAATACTTAAATCAAAAGATATAGATATTGTTCTTCCATCAATGCCTTTTACTCGTGAATATGTATTGAAGAAAGAGTATAGTATTCTTGGAAATGGGTTGCAGAAACTGGATGGAGATTCTTACAAGAATTGTACTGTTCCTGGGTATAAGCTAGCTCTGGGCCGAAATGCTGAGCCTCTGATATTGGAGGAGCCATTGAAGCCATGGTTAACTTTAAAGAGAAATATACAGAACATCAAGTATTTGCCATCAATGGCTGAAATTAGCTTCAAACGTAGGTATGTCTATGTGGATGTTGGAGCCAGGAGTTATGGCTCCAGCATTGGGAGTTGGTTCAAAAAGCAATATCCAAAGCAGAACAAAACCTTTGAAGTTTATGCCATTGAAGCTGATCAGACTTTCCATGAACAGTATAAATCAAAGAAGGGGGTGACATTGTTGCCTTATGCTGCTTGGGTGAGGAATGAAACATTGGCTTTTGAGATCAACAAAGACCCAGGTCAGGGAAAGGAAGATAAAGGCAGTAGAGGGATGGGCAGGATTCAACCGGTCCAATCTTCGGGCCAATTCGATGGGGAGGTGAATCAGATTCAAGGGTTTGATTTTGCAAATTGGTTGAAGAGCTCAGTATCAGAGAAGGATTTCGTGGTGTTGAAGATGGATGTGGAAGGAACCGAGTTCGAATTGATTCCGAGACTCTTTGAGACGGGAGCGATTTGTCTGATAGATGAGATGTTTCTTGAATGTCATTACAATAGGTGGCAAAGGTGTTGTCCTGGGGAAAGGAGTACAAAGTATGAGAAAACATATTCTCAATGCATAGATTTATTTGCATCTCTAAGACAAAGTGGAGTTCTGGTTCACCAATGGTGGTAACAACAAACACAATACAATTCTTTTGGATAACATTCTTTTCAAATTGTATCTCATTTTACACTTTCCCCCCTAAGAAAGCTGGTGTTAACTTCATTATTGCCAAGCATCACATTGTTTTTTAAAAGATTAAACTGCAAATGTAAAGGTTATTTTGATTTCAATACAAAATCCCTCGGTGTCTTAACATTCTCTGTGTGTCTTCTTCTGCCATGGTTTTTTCCTTCAGCTGTAGCCATGGAAATATATTTAAACAAGATTTGTTCCATAGGTTGTACAACTGTGTTATGGCCTAGTATCAACAGCTTGGATTAGTCCAATTCCAGCGAGAAATGATAGGTAGTGCTTGGCCTGCATCTATTGCTCATTTTCTATTTATTCAAATGGGCTGGATGGAAAATTGGTTATTTAGATATTTGACTTGTCAAACTAACATTACAGGTAATATTCTTATATGGCAGAGTACAAAGATTAGGGAGTTTCTTCAACTGATTATGGAAATTTTTCTCTCAATAAACTTAAATATATACACATTTTGTATAGTTATTATAAGAACCTATCACTTGAAATTGAATGGCAATTTATATAATATTATCGCTTTATCTCTTGCATTTAAAAGTTAATTTTTTTTTTTTTTTAACACTGTTCTATTGAAATTTCTCTACTTTAGAATTATGTCTATATTGGGATTGTCTCAATAAGGTAGACATCTGTTAATCAATTTCAATTGAGATGGGTGTCTTACATTAAATTGAGATGGTTGGATCATTTATTAGGCCATAGTTTTTTTTAATACAACAATTAAAGGTTGGGATATTGGAGCCTTCCACTTTTAGAATGGAAGGTTATATCTTGAGCTAAGTTCGATTAGATCATAGTTATAAGGGGTTGAGATTAATTCTAATAGCAATATGATAATTTGATGACAAATATCAATCAAATTCACATCATAATTTAAATAATTCTAAAGTGGTGAAGAAACCGATATTATTGTTTAAGCACCATTAATCACAAACTTAAATAATTAAATGGATGGTAATCCATTTCATTTATATTGATTTTTTACGAAGAGTTGACAAACCATCCACCCAATGGAAGTGGCACAAATTTACATCCACCATTAAAAAAAAACACCTTTTGGCCAAGTGATTCTTCAACTATCACATTCATTTCTGTAAATAAATATAAATAAATAAATAAATGGAAGAAAGAAAAACCTTAATAGGGTCAAGAAATGAAAGAAGAACAAACCCACTAAACACATATGTCAACAAGAGAACCATGGTGGTAAGAAACCACCTTTGATTTTCTAAATATAATTCTGTTAGTTGAAATTCCCACATTCTCATCCTAACAACATTTTTCAATTCATCATCTCTCTCCTTTGTGTATTAATTCAATTCTCTCTCCTCTCCTCCTCTTCTCTGTTTCTGCTTCCCTTGGGTCCAGAATCAGAGAAATCCCCAATCTTTCTTCAATTTTAATGCATTTTCTTTCCCAGAAATTTTGTGGGTATTTGATCTCTTCTGGTGGGTCAAATTCCTCTTTGAGATTGCCCTAGTGGGGGGGTCGTCTCAGAAATGGGAGCCTGTTGTACAAAAGATTATATGTATGGAGGAGGGTACATGACCTATGATAAAGATGACAGGGATTCCAATGGCGATGATGGAGAAGAGGTTCGACGTGGTGACGATGGTGCCACCGTTAGACTTCGTGGATCCTCTGCGTTCACATCAATGTTCACTCAACGAGGAAGAAAAGGAATCAATCAAGATGCAATGACAGTTTGGGAGGTAAAAACAAAACAATGACTCTGTAGTATTTTGTTTGTTATCCCTCAATTTGAATATTATGGATGATCTACAAAAAGATTCATTTGGGATATGATTTGTGTCAATGTATTCAAAGAAAGTTGAATCAAAACTTACAGGATTTCTCAGGGGAGAAAGATTTGGTGTTCTGTGGAGTTTTTGATGGTCATGGTCCATCTGGTCATAGGGTTGCTCGCCATGCACGAGACGTAGTGCCCACGAAGCTCTCCAAAGCAATCAAGAAACAGCTATCTCAACCTGAAAATGGGGTGGTTTCTGAAGCTTGTGTTGAACCAGACAACAATGGTGGAAACCAACGAAATCGATTGGTTTCCAAATGGGAGGCTGCTTTTGAAGAATCTTTCAAAGAATTTGATCAAGAACTCAGCTTGGATTCATCTATTGATTGTTTCTGTAGTGGAACAACAGCCGTGACCATTATCAAACAGGTGAATTTCCAACATCCTATATTTTCCAATTTTCCTAGAAATTAAAAAAATGAAAGAACCCCCCTCAATACCTTGACCATTTTGATCATCAGGGAGAAAATTTGGTGGTTGCAAACTTAGGTGACTCCCGGGCGGTTCTCTGCACCAGAGGAGACAAACAACAATATATTCCTATCCAATTAACAGTTGACCAGAAACCAAATATTCCATGTGGGTATTGTTCATTCCACATCAATAAACTCTATCTTATCAATTTGAGATATATCACAAATGATGGCAACAAAGTAATGAACAATTTAGCAAGAAAAAATTTAGTTCATCCATTGAGAAAATTAAGCTATAGCTTGGCTTTAGGTATCTATTCATTCAATCTATCTATCTATCAACCCATCATCTTCGTTCTAATGTTTTCAATGTGAATCAGGCGAAGCAGAACGAATAAAGAATTGCCAAGGCAGAATCATAGCAGAAAAAGAAGAACCAGATATATATAGAGTATGGGTACCAGATGCAGATTACCCAGGTCTCGCCATGTCAAGATCCTTGGGAGATTTTTGCCTTAAGGATTACGGTCTCATCTCATCCCCTCAAGTTTCCTACAGAAAGCTCACCAGAAAAGACGAGTTCATCGTTCTAGCAACAGATGGGGTTAGTTAAAAGATTCAAAGACACCCCCAATTTCCAAAACCTTAAGAAATTTATCCATTCATAACGTTAGTTCTTGAATCGTACCACGAAATTGCAGATATGGGATGTGTTGACAAACAAGCAAGTGATCAACATAGTTGCTTCATCAAGGAATCGATCCATGGCAGCGAAATTGGTAGTGAAACTAGCAGTTCGAGAATGGAAACGGCGATTTCCAGGGTCGATGATCGACGACTGTGCAGTGATTTGCTTGTTCTTCAAGAACCCACCATTATTAACGAAATCAGTGACTAGTGTGGGGCGGAGGAATGTGAGAAGCCATCCAGAACTTGCAGTTTCAAGAAGCTGTAGATTAATGTGGATGGATAGAAAAAGAGGAGGGGAAGGAAGAGAAGAAGAAGGTGGGTGTGTGAATAGAGATTGTTCAAAGGAAGATTGGAAAGGTGTACAAGGGCTAAGCAGAGCCAATTCACTGACGAGGGCTAATCGATTTACGAGGACTTTGAGCCATAATCAGAGAACGGGGAAGTTTTATCATGAAGTTGAAGCACGTTAAAGTGTTTGATGAAAGTTCTCACACAGCCATGAGAATGAAAGTGGCAAAGCCAAAGGGCCACAAGAAGAAGAAACCAAGCTCTCTTCTCTCTTCTCTCTTCTTTGTTCTTAAAAAAAATCTTGTTTTGTTTGTTGGTTTTTGGTTGGTCTGTTGGTATCAAAAGAGTTTAGAAGAAACAAAAGTATTGGCAACCTCTTCCATAATATATATCTATAATTTTTTTTTCTTTTGGATTTTATGTTTGTGTTGAAATAATGTAAATTTCAACTTTATGTTATATATAATTTTTTTTTATTTTTTATTTGTGTTCTTTTGAGAATACCAAAACACACATTCACACACCACAACAACAACAACAAAAAAAAGAGGTTACGAAAGAATAATAAGTTCTTTGTCCGAAATGACAAGACCCAGAAGAGAGTGCAAGTCTCCTCCATCAACCACCATGTTTTAAAACCAATGAATGTGACTAGAGGATTGAATCATCACCGAAGAAGCCAACTGCATGACCTCATCTGAGACTATCTTGACTAAGGTTAAGTTGATATCTTTCCCGTGAAAGTACTTGAATGGCAAACAAGCTATCAGATTCAACTGAAAATCTAATTAATGGACCACGAACTCTCTTCAATTGCCCATAGTTCTAGCATCAAAATATCATAGAAACCAGTCACAAACTTACTCCCAAAGTAAATAATATTCTCATTGTGATCTCATAAAATCCATCCCAGATCACCCTTATGAACATCCTCCCTCCACGCTGCATCGCAAGACAAAGTATTAACCCTGTCACGAGGGCTCGCCCACCCAAATTCTAGTCCCCCTATATGAGAAGAAACATTGAGAGGAGCTCCACTAGAACCTCCCATTGGTGAACTCGTAGTCTCATACTCATGAATGAAACCTTGAACTCAATTTAGTAATGATGAAATTGGAACTGTAGCACCATGAAAAGTTATTTTTGAAGGAATTGAATCCTCTGAATGATTGCCTTGTGCTTGTTTTGAAAATCTTAATAAAAAAAAAAAAAGGGATAAACATCAAAACTAGTATGCTTTAAGAGGATTAAGAGAAAAGAAAACTCTACCTTTGAAAGACTGTCTTTTAGGTAGTCTTTCCCTTCTCACAAACTCACGAATACCAATATCTTCCTTGAACAAAATGTACATAGTACTCCATGGAACACCACCAAAAAAGTTTTCCTTGCTATTCTCGGGAAGAACCAAGAGAATGGCGGGATCTCTAGTTTTGGTGAGGGAAGGAAAGATAATATAGAGAATTGAAGAGGGATTTTTTTGTTGGTAGAGAGATCTATATTTTCCAGTGAAGAAAATCCAAAAATCCCTCTTTCTTTTAACGTTCTCAAAAATTATGTGAGAGAAAGAGTAGGGAGTTATTGTAAATAACTCCTTCAACACGATGAATAACTCCCATTGCGAGTTATTCCTAATATATTAATTTAATAATATTAAATCAAATTAAATCAAATAATATTAATATTAAATCAAATTTAATATATAATTAAATATAATTAATTAATTAAATATTATATATTTAATTTTAATTTGAATCATATTCAAATCATGTTCTCTCCCATAACATATAGTTCTAATATAAATCTCGTTCATATTAATATTACCAAAAAGTTTTTATATGAATCTCATTCATATAATTAATATTTGAATCTTATTCAAATATTAATATCTCTCATAATACAAAACATAATTTGAATCATATTCAAAATTAACTTTATATTATAATGTATCTATATACACTATACTAATTCTATCTTATACAATTAATTTCTTATTTAATTTGAACAATTCAAATTAATCCAAAAACAATTAATCCTTATTCAAACCCTTAATGAGCTAGTAAGGGGACCTTATGGACCTATAGATTAGAAGCTCCAATGATATGAGATTAATTTATTAAACTCTTTAATCAAATTAATCAATATTCATTAACTGCAAGTCATTTAACTAAAGACTTACAGTTGAACTTTTTGCACTATATATATATTTCTATGTCCAAGGATATAACCAATCAACAGTAAGTCAACCTTTCACAAATGCTCGTAACTCAACTGGGTCAAATTACCATTTTATCTCTGTAGTTACATCTAACTCCTTAAGTACCATTGATCCCTTTAATGAACAAACAGTTTATAATAGTCCAACTAACTAACCCCTCTTGGGCTAGTGAGAGGGTGAGACCTCATTGTTCAAGACCTGAAATCAACCCTTAAGGGAGCAATTTATCTACTTACCCTAAAAGTGGGAAATAATGAATTTCGTATTGTGAAGATATGTTCCCAGCTCCCTACTCAGACAAATCCCTAAAATGGTAGACTTATTGAGTCGGCAATCCATTCACTCTCACTCATACAGATCAAAGGACTGTCCTTATAAACAAGAATGCATAACCCACTCAGAATTAAGGTCGATTCACCTATGGTCATCCTATAAAATGTTAATTTCTTCAATTAATAACGATGTAAAGAGAAATTAAACATTTTGCGGTCCGATCTTATACAAACTCTTTGCATATGATACCCTTACTCACATGTCTAGGATCAAATCGTTTGTAACACTTTACAATTCTGGTAACAATTATAAAGTGGGTCATATCCGTAATGTCACAAGGATAAGGCATCAAACCTTATCCCTATACTACAAGCCATCTTAGTTATTATTTAAACATGATCTAACCTTGTATGTCAACTACATACATGTTTAAGTTTACATAAAATAATCACATATTTTAGTTTGTTGGATTGAGTTAATGCAAAAACAAATAAAATAACTTATTATTTTATTGAATAAATAATTTGTATTTACAAATATTATAAACTACTAGAACCTTAAGAGATTTAAGACACTAGTCCCGACGCTGTTCCCACAACCTCCCCATCAACGCATGATATTTGTTTCCCATTTCTTGCCTCAGCATGATCTTGAACCCAGCTAAAGTGATGATCTAGTGGAGACCAATCATTTCTGCCACATAAAAAATCAAAGATATTAGGTTGAGAAAGGTTTCATTAAAGCACCTTGGACACCTTAGATTTATGGAATAAATGTATGGTAGTCTCAAACTCTTGACCAAAGGTAAGAAGAAACTTCCTTTTTATGCAGATTTGCTCAAGTTGGAATAATGTTGTTTACTATCTTACAACTGCATATCTTGACCTTAGGAGTTTAACTTTATTTGCCAAAGATCCTTTTAATGAGACAACCTTTAATTGCTAGAAGATGAAGAACTATCCTCACGCCTTTCCAAAATTTTCCCAAGTTATGAGGACTTTTACAGATAAATTAAATGGCCTTTTTTGCCACAGGACCTATATTTCTCATCATCCTCTCTATGACCCTTCAAAGGAATGTATAAAATAGCATTGACATCGTTAGGCAAGAAACTATCTCTGACTCTCTCTTCATTTCAACACTTGTTATCAAGAAGAAGACACGCCACCTTTTCATGTCTGAGAATTTGACTTCCTACTCCCTTCCTTTGGAATCCAGGGATCCTCACTAATTTCAATGGAATGGTCATTTCCAACTCTCCACCTATATCCTCTTTTTTTCTATATATAAAATATATATATAGAGTAGCTATCCTTTGTATTCTTTAGAATATTGCATCATAAAACATAAGAAGATAAATTGAGTTACGCTTAAGTTGGCAACGATGATTAAGAATTATAATTTATAATTTAGTTATTTGTATATGTAAATGTATGTACGTATCTACTTATATATATGTGTGTGTGGGTTAGTTGCAAAATGGGCAAAACAAGTTACTAATATTAGGCCTATAGCCCAAACCTTTTAGTTTTGCAAAAATAGCAAAAAAATAAGTCCAACCCACGTTTAGAAATGGGAAATGTCAAAAATGTCCTGATAAACCCGATACATTTAGTACACACTTGATGCACTTGATACCTTTTGATATACTTGATATACTACTAATGTACACTTGATACACTTAATACCCATTGATTCACTTAGAATGTAACACACATACGTTCACTCCAAAATAAGTTTTGACTTAATGTTGGTTGTCTTAAGATATACTATTGATGCACTTGAAATATTGATCGTTGTTAGTAGGGGTGTTCACAATTCGGTTCGGTTTGGTTTAGGGCTCAAACTGAACCGAACCGCAGATTTTGAAATTCTTTTATACATGAACCGAACTGAACTGCATGTTCGGTCCGGTTTTGCAGTTTATTTGCTTTTTCCCTTCTCTTTTCATTCTATAATTTAAAATAAGTGAGAGTGAGAGTGAGCGAGAGCGGGAGAGAGAGAGAGAGAGAGAGAGAGCAAGAGTGGGAGAGAGAGCGAGAGAGATAGAGGATGTTTATGATAAAATGCCATGTGCGAACTCGCTCTCGCTCTCGCTCTCTCTTTCTCTTGCTCTCGCTTCCTTTTCTTACTTTTCAGGGACCAAAAGTGTTTTTTAACCTATATTTTAATAATATAATAAAATATATATCGGTTTGGTTTTGGTTTTGGTTTCATGGCCCAAACCAAACCGAACCGCAAAAAAATGATTTTACATTAAAAAAATCGAACCAAACTGCAGAATGTAAGTTCTATGCATTATCGATTCGATTTCGATTTCGGTTTAGTTTCTGCAGTTTGAATGAACACCCCTAGTTGTTAGATATACTACTAGTACCCTTTTGTGTTACTTCAAATATCTGTTGATTGATGTTTGATATACTCATGTCTTAGGTTTGATATGCTGATATACTTGGAATATCATGCTTATAAAATGAAACATACATATTTTACCTTCAAAACAAACTACTAATTGAATGTTAATTGACGTTAAATATACTGCTGATACACTGGAATGTTGATTGTCATTTGATATACTATTAATATACTCATGTGTTACTTCAAGCACTTATTTGACATTCATGTCTTGGGTTTGATATACTACTGATATACTATCAATACACTTAAAAGTTGATTGATATGTGATATACAACTGATACACTATGATATTCTTGGAAGTTGTTTGGTATGTATAAATATTATTAATATACTTTTGATAGACTTGAAAGTTGTTTGATAATAATATACTACTCATATACCATTGATATTTTTTAAAGTTGATTTAATATGTGATATATTTATGATATACTATTGACATTCTTTAAAGTTGTTTGTATCTATTATATATTCTTGATATATATTATTTATATTTGCTTAAAAGTTTATTGGTATGTGACATATGCTGATGCACTATTGATATTCTTGAAAGTTATTTGATGTGTAATAATATACTGTTGTTATACTTTTGATAGACTTGAAAGTTGTTAGGTATATGATATGATACTTATATAATATTGATATTCTTAAAAGCTGTTTGATATGTATTGATATATTTGTTGATATATTATCGATAGACTTACAAGTTGATTGATATGTGATCTATTGTTCATACACTTAGAATGTTGATTGTTATTAGATATACTATTGATACACTCATGTCTTACTTCTGTTTTACTTCAAATATTTATTGATTGATATCTAATAGACTTTTGTTTTATATGTGATACACTTACTTTAATGATATATTGTCTTTTAGGTATATCAATTATATGACTTATACACTTTTACACTTAATTGATATTAGATATTGTATATATTAGCTTATTGATACACTTTGTTAGTACACATTGTAAAAGTCCATTGAATCTAGTATATGACCTATACAGGTGTATATTGAAAATTAAATTACTCAGATTTGAGTATGGGAGTGCGTCATTGATGCTAAGCCGACGCAAATGGTTCTTAAACACTTATTGAAATTAAATGAAAACAAATAGCAATTCAAAATTGTAGTGCATCCCACATGTTGAACCAAATGCAAATGCCACAATCTAGAACAAACCACGTGGAAAATCTGGGTTTACAAAATGTCTTAAACTAAAATATATAATTTAAAATGGAATAATTTTAAAAGTTTAGAAACTAAAAATATATAATTTAAATCATTAATTTATTCATGTTTTAAACTTTCATATAATATAATAGCTTCTTTAAAGTGTGTTCAATACTAAATAAATATATCACTAACCTATGATATGAAAATTTAAAAATTAAGCAACTATACTTTAAATATATATATAAAAGTCTTATAAATTGAGGGATGTAACAATAATAACTAACTTGGTCTCAAAATTCAAATTGTGTCTCTTCTCATGGTGACATTACTTTTCTTAGCCTGCAAATGAATGGATGAGTGAATTAAAAATTCAAACTTTTTAGACTTAATTTTTGTCTTATTTTTTGTTTTATACCCACATTTTATATACCCATTGGCATCTTTTTTGCCTTATTTTTTCTTTTTAAAAAAAAAAGGGAAAGCAAGAAACTTCTTCCAAATATTATAATAGAATTTGAAATCTTATGAATACTTGAAATTATATCTACTTTTTTTTCTTCTTTTTTTCTTTTTTGGCTTCTTTTCATGGGTTGAATAATGAATGAACACTCTTGCCCATGAATCTTTTGTCTTATTTGTTTCTCAATGAAGGAATCTTCCTTTTGTGTTTTTCTATTTCTTTTTCTTTTGCTTGTTTTGTTTTTTTCTTGTGTTTTTATGGGAGGAGCATCCTCCCTTCCATCATGAAATAATCCCTAACCAAAATCATTATCTCACACATTCCAAGAAAAATTAAGGATTACATATAATTAAAAAGTTTAGGATTTATATAATTTGCTTAAATTATTATAAATCACTTCCATAAACTTGGGTTCATCAAGTTAATACGCAATTAAATTCTCACATCCCTTGTTTAGCGTCGATTTCGAGTTAAAACAAATTTTTATCGTGTGAAAAATAAAGTTCTCTATCGGCCTACAACAACCAATTTTGTTGTTAATGTATGAATCGATGAGACATGAATGACGATAGTGAACCGACAATAACTAAAAGATGAGAGTGCCAAAGTTAATGTAGATAGAGACTATTTAAAGAGATAAGCAAGTAAGTCAATTCAAGCATGGTTTAGTGGATAATACACTAATTACTATCTTAAAAGTTAAAAGTCGACGGTTTGATTCCCATTAAAATTGAAAGATAAAAGGTCGAACACAAACAAATTTATGTCGTATACATAGGCCAAAAAAATATAACAAACTCAATCAACCACTTTAACCATTAAATTTGAATTCGAAATGTTTACATTTAATAACATAGACACAAGTCTTCATAAATTCATTAAGCTAAAACTTGAAACATGACATGATGATTTAAGACAAAATAACATCCTTAATCTTATCTTCATTTACGTACATACACAGAAACAAAAACCTAATTCATAAGCTACTTTGATTTTCATATTTACAATTGTATAATTTAATAAAATGTTCAATTTAGTCTATATACTTTCAAATTTGAATCAATTTGACCCATGTACTTTTTAAATGTCCATTTCGCACCCTCTTTTTTATGACTATTTTGTTCTCTAATTTCATTTTGATCAAAATGTTGACTTTACAAAATGTTCATTGACCAAAACAAACATTTTGAAAGTACATTGATTATATTAAACCAAATGAAAAATCTCAAACAAATATGATAGTATTTGTAATTATACGCTAAAACTTTTACTTACTCAAAACTTATTTAATTATAGAAATTGTAATAATTGTATTCAATTTCTAGGGTTAATTAGAAACAGAAGCAGTTTTAAAAAAGAATTAAGAAAAGGGGTACTTTATATATTATTTAGGACAAAGGGGCAAATCTTTTGTCTCGATGTTTTGTTAATTTTTTTCCTCCTCATTTTCATTTTTATTTTTTTCTCATTGTTTGATATGATTTTTTTAAAAAATAAATAAATAAATAAATGTGTGATGTTTTGTTAATTTTTTTTCTCCACTCATTTTCTTTTTTCTTTTTTTCTCAATGTTTGATATGGTTTTTCTAACCACAAAGTTAGATTTAATATTAATGCCTTTTTTTCATTCTTTAAGGTTTTAAACTTATATTGTTTTTATTCTATTTTTTTTTTGCTCTACTCATTTTCTTTGTTCTTCTTTTTCATTGTTTGATATGGTTTTATTTTCAACCAAATATTTAATATTTGAAATGGTAAAATTAGATTTAATATTCATTTTTTCATTCTTTAAATTCTAAACTAGAATTATTTTTATTGTTTTTTTTATAAATTTTTGAATCGGTTTTTTTATGTTTAATGTCTTATTCATTATCTTAGGATCCGAACACTTGAAAAAATAGCTTAAAAAAAACATTACTTAAATTTCCAAATTTAGCAATGATTTTTTAATACTTTGCAAATATAGCAATTTTTTTTATTCCAAATTTACCGTTATCAATGTATCAACATATATTTTAGTTGTATATTTGATACACGTAATATCTAGTATAGGAGTCATTTGATATACTTTGTGTTTGGTGTATCAGTTAATTAATATATAAATCAAACATAAAGTATAAAATTTATATTTATTATATCAGACAAATTAGCTAATATAATTTATATTTATTGTATAAGTTATACAATTAATGCATTTAATATACACCATCAACATCAAAATTGAACTAATTAAATTTACTTATTTTATTCATGTATTGTTCTTATTTTACAACACTAATAATTTAGTTAAGTGAAAATTTTTCTAAGGTGACTAACAATTCAAGTTCAAAACAGTACAAAATGAAAAAAATATATATATATTAATACTAAATCTAACTTTAAAATTAAAAAAAATACAATAAAAACAATTTAAGTTTAAAAAGTTAAAGAAGGAAAAGAAGACATTAATATTAAATCAATGACTATTTTCAAATATAGTAAAAAAAAATATATATATATTTACAAATATACCAAAATTTCACTGTCTATTTACGATAGACCGCGATAAATTGTGATAGACTACTATGTGTCTATTGAGACACAAATAGTAGTCTATCACGATCTATCATGGATAAAAGACACATATAGTAGTCTATCACAATTTATCATAGATAAAATGTGTATTTTGTTATTAATTATAAATATTTTCAACCAGATAATTTCCCTTGAATCTAACTTTAACCTTTCAAATATTAAATATTTGGTTAAAAAAAAAAAAAAAAAAAAAAAAAAAGAAACCACATCAAACAATGAAACAAAAAGAAAAAAGAAAGGGGGTGGAGAAAAATAAAATTAACAAAACATCAAATAAGAAAACAAAAACTGTCAGAAGTTGACTAAATTTGCTCCTTTGCTCTAAATAATATACAAAGTACCCCTTTTATCCAAATTCTTGTTTAAAACTGCCTTCTATTTTTGATTTGAGAGTCCAATTTGTATGAGTATAATAAATTTGAGAGCTAAATTTTATTTTAATACTAAGTTTGAGAGTATAATTAATTGAAGAATGCCAGAAACCAAAATATTAGAATAAGGTCATAATTTGGGTGTGTGATAAGAAGGGTGGGGAGATTGTTTGAGAGGAACAGGAACATGAAAGGGATCTGAGATGGATAGAGAGATTGAGAAAGAAAGAAAGAAGGAATCATGTGAAGATGATAATAATGGTGAATAATCCCCACCCATCACCTTCACCATTAATCCCTTCCCCTTTGTGATGTTAGGGGGAAGTAAGTTCAGAAGCTGTCACTCTCTCCTTCTCTCTAATCCATCCAAACACAAAATCCTTCAATACTTCAAACCAAATCAAAGACCCATTTCTAGACGCTTTCCCTTCTGATTTCTGACACTTGCAAAAGCCGATTCCCCCACTCACCACCCACCATCCACCCCCTCCTCCTCCTCCTCCTCCTTTCCTCCATTTTCTTCTCTACACAAACAAACAAACAAACAAACACTGGCAACTCTATTATACTGATATCCAAAGCTTTTCTTCCCTTTTTACTTAATATTAACAAACAACTTCTTTCTCATTTCAGTTTCCAGTTCACAACCCACAAAGCCACCACAACTAATTTTATAAACTCTAAAACAAAACCCAATACAGATAAATAAACACATTACTAATTCAAAATCATTATCCAATTACCCCTTTACTTCTTTTTAACATTAGGATTTAGATCTTCTTCTTCTTCTTCTTCTTCTTCTTCTTCTTCTTGGTTGTTTGTGTTTCCTTTAGATTGTTGTTGATTTTCGGACGATGTAACGGTAGGCGGCAACCTTTTTCCTACGGGAAGCTGTGTTGTCGACGGAGAGCACCATTTTTCCAGCTTCTCTTGTAGTGAATGAGTTGTGAATTGCTTCTTCATTAGCTGCAATTTTCCTTGGTTTCTCCACTGCAATGGTGTAGCTTCCATCTGCGATTGGAACGAACTCGGCGCTGTACTCTAATTCCCAACCTCCCACAACAATGTCCCATGAGATTGTGGCTCCCCCCTGTTTTTTTTCAAGAAATTTCGTTAAATCTCAGATTTATAGACTAAATTTGATGTGGGTTTTGAGGGAAAGAAGGAAATTAAACCTCAATGCCTTCTATTTGAATGTTCACTTTCTCCCCTCCTTTGACGGCGAACTCCGACGCCGGTTTTGGAGGTCCATTCTGTAAGTCGCTTGGCCGACTCAGGCCACCGTATTGTACCGGCACGTCCTCTGGTCTGATGAATCTGATCGGAAAAAAGTTGAAATGAAACCACATTTTATGGAAATTACAGAAAGAATCAGAGAGATTTTGAGTGAATGGATTTACTTGTAAAGGGTTTCGGCGACGTTTCCTTCTTTAGCGATGACGAATTTGCTCTTGGTTCGTTGAGTTAGAAAGGGGCTAAACATTGAGTACAACATACTGAAGTACCAAGGCACATTGATGAAAATCTAAAACCCCAAAACAAAAAGGAGAGGGTAAAGCAGTTCAGATTTCAAATCATGACTCAAAAGATGCAAATGGGTAAAGAGGAGATTTGTACCTTACGAGCAACCATTTCAGGGTAATTGTCTTGAAACAGAGAGAGGATTTGATTAGAAGCAACACGAAGCTCTCGTTTAGGCATATCTTTAAGATCGGTGACTTGAATCAAGGAATTAACTCCACCGGGTTTGAAATGGAGAAGATGAATCCCTCTTTCCAAAACTTGAACTCTCCATTTGAGAAACTTCTTGAGTTTCTCATCATCGCCGAAGATCCTCTCGTACATTTCCTTATCCTTGAAAACCCCATAAGCGTTGTAACAAACAGGGTGCCCTTCTCTGTCGTAGCCCTGCATATAAGCGACAAGGCCTTCGAGTTCTTTAAACCCTAGGTCTTCATCAACGATACCGTCGGCGCCGAACTCAGAGCGCCATTGGAGGCATTTCTGGAGCATGTGAAGCGAATCAGGGACTTTGAAGTCACGAGCACGGAGGAACTTGAGGAGGATGACGTCGGCACGGTCATCGCCGGCTAAGAGAGGGATACCCCACATGGAAGGAGGATGATCGGCGGTGGAGATAGAGGCAGAGAGCTTGTCTTTGAGGTCTTGGAGGGCTTTTCTTTCGGAGGATTTGAGATGGGAAATGAAGTAGGTGTCTTCTTTGAAAGAGGGAGAGCGAAGAGTGGCGGCCTCCATTAGAGAAGAGACGAAGCCTTTTTTGGAATGGGGTTTGGGGGAGACGGCGGTGGTGGAAATGGGGGAAGGGGAAGCTGTGGATTCCATTGAAGAGGGGGGGTTTTGAGGAAAACCCAGAGATGGGATTTAGTCAAAAGTGAAGATGAGTGGAGTTCTGACTGTGATTGAGGAATTCACTGTTGAAAATTTGGAGGATGAAGAAGAAGAAGAAGAAGAAGAGGGATTTTGATTTGAAGTTTGAAAAGCAGAGTAAAGAAGAAGACAAAAAAAAAAAAATGAAGAGAAGGGAGGCGGGAGAAAGAATAAAATCACGCGCCGGTGAGAGAAGATCTTGTGACTGTGAGTCACAGATTCCTTCGCTCTTTACTTCTAGGGCTTAGCTGAGCCGCGAAGCCGACCTTTAAGCCTGGACCAGTGTTCTTGTACGGAGGTGGAAGACTAGATTTTTAATGTCTTTTTTTAGCTAAATTCTTAAAGGAGCACCATTTGCAAAAACCCAAATTAAAATGAAATGGGTAGTAATCAACTTTTAATAATAATAATTGGCTTTTAAACTCTTGAAACTAGTGTTACAATTTGGCCCTCAAACATACAATAATTGTAAAAATTAAATTCTAAAATTTACACAAATATGTAAGTTTGATCATAGTCCAATTTTAACGTTTAGATAAGGTTCATGACTCAATTTTTAAATTTAAAAGTTTAAGCGTATAATTTCAATTACCATTATATTTTAGGAATGATTTTTTAATTTTTCCATTATAAATATATATATATATATATATATATATATATATATATATATATATATATATATGAGAAAAATACATTTTTAAGTCTAATTTCTACCTCATCCTTTCAAATGTTGGTTTCAATTTAGTATCTAAATTTTAAAATATTACAATATTAGCCTTCATATTTGAATTTTGTTTCAATTTAGTACCTAAATTTCAAGATTTGAATTTTGTTTCATTTCAGAAAGTGATTACTTAAAAAAAAAATTGAGGTGAAAAAGTGTAAATCTTGAGACTTAGAGACTAAATTGAAACAAAATTCAAATTTCAAAAGTAATTTTGTAACATTATGAAATTAAGAGACTAAATTAAAACCAAACTCAAAACTTAAAAAACTAAATGTGTAACATATTGAAATCTCTAGACCATATAATAGAAACTATTCCCAAAATTCAAAAAAGCTATTTTTTCCTCCTCCTTAGAAGGTTGTATTTTTAGTTTTTGGAGTTCTAATGTCCCTAGGTGGTTCGCTACTCATATTGGTGAGGTTGTTTGTTCCTTGAGTTTAGTGGCTTAATGAATTTCTCTTCTAAAAAAATATATTTTTTCCTAAACAATACATTGGAACTTGTTCCATTGTTTCAAAATTACACATATGCTTTCAAAAACATACAATATTACATTTGACATTTCTTAAATGTCTTAAAACTATAATAAATCATTTACAATTTTGGTTGGAAATTTGATGCGATAGTTATTAGGAAGCTTGCCTCGATTAAGTTTGAAATAATGATTATTGAGACACATCAACTTTTCGTCAACATTCTAACTTAAAATTTATTTGAATGGTAGTTTTGAATGTAAATGAAAGATTAAAGGCAATGTTAAAACTTTTGAAACTACACGAATATCGATAAAATAAATTGAAAATTTTAGGACTATTTTTGTATATATACAATTTAGCTTTTAAAAAAAGTAAAAATAACAAAACTTCAAACTTGCACGGTAAAAAATTGTTAAACTATAAGTTTAATTATTAAAATTTAAATTTAAGGACAATCCTTATTTCATCTTTTAAGTTTTTTTAGAAGTGTATTATAATTTTTAAATTTTTATTTTTGTAAATTTTAAAATTTATTATATATATATATATATATATATATATATATATATATATATATATATATATATATATATATTACAATTTTAAATTTTATGCGTTGCAGATTCTTTAATTTTTAAAAACTATCGAATCCATTAACCCTCCTCTCAATTCATTTACTTAAATATTGTCATGTCTTTGTATTAAATGATTCCATTATGTGTTAGATTATTTTGTGTGATTTCAATGAAAGGATTTTGATTGTGAGTTGATTTTGTGTTATAATTTTGCATAAATTGACTTAAGAAAATATTTCAAGACTAAGATGTAGAAATAAAAAGTGAAACTATATAGACAAAAATAAACGTGTTTAAAGTACCGTGACCATAACATATAAAACCTGAAAGCACAATAACCAATACAATATAATTCAAACTATAGATTTTACTGATGCATATGCCAATAAAGTTAAACACAACTATTTTTTACTTAGTTAAAATGTCTGAAATTAAATATTTCATCCATTACTTGGTCTAAATCTCATTTATTTCATCCATTTTCAATTTGTCCATAAATTATTAAAAAGTATGTTTCAATTGTTAAAAATCTCATTATGTAATTATTTCGTTTTTTGTTTTTTGTTTTTAAAAATTATGCATATTTTCTCCTATTTTTTTATAATGATTTGTATTTTTCTTAAATATAAATGGTTGAATTATTAATCAAATTCAAAAAAAAAAAATTAAAGTTATTTTTTTTATTTTATTATTTTGGTTTTCAAAACTTGACTTGGATTTTTAAGCCATTGGTAAAAATATAGATAACAAATGAAGAAATTTTGGAAGTGAAAGTAGTCTCTGTAAGTTTAATTTTCAAGAACCAAAAACCAAAAACCAAAAACCAAATGGACCTAAATAATTTTGTTTTTAGAAAACAATTATTTACTTTTCTACCTTAAACTCACTTTGTTCAATGTTCACCTCTAGCTTATTTAACTTGAAATCATTATTACTAACATAAACATATATTAATTTAGTTAAAGCAGAGAGACAAGAATACAATTAACATAAAAGCTTAGTATGAAAATAAGATTATTTTTTTTTAGTAAAACAATTATCTTGATGAAGAATCTAACCTTCAGCTAAAAGAAATGGAGTGCATGTCAATTATAGTTAATCTAAACCAATTTTTATTTTTTTTTTACAATATATATGGTGAGAGAATCTAATTCTCATTTTAAAGTTGATATAAATTTACAACAGTTGAGTTATACTCGTGTTTGATAAATAGGATTTGTTTTTAATCATTATGAGTTGCTATAGTGGTAAAAAAGAGATATAGTCAAAATAAATAATTAATAAGTATTAGAGGTAGGTCAGCTACCTAAAAATTAATATCCTATGAATTTTATTGATACGGGACAGTCACTTTTTAGGTAATAAATTTATTTGATGCGAGAGTGTGTAGTAGAGGTAGGGGGCAATGGTGATAATAATTGAAGAGGGGGAGAGAAATAGTGGGCTGGGCCACGGCCCACGGGTTTGTAAAGGTGTATGAAGTGGGACCCACCAGCTCCAACACAGGACAAACTCTACTTCTCTTTTTCTCTTTCTTACCTTTTTTTTTTCTTAAAGAAAAATAATAAATATATAAAGATTGTGGGTCCCACTCGTGTACACATTTCCAACCTCGACTTTCGGGCTGTCCAAGAACTTAAAACACTTCGTGATTTTCTTTGGTCTAATGAATTGGATAGGATCATGTCCTTAATACTCAAAATAGGGATTCTTGTTATAAAATATGTTTACACATATTTCTCAAAATACAAAAATATATATATTTAAATTAAATACATAAAAAGCTTTGCACTTACTTAATATTACTATTTTATATATTTAATCCATTCCTTTCCATATAGATGTTAAATCGATGGACATACAAAATTATATCAACATGTCCATAAAAATTTAATGCTATAAATAAGTTATAGGATACACAATTATCTTTAAATTTTAATTTTTATTTTATTTTACCTAATAATAACATATCAATTTTTATTTTATTAAACAATTAAAGAAAAAATTACAAATATCATATTAGTTCACATATAAGATTGTTGTGATTAAACACATTTTTTCTTGCAATTAAACACTTAAATATTGGAAAATAACATGCAAAAAACCATTCATGAATTATAGATGGTAGCTCAATATTGATCGACAAAATATTTTTTTTTAAATAATTCTCAAAATTTATGGAGCAAAAAAATTAAGTTAAACTATAACAACTCTATGTTTAAGGTTTGATTTCGTGGACTTGTTGAGGTGAATTTTGAAAATTTTCTCATAAGAAAAATAATTTCTTAAAATGAAGTATAATATACACACAATATATTAGTAAAAAAATATATTTAAATAAGTTCAATATCATGTGGTGACATTTTTTGTTTACTATATCCAAAAGAATTCAATCATCAACGTTTCCTTGGAAAGAAAAAAGGGAAAAAAATAATCTTCCATCAATTATTTAATAGTCACATAGGTGGTAAGTAAGAAAAAAAAAAAATAGAAGTAGTCCAATCTCTTATTTTCAATATAAGTAGAAATATACACATCCTTCCATCTTCCAAATTCCTAAAATAAAAATATATAAAATACTTGGCAATTATTTTCTTCCATTTTTAAATTATTTGAAGAAAGTTATTTATTTATTTATTTATTTTTTGGGGATGGGGAAGTAGTGGATTTTTAAAGAAAGTTAAGACGTCACTTTTCTTTTATGACTTCCAAAAGACTAGACAAATTATCGTACTTGTAAAGCCAACGTCGATATAATTCGTAATTTCATTATCATAGATAGCAATAATTGATACATACGGTTATAGATTCTTTTTAAATTGGAGATTTAAATCTTCATAAATTCACATTTTGTATGACCCAAAAAAAATAAATATAAGTGAAGTAGTTAAGTCGTATATTATGGATCATGAGGTCAAATATTTTAGTGCAAATTTACTAACTTTTGTTAAATGGAAAGAAAAAATATTAAAAAAATTTGAAACTCAAGTTCCCAAAATAAATGGCTTTATTTGTTATCTCAACCAATGTAGGTAACAGAACAGTGACAAAAGGTTTATCTCTTAGTTTAATAATGATTGGCCTTTGGCTTTGTATTGTCAAATTTTCACCCTTCTCGAACTCAGCCAAATAATCGTATTGTTTCTGCATACCATGTATTTTTTTAATAAAAAAGTAATGATATAAAAAATGTTTAAATTACAATTTTAGTATGTGACTATCAATTTTAAGAAAATTGCATAATATGTGATCCACTTTTAATTTAGTGTCTAACAAATTACTTACATATTAACTAGTCTATAAAACGGATCCATGAGACAATTTTCAAAGCCTAGAGACAAAAAAATAACAAACTAAAAAATTAGATCAACTAAATTTATAGTTTAACCTAAAAACGTGTGTTTCAATTTATTTTAGTTCCAATTTATACCATTTTTGTTTTCATGGACTTACAAAATATTTATCTTAATATTTATTATTTAACAAAGAAAAACATATTCATTATTGTATTCATTTAACTAATTATTGTTTCTCTCTATAAGTGATTTCAATACTTTTCTTTTTGTTACTGTAGTACATATATCCAAAACTAGGTAATTTGTAATAACCACTCTTGAAGTATGATGTTAGTTGCAATTATATTCTTAAATATTTAATTGTAAAAATTGGACCTCCAAACTTACGATAGTTGTAGAAATTAGACTTTCATATGATAAAATTGTATAAGTTTAAGGGTTTAATTTTTACAATTGAGTGTAATTACAACTACCGTCATACTTAAAAGGGATGATATGTACAATTTTCCCTTTATTTATTAAAAAAAATAAAACTAATCGTGAGAAGTAAAATGATTGTCTTTTAAAAGGTTTAGAGACGTTAAATTTGCAGCTAAAATATAATAAACTTAATAGAATTGAAAATTAAAAAGATTCATTTAAAGATTTTAAAGACAAAAATTAAAAAAAAAAAAATGAAATCAGCCACATTTTAAAGACATTTGAGTTTTGTATTTGAGAGTGTGAAAGGGAAGAAGACTTGGAACAATGATGGGGGCCACTTTTGATCAAAAGTTTTTGAACATTGGATTCTTAAAAATAAAAAATATTAAAAAAAAAAAAAGTTTTAGAATTTGGTAGAATTTGTTTGATAAATGAGAGAATATTTAGGGATCAGAAATTTAATTTAAAGAAAAGTTAAATTGGCACCCTACATTGCATGCTTCTTTTAATACCTTTTTATATTTTGTTTTTATGACCCATTTTAATCATTTTACCCACTTATCATTCACCTCATTTTCTCACATTACATTTTTCACAATTTTAATATAATACCATTCAAATTTAAATCATTACTCATATAACTAAGTTTTTGGTTAAATAAAAGCTAAAAATATAATAATTTCAACTATTATTCTATTTTTTATTCACATTTAATTTTCTTGTTTGTGTCAATTTTATACGAAGCTTTAAATCTTTTTAGTTTGTTATTAAACTTTAATTGATTTTGGGCTAATTGTGAAACAATTAAGTTAAACATGTTCAATATGTTAGGTTGGTTGATGTATGAATTAAAATTGGTAAGTTGAATTATCTAGATAGTAGAAAATTTATTTCAGTCTAAGTAATAATTTAATCTCTGAACTTTAATTTGTAACAATTTAATCCACATGCTTCCAAATTTGTAATAATTTAGTCTTCATATTTCACAATTTATAATGATTTAATCTCTCTTATTAAAAATACTATTAAAATTTAATGAAACTTTTTACACATATAAATTGATAAACTAATAATAGGTCAAGTTTATTTATAAATTATAAATACTAAATTTTTTTAAAAAAGGATAAATACTAAGTTGATAATTAAGTTTGATAGAATTCTCATAATATAGAACAAATTTGAAAATATAGAGTTAAATTTGTTACATGCTAAAGTATAAAGACTAAATTATTACAAATTTAAAAGTACGTGGATTAAAAAATTACGAATCAAAATTCAGGGATTGAATTATTACTTTTATGAAAATTTAGACACAAAAATAATTTTTAATCTATCTTTTAAGAGTAATAGGTTGAAATTATGTTATTCAAATTATAATAATTTAAATCACTTTTGAAAGATACCGTATTTTTAAAATTCAATGCTAAAATGGTTGTCTATGGCAATTTTTTTAAAGAAAAATGATCAAATTTAATGGTCTATGATCTTAAAAAGTTGAAATGTGGAGACAAAATCAAAACCTTTTAATATATATAAATAAGCAAAAGAGAGATGAAAAGTATAATTTAGGAAGAAAATAAAATTTCATCCATACTAAAAATGCTTTTTTTTGTTTTTTAGGATCTCAATAAATTGCAATCCCCATAAAAAGAAAATAAGCATCTTTAAATTTAACTATTAGCCTTTTTTTGAAAATAATTGGTATCTATATCTAGAAACGGTTGATATTTCAAAGTACATGGTGGTGATAATTTAAAGTTTGGTGTAACATGTTACATTGATATTCGAAAAAAGTTCAATTGTAAAAATCTACATTTCCAAAAAGTATTTTCCCCAATTAAATTATTTTGCTTTTTTTTTTGTTTTTAAAAAATTAATTCTTTTGCTTTTGTTGGTTTGAATACAAAGCATTGCTTTTGACTTTGTGCACAAAACCTTACTTGATTAATTATCCACTTTAATCATAACACATTGAAAAAGTGTTAAGCTCCTAATTACTCACTCTCCTCCCTAAACCTTTTTTTTAATCCATTTCTATTTAATTGTTATATTAATATACAATAAAAAATTTCATACATTTTAATTAATTAATTATTGACATACACTAACATCTCTTTTTATGAGTTTGGATATTCCCTTAATAAAGTGAAAAAAAATTAATTTAAATTGTAGATTCTTAATTTTTTTTTTTTAATAAATAAACAACTATTCTAATATCAATACTCATTCCACACTTGACAATAGTACCAAATAGTACCAAAGAGTAGTGACTAAAATGATTTAAAAGACATATGGTTCACAATTCTCATAAGATAACTTAGAATTAGAAAAGCAATTATTTGATTGAGACGTTGATATACTTGTTTGCTAATCCAAATGTTAGAATGCCTTGAATATGTTATTTGGTGTTTCAAATGACCAAGCATGGAGTCTTGTTGTAATAAACTCTCTAACCCTAAAAACTCCTATGTAATTAATTGTAACGTGATATTTCTCTCTAATAATAAAATTGTTTTCTCTTCTACTTGTGGACATAACTAACCTACTATTAATAAATCACGTAAATCTTGATGTTCATTTTTCTACTGTTTACATGTTCTATTTTCTTTGGTTGTTAATTTCATAACACTAAAAATAAAACCTCATGAAAGATGCAAATAGCATTTACAAGTCAATTAAACGGGAAGGTATCTAATAAAATGGAATATATTATATTAATTAGCTATATTAGGTTAGAAGCAATGTTGATGTGGAGTGGAGATTTATAACCAAATTAATTATAAAACACAAAAGAAACTATGATAGATGTGTTGTAGCTTATAAAATGAATTAATGCATGTCATGTCTTTTTTTAAGGTTAAACTTTGTCCCACCATGAAACCACTAAAATAACCCACCAACACACACACATACACACACACAAAGGATTACAGCTCACAATGTATCATTTTCAAGAACCTTAAAAAGATAGTTGTTGTGGCATTTTTAAAGTATCAAACAAACAAAGAAGATAACAAAGCAAGCAAACTAATGTTATAGTGTTTTCTTGCTTTTTGACAAACTGAAATAAAGGTTGATGTTCACCATTTTCTAAGAACTTAAAGTCATTGAGTACTTTATAGAATTGGTTTGACCACATATATATATATATATATATATATAAAATGTGTATCAATAAGCAAATATATGTTATATTTCTTCATCAGTTATCTTCATTTTTATATCCTTATCATTATCATTTATACTAGACTTAATGTTTTATTTTATTTTACTTTTTGAACTCTGATCTCTTATAGTAAAGCCAGTTGAATTATGTTTAGGTTAAGTAAACTTAAATAGAATTTTATTAATAATAATTTTTTTTTAGACTTGACCATATAATTTAATAAAAACATGGATAGGATTACTTCTTTTAGAATCTAAAATTGAAGATCTTTTTAATTAATAAAATAAATTTAGAATTAGATAACAAAGTTATAGCTTAGAATGACACATCTCTCTTGATATATTTTCACAACTCTTATCTTACTCTTAGTCAAAATTCTCAGAGTTTTGTTTCTTGAATTTCACTATAAAAGTTGGATACCAATAGAGTTGTTACATCTAACCTAAGTACGGGTGATTTTTTTTCACTCTCAACCAATGTCGAACTATGTTCATTTATTGTCAACATTTTGTGATGAGATCTCTTTCTTTAATATATGGATATACTAATTAAATAATGTGTTAAATTCACGTCTTTAAACTTTGTAGCTTATATGGTTGTTTTCTCTAATAAAATCTATCACGTTTTTTTGTCTTACGATATTACAATACTCGTAGATTATCAAAACATCCCATGTAAAACAAGAACACGAAAGATAATATAATAATAGAAAATTATCATTACCACCCAAAACAAACTTAGTTCATTTGGCATAAAGTAACTCTTATGATCAAGAAGATATGTGTTTTGAATTTTCTTACTCTTATTATACTAAAAAAAATGATAATAATAATAATAATCGTCGCCCAAATATTTTTTAGCTCATATTATTTTTTGGGAAAATTGCAACTACCACCAATTACAAAAATCAACTATCAAGTATAGTGGTAGTTGCAATTACACTATCAGATTTTAAATTGTAAAAATTAAGGCCTCAAACTTATACAAAGTTGAAAGTGGACCCTCAAACTTACAATAATTGTAGAAATTGGACCTCCAAATAATAAAAATTTAACTCTCAAACTTATACAGTTGTTACAATTTCTACAATTATGTAAATTTTTGTATAAGTTTTAGGGCTCAATTTTTATAATTAAAAGTTTGAGAGTGTAATTGCAACTACCACCATATTTCATGTTTTCGTAATTTTCCCAAACTTTTTTAAGCTAAATGATAGAACAACAAGACCTAGAGAGTTATATATTTAGAATGTTTAAGGGAGAGAAGAAGAATGATGGGAAGAAAAGGGAAGGGGGTTTGTGATTGAATGAAATGTGAGACCAACCAAAGAAGTGAACAAAAAAAATGATAATAAATGTTGGAGGTCAGTCCCTTGATTTAAGGCAAATGTGAATGTGATATCCTTCAGGTTGAAGCAATTATTTGTCCCTTACACAGTCTCTCTAATGTATGTGTCCAAAAAAGGACTTCTCTGAAATGCTTTTATTAATGCTCTTTTCCCTCTTGCCCAATCTCTCATCAAAGAAAGTCAAATTTTCATGAAGATTTTAGTCAAAAAAAAAAAAAAAAAAAACCTTTAATTCTACATATATGGTGTGTCGATAATAATATCGATAAAATTCTTACCATGTCAGTCAAATTGATGGTTTATTTAATGTAATTGATATAACGTAATAATCACATTAATTTTTCTACTTCAACGACATATGGAGGTGAAACGATTTGAATCTTTAATTCTTGGATGATGCTATGTTTTATGGTTGTCGTACATTAGCATGTATATAATTATATATGTATATATTTTTTATTAGTCACGAGTTTAGTAATTCTATGAAAGTGATAATCCTATATATGGTAGCTAACTTCGAATAAAAAATCTTTTTATTCTTAGAGAATGTTTGATATGTATGCTAATATTAGAGTAAGCCTAGTAGGCTAGCCTACAAATATTTAGATGTCACATGTGGTTTATTGCATAAAAATAGGTTTGTTAGTTAATGTGGAAGTGGAAATAAAAAAAATAATGTTGGATAGGTGAGAAATGAGAGGTGTATGGGCAAGTATAATTTGTATCAACCTATAAAAAAACATGGAAAACATGAAAAGAGAATAAGTTACCACTGAAGTTCATAACCCATAAACCTTCCTTCCATTTGTATTATTACTTTTTAAAAACAAAAAAATAAAAAATCAAATCACTATTAAACGATAACTTAATTATTATTATTTTTAAATAAAGATAAATGATTCAATGTAATCCCACATACATATTGTCGAACGAAAAATGAAGAATGAGGGAAAAAAATAAAGAAAAAAAAGAAAGACTAAATGAACTCACAAATGTAATTTAATTTGAAAAATTAATTTAGAATTAACAAAAATTCATAATTATATTGAGGTTGTTTTAAAATATCAGTGATAGATATCTATAAGTGTCTATCATTAACATTGATAGATCTCTATCAACATTTTGTTATATTTAAAAATATTTTTAATAGTTTTGTTATTTAAAACAATTACTAATCACTATATTGACCCATTAAGCACCATATACTAATCTAATTTAAAATTACAAATGTAAACTTAACCAAACAAATTTAATATACAATGGTATGTCTGTTTAAACTTGACTTAGTGGTAAAAATACTTATTACTTCATTTTGAAAAAAATGTATATCCAATTTTCACCTATTACTAGAGATGTCCACCAGCAAAGAAATATTTTCATATCAAAAGGCTACATCCAATTAAAAATTGTCACGCTATAATTTATTTTTTAAAAAAATTATTAAAAAAAATATTTTGTTGTGTGAGTAGACAAAGAGAGAGAATGAGACTTGAGTGCAGATTGTTCTTCCATCTCCATCTCCATCCATGCGCTTTATTTTATTTCTTATCTCCATGAAAATTTTTGTTTAATCTCATCGGGGTAGGGGCAGGAATTCTCTAAATTTTTTTCCATTTAATTTATTTTATAAAAAGTTGATGAAATACTTTTTGAAGAAAAATTTTCAATTAAATGTTAATTCTTGTTGATGTGAAAATTTGGACAATGAGACTTATCTGAGGTGTCACCAATGGTGAATTTGTATTTTGTGAACCGTAAAACGATTAGAATAACATGGTGATGTGGTGTTTGTTACATACATTCCGATGCTTAAGTTAATTTTCAACCCAATGATTAGAGCAAGCAATTTAAAAAAGAAGATTAACTTACTTGGAACTCTCATACTCTATGAGGCTAAACCTAAAGTTTTCTTCATCTTTTTAGAAAAAGAAAATTGATTTTCTTTTATCTTGTAAGAATAAAACTTTTGAGGATTGGGTCAGGCTATACGAGGGCACCAGATAACGGCCTAGCAAAAATAGACTCCAAAGAACGGGATAGGTTGGCCTCGGCCTGCAATTGGGTCGAGCAGCTCAATAGCTTCGCCCTCTCGTCTTTGGCATCTATATCTCTTACATTGATCCAATGTGTTGTAAAACTATAATAAGATTTTACATTGGATTTCTACATAATTCAAAACCATAATCTACGATCAATAAAAGGTTGGAATAGAACCCCTAGTGTTTCTTCTTCTCCCCAGTCCCCACTACTTTTGGATAAACATCAATGAGCAGACTGTTCGTGTCAAAAGAAGGTTGGTTTTGTTAGACAATAATGATAAGATTGGCAGTGAACCGACATGTCTCTGAGAATGAAAGTGCGAGTTGTGTCCGGACATAAGCAGAGAGTGGAACAAAAAGAAAAAAAAAAAAGACTGTGAAGAGTCGTCTTCTCCATAAGCTCCATACCACATTTCCCCATCATCTCTGAGGTTGCAGCCGCCTTTAATGGCGTTCTGTCTTAATCACTATCCTATTTTCTGGACTGCCTTCTTCTTTGTCCTTCTTCTAATCTAAACTTTTTTTTCTTTTGGGCTTTGCTTAATTATGCACACTGGACTCTAGGCCCAATATTCATACTCACATGTCTCCATTGTCCATGGCCTTAGTCATTCGTATTAGCTTTTTACCTATAAACCCTAAATAAATAGTTTCAATTCTACAATTGTCTAAATGTTTCTATTCTTTTATATGAATAGCTTAATGGGCTATTTTTTTTTATACAAAAGTTGGGTTCGGTTTACTTTTCCAACCCTCCTTATCATTCATATAATAGTAATAATACCCAAATACATATGTAATAATGGGAGTTTCTCGTGGTTATGAACTTCCCAAAACAATCTTCTTTCAAAAATAAGGAAAGACTCTCCAAAAATTCGAAAATTTTTCCCCTCATGAATGAAAGCAAAAATTGACGGAAATGTCAAAGGAGAAAACAAGGTATATTTGTTATATACAACACAATATATTCAATATATGTTTGAATTTTCTAAAAATAAATTAGAGTATATCTAATAAAATTAAAATGAAAAAAAATTGAAATGAATTAAAGAAATTCAATTTGAATGAATTTTAGAAATTCATTTCAAATTGAATTGGGGTTTTTTTCATTTTGCATGAAGTAGGAGGTGAGTTTCTCTCAAGCAATTTTAGGGCCCATTTGAATTGACTTAATAAAAAAATAATTTTCAGAAAATTCATTTTTGTTTAAACTCATTTGATAAAAACGGTTTAAAATACACTTCAACCTTTATTTTGAATGAGTGCCAAACACTTCAATTTTTTTTCTAAAATGGCCTATTTTTTAAATTAAACACTTGAAAATGTATTCCAAACACATCCTTAGACCTCCTTCAAACACCTTTTAATCCACCTTGTTAATTACCAAATTGGTGTCACTTCATGGCAAATTTGATTTGCATGTATTCTTCTTCAATAATCACCAAATTGATGTCAATTCAACAAATTTGATTTGCATATACTCTTCTTTAAGTAGAGGATGATTAACTTGAATTTGGTGGTTAATTTGCTAAGAATTTTTCCAAAATTTATCCCAAGAATTCTTCAACTCCAATTTTTGCATAAACTTCATTCTTGCTCCAAATTCATCACAATTTGGACCCCGCAATCTATTCTAAGACTAGAGAATAACGAGGAAGATTCTTGTGGTGGTCCACAAAGTGTTCTTAATCAAAATTTTCAAGGAAATTGTTTCAATTTTGAGCTACAACAATTAAGTATCAAAACTCTGTTTTTCGGTTTTGAGAACAAGCATGTTTAATCCTTAAAATTGATGTAATTAGAGTGCTTTGGATCCGAATTATGTTTTCGCATGTGTGTTCCTAACTCCTTCAAGATAGTGACATGCATCTATCAGTGTCTATCACTAATATGTAAAATACTCAAAAAAGAGTCTTAAGGAGTGAAGTAGTCATTTTGAATCACTATAAAAATTTTCGGTGTTATTTTTCCTCTTTACTCTTTTAATTTATGAAATTTGGTTACTTTGCGTCGCTAATTATTTCATTAGTTTAAATTGCTTTTATTCGGTTTTAAAAATTCTTCAAAATGTTTTAACTTATTAAAGCATCCCTATTCACCTCCCTTTTAATGTTGCCATACGATCCCACTGATAGATCAAAAGTGTACGAATGATAAATTTATAAATAAGAGTGTCTTATTGCAAGCATACACTATTGGTGAAATAATAACCTTGGAGTGTTCCAAGGGTTGAACCCAAAGACTAGTAATCAATTAGATTTATTCCTAAAAAAACAACCAAATAACCAAAGTGCAATAAAATAAGATAAGTTGAGTGATGTTTAAAAAGCTTGAAGATAAACAATGGTGATGTAGGGATACAAGTATGTTTTAATCTAAGTCATCAAAACTTGAGTGTTGCGGCCGTATCATGCCGGCGCATTGTCTTACATATGGGTAGAATCCTCTCCTATTCAGTATATTGTTTTAAGATTTTTTAGGAGCCTAAGGAGCTAAACCTATATCTCTATGGTTAGCTAAACCTTAGTTTAATTTCATGCATATTTTTTACCCTATGGTGCCCCTTATCTCTAAGGTTGCATGATGATCCTATTTTTAGGCTTTAACCTCATATTTCCTTGTGAAATCCGCTTACACCCTAACCTTTTCGGTATTAGGACTCCACTATATTGCTAACTTAAATGACCAATTTAAATTAATAATGTTTTCCATACAATCAATAAGGGAAAAGTGCAAGTAAAGCAAGACATGACACTTTAACAATTTCTCAAGCCATGAATCCTTAGGGCATCCAGATAGTTGAACCCTTGATGGATTTCACTCATGACAAGAATAAATGAATCATTTTCATTACTTTCAAAATCATAAGTACAAGATGAATATGCAAAGAATAATGAACAAAAAGAGATGAAATGGAAATAAGTGCTGGAAAATACAATGACACTAATCAAAATAAATTCCTTACTCTCTAATAAACTCTAGGGAAGGATTTTCCTCTCTCAAGGATAAATCCACTCTTTCTATACACAATTTCACGGGGTAGGGAAGCCTTAAAACCTAATAACTCTAGAGGAACTCCCGTTCTTAAATCGATTGAATGAAAAATATTCAACTTCACACACTTATTTAATGAAATTGAAACCTTAGGATGTCCGTAGTTGAGTATTACCCCGAACCGACTTTTTATTACTTTTTTTATGATTGATATCACCATCATGTTGCGAGCCCCTAAATAAAATTAAGATGATTTTCCTATAACTAGAAGAATTGGATTACTGATTCTCTGAAGATTGTGCATATATATATATATATATATAATATGTTAATAAAATATTAATCAATCAACTAACCAGAATTCATTTTTGAAATGATTGGAATAAATGTATAAAGTACTTGAAATAAATAATATATATATATAGAGGATAATGTATAATATAATTGTCTTTCCCAAATAAAAGAATAATAATGTGCATACTTACATGTAGATGAAGTAGTTAAAAATTATAGTGACGGTAAATAAGACATAATTACCATTTTTAAAATATGGTCGATTTTGATCTCTATCCTATTATTGTTAAAAGCTCATATGACAAATCAATTATTATTTTTATAAGAAATGGTATTGTATTGGAATAAAAAGTGACCATATGGTTTTAAATTTGGTGAATGTGGTAAAGCTAATAGAGAGCAATTGAGATCATTAACAATTGACAATGTCAAGATGAATGGAAAAGAAGTTTACAAATTGAATTTGATCATTGTAGAGACAATACCTTTACCTTTTAATCTTTTCTTTAAAAGGAAAAACCAATTGTCCAAAGACATATCATATTCAAGTTTCCTCATCTTCACTATCATTATCAAATAAAAAGTAGAGAGAAAAAAAAAACTTATATCTAATAAGTTAAAATTGATTAGATCCAACGGTTCATAAATTTTTCATTTATTTGAAACAAACTCAATTAATAAACAAACTCAAACCATACAAATTAAGTTGGGTTGATCAAATTCTTGGAGTCAGCTTAAATTGGTTTCAATGGACGAAAAGCCTATTTAATGATGGATTAAATTATGGTAAGATGAATTTTTGGTACAGATGAGTCGATGTTGTTGAGGCAGGCCCATTTAATGATTGGGCCATAGCCCACCGTCATCTTTGACTGAAAACGACGGGGTAAAATGTCATCTTTGGAAAAAACAAAAGTGTCATGTTTTATATGTAAAGGCTAAGGGGGACAACCTCTCCCACAAATTCACATACACCACGCCATTATCAGCGACCAATTCCACCATCCTCCAACCTAAATGGACACTTACTCTCTTCACACTATCATTTTTCCTTTCATACCCATTTATTAAGCTCTAATTTAGTCCATACATTTTAAAACGTTACATTTTTACTCTTAAATTTTGAATTTAATTTTTATTTAAGTTTTAAGATGTTACTTTTCTTTACGTTCTAGTATGATTTTAATTTGACTTCTAGATTTCAAGACTTACACTTCTAATTTTTAATTTTTTAAGTAAAAAAATTACTTTTTATCTTTAGTGTTAAAAGGTACATTAATTAATTAAAAGAAAATTCTAATTAATTTGATTTTAATATTTTTATCACTATTAAAATTAATTTTAAATTTTCATTTCATAATTATTATAAATCAGATAACTGAATCTTAACGCTAAAGACTAAAGTTACTATTAACCAAAAAAAAAAAAAAAACCAAAGGTAAAAGTGCAAAATATTGAAATTTAGTAACTAAATAAAAATAAAACTTAAAACTCAAAAGTAAAAATATGACATTCTAAAATCTAACAACAAAACATTTTAACTAATATATGAAAGTGGTGTCTATAGGTTTAAGTTAAAGAAAAAAAATTAGATATTTACCAAATAGAGCCTCAATGAAAATTGAACTTAAAAACTTAAGGGTAAAATTATAAGATTATGAAATTTAAATAGTAGCATTTTGATATTTATTTTGTTATGTTTCATGGATTTTTTTTACCATATAATGAAAATTTAAAATATGGGTATGATATCTCATTCAAACTATTATTATCGTTGTTATTATTATTATTATTAAAGTCCCGACATGGCCCCCACCCGGGCGACGGTGGTGGCCATTTTTGAAAGCCGTCAATTTTACGTCATTTTAGTTTTTAATTTGTCTATTTATTTTTCCTCGTGTTTCCTAAACCTTAACTCATGAAAAATGTTTATTTTCTTTATTTTATTTCAATGTATTTTCTTCTTATTTTACCAAATTCAACCTCCTTCTTTGCCTTTTTAATAGTTGCGTTTTTCAGCCTTTCCCTTTATAATTGCCCATAATTCATATTTATCCAAACAATATATATATATATATATATATATATATATATATATATATATTAGCTTTTAAATTTTCAAAATTCCCATTTTAGCCTATATATCAACTTTTAGACTTTGTCTCTAAACTTACGAAAAGCGATAAGAATTGTTTTCGTCATTACGTCTATTACATTTATTTTTAAAGTTTCTACAGTAAATATATTTAAAATTTATGAAAATATATAAATGAAACATAATTTAAGTTCAAGACTTAAATAGAAAAGTTCAGTAGTTCAATGATGAAGTTTAGTTAGTTTAGTTTAGTTTTTTTTTTTTTTTTTTTTTTTTTTTTTTTTTTTTGTATAATTATCATTTTTATGTTTTCACATTAAACACATATTAAAACAAATGTATAAAATTTAATAGCTAAAATAGTGAGAGATCAAACAATCAACATTTAAGATTGATGGTAATAGCTATTTGTCCGATAAACCAAGCCTAACTCAATCAACATCTTATATGTGTTAGCAACCAAGAGATTTGTTGTTTAAATTATTTCAACTTTTATTTACTTACAAGAATACCAAAAAGAAACATATTTTGACAATTATTATTTTCATTTTTTTAAAGAAAATATAAAATTAGAAATGTAGGATTAACAAATTCGACGTTGAATTTATAAAAGAGGTCATGAAAATATATAAACAATTTGAAATATTAATTAATCAATCTTTTAATTCATTAATGTGTGTGAAAATTCAAAATGTCATTTTTAGAACACACATATCATATATCCCTTTAAATGTGGGGTTGAAAGTCAGAACTTTCAACCTAGTTGGTAGATATAAGTGTTCTTTATCATTGAACTATTATTTTAATGTATTTATATTGCATACGTAATAATTTTGTTTTTTTTTCACGTAATAATTTATAATAAAACGACAAAAAAAAAAAGGGTGGGTTCTTAGACAAACGAATTTTGGGAAATATATATATATATTAGTTGAAATATTTAAAGTATTTTCAATTTAGCATTTTTCCTCTCAATAAATATTAAATTTAATTCATTAAAGTTGGTTCAATAATAATAGTAATTTTTATGCTAGAAAATATAATGTGTGAATATATTTCTAAAATTTGTAATAAAAATGTTAATAGATAATAAAATATTTTTGAAAAAGAATTAATAACAAACTAGTAGTAAAGACTAAATTTAAGATTTATTAAAATGAAATTGACTACAATTAGACACTTGAAAGTACATAAACTCAAACTAAACAAATTCCAAATTACATGAATGAAAATAATATTTTAACTGCAAATTATTACCGGGAGTTATTCATATAATATGATAAGATTTCTCTTTGATAATATGTGAGGTGGAGGAATTAAATCTATAACTTCGAAGTTAATAGTATAAGCATTATGTCAATTGAACTATGCTTCTTTTGTTATAAATATGACAAAAAATTGTTTGTGAAATAAAACCATTATGTATTTTATAATTTGCAATAGAAAAATATTGTAAAATATGACGAAATTTCTTTTTTGGCTTTGTTCGTAAAATACATTTTAACTTTTGAAAATTTTCATTTTTTTAACCTTATTTGACGTATTTAGTCATTAGCGAAACAAAAATACTTGTACAAACCAAAAAAATAACTCCATTTCCAATGATCCAAAATAGAAAAATAACTTATAAAAAATAAACAGGGAATTCCTTTACCAATAATTTTAAATGGAAACTAAAAAATATTCATAAACTAAAAAACAAAAGTTATAAAAATACTCATGCACGCAAACTATTACTTACTCGTTTCAAGAATACCTACCAACTTTAATGTTGAAAAAAAAAAAGTTAAAAAATGTCTTTAAAAAATTATTTATTTGCACCTCATCACCTCTCTCCTACAAATCTATGACCTAGAATTTGAATGCCTTAATAATTTTGTAAGTTAGTAATAAAGAGTGTGTTAATATATTGTTTCATATTAATCCCAAAAAAAAAAAAAATTAACTCAAAGGAATTTGGGTTATAATTTTGAAGACAACCAATAGAAGATAAAATAAAAAAATATATATGCATTACCAAATTTATAAATAAAGACTGATGATTCTTTTTGTAGTTCAAATTATTTTATTTATTTGTGATTAGTTAAGAAGATTCTCCATAATCTAAGATGATATTTTATTTGTCTGTTTTTTTTCTTTCATTCACGAATCATCAGCTGTTGTGTTTTGAGGGGAGATTTTGACTTTGGACCTTTGTGAGCTTTTATGCTTTATCAAGTTTTGAGTTCTCTTTGATTGCTAAGAAAATTAGTGTTAAAATTGGACAAATAGAGGAAAAAAATTAGAGTATCGATATGAAAAAAATGGCTATACTAACCATAATAAAAAAAAAAATTTATGAATTTTTGTTTTTAAAGGTTAAGGATAATAATACAACTTTTTAAAGTTTAAAGATAGTTTTTAAAACTAGATATTGACAATTTAATTTCTATCCATATACTTATGGTAAGGATATTTTTAATTATTATTATTATTATTATTTATTTATTATTATTATTTTTTAAGTTTCAAGGGTATCGAAACTTTTGAACTTCATGGTATTTTTTAAACATAGTAACGTTTTTCATCTAAACTAACCGTAAGTGTATTTTTTAGCCTTTTCTTTTTTTGAAAAGTTTAAATGTATTGTATTAAAATTATTTAAGTTCAAGAATACTTTTGTAAAGAAGTTCAAGAATAATGAAAAGACAAAAATTTCCGAGGTGAAGCAAAAATTGACTAAAATAACAATCTTTCAAACTTTATTTTTATGCTTCAGAAGTGCTTGGTAGGGTTTTAATCTTTTTGACAATGTCACAAATGAACTTTTCATCAAAAAGGTTTGAAAAACACAAAATTCAAACTTTCGTATGAAAGCATTTCGACAATATAGCTGAAAATTATTGTTTCAAAGGAAAGAAAAAAAAAATTAACGATTAGAATATACTTTTATTTATTGTTACATTGATATTATTTTGCTAACGACAAACTCATGCTCTAAAGTAAAGGGTGGACGTATGAACTTCAATTTCTTAATCAAGGTTGCAACAATAGACTAAGTGTCAGGACTTTTAGTTCTTGAACACTAACCTAGTTGATATGAGAGCCTTGCAACAATAATGACAAGGTGCATAGAGAGGCAACACGTGGGTGAAGAGTGAGGCACGTGGCACAACAAGTGTGCTAGCTAAGGCAGTAGCACACCAAAGTTTGCAGCACGTGAGACACGCATAGTGCAAAACAGCACATGCCTGCCCGAGCATAGGGTAATGTCAGATGGACAGTAGTGACACCACAATGAGCAGTACCGTACGTGCATAGAAACGACATGATACATAGTGTGTGTGGGAGATGCGGTTTTTGTGCACCCCAAATGGGTATGATTAATTTAGTCAAGATGGG
This sequence comes from Citrullus mucosospermus, assembly GCA_030954485.1. Classification (NCBI taxonomy): domain Eukaryota; kingdom Viridiplantae; phylum Streptophyta; class Magnoliopsida; order Cucurbitales; family Cucurbitaceae; genus Citrullus; species Citrullus mucosospermus. The sequence goes on from CM062058.1 coordinate 20,397,226, forward strand.
TAGTTACTCAAGATCATGTGGGTTGTTATGCAAAGTAGTTAGTAAGTTGGTAGTTACTCAGAATGTGGACAGTTGCCTATCTTAGGTTGTACATATTCCTTATATTCATATTGTAAATGAAAAAGGTTGGGAGTGGGTTTTTCCATATGTTGCCTTGGTGTACTACTCTACTTGTGGTTTGTGGTTGCATGGAGATACATACTTTGTGACATTCTACTTTAAGTATGCGAGGTGCATAGATCTTGTGAGCGGCCCAATGCAAGAGTCATAATCTAGCTGACTAATGATAAGGATGTTCTATGTCTCACACTGTATGTTTATCCAAATGAAACATAATGGAAGTTCCAAGGTTTAGGAGTATAATTTGGCACACAAAACTTTATGAGCTTTATGGCAATTTATAAACTATGCTATTTTTTATAAATATCGATATAATTGATATTTACTATGTTTTCTTCACATTTCTCCCAATATTTTTTAAGTTAATTTTTTTTATAAATAGTAAAATCTTATTGATTATTAGTTTGTAAATGCATGAATGCTTACTTCATTAATTACAAATTTTCAATATTTTCAAAATAGAAAAATTACAATTTTGGTTATGAAAATGAGTTATATTGTATTTAATTAGGTCTTTTAAGTTTCAATCGCAAGAATTTTATCTTACAGTTTGCATTGGTTCCATTTTGGTCCCATCTAATTTTCAGTTAATCTATGCCAATTTTTTAATTGTAAATTATTATCTTTTTAAATATTTTAAAATAAAAAATATACATTTTAAAAAAAATTATTGTTTTTTCTATTCTTTTTCCATGTTTTTCTTCTCTTTCCTCCAACTTTTACCCACTAACTCCCACAAGTTTGTGCTATCCATCTCGAGGTCAGAGATTTGATTTTCCCACCACTCCACATATTGTAAAAGGAAAAAAAAAAAAATCCTCTCATAGTTGTCGATATTGAATCACCATCATCGTTGTCATTGCTAACAATGACAACTCTTTTTTTCTTACGTTTTCCTTTTCTTCTTCATTCTTTTCTTTTCTCTGATTGGTGAACGCTTATTGAGATGATTAATTGTTCATTGGATCCCTGCATAGAAGTGATTCAAACTATTGAAGACATTCATTCGTTAGCTTCATCATTCCATTCCATCTAGTTTCAATATAGGGACTGCAATTGGATGTCCGATACCCTAGCTCATCTAGGTTTCTCCAAGATTTCTTTTACTTGGTTTTCAAATTTTTCTGATTGGCTGCTCCAATGTATCATCAAGACACTCGTAATTTCTCCTCCCATGGAAGTTTGGGAGGTCTTTAATTTTATTTAATTATTCCTGTTTTTTTCCTTAAAAAATATATATATAAGAAAAGAAAACAAATAATTGGAAGTAATTCAGAAAAAAAATTGTGGTGCATGCTCTACGGTCGGTCCCAACTTAAATTGGTCCTCCCTCAATGTGTTAAAATATTAAAGGTGTGTATATGAATCTCAAGTATTAGGTGTAGTTACGTTTTAATCAAAGATGAAAAAAAAAAGAAAAAAGAAAAAAAAGTGGCATTGTACTCATGTGAACTAATAATAATAATAATAATATTGTAATCACATGCATTTATTCCGTGGACAACTTTATGGATCAATTAAGCTTGTTTTTATTGTACTCGAAAAAAAAAAAAAACTATCCTTTTATTACTGGAGAATGATTAGGTAGAGTTTATCCTTACACACTTTTTTTTTTCTTTTTTTTTTAATTTTTTTTATTCATAAAATTTTTTAAAAATTATTTTTTTAAAAAAATTCTGTCACATAACACAATTTTATTGGGTATTAGTCGGGTTGCTGAGAGATGGGTGCAACTCACCTAAATTTTTTTCCATAATAATATCATTGTATTTATGTATGTTCTTAACTAGTTTCACATTTCTAATAATATTACATCAATGTTCTTTTACTTAATTGTTTGGTAAATGATAAAATCTTAGTAATATTATAAATATTAGAGCAAATTAGATATCCATTATATAAATATGCTTAGTGGGTAAAGGCCATGTGTCTACTAAAGACACATACTTTGTGGGCATAAAATGTCACTACCTACTTGCCAAATTGCCCATAAATAAAGGTTTTTCGTGGATATTGTAACACACATATTGGAGAGAAAATAAGAGAAAAGATTGGTGTTGAGAAATTTCATAAAATTTCACTTTTTTTATTTTAGTTTATTTTAAGTTTGTTTATTTAATTTAGTTGTTTTAATTACTTTTATATTATTTAATTATTTAATTATTTTAATATTATAATTTCTCGATTTTCGTGTTCCCATTTTTCCATCATTTTGCTCCTCAATTTTACAACACGTTATCAGCACGAGCTCTTGCTGTTTTCCCGTTGAAAGTAGGTTCTAAAGTGTTATCATGGCAAATCTTACAAAAATAGAATTTGCAGCCCTTGACATCAATGGAAATAATTATTTGTCATGGGTGCTTGATGCTGAAATACATCTCGATGCCATGAACTTGGGAGAAACAATTAAGGAATGAAATGCAACATCCATTCAGGAAAAAACAAAAGCTATGATTTTCCTTCGCCATCATCTTCACGAGGGATTGAAGATGGAATATTTGACAATAAAAGATCTCTGTATCTTGTGGAAGAATTTAAAAACAGAGATATGATCATCAAAAAATAGTCATTCTTCCTAAAGCTCGTTATGAATGGATGCATTTGAGGCTCCAAGATTTTAAATCAGTAAGTGATTACAACTTTGCGTTATTTAAAATTAGTTCAAAATTATTGTTGTGCGGAGAGAAAATTACTGATGTAGATATGTTGGAGAAGACATTTTCTACATTTCATGCCTCGAATATGCTCCTGTAGCAGCAATATCGAGAGAAATGTTTTAAACAATATTCTGAATTAATTTCATGTCTTCTCGTGGCTGAACAAAATAATGAGCTACTAATGAAGAACCATGAATCTCGACCAACTGGAACAACACCATTCCCTGAAGTAAATGCTGTAAATTTTAATAATCGTGGTCGAGGTCGTGGTCGTGACCGTGGCAGAGGAAGAAAGAGTTATTATTTTCGTGGTGGTCATTCTAATCATCCAAATTTCAAAAGAACCACCCGAAATGATGATCATAAAGAAAAAGCTCCACAAGATAAAAATTCAAAAGATGATGAGCATAAATGCTTCCGATGCGGGATGACTAGACACTAGTCTTGTGTTTGTCGTACATCAAAACACCTAGTTGATCTCTATCAAGCTTCCCTGAAGGAAAAAGAGAAAAATGTGGAAGCAAATTCTGCATACCAGGATAATGATATATTTGACCAATCCAATATGACAAATTTGGATGTGAATGTAACGACCCGACTTACATAATCTAACCAGACCATTACTCAATGCATGTAAAATTCGAGAAACACTATGCAACATAGTAAAGAGAAGAAACAATACTTTTCTGGGAAGTTTCTATTAATATAATTTCAAGAAAAACATCCATAAACATGTAAAAAGAAGTTTTTGGTTCGGGGTACCCCTAATAAAATCAATAAAATCCATGAAAATAAATCCACATATCAAATAAAGGATAATTCTCAAAACCAACATTGGACAAAACTCAATAAAAAATGAAATGCTAAGCGGAAGCTACTACGGGTCCCGTGATACCATCAAGGATTCTTCTTGTCATTCGCCAACACGTTCTTTCCCTTACCTGAAAAACATATAAAATGAAAGGATGAGTAATTTATTTACTCAGCAAGTCACCCCACTACCTGGAGTCGGGCTAAGCACCTAAGTCCTTTAAGTGCATCATACATAAGGCATATATATCTAACATACTTTCATAGGGAAAAGGTTACACTCACCCTACAGTTGGTTATGGATGTCCACAAACCTCTAGAGCCCCGAAGGAAACTCTTACCTCTGGTGATCCCGAAGGAACACAACCTCTGGTGAACCCGAAGGAACACAACCTCCTATGAACCCGAAGGAACACAACCTCTAGTGCACCCGAAGGAACACAACCTCTAGTGAACCCGAAGGTACACATCCTCTAGTGATCCCGAAGGAACACAACCTCTAGTGAACCCGAAGGTACAGAACCTCCTGTGAACACCCAACCAATATAGGGGAGGTAACTCTACTATAGAACGTAAACAGTCATATTCATGCTCATTCCATTCCATGGGTTCATACATTAAAATACTATACTGCTTATCACATAACATGGCATAGGGTCATACATTAATAGGCACATACAACTTATGACATGGGAATCTCATACAAGCATCCTATATTATAAAGGCCTTGGAAATTTCTACTTTTAAGCATGGAAGTCTCATACAAGCATGCTATATCATAAGGACTTTGATAATTTCCTACTTCATGGCAACTAAACGTGTGGCCCGAAAGCGGTTCAGGTAGTAAGATCACTTACCTGGTGATCGATCCATAAAATTACTATACTGCTCCTCTTGTAACAATTCCTGAAAAAACCGGGAATAAAATTTCCCCCAATTTAAGTTAGTCTACAAGTCTAGTCTATCATGAGTAATTTAAAATATTTGTCCGAGAGAGTCCTTACCCGAACGCGATCCAACTCGTAGCTTCCCCCGATCCTACGGACTAAAACAATTACCGAACACCTATTGAGATATACCAAATAAAATTCGAAATTCTCAAATCTCCATCCAAAACATAAGCAACTAATCCATTCGAGTTTGAGATACTCACTTAAAGGTACTGTTCTGGCCGGACAAGAAAGGAACCGCTGCCGAGAGCCAAAAAATCCGAGAGAAAATGACTCCCGAGCGAGAAGCGAGACTTGAGCGAGAGCGCGAGAGCCGAGACAGCGAAACTAGTGAGAGAGCGAGAGCCCGAGGCTGCGGCGACACTGGGCACGGGGAAAGTGTGAGTCGAGCAGGAGAGCGAGAGAGCGGGAGTTAGTAAGACAGCGATACCACGAGAACCCAAGAGCGTGAATGCCTGGCCGAGGGAGAGCGGAACAACGTGAGTCCGGGGAAAGCGATACGCAGCGAGAGAGCAATACCCTTTAACGCGACAGCGACACTTTGGCGACGGCAACGTGAATCAGCGACACCCTTCGCGTGAAACCACCGGAAACTCACGGGAATTGAAGGAGAGCGAGAGAGAGAGAGAGAGAGAGAGAGAGAGATGTGGGGCAGAGAGAGGCTGGGAGAGGAGGCGGCGGCGGTGGCGAAAGGGAAAGGAAATGGGAGAGATGCGGCGGAGAGGAGAGAGAGAATTAATTTCTTTCTTTTTTTTTTTTTTCTTTTTGACTGCACAGAAAACGAGGTAATCCCTCTCCCTCCTTAAACCCTAATTTTCCCAATTTTCCTTTTAACCAATTAAGGTAAAAATAATATCCTTTATTCCACCAAAATATTTATTTTATTCTATTTGCCCTAAAATAGAATAAGAATAAATTATTCTTTACCAAAAATCTAACATTTTCCTTAATTCCACCTTTAATTCTCTAACCACCATAAATACAATTTTTGGAACTTTCCTATTTAACTTAAGTAAATACAATAATGCATATGAATAATTAAAATTCCCTTTTTATGCAAAATAACTTAATTTAATTGATTAGGGGAATTTACCTCAAGGGTTTGGGGTCGTTACAGTGAATGACTTCTTTGAATCTCCTGAAGAGAAAGTCAGCACAAATGATGGCATAACAAGTGTTTCTTTTGATTTTGAGAATATGTAGAATTGTTTTATCTATTTTTCATGTTTTTTTTTTGTTGAACCTTGTATTACAGGTTTTGTTTTCTTATTGTAATTATTTTGTTTAAATGAAGAATCATGGACAATTTTCTTATATTGAGTGACTAAAAAATCAGGAATAAAGATCTATGTCTAGTAGACTGTGCAACTACACATACAATACTTACAAATAAAAAATATTTTTCCAAATTGACAATGCTAGAAGCAAAAGTCAATACAATATCAGGTTCTGCAAACCTGATTAAAAGATTTGGAAAAGCAAATATTATTTTGCCTAGAGGAACAAAATTTACAATTAACAATGCATTGTTCTCTAGTCAATCAAAGAGAAATCTATTAAGTTTTAAAGATATACGTTGCAATGGTTATCATATTGAGACTGATAGGATAAATAAGATAGAATATCTTTATATCATATCTTCTGTCTCACATGAAAAACGTATATTGGAAAAGTTGTCTGCTTTGTCTTCTGGATTATATTATACTCATATACTAGTCATTGAAACATATGCAACAATAAACCTGAAGTTCATGAATCCAGATATATTTACAATTTGACATGACCGGTTGGGTCATCTAGGATTTATAATGACGAGAAGAATCATTGAAAACTCAAATGGACATCCATTGAAGAACCAGAAGATTCTTTAATCTAGTGAATTATTATGTGATGCTTGCTCTCAAGGCAAATTAATAATTAGACCATCACTAGCTAAAGTAGGAACTGAATCACCTACATTTTTAGAACGAATTCATGGTGATATATGTGGACCTATTAACCCACCAAGTGGACTAATAGATGCATCCAATAGATGGTCACATACAATAGATGTTTTTATATTGGATGCGTCTTTATATCATACCTTAATAGACGCATCCAATAGATGGTCACACGCGTCCTTATTATCAAGTCGAAACCTTGCATTTGCAAGATTACTTGCTCAAATAATTAAGTTAAGAGCACAATTTCCTGATTATACAATTAAGACCATCCGTCTTGATAATGTTGGTGAATTTACATCCCAAACTTTTGATAATTATTGTATGTCAATTGAGATAAATGTTGAACATCCTGTAGCTCATGTTCATACACAAAATGGTTTAGCAAAATCATTTATAAAACGTTTGCAATTAATTGCTAGACCATTACTTATGAGAGCTAAGCTTCCTACATCTGTATGGGGACATGCTATTTTGCATGTTGCGTCACTTGCATGCATTAGGCCAGTAGCTTATCATAAATACTCACCATATTACAATTAGCTTATGGCCAGGAGCCAAATATTTCCCATTTAAGAATTTTTGGATGTGCAGTATATGTTCCAATTGCTCCACCACAACGTACTAAGATGGGTCCTCAAAGGAGGTTAGGAATATATGTTGGATATGATTCCCCATCAATTATTAAATATTTTGAACCCCTGACGGGTGATGTATTTATTGCACGATTTGCTAACTGTCATTTTAATGAGACAAATTTTCCAACATTAGGGGGAGGAATTAAGAAGTTGGAAAAGTAAATTGCATAGAATGCATCATTATTGTTTCATTTAGATCCTCGTACAAATCAATGTGAACTTGAAGTTCAGAAACCAATTCATTTGCAAAATATAGCAAATCAATTACCATATGCATTTATAGATGCAAAGAAAGTAACTAAATCGCATGTACCTGTTGCAAATGTTCCGTCGAAAATTGATATCCCAACACAACAAGTTGTCACTAATGAATCTGGAACACGCCAGAAGCGTGGTAGACCAGTGGGTTCCAAAGATAAAAATCCTCGAAAAAGAAAAATAAACGATAATAAAAAAGACTTGGTTGAGGATGTAAAATATCCACGAAGAAACCCTGGACATGACTAATAATACAATTAGTGAAGAAGGTGAAATACCTAAAGATAATAATCAAATTTCAATAAATTATGTCATGACAAGTAAAAGATGGAACCGAACTCATGTAATTATTGATAACATTTTTGCATATAATGTTGCACTTATTATTATATCTGAAAATGAGGATCCTGAACCAAAATCTGTTGAAGAATGTTGACATAGAAATGATTGGCTTCGGTGGAAAGAAGCAATCGAGGCAGAATTAAACTCACTTTTAAAACGCCAAGTTTTTGGATCAGTAATCCGGACACCATAAGATGTCAAACCTGTGGGATACAAATGGGTATTTGTGAGAAAAAGAAATGAAAATAATGAGATCACAAGATATAAAGCAAGACTAGTTGTACAAGGTTTTTCCCAAAGACCTGGTATTGATTATGAGGAGACATATTCTCTAGTGGTGGATACAATTACATTAAGATATTTAATTGGTTTGATTGTGTATGAAAATTTGGACATACATCTTATGGATGTTGTCGCAGCGTATTTATATGGATCTCTTGATAATGACATTTATATGAGAATCTCATAAGGATTTAAAGATACCTAAAATACATAAAGCAAGTTCTCGAGAATTATATTCAATAAAGTTACAGAGATCACTATATGGATTAAAACAATCAGGACGAATGTGGTATAATCATGTAACAACCCCAAACCCTTGAGGTAATTTCCCCTAATCAATTAAATTAAGTTATTTTGCATAAAAATGGATTTTTAATTATTTATTTACATTATTGTAATTACTTAAGTTAATTAGGAAAGTCCCAAGGATTTTATTTATGGTGATAGGAGAATCGAAGATGGGATTAAGGAAAATGTTAGATTTGGTAAAGAATAATTTATTCTTATTCTATTTTAGGGCAAATAGAATAAAATAAATTAATTTGGTAAATGAAGGATATTATTTTACCTAATTGAGTAAAAGGGGAGAATTGGGAAAAAAAAATTAGGGTTTAAGGAGGGGAGGAATTACCTCGTTTTTCGTGTAGTCAAAAAGAAAAAGAAAGAAAATATTAACTCTCTCTCTCTCGTTCTCTCCGCCGCATCTCCCTTCCTTTTTCCTTTCACCGCCACCACAGCCGCCGCCAGCCTCCCTCTGCCCGACGTCTCTCTCTCTCTCTCTCTCTCTCTCTCTCGCTCTCCTTCAGTTTTCGGGATTTTCCGGAGGGTTTCGCGCATCGGGTGTCGCTGACTTCCGCCTTGAGTGTCGCTGCCGGTTTCGAGGATTCGCGCTACCTGTCTCGCTCTCCCGCTCTCACTTTCTCCCATCGCCTCACGGTCTCCCGCGCCCAATCGCACAATCACTCTCGTGGTGTCGCTCTCTCGCTCTCCCGTTGTCTCGCGCTCTCGCTCTCCCGCTCAACTCACGTTTTCCCCCGCGCCAGTGTCGCCGCAGCCTCGGACTCTCGCTCTCTTACCGGTTCTCGCTGGGTTTCGCTGTCTCGACTCTCGCGCTCTCGCTCAGGTCTCGCTTCTCGCTCGGGAGCCATTTTCTCTCGGATTTTTGGCTCTCGGCAGCGGTGCTTCTTTTGTCCGGCCAGAACAGTACCTTAAGTGAGTGTCTCAAACTCGAATGGTTTAGTTGCTTACGTTTTGAATGGAGATTTGTGAATTTCGAACCTTGTTTGGCATGTCTCATAGGTGTTCGGTAATTGTTAGTCCGTAGGATCGAGGAAAGCTACGAGTTGGATCGCGTTCGGGTAAGGACTTTCTCGGACAATTATTTTAGGTTACTCATGATAGACTAAACTCGTAGACTAACTTAAATTGGGGAAAATTTCATTCCTGGTTTATTCAGGAATTAATTTTACAAGAGGAGCCGTATAGTAATTTGATGGATCGATCACCAGGTAAGTGATCTTACTACTTGAACCGCCTTCAGGCCACACGTTTAGTTACCATGAAGTAGGGAATTACCAAAGCCTTTATGATTTAGCATGCTCGTATGAGATCCCTATGCCTAAAGGTAGAAATTATCAAAGTCCATATGATATAGCATGCTTGTATGAGATTTCCATGCCCAAAAACTAGAAGTTCCCAAGACCTTTATGATATAGCATGCTTATATGAGATTACCATATACTAAGTTGTATGTGCTTATCAATGTATGACCCTATGCCATGTTATATAATGAATAGAACTGTATTTTAATGTATGAAGTCATGGAATGGAATGAGTATGATTATGACTGTTTACGCTCTAGGAGTAGAGTTACCTCCCCTATATTGGTTGGGTGTTCACGGAGGTTGTGTACCTTCGGGTCCACAGGAGGTTGTGTTCCTTCGGGATCACTAGAGGATATGTACCTTCGGGTTCACTAGAGGTTGTGCTCCTTCGGTGCACTAGAGGTTGTGTTCCTTCGGGTTCACCAGAGGTTGTGCTCTTTCGAGTACATTAGAGGTTTGTGTTCCTTCGGGAACACCAGAGGTAAGAGTTTCCTTCGGGGCTCTAGAGGTTTGTGAACATCCATAACTAACTATAGGGTGAGTGTAAACTATTTCCAATGATTGCATGATAGTTATGTATGCCTTATGTTGATGCACTTAAAGGACATAGGTGCTTAGCCCGACTCCAGGTAGTGGGGTCACTTACTAAGTAATAAATTACTCATTCTTTTATCCTTTATGTTTTTCAGGTAAGGGAAAGAACGTGATGGCGAATGACAAGAAGAATCCTTGATGGGATCACGGGACCCGTAGTAGCTTCCGCTTAGCATTTTTATGTTTATGGAGTTTTGTCAAATTGTTGGTTTTTGAGACTTTTGACATGTGGCTTCCTCTTTCATGAATTTTATTGATTTCTTTAGGGGTACCCCGAACCAAAACTTCTTTTTTACATGTTTATGGATGTTTTTCTTGAAATTTATTTATGGAAACTTCCCGGTAAAGTATTGCTTCTTTTCTTTACTATGTTGCATAGTGTTTCTCGAATTTTACATGCATAGAGTAATGGTCCGGTTAGGTTACGTAAGTAGGGTCGATACAAATCACCTGAGTGGATATTCATTGAAAGAAGGATATCAAAATAATCCAGTATGTCCATGTGTTTTTATAAAGAAATCACAATTAGGATTTGCTATTATATCTGTATATATTGATGACCTAAATATAACTAGAACTCCTGAAGAGCTTTCAAAGGCAATAAAATATCTTAAGAAAGAATTTGAGATGAAAGATCTCGAAAAAACAAAATTTTGACTTGGATTGCAAATTGAGCATTTAGGATTTTTGTTCATTAGTCAACCTATACAGTAAAAATTTTAAAAAGATTCTATATGGATAAAGCACATCCATTAAATATTCCAATGGAAGTTCGTTCACTAGATGTGAAGAAAGATATATTTCGACCTCGAGATAATAATGAAGAACTTCTAGGTCCTGAAGTACCATATCTTAGTGTGATTGGTGCACTTATGTATCTTGCTAATAATACAAGACCAAATATTGCATTTTCAGTAAATTTATTAGCTAGATATAGTTCTTCTCCAACAAAAAGACATTGGAATGGAATTAAGCATATACTCCGTTATCTTCGAGGAACGATCGATGTGGGTTTGTTTTATTCAAATAAATCAAATTTTGACTTAGTTGGTTATGCAGATTCTGGATATTTATCTGATCCACACAAAGCTAGATCTCAAACAGATTATCTATTCACTTGTAGAGGAACTGCTATATCTTGGTGATCAGTGAAACATACTATAACAGCTACTTCCTCAAATCATGCTGAAATTCTTACAATCCATTAAGCTAGTAAAGAATGTGTATGGCTAAGATCAATGACTCAACACATTCGTGAAACATGTGGCTTGTCTTCTAGTAAAAGTCCTCCAACAACATTATACGAAGACAACATAGCATGTATAACCCAACACAGCATGTAGACTCATGATCTTGAAGAAAATCGCGTACAACAAATCTGTTCGAAGGATAACTGGACAGACTTATTTATAAAATCATTACCAACCGCAACTTTTGAAAAATTGGTGCAGAACATTGGAATGCGGCGACTCAAAGATCTCAAATGATGTTCCTATGAGGGGGAGCAAATGTATTGTATTCTTTTAGAAGTATTAGATTATATGAAATATGTACTCTTTTTCCTTCACTAAGATTTTTTCCCATTAGGTTTTTTCCTAGTAAGATTTTAACGAGAAATATTTTATATATATATAATGGGCATCTATGGGGGAGTATTATAAATATTAGAGCAAATTAGATGTCCATTATATAAATATGCTTAGTGGCTAAAGGCCATGTGTCTACTAAAGACACATCCTCTGTGGCCATGAAATGTCACTACTTACTTGCCAAATTGTCTATAAATAGAGGCTTTTTGTGGATATTGTAACACAAGAAAATAAGAGAAAAGATTGGTGTTGAGAAATTTCATAAAATTCCACTTTCTTTATTTTAGTTTATTTTAAGTTTATATTATTTAATTTAGTTGTTTTAATTACTTTTATATTATTTAATTATTTAATTATTTTAATATTATAAATTTTTTATTTTCGTACTCCCGTTTTTCCGTCATTTTGCTTCTCAATTTTACAACAAGTAAATCATTTGTTTGTGTTTAAATGTTTTTTTTTTAATTTAAAAAAATGTTCATTTTTTTAACTATAAAATTTAAATAGTCTCAAATTTTAAGACTCAAAATATGATTATTAACGTGGGCAATGAAGCTAGTGAGAGTTCGAGCATACTCGTCTTATTGAGATGGATAAATTTTCATATGGCATACAACTTAGGATTAATTTTTTGTTTTTTAAGATTTGAGTCTCGTATTAAATAAAAATTTAGTGTAATTTTTTAAAGGTTAAAATATCATTTAATTTGTTGTCAATTCAAGCATAGCTCAATTGACATAAGCTTGTTATCAACTTCGAGGTTAGAGATTTGTTTTTCCTACTCACATACTGTCAAAAGAAAAATATCATTCTTTTTCTATACTTTTAAGTTTTGTTCAATTTTATTCCCTACATTTTCAATTCAAAGTTAATTTTTCTATTAAAATTGGCTAAATCATAATCATAATTTTCATTCAATGAAATACAATATGTTAATGTATATATCTTCAAAATCTATAGTGAAAATCTAATAAATAATTGAATTTTTTTAAAAAAAAAAAATCAACAATAAACTAACCCTAAGAACAAAATTATAGATTTATATTTAAAAAAAAAAAGAAAAAAAAAGAAATGCATGGTGCATATTAGAAATTCATATTAAAAGAAAATAGTCCATCTTTATTATTGACAATAATTCATGAAAAGTTGTGGTGCATGGTCATCGATCCTATTATGATTGGTCCACCCAAATTTCAAAATATCAATTCCGGTTGAAATGTTGTGGTTCCAATTTCCCCATAAAAACTTATAATATATCTCAAATATTTAGAGTCAAAATTATACATTTTTAGATAAAAATGTAAAAATGTGAATTCAAACCACGTAATTTAAATTAAATATATAATGTTTTAACTAATTGACCATGATTTAACTAAATAAAGTTTTGACAAAATCTCTCTACAGTATTATTTTCTTCACTCTAGGAGATTGTTTTTTTCACCCTTCGTATTACTTTCTTTTTTTTTTTTTTTTTCTTGTTGATTAAATGTAATAAAAAATATAATTGTAGGCCTCAAAATTATCGGTATTATGTATCACTGCAAATGACTAATTAAAAAAAATTAAAGGAAAATCGTATAGAAGGTAGTCCATATAGGGAGTAATTAATAAAATTTTACATAATTCAACTAATTAAATAACTTTTACTAGAAAACTAGAAGTTCAAATTTATATCTCTTTCTTTGCTTAACTCATAAAAAGTAGTTATTAAATGTTTATTTATATTGATTTTTATTAGCTTAAATTACAAGTTTAATTTTTAAATTTTGAAGTTTATGTCTTCTTAAATTTTAAAAAATGCTTAATATAATAGGACATTAAGATTTTAATGGCATGAATAATAGATCCTTGAAATTTTAATTTAGTGTGCAATAGATTCACAAATCATTCAAAGTTTGTAAAAATTGGTTGGTCTATTTAAGTATAAATTTAAACTTTATGTAGAAGTAGAAAGAAGCCTTCATCTTTCACTTAATTTTGATGTCTAGTGGAGAGTTAAACATATTAAATATACTGACTAATAATTTAGATAATTTTGTTAGCCAAATTTCAAAATCAGCTTGTAATTATGGCTTTCCCATCCAAGTTTTTTTTTATTTTTTTTTTTTTATTTTTTTTTTTACCATATTATATATGTTAGCAGCCCACTTCAAATAATAATAATAATAATATTAATCCCACTTGGGAGATGTGGACTTTATTGATAGGAATAGGTTGGATTTTGCTGATAGATGGTTGAATCTCAAGTGGAAAGGTTAGTTAGGTTTGGAATGTCCCAAATAAAAGCAACCATTTAAACTTTTTTTTCTTTTTGTTTTTTTTCTGGGTAATGGGCTCATTGAGGACGTTTAACACAAAATAAGAAAAAATTGAAAATTGAAAATTTTAAAAAGATTACTTAAGTCTAACTTAGATGGTCAATATATCAATAACCTTCGTTATGCATAAATCTACATACAATTAGGAATGCAACTAAAGTTTCATATTGATTAAATAACAGTCATTGATATATAAGAATAACTATCTCTAATTATATGAGGCCTTTTAGACGAAATCAAAAGCAAGGTCATGAAAGCTGCTTATGCCAAAGTGGATAATATATATCATACTATTGTAGAGATATGTGAAAGTCTATTATCCCCAACATAGACCCAAAAGCATATGATCCATGGTGAGTACACCAAAGTGACTTTTTGCACAAAAGCCTAACAATTGTATGGTGTCTATTCAATGGCGTATCCAAAACTTTAGGCTAGAGGTACAGTTTCATACAAGATTAGAAGCTTAACTAATAAACTCTAAATCTGTGTATAATTTATCCCTAAACTTTAAAATGTGTAAAAGGTCACAATATTTTTCATTTTGTGTCTAATAGACTCATATGATTTAAAGTTTATATCCAATTTTTAAAAAAATGTTAAAACTAATTGTTATATCATATATAAAATTTAATTGGGTTTTTGAAATCCAACATATCTTATTGGACATTTTTTTGGGAAAAAAAATTAATGTACTATCCATTATTGATTAAATTGATACAAAATTATTTTTTTTTTCTCCAATAAAGTAATTGTTTTTTAAAACTTTGAATATATATAAAACCTATTAGATAGAAAATTGAAAGTTTATAAATATGTTAGACATTTGTAAGAGATTTTTAGATACAAAACTAAAAATTATAAGATTTATGAGACAAAAATTTTGAAATTTAAAGACAAAACTTGTAATTTAATATTCATATAAATATAAAATAAAGGTTAAATTATAAGAAATGCCCATGAACTATGCACTTTATGTCAAAAATATCCTTGAACTTCTAAAAATTAAAAAGAATACCCTTAAACTATATAAAAAAAAACGTTAAAAAATACCCTTGCTGTTAGTTTTGGATGGAAACCTTAAAGTTTTGTTTAAAAAATACCCTTGAACTTTTCAAAAGTTTCAAAAATACCCTTAACTCAAAAAAAAAGTTCAAAAATACCTTCACTATAAGTATATGAACAGATACAATTAATACCTCGTTGCAAAAATAACTTTAAAATTTAAAAAAAAAAATGCTCCTAACATGAATATGGTGATCAATTTGTTTGAAGTTTTCTTAACTTTGAAAAGAATGAACTTTAAAACAAATCATAAAGCTATCCTCATTTTTTTCATACATATATTCTCATTTTACTCCTAATTTTCTAATTCTCAGCTTACACCCATTTTCTCACCAACCAAAATTCTAAGTTAAAGCATAAAATCTCATAAAGTCTCACAAAATGCTAAAATCAAAATCTCCCCTTAAACATACCAAAACGATAAACAAAAAAAACAATGTTAGTATTATTTGAGGGTTGTTGAGTGTGTTAATAACCGAATACATTTTTTTATTTGATTATTTATCGTTTTGGTATGTTTAAGGGGAGATTTTGATTTTAGAATTTGGAGAGATTTTATGTATTAACTTAAAATTTTGGTCAGTGAGAAAATTGGTGTAAATTAAGAATTAGAGAATTAAGAGAAAAATGAGAATATCTATATGAAAAAAATAAGGATATCTATATAATTTGTTTTAAAATTAATTCTTTTCTAACTTAAGAAAATTTCAAACAAATTGATCACCATATTAACGTTAGGAGCAATTATAATTTTTTTTAATTTTAAAGGTATTTTTGCAACGAGGTATTCACAACTTACGATAAATTTATTTTTGGATTTTTTGTTTAGTTAAGAATATTTTTCAAACTTTTGAAAAGTTCAAGGATATTTTTTAAACAAAAATTTAAAGTTTCCATCCAAAATTAATGGCAAGAGTATTTTTTTAACTCTTTTTGAAAGTTTAAAGTTATTTTGAAACTTTTGAAAGTTTATGAGTTGCATAGTTCATGAGTATTTTTTATAAGTTAGCCTAAAATAAATTAATAAAACATCTCAATTAAGTAATATTAATTAAAAAAAATCATAATAAACATTTATAAAACTACTCATCTAAAAATATAAATAAATAATGAAATTTGATACATTTAGAGCACAAAACGTACAAAGAAAATCCAACAAAAATCAATTTAAAATTGACAAATTGTGTCAAAGTTGAGACTCAAATGGTAAGAGTTTGTATCTAAGAAGTGCCCCTCTACCATTTGCACTATCAATAGGTTTTGATAAAAATTTTGAACATTTATATATATAAAATTAAATAATACTTCAAATTTATATTAAAAATTAGAAAAAGTGATAATTTGAGGGAGACATGTGTTCCTTGTCCGCACGTGGCTCCGCCCTACATACGTTGTGTCTGACACACTTCGATACATACTTAAGTTATATACTTAACTTGAAATGATATCGAGTTGAGAAATTATAATACCACGTCACATACTTATGCATGATTAGATATGCTTTGACTCAGATAGTTATTTAGGTTAATATGACATTTAAGCCACAGGTTGACACTTTTATCCCTTTAATTTCTAAAGGCAGGACAAACTAATATTTAATTACTTATTTATGAACTTGTATTCTATTATCCCCTGACAAAATTAAATTGAGAGGAAAAGGGGGAAAAAGAAAAGAAAAAGTTCAAAATTTAATCAAACAAGGCCTCCAATAACATGGAAGCTTTATTTTTGCCAAATTATTATCCCAACTTGTCTGTATTTTAAATTTCGGTCTGAATATTATTTTGGACTTTTCTTTTTATTTCCAACTTCCAGGAAATATATGCGTTTCATACTTTTCCCTTTTTTGAACAAATGTTTCCAAAATTATATATAAATTTTATGAAAAATATGGGTTACTTGTGATTATGGTTATTTACTTTTTATTTTTGTTTGGTTTTTCTTTTCAATTAAAAATGAAACAAGAAACAAACAAAGTGAAAATGAAACATTTAGCTTCTTTTTTTAGTCTTTCATCTTTTATAAATACAAAAAAAGAACAAGTTTATTTATTTATTTTTTGTATATTATTATTTTAGATGACCATTCAACATAAATGGTGAAATATTTTTTTTTTGCTCATTTATTTGACCGAGTAGATGTTCTGGATGCATTAAGAAGTATTAATTTTTCAAAAGTGAACTAAAATTTCTAATGAATAATAATAATAAGAGAAAAAGACTGGCACTGAATATTCAAATAATTATTTTATAGTAAAACTTAATTATTAAATCAAATGAAAATGATTTTAAAAAAGAATTTGGTATTAAAATTTTGAGAAAAGATTTGACTTTTTTTTTTTATATATTATAAGTGACAAAAAGAAAGACTTGTACGATATTAAATCTCAAATAAGTGGTGATGCCATTAAAAAAAGAAATTTCAAAATTACCTATTTTTTAACCATGAAATTAGGTTGAAAGTAAGATATGAAAATAAAACATAAACTTATAATTCACGTAGGATGTTTTATTTTATTTTTATTTTCTTCTTTTTGTTACTATAATTCCTTTTAAAGCAGACCAAAACCACAAGCTGTCGCGCTCTAGCATTGAAAACGTGTTATTTAATTTGACAAAACCCACGTTTTCCCAAAATGAAAAAAGTTGACAAATCTTAGAAACCTCAACTATAAAAACCCCTAATTTCTAATTTTATTTCCACATTCAAATCTTCCTTCTCTCTTCCCTCTCTCTCCCCAAACTCAACCTCTCCTAATTCTCTATCTCCTTAGTCGCCATGCCTTGCCTTTACATCTCCACCAATGTCAACTTGGCCGGAGCTGACTCCGCCGCCATCTTCACCGCCACTACCACCGCCGTCTCCTCCATTATCGGCAAACCAGAAAATGTAAACCTTTGTTTGTTATATACTTCCTATCAATCCTAAATTACACTTTTTTTTCCAACCTATTCTCAACCCTAAATTACACTTTTTTTTCCAAATTATTCAACTTTCTAAACTTACTATGTGACAAACTCTTCTTTCTTTTATTTTCCTGGATTTTTTTTTTATTTTTTTATTTTTTGTCTAGTTAATACGTGATAAACACTTATTTCTTTCTTTTCTTAAATATCTTTCAATTTTTCTGCTGCTACAGCCAGGTGTGGCTAATGCAAAAATTCTACTAAAACATGTCTAACCAAATTTTTTTTCCTTAAAGAAAAACACAAAATTACCCCTTTTACCTCTCTCTTTGTTAGAGTGTTAAAATTTTCGTAACCTATCAATTTAAGATTTTGAATTGATTAGAGATTTAACATGGTATCAAAGTAGGAAGTATGTTAAGTTTGAACCCTTCTAAAGTACTCATTTTGTCCCCGATTAATACTGCATTCTATTTGTTTGGGCCTCAACAAATTTTCAATTACCTTAATCTATCAATATCTTAGGCCCCGTTTGGTAATAATTTGATATTTTTAATTTTTGAAAGTTAAGTATGTAAACACCACTTACACCTATTAATTTCTATATTTCATTGTTGACATTTTCAAAATCAAAGTCAAAATTTGAAAACAAATAAAGTAATTTTTATTTTAAAAAATTGACTAAGAATTCAAATGTCTAGATTAAAAATATGAAAACCAAAGATAGAAAGAAGAAAAAAAAAACAATTTTCAAAAACTAAAAACAAAAAATCAAATAGTTACACAACTCATTGTTAACCGTTTTCGATTTTTTTCCTAAAAGAAAAGAATATGTAAGATGAATGAATTAGGGTCTGCAATTGTGCTTCTTCTTCCTTTCTCCGACGATCGAACTTGACAGGGTTTTTGTTTTTTCTTTTGACAGTATGTGATGGTGTTGCTGAAAGGTTCGGTGCCGATATCATTCGGAGGGAACGGAGAACCGGCAGCATTCGCCGAGGTGGTGTCGATGGGAGGAATAAACTCAGAAGTGAAGAGGAGGCTGATCTCCACCATTGGAAGCATTTTGAATGAAAAGCTTTCAGTTCCGCCGGCGAGATTCTTCCTTAAAGTCCACGACACGACGGCTGGTCGCCCCGTTTCCAAATTATGACTCTCCGGCGGCTGCCCTTTTTCACCTCTTCCAACTTTCATCTTTTTTTCTTTATAATTATTTCGTCTATTTCTCTGACTCTCTCTGTTTCTGTCTCTTGACAGTTAATTGGGAAAGTTTTTCAGTTTTTATTAATCATTATTATTATTTATAATATGTGGGTGAGAATCGAACTTTCAACCGGATAATATAAACTTTATGTAAATTGGTTTAAAAGTTGAAAATTTATTCAAACGTCTACAAAAGTATATTTAATTCCTCTATTATTATTATTATTATTATTATTATTATTATTATTATTATTATTATTATTATTTTCCGTTAATTTTAAGTTTGGTTATACAAAATAAGTATATTTACATTTATTCTTATACTCTACTCTTCAACTACTAAATTTGCTCCAAAGGTATCATTTTTCATAAAATAAAAATTGGAAGACATATATGACACTATTAAATTACAACATACATCATTCATGTAACGTAATTGCATAAATAATTTTAACGATATTTTTTTAGATAAAATAAGTGATAACACAAGTTTAATCTTGTATATAGTGTAGTAAATAATATCACACTTGTCTAATATTTGGACATTACCTATCATGGTAATTTTGATCATTTATTTAGACGTGGAAAAGAGAGTCGACTATAAGAGCTAACATTCAATATAAAGTACATAATGTTCCTTACTTTTATTTTTATGTTGATTGTTAGCCCATAATGACATATTTATGAGTTTTCTTTTTACAACATCATCTCCTCTAATCTCGAGTTTAATAATACAAATGTATGTTAGTTGAGTTATGTTCTTGTTAACATGACTTAATTATGGTGGATTATTTTAAGCTAATTATTACCACTTTGAATTGAATTAAAAATAAGAGAATTAAAAAATTTTTTCAGGGAAAAGAAAATTCACGCTTAAATTTGCTTAAAGCCTAATATACATAAAGTTGAATAATATTACAATCAACCAAGTTATAGTTTTATGTTTACCTTATATAATGAAGGAGTGTGTGATCCACCAACTTTATAAGTAGGTGTCAAGGAACTCAATCTTACACCTTACATCTCAAACACATATTTTCTAACTAACACCACCTAATTGTTCAATTAAAATGGAAGAATGTTTTAAAAGATTTAATTAAATAATTTTAGAAATCAAACTTTTGAAATCATATAGATTAAGTACGAATTCATCTCGTGATTGAAATTAGGAACTAAAATATAGATATTTTATAAGTACAACCATACGAAAGGAACAAAATAAAATAACAAATTTAGATATTTATCTATTAATAATCCATGTAAATTCTGTTGATATTAAAATGAAAGAATTGATAAAATTCATGAAAATTAATGTGGAGTTATGCATGTAATTTTTGAATTAGTAGGGGTAAATTTGTATTAAATAAACGTTAAAATCCATTTACGTAAAAGTTCAAATATTTAGACATTGTGAAATTAAGGTGGAAAACAATCTATTTGACTAAACATTCCTTATACTAAATTATTCTAATGGTGCTAACAAATGTCAAATTTAATTTATATATTTCTTAATTGAGAATGTTATTCTCTCTTCTTTTTTTTTTCTTTCTTTCTTTTTGTTTAAGTATTCCTTTTAGATTACTTTATTTGAGATCTCATTGGATTAACACAATATCAATATTATTCAATTTTTTCAAATCAATATTGTTCTTAATGCTCTCCCATTGGGAAATAGTTGACTGAAGAAAGTAACAATGAAATAAAAGGATAAGCATGAAACTTTAAAAAGATATAACATATTGATTTATTTATTTTTTTTTTTTAAAAAAGAAAAGATATGAGGATAAGAAAAGAAATTGATAGGATTCTCATTAGACCTAAAAAGAGATCTGTTTTGTTGCTGTCTTTGATTTTTTCAAACATATTTTCAAATCATAAATTTGGTTTGCGATAATATCACAACAAAATAGATATAGTTCATATAATTTATTGTAAAAGATGGTTGTATAAGATCATCTTTTTTTAGAAGAAAAAAAAAAAAAAGATTATAGTAAAGATTTATTTTTAAACGTGCGAAAAAGCCTAAACATTAGAGGGTAAGTGCTGTCTGGAAATAATAAATAATAAAAAGTAAGTCCAATGATATTATTTTATTTATTTTCTTTTAGAAAGTCGACCAATATTAGTTGTCACTAAATATGTCAAAAATGTTGAAACAAAACAATAATTACGAAAAAGAAAAAGAGAAAATACGATTAATTAAATAATTACATTTAGAAAAATATTTAGGTGGCTGCATCTATATCTTTGTGTAGCATACTTGTTGACTAATTAAAAACTGTGATATGACAAATAAATTTTGATTTTTTTTAAAAAGTTAATGTGATAAATATTTGAATTCTTAGTCAGATTCTAAAGATAGAGGGGTTGTCAAAGCTACACTTAATTATTGCCCATTAGTTTATGTCACGTTTGGTAATTATGTAGTTTTTAAAAATTAAGTTTATAAACATCATTTCTATCTATATGTTTATTTGTTTTGTTATCCACTATTAATAAATATAGTATTTTCAAAAACCAAATCAAATTTTGAATACTAAAATAATAGATTTACAAAATTTGACTAAAAATTTAAATATTTCTCTAGAAATTTGAGAACTAAGAAATTTAGAAAAAAAACAAACCGAAATTTCAAAAATAGAAAACTAAAAACAAAATCTAAATTTTTTTGTTTCTCTTTTTTTTTTTAACGTTTTTTAAATTGGGTGGAAATTTTGAAAAAAAAGATAAATCAAATTTCTTGGATTTTGTTTCTGTTTTGATTTTCTTTTCAAAACATATCATTTTATTTTATTTTTTACTTTTAAAATACATAATAAGTAAAAAAATAAAATTTTAAATGACAAAATTATTAAAAATATTGACAGATAATAGCAAAATATCACGGTCTATTTGTGATAGACCGTGATAGACCTCGTTAGACTACTATCTATGTCTACACAAATATATAGATACAGATAAAATTTTGTTATATTTGTAAATATTTTGGTTCATTTTCTTATATTTGAAAATAGTTTTAAAAATTTTGAATATTTAATTTTAAAATTTAATATTCAAATAAAAGTTTTATCATTTTTATTTTAAGATTTGAGACAACAGGAAATGAGAAATACATGACTACCAACCATCTCATTAATGTTTTTAATTTAGAAAAAAAAAGAACGAAAAAAAAGCAAAAAACGAAATTTATCATTCACATTATTTCAACTTTCGTAAAGAAACAAAAGCAAACAATAAACAAAAACAATATTAAATGAGTTCTAAATTTTATAATCTTAAAATTTGTAAGGTAAAATTCTTACCAAATTAAAATTTTGAACGTAAGTGACATTGAGCTTAATTAATTTAGTAGACCTTTGATTATATATGCACTCTCTCATTTAAAGTGGGAAGTTTGATCCTCCATTTAAGTATTAATATTAACACAAGCAATTAAGTGAATTTAATGGCAATCTCTTTCGAGTAGGGTGAGTATAATATAAGAACTAAGAAGAAAAATTGAATGGTAATTTAAAAGATGAATTTGATTTATGAGAATATCTTCAATGAAAAAAAACAAAAAAAAACTTGGGCACAACGCATACAACAACCAATAATAATGTGTCATGTGACAAAAATTATTTTTATTTTATTTTTAACGAGTAAGAAAAAGGAAGCATGAAATTATGTGTAACTTAAGTTACACTAATCATTGCTCATCTCTATATTTTATTATGTTACGATCAATATTAGGTTGAAGACTTTCACATAGTTCTCAAAATATCATTTATTTATTTTTCTCCTCTCTAGTGCTCAAGGCAATAAAAAGGAGATTCTCATATTCTTTGGCATGTGGTTTAATTTTGTTTTCTATTTTAGTGATATTTGGATTGCAACTATAGTTGTCAATGTGATAATTATTGATGTTATAGTTGTTCACATCTTATGGTGAATAAATATGTTTAGTGTAGTAGGTAAAATCACATATTTAAAATATAGATTTACGCAAGTATTAGGTGCTCATGAGATATTTAATAACTATGTTTTTTTTTTTTTTTTTTTTTTTTTTGAATATTTGGATCCTAAAGATAAGAAAAAGCTTTTACAATTCGTTGAGCATGATTATTCCTAAGTTTGCTCAAAGTTTTTCTTTGGAATGGATGAAGTTCCTTAGTTAGATTGCAACCAACCACTAAGTTGTAAGTTCATCAATTCTTTCACCACAATGCTTAATAATCAACTCAACCTCTTGAAGAAACATCCCATCACAATAAAAATTACCAATAATTTCTTTTTTCTCGACCCTTGTAACATTAATTAAGTTTAAGACATTTATGGATAAATATAGTCATTCATTGAATAAAGTTTTGAAAAATAATAAAAGTAATAATTATAAAAAATAGTTTATAGGTCCCTATTATTCGATTGACAATCAACTGATGGATGCATGTGTCACTTTTAGCTCGAATTCTGACTTAGAGACGTTTAATCATAATCCAGTGCACGATAGCTTTTCACCATTGGTTTTTTAACCAAGGGTGACAACAAATTGTGTGAATTTAGGTAGAACTACAACTGTGACGTTGTCATCAGTAAAGTAACTACTACTAAAATTTTAGTCTTTGTTGACGGCCAAAAAATGTTAAAAAAAAACGACCTAGGTTGATGGTAAAAAACGTCAAGAAAACCCCTGTCAAGAAAACCTACACGTCAACAAAAATGGTTTTGTTGACATTTTTTGTTCATCAACAATTGGAAAACTGGGAGTTAATTTTGACATAAACTTATATATTTTTGTTGTGTTTTATTGATATTTTTGTGTGTCAACTTAAATATAAATATTTAATGACATTTTATAACCGTAAATATATGTATTTTAAAATTAATAATAATTGAATTTAAGTTGTAAGTGAAAGTTTTATTGACATTTTTTTTAGATAGGCGTCAACTTAACAGAAAAAAGTTATCTATCAACAAAAGTCAAAATTATAGTAGTTAAACCTAACTCATCATACGGTAGACTAAATACCTAGTCCACGGCCCGTATAATTGGTGGGTGAATAATCTAACGCCTAGTATGTAGATAAATATAACAACTCAACGAATAAAGTTTTGAAAAACGGTAGAAATAAATTATAAAAGTAGTTTATAGTATATTTTAAATAAATCCATAATTAAAAAACTACAAAAAAAAAAAAAAAAAAAAAAAATCATTGTATATTTCTTGAACAAGCCAATTACTATTCTCTGTTGGTAACCATTAAAGTCTTTTGTCCTCTTTTTTCTTTTCAAATAGTTGTTTAAAAATAGTTTATAGTATATTTTCCATATTTGAAATTGCTAAGTTAAAAACAAGTTTTTAAAACTTAAGTTTGGATGTGGAAATCGATTCTTAAAATGTAGACAATAAAACAAAATTTGGATGTGGAAACTGAATCTTAAAATATAGACAATAAAACAATGAAATATCCAAAGGTGGAAGTAGTGTGTTTATAAGTTAAAAAAAACTAAAAAAAATAATAATTACGAAATGTGACGTAAAAGTAATAAATTAAATTGGTTTTGGAATTTTAAGTTACCTAGGCGTGCTGTTTAGTAATCATTTGGTTTTTCATTTTTCGCTTTGGAAACTAAGTCTATTTTCTCTCAATTTATAACTATAGTTTTCATCTATCTTAAGTAAAAGAGTTGAATTCTAAGTTAAATTTTGAAAAGAAAAACAATTTTTAAGAATTATTTTCTTTTTAAAAACTTCGCTTGATTTTAAAAAACATTGGGGGAAGTAAATAATATAACAAGAAATTTAGAATTGGAACTGGTGTTAATAGGCTTAATTTCCAAAAACTATAAACCAAAAACCAAATGATTACCAAACAGCACTTTAATTATCAAATCATTAAACATTTTTAACCCATTTTAAGCTAATAAGGTTTAGAGTAATGAAAATACATAAATAAAGGTGATGTGAGTGTGAATTCTTTATTTGTATTTAGTACAACAATTGTCGAGAGGGGAAATCCAATCTCCAACTTCAAAAGATCAAAGGAGTTATTTGGTTTAACGTTTTTCTGGATGAAAATTGACACAGGCAAGCAAAACTCATATTTGTTACACAATTTTATAAACATCCTCCTTTCCCACTAACAAGAGTTTTCTATACTCTACCATTTCAATTTGTCCACCCTATTTTTTTATTTTATATATAATTTTATATTGAATGTCGTTAGTTAGTTAATTAATTAACTTATTAAAATTAATTTAACAAAATTAATATAATTATTTAGTTGAATAAATCAATAATAATTTTGGGTAATCGGTTTAATTGATAAAATTGTTGAAAATATTTTTAAATACAGCAAAATGTTGTTGTCTATCACATAGACTACTATCATCTATCATTATTTACCAGTAATAAATACTCATAAATGTCTATCTTAGTCTATCATCGTCTATCACTAATAGACAATAACATTTTAATATATTTGTAAATATTTTGACTCATTTTGATATATTTCAAAACAATCCAATAATTTATTAAAATATTTACTCAATTCTTTTATACAAATTAAAATTTATCAAATGAATGCAAATAGTTATGTAAACAAATCAAATTAATTAAATAACAATATATAAATATATTTAATTTGCCAGTTAACTAAGATTAGTTAAACTAAGTTAGTAAAAAAGTCATTTTTCAATAATGTATAATGGATTGCTTATTAATCATTTATTATCAAGTAATTATTTTTAGAATTATTTTGATTATACCATTCATTATAATTAGCTTATCATAATTTTAAGACATTTTCATAATATTTCTTATTAACTTTCTTTGTTAACATATTAGATTTTGTTCTCTTTTTCTTACCTTTGTTTTTGTATATTATTTATAAAAAATATATTTTTAGAGGATAATTGTTTTGAATGACAAATTGTTGAAATGTTTTAAATATAACAAAATATCATTGTTTATCAGTCATATTAGTGTCTATGACTGATAGACCATTTATTATATTTGTAAATAAGTTGGATCATTTTGCTATATTTAAAAACAATTATTTTTTAAGATTAAAATATATTGATTCAAATAAATTTGTAATTAATAGTATTGAACTCCAATTAACTAAACTTAAATAATTGATTATAATAAATAAATATGTGCATACTTAATCCATTTTTATTGATAAAAATATATTAAGACCTCGTTTTGTAACTATTTCGTTTTTTGTTTTTGAAAATTAAGTCTATAAACACTACTTTCACTTTCGAATTTATTCCTTTATTATCTACTTTTTACCAACGGTTTAAAAAACCAAACCAAAATTTGAAAACTAAAAATAAAAAAAATTTTAAAAAAAACTTTTAAAAACTTGATTTTGTTTTAGGAATTTGGCAAAGAATTGAACTATTGTACTTAAAGAGACACAAATCAATGTAATAAATGAGGAGGAAATATGCTTAATTTTTAAAAACGAAATGGTTACTAAACGGGGCTTAAATTAAGGATATTTACTTAAAATATTAGCTAATTAATTTAGCATTAGTTTTAATAAAAAAAATAATTTTGGTATTACTACAATTAACTTAAAGTGTGTTTGGAATACATTTTCAATTGTTTAATTTAAAAATAAGTTATTTTGGAAAAAATTTGAGTGTTTGACCACCACTCTAAATAGATTTTGAAGGGTATTTTAAACAATTTTTATAAAGTTTGGACCCTTAGTATAAGTTTTCATTTATTAATAGTACTTATAACTACTACCCAATTAAAATGATTGTTTTATTATTAACTAATTAATTTTTTATAAATTAATTTATTAAAATTGTATGAGGTTACATGATTAATTTCATAAAAATAAATATAAATATAATTTATTTCCTTCAAATTTTGATAACATTCACAGGCACAACCAAACACATCAATCTCTTATTCTCACCGATCTTATTCTACATCTTTTATTCTCAAACATCTATAGAACTTTAAACCAAACGTCCCAAAAGAATGTATGTCGATTACCTACCTCAAAACAAAAAATTAATTTAGCATAATTTCATATATATCCTATGTAAATTTATGGATTTTTTTTAAATTTTTTTATTAGAAATTTGGATGAAATTACACATGTTATAAATTCTAAATGCAAATTAATTATGGATTTTTTAAATTAGTTAGGTTTTAGCGCTTGAATTATTCTTTTTCAAGGAAACAGTTAGGTAGGGAACTTTTTGAACAATTTAAAAAGCTTTTTTCTTTGTTTGAATTATTGGAATGTTTGTGTTAGGTAATGTTGGTCTTTCTTATTTTGAATTCTTATTTTTCTAGAAGGAAAGTATAACTTATCTTTAGGTTTCATCATCTTTTTTATTCAATTGATAACTTTGACATTTTTTAAAAAAATATTATCTAGCTTTTTTTAGTTCCCAAACAATGTCTTTGATTGATTAATTCAAAATTAGATTACAAATTTACTCCCTATTATTTAAAAAAAGTTATAATTTAGTTCTTATGATTTGATACAATACTCAGTAAAGTTTATTTAGGCAAATCTCACGGAGAAAAATTCTAGTATTACAGGAGTATCATATATTTCATTTGTTCATACTATAAATTTATTTACGTAAATATTAGTGGACGTCACTTTGTTTTTAAAAACATATTGACGTGACATAATAAATGAAGAGAATATAGAGAATTTTTCATATTCTCGTAATACTAAAAATTTTCTCAATCTCACTTAAGCTAAAGCTGTTGAACTCAAACATCGAAAAGATTAACGGACAATCTTGTCGAATTAGGTTAGAAACAAAACATGGTCATGTTGCACTCAATCGACTAATTTGACTAGAATTGCTAGATAATCTCACTAACAGAGTGGTTGGATGAAACATCCTAAAACCCATGTTTAATTAATCATAAATAGTTATACAAGACTTGAGAGTGTGATCACCCATCTTAAGGAGTAATTTATAATTATATTTGATGGTACTTTATTTAGTTATTGCATAAAATATGATGTACAAGTACAATTCATGAAGTTACATTTAAATTTCATAATTATTAAAATTGATGTATTTTCTATGATTTATATTCTCGTATTTTGAGGGATCAATTTTATTTAAATTATATAAAATATTTTTTTTTGGCTAAATTATATAAAAATTATTTGTGATTATATATATATTGTAACGACCCGACTTACCCAACCTAATCGGGCCATCACTCAATGCATGCAAAATTCAAAAAAGACACTATGCTGTATAGTAAAGAATAAACAATGCTTTTCATTGGAATTTCTATTTATATAAATTCAAGAAAACCATGCATAAACATATAAAAAGGAATTTTGGTTCGGGGTACCCCTAATAAAATCAATAAAATTCATGAAATGGAAATCCACATATCGAATAAAATATGAGTCTCAAAACAAACATTAGACAAAACTCAGTAAAACATGAAATGCTAAGCGGAAACTACTACGGGTCCCGTGATGCCATCAAGGATTCTTCTTGTCATTCGCCATCACGTTCTTACCCTAACCTGAAAAACATATAAGATAAAAGGATGAGTAATTATATTACTCAGTAAGTGACCCCACTACCTGGAGTCGGGCTAGGCACCTAAGTCCTTTAAGTGCGTCAAACATAAGGCATACATATCTAACATACCTTCTTAGGGAAATGGTTATACTCGCCCTACAGTTGGTTATGGATGTCCACAAACCTCTAGAGCCCCGAAGGAAACTCTTACCTCTGGTGGTCTCGAAGGAACACAAACCTCTAATGTACTCGAAAGAGCACAACCTCTGGTGAACCCGAAGGAACACAACCTCTAGTGAACCCGAAAGTACACATCCTCTAGTAATCCCGAAGGAACACAACCTCTTGTGGACACCCAACCAATATAAGGGAGGTAACTCTACTCATGGAACATTAACAATCAAATCCATACTCATTCCATTACATGGATTCATACATTAAAATACTATATTGTTCATAACATATCATGGCATAAGCTTATGCATTATCAATACTCATTCCATTCCATGGTTTCATACATGAAAATACTGTTCGTAACATATCATGGCATAGGCTTATGCATTATCAGGCACATACAACTTTTAGACATGGGAATTTCATACGAGCATGTTACATCATAAGGGCTTTAGAAATCTTCTATTTCATGGCAACTAAACGTATAGCCTGAAGTCGGTTCAAGTAGTAAGATCACTTACCTGAGGATCGATCCATAAAATAACCACACTACCCCTCTTGTATCAACTCCTGAATAACTGGGAATAAAATTCCCCCAACTTAAGTTAGTCTACAAGTCTAGTCTATCATAAGTAACCTAAAAATTTGTTCGAGAGAGTCCTTACCCAAACGTGATCCAACTCGTAGCTTCCTTCGATCCTACGGACTAAAGTAATCGTCGATCACCTATTAAGATGTACCAATTAATTCGAAATTCCCCAAATATCCACCCAAAAATATATGCAACTAACCCACTCGGGTTTGAGATACTCACCTAAGGGTACTGTTCTGGTCGGACAAGAAAGAAACCGCTGCCGAGAGCCAAATTCCGAGTGAGAGCGAAACCCGAGCGAGAAGCAAGATTTGAGCGAGAGAGCGAGAGCCGAGAGAGCAGGAGGCAGCAATACAGCGAGAGTTCGACGGCTTGAGGCGATACCGGGCGCGAGGAACGTAAGTCGAGCGGGAGAGCGAGAGAGCGAAAGCGCAAGAGAGCGGAACCTAGCGAGACAGCGAGAGCCCGAGAGCGTCAGGGTGATTTCGGCGCAAGAGACCGTGAGGCGAGTGGGAGAAAGTGAGAGCGGGAGAGCGAGATTCAGTGAGAGCCAAGAGGCCAACAGCGACACTCAGGGCGAGAATCTAGCGACACCCGACGTGCAACCTTCGAAAACTATCGGCGATGGAGAGAGAGAGATGGCGGGGGCAGAGGGAATTGGAAGCGGCGGCGGCGGCCAACGGGGAGGGAAGGAGGAGAGAGAGGCGGCGGAGAGAGAGAGAGAATGGCTTTTCCTTTTCTTTTTGACTGCACGGAAAACGAGAAGAGTGAGTTTAAACTAAACCCTAATCCCTCTCCCTCCTTAAACCATAATTTCCAAATTTTTTTCCCTTTTTGTTTCTTCAACCAAATAAAGAAAATATACTTTATTCAACCTCACTCCTACCAAATTTATCTATTTTATTCTATTTGCCCCAAAAATAAGATGAGAATAAAATTATCCTCTACCCAATCCCAACATTTTCCTTAACTCCCCCTAAGATTCTCTAATCACCATAAATGCTAATTTTGAAACTTTCTACTTAACCTAAATAAATACATAAATGCATATAAATAAATAAAATCCCCTTTTTATGCATAATGACTTAATTTAATTTATTAGGATAATTTACCTCAAGGATTTGGGGTCATTACATATATACTCTTAAAATTTAAAGAGTTTCAATAATATTCTTTAATATTTAAAGTTAAAAATTACTCTCATCCAAATCATTGGAGAGAAACTATTAATACCTTATTTCAACACATTCCATGAACTTTAAAAGTTAGTAATATTTTAAATTTAAAAATAAATAACTCAAAAATATATTCTAGGAATCATGAATGAAAATAATACTTCATTTAAAAAATATTCCTGAACTTTAAAAGTTGCATTTATACTTTAACCTTTAAAAATGTTTTTAAAAACTGTTTATGTACACTTGATCAGTACCCTCTTACTCTCTTTCTTATATTTCCTTAATCTCTAAACTTCTTTTTTTTTTTTTTTTGAAAGTTCAACAATGTTGTTAAAATTTTCTAAAGCAGATAAGTATTTTTTAAATAGGAGATTTTCTATACTTCAACATTTTTCTTTTTGTACTTTCAATTTTTTTGTTTTTATTTTTTTAAATATATGTAAATACCCATTTTCAATTATTACTGTCAAATTTTGCATGTATTTCAAAGAAGGTAGCTTGCCTACTATTCGTTTTGGTATAAAATTATTGTGTATATTTTAGGATAAAAGTCTACATATCATTCGTTTTTTTTTGGCTTGTTTTAGGAAAAATAATGACAACCAAACTATAAGATTACATCATGAGACAATAATAAAGAAAACCACTCAAGGTAAAGTGAAAGAAGAAAAGCAGAAACTCGCTCTTCCAACGCCCTACTTGCAAAGGAATTGACAAGAAAATTGTGACATCGCCACAATGGGAGGGAGAAGGAGACTGATCCCAGCTCAGCAGCCATAAACTTCACATCCTCAAGAAAAAAGGGAGAGCTCCAAAAGGTCAGAATAACCTCTTGACAGTTAAACTCAACCAAGATATTTTGCATGTTAATACATGATACCATCAACGCCATCACAAATAGCCATAACTTCAAGAACCTATTGTCTAATATCTAGAATAAACTTGAATCCAACAAACTGAATACGACCCAAATGATCCTTTACCACCCAACGCCCAAGCCACCACCTTATCTGACAATGCTCCAAACTGCCTCAAAATAGAGCTTCCAAAAATTCTTTGCAGGAAGAAACCAACAAACAGTAGTCAACTGTTGAGAAGAGGTTTGGAAACTTCTTTTATAGATTGTAAATTTAATTTGGAATAACCTTCTCATCTAAATTTAATTTCCTTTTTATATCCGTGAATGTCTGACCCACTTTATTCGCACGTTAATTAGTCTCAAAGACAATCTATTTGACCCTACAAATATTTAAATTTGCACCAAACTTAAATTTAAAATTTTTATAAAATTAATAATATGAAGAAGACAAACCTACCTGATACAATGACTCATTACTTGAAAATAGAAGTGATTAATATAATGTTGCCTAAAGTGATAAGCGTTAAACTTTCAATTGATATTAGTACAAGAATAATAATTCAATGGATAAAATATTAACATTTTCATTTTTTCTTCTAAATTTAAAATTTTATTTCCAATTTTGTTTTGAGTTGATCTTACCGTTGTGTCCATCTCTTTTTTTATGGCTTAAAATTGGACATTTTTTAGCACTTTCTAAATAAAAAACACACTCCATAATAATTACTTTTTTTTCTAAACAATAAAGGTATATGCACCACAATAATTAAAACACTAAAAGATCTCTAATGTCAGAGTTTATTTTTAAGGAGATGTATACCTTTGGTTCAGTTTGGTTTGATTGGTTTTTTCAATTAAAATCTTATCCAAACCAATACTTTTAGGCTTTCTCCAAATATAAATCAATATGTCCAATACTAAAAAATCAAACAAAACCAATGGATTGATTTGGATTGGTTTGATTTTTTGGTTTTTGTTGCACTCCTAGTGCATAGTATTTATATTGAGGGGTAAATTCAACAATATTGAAGACTATAGGGGTGTATGATAGAATATTTGAAAATCTCCGGGTTAGGCCCATAAAGAAATGAATGTGGCCCAATTGTTTGTAGAAAATGATGGGCCAACATTTCACGTTTCGGCCCATTGAGGGATGTGGGGCCCAAAGGATTCTTCGAGTATCAGAGATTAAAGAGGGAAACGAGGGCATATACCATTCTGCAGATAAGAGTCGGTGAAGAAGAAGAAGAAGGAGAAGAAGGAGAAGAAGAGAAGAAGAAGAATATGCCTTGCCTTAACATTTCAACAAATGTCAACCTCGAGGGTATCGACGCCTCCTCTGTTCTCTCTGAGGCTTCATCCACCGTTGCCAAGATCATCGGCAAGCCAGAGGCCGTAGGTTTCTAACTCTCTCTATTCAATTAGCATTCATTTTAGAAATGTTTGTGCACTGATTAGGGATTAGTCTTTGCTATTTGATTTTAGAACAATTGATGATTTTTTTTTTTTTTTTTTTTATTTTATCAATTTGGGCACCTTTGACTTGACTGCCATTTTAGATTGGCTATGAAAAGAATGAGCTATTGTGATTTTTTTGGTTTTAGGGTTCCAAGATCTTTATTAAGATGGAAGGTAGAATGTTTCTATTACTTATAGTAGTGATATGTTGATATTATTCAGTCAACGCAGCTTACCATCTGTTTAGAGTACTTGGTTATCTTCTTCTTCTTAAAGGGCCTTAGGAAATCCTATTATTGTTCTCTAGCTAAATAGCTTGAGTAGTAAAAAAAAAAAAAAAAAATTTTGCCATCATGGCAGCAATCTCCATTACGAGTCGGACTCACCTCAAAATCTTACATGCAATCCAAAATTAGGCAAGAAAACTGGCACTTTTTTTTTTCTTGGTTAATATATATATATATATATATATATATATATATATATATATGTGAGTGTTTGGGTGAGAGTACACTATTATTTCATAGGACAACCTATCCTTACAACAGTTTTTAGTGCCAAGAAAACTTTAGTTAAATCTTAGATAGGTAGCCATCATGGATTGAACTCCTTCACTCCAAGTCCTTAATTATATTCATGACTCTTATTTACGATTTACCATTAGGCCAACCCATGATGGTTAAGTAAACTAGCAGTCACCTGACCCAAATTCTTAGATGCCTCCTTGCAGAGAATAAACCATTGCGGAAGAATATCTCTAAATATGATCCATTGTATTAACACTCCATGAAGAACTTGCCATGGAAAGAGTTTGAGCTTTGAAATATTTCCCTTCCCTAACAAAGGAGAGGACCGAGGAGGGAGGGAAACAAGGGCTGTATAAAAGACTGAAAAAGGAACTGCAAGAGAAGTTATGTTCAAGCAACCTTCTCTTAGCTCCATGGGAATCAAATTTCCTCATCTCAAGAAATGCCCTTTCTTTTTTAACATTTTGAACCCGACAAGTTTTACAAATAATATATGCCAAGAGAGAAGCAACTTCAATGTTGATGTTCTGGAGAATGAGATCTTGTACTCATCTCCAAATTGGTGGTGATGAAGGGATTTTGTCTCTGAATGAAGTGATGTATTTTGTATTCTTCTTTGATTATGGTGAAAGTCTTTGAGAGAATCCTAATATATTGAAAGATAAACGAAAATAAATTTACTAGATAAAGCAAGTGCTTGGGGTACTCATACTCTCCCTTTTTGAAAGGGATCTCTCTCAAACCCTAATCACTCACCAAAATATTGTCTCCTTTTCCCCCTTCCTAATATATCCTTCATACTGTAATTATTTCCTAATAGCATTCCTATCAGTCTTAGCTTCTTCTGTGACTGGATTTTAAGCTAGTACCTTTGAGTACTTTCTTTTACTCACTCATTCAAAATAGATGAGGTCCATAGACCCCCACAGTCACATCTCATTCACCTAAGTGAATAAACATGATCCTTATTCATCCAGACATTTTATGCTTAGAAATTCAGCCTGATTAATTTGGGTCTGTGACTCCAGTTACGAGATTCATTGCTGATATTTATGGAAATTGTGTCCTTATGTGACAATAGATTGGTTTTTTGTCAAGTTCTTTCTGATGAGTTAACTCACATTTTGGTGCAAGCAGTACGTGATGGTTGTGCTGAAGGGATCAGTACCCATGTCTTTTGGTGGCAATGAGGAGCCAGCAGCATATGGCGAGTTGGTGTCGATTGGAGGTCTGAATCCTGATGTCAATAAGAAACTGAGTGCTGCAATTTCTGCAATTCTCGAGACCAAGTTATCTGTTCCCAAGTCAAGATTCTTTCTCAAATTTTACGACACCAAGGCAAGTTATTCGATCTTTTTCAAGTGGTAGTAAAGATGGGTTACTGAAATGCATGCACTTCTCATTGCATTTCTTATTTTTGTTTAGGCCCATCAGAGTCAAGAATATGCACAGTGTTTACATGCTTTACACCAGAACTAGAGATCATGTAACTAATTTTTTTTCTTTTTGAAACAAATGTGCACAACTCCTGGCTGTCTTTTGCAAGCATTTGAATCACTCTTAGACACTATTTTCACTGTTGCTTTGGTTCGCTTGAATGGCCTATGCTAAATTTGGGAATGGTACTGATATTGGTTTTTCTGGCTGCTGCAGGGTTCCAACTTCGGATGGAATGGCTCCACGTTCTAAGTTTGCCATTTAGCTGCTTCTGTAAGCTCTTGAAATTCTCAACTTTTATGTACTGATACCATAGTTATAAGGATTTGGTACCATTAACACTTCATATTATATGGAGTATTATCTAGATTTCCTGTGACTTGTGGTTATGAATTATGATCATGGGGAGACCTAGTTTTAAGAAGCATTTTAAATTGGTTTAGCACTCTTAAAATTTTAATCATTTTTAAAAGGCATGCCAAAATACCAAGTAGAGGAGTTACAGAATATATCTAGAATTTTAAGGTCTGATTAGCATGCAGCTTGGATTGGATTGGATTGTTTTTGTTTTTTTGTTTTTTGTGTTTTCTTGCCTTTGCTTTTTCTTTTTAGGTAAAACACTATTTGGAATCGCTCCAAATTTGAAATCACCCTCTCATGTGATAACAAACATGAAATCTTAGGACAACTAAATTGTAAATTATTTGTCAACATGAGCATAGTTAAATTGGCATGAACGTTTACGATCAACTTTGGGGTCTAAAATTAGATCACTCCATCCTACATGTTGTTATATATAATAATAATAATAATAATAATAATTCTTTACTTTTTATTTTTAATAAATTAATTGATTTTTTTTTTTATTTGGGAAATAAGTAATTCTTAGTCAATTATTTGACAACTTTTGACATTTTAAGTAATTTCCATCCATTGCTTGGGAGGTTTCTGTGTTATTTGACAAGTTTTTAGGTGATTTTCCTTTTATTATTTATTAAGTTCATAATTTTTATAGGTTTTTAGAAAAGTAATTATTTTAAATGATAAAATTGCTAGAAGATATTTTTAAATATAGCAAAATATTATTAGTGATACTTTGCTATCTTTGTAGTATTTGTAAATAAGTTGGCTCATTTTGATTATAAAAAAAACAAATAAAATTAACCAAAGTTTATAATCTTTATTTTATTTTTTAGTAGTTTTTTATTGGGTGCACCCAACTAAATATTATCCACGTTCTTGACCAAAAATTTTGAAGAACAATCCTATATTTGAGGACAAGCAAATATGGATTCCATGAAATTTAAAATTTTTTTATAACCAAACAGTCAAGATGCTCATATGTGTGTGTGTGTGTATGACGGTTAGAAATCATCAACAGAATGTTTAGATGAACATTCTATCATTGTCACAATGTT
The DNA here is from genome assembly GCA_030954485.1 of Citrullus mucosospermus. NCBI lineage: Eukaryota > Viridiplantae > Streptophyta > Magnoliopsida > Cucurbitales > Cucurbitaceae > Citrullus > Citrullus mucosospermus. The sequence continues at coordinate 20,433,661 of CM062058.1, forward strand.
ACGTTTTAGTGTCAGCAATATTTTAATTATGACATTTTTTTGCACACATGCCTTGCTTGACTCCAGAGTTGCGGGTTTTCTCTACCAATTGGGGTAGACTATATTTTATTGTCATACGAAATTTCATACGACGGCACAAAATAGGGCAAAATATTTATAAATATAACAAAATGTCACTGTCTAGTGATAGAATACTATTTATGTGTCACGATAGATACAAATAGTAATACATCGCTGTCAATCGCAAATAAACTGTATATTTTGCTATTAATTGTAAATATTTGCAGTAGACTGCTAAACTTTTAATTTAATTAATCACTCCTTAAATTGTGGTTGATTACAGTTAATTTGTTAATTTTAGATATCAATATTATTTGTGAAATTAAATTTCACCAAACGTTAATTCAATAAAAAGAAAACGCAAGTATATATATAGATAGATAACTCACAAACAAGTGTAAATATAAAAAATTTAACGATTACAAGGGTTTTGATTGCAACAACAAATGTGATGTTTGCATGGATGGCCTAATAATAGCAACTTTAATGTGGAATGCCCAAATACTAAAAATGTATAAAAACTAACATTCTACTTATATCATAGAGCACTCCACCACCGCTTCATTATCGCATTAGAAATGTCTAACTTATCGTAAAATAGTCAGAGCCCTAATGAGATTTTCATTTTAAATCACTAGTTTGCTGACTAGTTGATTAAAACGAATATTGTCTTAGAGCTCCAATTATGTGGCCATGGGAGAGACATCCTGAACGCGATTGTGCATCGTGACATCAACAAAAAAGTTAGTTTAATTCATTTATTAGGATTGTGTCATTCTAGGTTAATGCTTTCAAAAATAGGTCATTTGTACAAAAGCCTTCCCGCAAAATGTCCCAAAAACAATCTTTTAAAAATGTACCTATTTTCTAGAATTGAAAATTTAAAGACCCATTTTTGTCAATTTCCATAGTTTATGGTAATTTCAGTTTCACAAGAAAGTTAGAGGTTTTGGTTTTTTTGGTTTGGATTCGACCATTTCCACGAATTTAGCATTAAGAAAAAAGAAAGAAGAGCCGAAACCGATTTTTCCGTAACTTCCACCGGCGCCTCCTTCCCCTCATTTTCCGGCCACTTCTTCAACTCCATACTTTCCGGCCATTTATAAACCCCCAAATTCCTTCTTCCCTTCCCATTTCTCTCCCATAACAATAATGCAGTCCTCTTCTCCGGCCATCCTCCCCATTTCCAATCCCCAATCCCAACCCCAACCCCAAATCCCCCTTTCCTCCTTCGCTAACCACCTCCTCCTCTCCCTCCGCCACGCCTTCTCCCGCCGCCGCCCTTGGCCGGAGCTTCTAGATCGCTCCGCCTTCTCCAAGCCTGAATCCCTCTCCGAAGCCACCCTCCGCATCCGCAAGAATTACTCCTATTTCCGCGTCAATTATTTCGCGATTATAGCCCTAATTCTTGCGATTTCACTTTTCTCCAATCCATCGTCTCTCTTCCTCTTAATCGCGCTTCTTTCCTCTTGGATCTTCCTCTACCTCTTCCGCCCCTCCGATCAGCCGCTTGTTCTGTTCGGTCGGCTCTTCAGGGACAGCGAGATCTTGATTGGCCTCGTTGTTTTCACCGCCTGTGTTGTCTTCTTCACCAGCGTCGGATCCGTTCTTGTTTCCGCCCTCACCGCCGGCGTCGCCGTCGTCTGCGCTCACGGTGCTCTCCGATCTCCCGATGATCTTTTCCTTGACGAGCAGGAAGTTAACTCTACTGGCTTTCTTGGTATCTTCGCCGGTGCTACCTCCTCCTCCTCTGCCGCCGCCGGCGCTCCTTCCGGCAAATAAATAATGTGATTATTATATAATGCTGTATGCGTGTTGATTTGTTCATTTTATTATGTGTTTGTTTGAATATTGTTCTTCTTCAATTGAATAGTGGGGGATATTGATGTTTTTTTTTTTTTTTTTTTTTTTTTTTTTTTTTTTTTTTTTTTAATTATTATTTTTTAAATGTTACCCTTCAAATTTGGGTTGGGGGTTTATTTTAATTTTTAAGGCTGGAGAATTATACTTATGTTCAAAGTTTGTATCAATTTAGGTTTAATCCTTGAACCTAAAAAATTAGGTTTGATTTTTTTTTTAATATGTTTTTTTGTTGTAAATTTGTAGTATAAGATTTCTTTCTTTCTTTCTTTTTTTTTTAAGTGCAACAATTGGGGATTGGAGAATCCGAACCTCGAGTGGAAAGTTATGTCAATAGCTAAGCTTGCTTTGACGAATTACAACAAATATATTAAAGAAAAGTATATTTTTTTAGATAAAAAGTAAATGTATTAACCTATTATTAATTATTAATGTTGATAGTTTAAATCTTATTTTAGCATCAGTTTTTTTTAGTTTGAAGGACTTAAAATTATTGCCTTTTTAAGTATACATATCTAAAAAATTAAGACTTAGTTTTAGAAAAATCAGTAAAATTAAAATTTAATCTTAAATTGAAGAAAAAAAATAAGTTATGGTGTTTTATAAATTAATATTAAATAATTATACGATATAATGCAACTTATCATCTCCAATTAAGTTATTGGAGGTAGGAACTATGCTCGATTTGGCATTTACAATTTATTATAATATACATTTACAAAATAATTGCTAATTATAATATGATTATTTCAAATTTTATAGAATTTTAACTCTGACTATTTTTGTTTAATCAAAATTTATGTGGTAAAAGTTGAAAAATAATTGTTATAAAAAGCTGAATTGATTAAAAGTTGAGAATAGAAATGACAATATATATTAATAAAGAATAAAAAAGTAGTTATTTTGATAAATTAATAAATAATTTATTTTACTAAACGAAAAAAAGAAGAAAGAAAGTTTAAGCAGTTAAAGATTTTCCTAAATCATTTTATACACTTGCAAAAGCAATTTTCAAACCTGGCCTAAAAGGTTTGTTTGGGCCAAAATAAAGTAAAGAATTAAAATAAAGATTTTGAAAATAACAGTAATATATTTTATTAAAAGAAAGCATAGGATAAAAGATAAAATGTTTAAATTGGTTATATATGAAAATTATTATTAAAAAATAAACTCCAACCTAGTGCATATATTTTTTGACCAAACAAATTAGATGTAATCATCTGTCACATGTTGTTGAATTAAAAATAAAAAATAAATAAATAATAAAAAAGTTAAATCAATACATAATAAAATTGAACTTTGGTTTATCATCATCGTCACATGTGATTAAAGTCATATTTTTAATTCAAAATATATCATTGGTATCATTTAACAAATAATTCATAAAAAAGTCAATTTTTACACATAAAGACACAATAAATAATATTGTGATAGTGTATGATGTCATACCTTATAATTTATACACATAAACTTCCATGTCAATTTTCCTTTTATCATTTTAATGAAAAAAAAAAAATCACCAATCACATTGTTTAAAACAATTTCAAAGTTTAGAGGTTGAATTTTAGCTTAAAATTTAAGAATAATTTGTATAATTAACTAAAAAATAAAATAAGATTAAAAAAAAAAACCAAAAGCAAGGACTTTAAGATATAATAGCTCATGTCAAGAGAGAGGTTAGAGATTCAATCCCTTATACTAAGACTCTACTTGTGATTTTGTAGCTCTTAAAATAATTGTGTCAGTTTTACTTTTCGAAAAGTAAGCTGTGAATAAAAAAAGTAAAATAGTGTTTGGTAATTTTACTTTCAAATCAGAAAAAACTAGTTATGATAATACATAAGTTTATACTAAATTGGTATATTTTAGTTATATTAACCAAAGTGAGCTTATCATTTACAATTATTTTCACATTAATAATTAATTTATAATTTATTATGATTTTTAAAATTTTATATGATTTAAATTTCAATTAATTTTGTTTAATCTAAATTTTTTGAAAAAAGTTTAAGAAAGATAATTGTTATAAAAAAATTGAATCAATTAAATTTTAAAAATATATGTAAGAAATATCTTAATGTGGCAGGATATTATTATGATATATTTATTTAAATGGGTAAAACATTAGCAAATTTTTAGAAAAGCTACTACTACCCACTTTTACAGGTTTAGTTAGAATTTGAAAAGTAATTATGATAGAATAATTAATAATTTAATTTACCAAATATTGGAGGTGGTTAAGATTTTTACACAATCACTTTCTACCCACTGCAAATGCAACTTCATATATATATATATATATATATATATATATATATATATATATATATATATATATATATATATATATATAAAATAGCTCATTAAAAGAGCACATAGCAGAAAACTTTTTCAATTTTTATAATCTTTAAATTTAGTTAGAGTTGATTGAAGCTTTAATTTCAATAATATTTTATGTTTCTCAATCATTCTTGTTTGTAAAAGAGTTTTTTCTTTTCAATGGAGATCAATTTATAAATTTATTGACAGCTAATACATACTATGTTTTAATTGAACAATGCAGATAAAATAAATAGATCTAAGTTTCCTTTAGAAAAAAGAAATATCAATTGACATCATAATATTATGAAAATATATTTCATTTTATAAGAGTTGCTATCAACTTCATGAAAAAAAAAAAAAAAAAAAAAAAAAAATTCCTCTCAACTCATGTCATAGTGCCCTAGTGGGAAGGTGGTTGAATTACAAAAATATATGACTCTATAAGTTATAACCAACCAAATACACAAAAATTATATAAAGTAAAATAGAATTCAATTAAATTAAAATTGAATCCAACTTAGGTCAAACTTTATCACTTAATTTCATCCTAATAATGAAAAAAAAAAGAAACAAACAAACAAACTCAAATTAAATTAAATCATTCACCCTAAGGAAAGGGCTTGTCTTCATCCATTATCTCTCTCACAGTATTTTCTAAAAAAAGTTAAATGATAAAAGAATTTCCCAAAAAAAATAAAAATAAAAAATTGAAGGATAAAAAATAAATTTTGCTCTTTATTTTAAAAATATTTATATTCTTTCAAAAGCTAAAAAGCTCTCCAGCCATCGTCACATCCATATTTTTTTTTATAATTAACCTTTAAGAAAATCCATTTATAAGTTTACAATAAAATATAGGTTAAATATGATTTTCGTTTTTTTTAGTTTGAGCCTTCCATTTTAGTTACTGTGTTTTTAAGGTAGTTTCAGTATTTTCAATAAATTTGAAACTCAGTCTTTTAAATTTAATTTTTTTAATCAAAATTGGTTAAGTAATAATAACAAGTTTCACACAAGTAAATATACTATGTAAATATATGTTTTTAATAGGTTAAAAAACACTTTTAGTCTCTATACTCATAAATTTGTAATAATTAATTTAATTAAGTAACAATTTAATCTTTATACTATGAAATTTGTAATAATTTAGTCCTTATTGTAAAAAAAAGTTCTACAAAATTAAGTGTTAAATTTTATTACGCAACAACTTAATCTTTATAGTTTATAAAAAAAAATAAAATTGATTCCCGATTAATTTATCGATTTACATATGTAACATTTTTTGTATTATATTTTAATAATCTTTTTATAATAATAACTAAATTATTACAAATTGTAAAATGTATGAACTAAATTAATAACTACTAAAGTTCAAATACTAAATAATTATTAATTACAAATTTAAAAATACACCGATCAAATCATTATCAACCAAATTTAAAGATTAAATTATTACTTTCATAAAAATTCTAGAAAAAAATTGATTTATAACTTAATGAAAATGCTAATAAACTAAAGTAATGACAAAATTTAATATTTATTAAAAATACAGAGACTAAAATCCAACCAATCTAATCTGATAATCTAAAAAATATTACACTCACATTCACCATTTTCGTAATTTGGATTTTGCACGACAAGTCGATTTGGTGAAAACGACATGTCGTATTAGAGAGCATATTAATTTAGCTTAAAAGCTGGATCCCTTTGTGGGGAAACGATGATAAATGTGAATCGGCCATGGAAGACAAATCCTTGCAGAAGGTTGCGATTTCAGGCCCAATCTTAGCCTCTTTGATCCAACGCTTCTCCTCCTCCTCCGGCGCCGTCGACGGCCTTCTTTTCGGTCATGTCTCCGACGTTACCCCCTTATCCCTCTCCGATGATTCATCTTCTTCAACCAACACCGAACCATCACTACGCGTCGCCACCATCACCGGGTTTCTCTGCTCCGGTACCACCAATAGCTTCTACGACTCTCTCGGACGTGTAGATTCGAAATCGCTTAACCGCTTTCTCGACCGACACCAGACCGACGGTCAAGCTCAACCCCACGATTCCTTACTAGGTTGGTTTGCCGGCCGCCGGAGGACTCAGCTTCGACCTTCCATGCGTGAATACTTAGTGAGTTCTTCTTTGTCTTCGATGAAGCAATTGTCGTTTCCTGTTAAAGACGCTGTGAATCCCACCAATCTAATCCCTAGTGTGTTTCTGCTTCTGACTTCGCCGCTATCCGATCAAATTATCCACACACATGAGTACCGCGCTTTTCAATTTCGGTCGTCCAATGAGTTCTTTGAGCCGAAATCGATTGACATTGTGAATATTGGGCCGGCATTTCGTAGTCACTATGGATCGTTTACCCCTAATTCTCCTTTCCCCCATTTGCACTGCGAGATGAGAGCTTCTCCGATGAATGAGGATAAGAATGATGAGAATTTGAATCTGATGAAGCAAAACTCGAAAGATCAGAAGCAAATGAATGAGGTTGCTGAAGGGTTCGAGGTTGGGCACTTGACCCGGTTACTGGGTTCGGAGGCAGCAAATTATACTGCTGGGTTGGAAGATTTATACGAAAAAATGCTTGCCAAGACTGAGTCCTTGGCGCGGCTCGTAGAGAAGAGCTCTGCTCAGGTTCTTGAGCAGGTATTCAATCGCTTCTATATGAATGAACCCTTGAGGACTAACAGCTAAGATACCAATTAGGCGTGCTCGTTAGGTGGTTTTTTATGTTTAAATGACTAGTAAATTGTTCTATTGTTTGTCATTGCTTAATCCTCCTCTTGTTTGTTCAATTTCTTCAAGGTTTTATGCATAATCTTTCCCAATGTTTTGCAGGAAAACCACATCAGGAAGTTAAGATATAAAGTTGCGAGGTACCCTGGATTTGAGTAAGAAACTTGTTCATACTACCGGCGTTTTTTGTTCATGTAAGCCAATTTCTTCCTCTCCCATTATCCTACTGTCATTTGCATATCTAATCATTTCGCTATGAAACCTGTGTGACATAATCTGCATGCAATTATATATAGTTGTAATAAGGCGAAATGGGGCCAATCATTTTAGATGTAGTTAATGGTTAACACTTTATTTTATCATTAGGTTGGGTAATGCAAAAGGGTTTTGAGTTGAAGTTGTTGAGTTTAATCAAGTTTTGAGATGAGTGTTCTGCCCCAAAAGAAAGTTTTAATCTTACCAAAACAAAATTTTCAAGATGAGTGTTCGTGTTCAAGTTTTGCTTCACTCTGAAATGAACCGTTTCTAGTGTTCTTCTGAATTTTCGAGGTGCAGACTGTTAACCTTTCTGTATGCATCATCATTTCTAGATAGAAATGTCTGTAGTTGATTTGGATAAAAGAATAAGGGAATAATCCATGGGAAGAGTTGAAAACTCAGTTTCCTGTTTCATGAGTAACCATTACTCAAAGAATCTCATTTTTTCTTTTTTCTCTTTTCTTAATGAAGAGTGACAAGCCAATTCTATCGTTTGCCTTTTTGAAGTTTGACTAAAATTAATATTGATTTTCCCCCTTTGCCTTTAATATTGAGATAGCATAGCAAGTTTGGTGCAATATGGGTGTTCACAATTACTAGTTCATTTGTAAGCCTGGACAGTGGACACCCTTACCCATCCTTCCACATATAGCACAAGTACCCCCACTTTCCAGCCTGAAACTGATGGCAAAGGAATGAAGTGGGGAGTTCATCCCATATTTTCTCACTTCCTACCAACTCTCTTCATTCTCTTCTCTTGTGCTGCCATGTTCTACAATCGTTCTGGACTGATCAATTCTATGCTATGTCTTGAACATGCTGATGCAGGTTCTATTTGTTGTCACTTATTTATTGTACTTGACCTATTGGCTTTTCATTTCTAATTTTTATTTCCTGGCTTCTAATGCAAATTCTTTCATGTTTTAATAAGCACCCAGATAAATGTGAAGTCACCAAACAACCCACTGTCTTTATCCATGATGTAGGGGAGAGTCATTAGGAACCAAGTAAAACTGTCCATTTAAGGTGAAAAAAGTAGAGAAAACAAGATCCTGCGACATCTATTCTTTATCTAATTTCTATTTCTTCATTTTCATCTAAATGCGGGAAGCAGGGATTGCAAGAAGTCGACCTTGGAACGAAACTGCAAACTTTTGGCATCAAGACCTGAATGCTGTATGCTGTGGACATTACAATGGTGACTTTCTGAGTTGTATGGAGCTACCAAGCAGTCCTGAGAAGTCCTAGGAATGACCTTAAGTTTAGGCACTTGTGTGTTTGGTGGATATCGTCAAGATAGAATGAGTTGTTGTGCCCCACAACCTTTGCTTTGTGTATGAGGTTCACCTGCCATAATGTCATTCCTTACCTTTTGTCACTTGAAGAACCTACTCTGATATGAATTCATATATTCCATACAAAGTGTTCTGTTCTTGATTGGACTCCTATCAATGTTGCTACTTCTGAGTTGTTTTAATGACTTCTCAAAGATTCCTTTGAGGAAAAAACTTGTAGATACTTTCCAGCTCTAAGGTGTGCTGTTGGGCTGTATTTTTTGTGCTTTTTTTCCCTCTCTTTTTTCTTTTCTTTTAGAGGTGTGATTGAGAAGGAATTCTTATTTTGTTCACAGGTTCTTGTGTATTGATCTTTGGTATTCATTGGGCTTTTGTTTTCTTAAAAGAATAAAGAATAGTTGAAGATTCCTCTCATATCATGATCAGATAAGAACCAATATGTGGATGAAATGGTAAGTAATGATATTTATTTTGAGAGTACTTGATCATTTGGAAGAAAGAAACTCCCTTTTTTCCTCATTTTTCTAACAAGTTCTTGGAAAGCGGAGCTCCCTTCCCAAAAAGATATAGTTTTTGTTGAATGTAAAATTTGACCAATCATAAGTCATGTCATCATAACGAAAGCCTAAGTACATTGTGAAAATTAGAAATTGGGTCGGGTTGAGTAATTAAAGTCTCTCGGGTTCAAAGTCACAATTCAAGCTCATTGTAGAAATTTGGGCCAATGGGACCAAGCTCAAAAGCAATTGGGCCCAAGCCCATGAAGACCATAAAAATTCTATACATAGAGGCTCTAAAGATTTTAAGATTTTGAAGTTTTGATGGATTTCAAGAATTAAAGGCTTAGAAGATCTCAAGTTTACACATCTTGAATGTAGGAATAATTGAAAGTTGAAATCGACCAACAAGCTAGAGGTTCCATCAAGTCCAAAGGTCGATCCTCCAAAAAGATCATCAAGCCCAAAAGTCGATTATCCAAGATCCTTCAAGAAAATCATCAAGGCCAAAAAGACCGATCCAAGAAAATCATCAAGTCCAAAGGTCGATTATCCGAAAAGATCATCAAGCCAAAAGATTAAAGTTTACTTTTTTCAAAAAAAGAATCAAAGAATCAAATATTAGAGATTTTACTCATAATATTTCAATTAATATGAATAAAAAGTTCAACAAATCAAATATCTCTGGAAATCTCATCCTAACAACTTGATTGGTAAAATTATTTTGGGGAGGTATTGTAAGTTTGTAACAGCTAAAAAATAGTTGCTTGCGTTCATAAATTCAATTGAACACTTGTTAGTGTTATACTAACCGTGAATTTGAAGCAGACATAATTGTTGTTAGTGTTATACTAACCGGTGAATCTGAAGCAAACATAATTGATATTAAGTCAACCTCACTAGTAATTCAACATATTGTGTGGAAATAATAATTATAAAGGTGAAAATAAGGGCCTCATTTAAGTGGCTCCTACAAGATAATAACTTCACATTCAAATTAAAAACGATGATCTTCTCCCAAGAAAGAGTCAAATAAAATGTTGTATGTATTTAATAAAAGATTAGTCAACATAGGACATGAAAGAAGGAAAATTTTTTAATTGTTATTTAAAATAAGGGATCATAAGGTAGAAATTTGAAACTTTCAAGAATTAAATCAACTTAGTTTTGGAGATCAAGATTCTCCAAAAAGTTGAAAATAATAAATATGCAGTTTTACTCTTCTTTTTTCTCTATAGTTATTAATTAGGAAAAAAATCAACCCACCAAATCACTTAACACTCAATTAAATCAAATTAGAACTTCGGTTTAGAGTGTCTTTAAAAATTGTTAATGCATAATATGAATTATGTGTATATGATTTCTTTGAATATAAGGATTAACAAAATAACAAAAGAAAAGTAGTAGTAGGCGACGAGAAGAACAATCACTCTAATTAATAATAATAAAAAAAATTTGATACTATCTATTTAATCTATTATATTTCTCTTTTAACTTATATTTATTCGTGTTGTGAAAGTTATGCATATAAAATAAAAAAGAAAATCTAACCTATAATTTAAATTGATTCATTTATATTAAAGTACAATAATACAATGATTAGTTTGGAGTTTTAGTAGATAGCATAGAATCACGATATTAAATTTCCATCCATATAGCAAGATTTTCATCTATATTTTTACATTGATTTTTTTTCTTTACACTTATATTTTAATAGGTTTGACATCAAGGGGTAAATTGACATTCTCATTTTACGGTAAAAAACTCCACGAGACATAAAAATAAGTAACAAAATGTCACTCATATAAATATAGCATAAATGATCAACATGTTAACTTATTTAAAAACCATAATATAACTATTCATTAATTTTTTCTTTTTGTATTTTTTGTTTTACAATTTTTTCAAAAATACCTATCAACATCGACATTTTTTCAATATTGCCTAATAATAATTTTGGCAAATTGCAAAACCACTCCCAAAAGTATAATGGATCTCTAAAATTTTAAAAGTGTTAAGATTTGACTCTCAAACTTACAATAATTGTAAAATTGAACCCTCAAACTTATACAATTATATAAGTTTAAGGTTTAATTTTAATATTTAAATAAGATTGAGGCTCAATTTTAAATTTAATAGTTTAAAGATATAATTGTAATAACCCTCACACTCAATTTATCCTAAATATTTTTGTAAAATTAACTTTAAGATTTTTGTGAAAACCAATAAGTTATAAATGGTTTTTTTTCTTTTCCCAAATTATTTTAAAAGTTCTATTAAAAGTGAAAGCGTGAAGGGAGGAAAAAGGGAAAGAAAAGAAAAATAAACAAAAACTTTGGAGCTGTTGACAAGGACACGGTGAGATCGAGATGGGACATTTACGTAAATTGACCAACACACCATCCGTGCGGATGGGCCCCACGCGTAGACAGATACTACTTTTTGTTTTTTAATTATTATTTTAAAGAAAAATATTTTTTAAAATAATAATTATAAAAAAAAAAAAAAAAGACAGATATTACTTGGAGAACAAGTTGCTTGCCTTCATCATCTGGTAAGCATCGCCGAAATTCCATTTTTCATCTTCATAATTATCCTCAAACTCCCATTTTCTTCTTTTTTTTTCTTTTTTTTTTCTTTTTCTAATTAACACCTAAAAAGCCAAGATGAGCCAACTTCCAATAAAATAATTTGATTTTAGAGAGGGAGGGGAAAAAACCCCAAAATCACTACAAATGAAATTTAACCCATTTTATCTCAATTTTTTATCATAAGTAAACGAATTTTTTGAATTTAGTTAAACTACTTTTTTTATTTTTAAAATTCGATTAAGTTTTTGGAAACATCGGTGGAAGGGTGGAGTGATAATAAAGGGGAAAAAAATCTAGAGATGAAATTGGTGATTATAAACTAACTTTTAAAAACCAAATGATTGGCTAAACGGTGGTCTTAATTTTTTAATGGGATTAAAAGTCAAGATTTAAATTTATATCTAATATAACAGTAAATAAAAATAAACTTTAGAAAGTAAGGAGGAAATATGTAATTTAACTTTAGAAAAAGAGACTTCGTGGCTAAGAAAGAAAACGAAAGAAACACAGAACACCACGTACGATCTCTTTGGATGTGACTCTCGAGATGGCTTGAATTCCCCACCACTCCCACACTCATCACGTCATCAAACTTTTGGATATTTCAAAACCTTCATATTGGGTTTTCAGTTCCTTCACAGATGCCTATAAAACCCCTTCTCTTTGATTTTTTTATCCCTTTTTCTTCCCTTCTCTTCTCAAAACTCTTTTTATAAAATCCCAAAGCTACAAACAACATCACAAAAGAAAGAAGACCAAAGCGTCGTTTCAATCGGAGTGAGGTGTTTGAAGAAAGCGTATGACGTCTGAGAATTCTAGTGGGTGAGTTTCTTTTCTTCTTTGGCAAAAGTTTTGATTTTTTTCTTTTTTTTTAAAAAAAAATTGTGATTTCTCCATCTGGGTTCTTTTCATTTTGGTATTCTTGTTTTCCTTGCACAAAACTTGCCTCTGGGTTGATTTTTTTTTTTTTTTTTTTTCTATGTTTGATTGCAGAGAAAAGATATCAAGAAAGAGGCGAAATGGGTATGTTTCTGTAGTGGACACTTTGAACAAGTGGAAGAAGTTGAACAATCAATTGGAGGATTTGGCAAAAGATGGAGTAGAAGAAATTCGTAGAGTTCCAGCCAAGGGCTCTAAGAAGGGTTGCATGAGAGGGAAAGGAGGTCCTCAGAATTCAGATTGTAATTTCAGAGGTGTTAGACAGAGGACTTGGGGAAAGTGGGTGGCTGAAATTAGAGAGCCAATTGCTAGTAATAATACCCGTGTGAAGAAGAAAGGCAGTCGTTTATGGCTTGGCACTTTTGCCACTGCTCATCAGGCTGCTCTTGCTTATGATGAAGCTGCTAAAGCCATGTATGGCCCTTTTGCCCGTCTCAATTTTCCTGATTCTTCATCTTCTCCTCTGAAACCAGTAATAGTAGAGCATTCTGATTCGATATCCCCAGTTGCTTCTTCCTCCTCGTCTTCTTCCATTTTCAATGGACTATCTGCAGAGAAAATGAACTGCTGTTATTCAATGGATAAGCAAGAGAATTGTGGGTATGAATCAATGGAGGAACTGAAGGTGAAAGTGGAAGAAACAGCAAGAAATAGAGTCAACTATACAGATGCTACATTTTATGATTCTAACATTGGTAACAGATTAACAGAAGGGAATATCAAGGAAGGATTAGCTGATGTTGTAAGAAGTCGTGATATTAATAGAGATAGCCATGATCAGAATGACCCTTCTGAGCTTTGTTTCAAATTTGAAGCTATGGATACAAATGGCTGCAATGACTTAAACGAATGCAATCAATATGTGCTACAGAAATTTCAAAGTGATCCATATGCAAGAACTTACTGGATTCCGGCTGAGTGGGAGATCGGCGATCTTGGGTCCGCGCCGGTGATGGAAGGAAAGCCAATGGAGATAGAGAGCTATGGAGATTGTATGGCCTTCAACCGTGATCTGAGTTTGTTGCTGGATCGGCAAAAACACATGGGAGTTGGAGACCAAAGAGTTGATGATTGTAACTTCGAGTTTTTGAGACCTGATTATGATTTTGGGTTGGAGGAGGAACGCAAGTGGCTTGATTTATGGTTCCGTGGATGAAAATTGAAAGTTTAGGCAGGGTATTTTTTTCTTTTCTTTTTTTTTTTTTTTTGGGGTTACAACTTACAATTTTATTCTATTTTGAGCGTACATACTAGTTTCATTTCTCCTTTTTGCAGACCCCTGTTCTTTTGTGCACCTTCAATAACATCAGATTTAGAATGATGTATCAATGTTCATATATTTCTTGATTACAACTTCTAATTCGTTCCTTCAAATACATATAACGATAACAAAACAATTACCCCCTCCATGTTAATTTTGATGGGATTGAGACTAAGGAGAAAACCTCATCCGGTGGATATTGCGGCTAACTGTCTGACATGATCTGGAACTGTTGCATTGATGAGGGCAGCTCTGGTTAATAGATAAAAAGCTGTCATGTTAGTGAAGAGTCAGAGTTGGTGGAGCTTTTAAAAAAGCTAAGCATATCCAAATCCTCGTGGTATTCAACCCATTAAAGAGATGAGCTTTACGAAGTTCAAGAAGCTTTTTAGTTCAGTCACTTTTTCCGTCGACCTCATTGAAAACCATCTCCCATGGCCCACTCTTCGTGCCCAATCTGGGATCAGTGAAATAGGGACAAATAGGAGAGAAGTTAAACCACTAGGCAATATAAAATGTTCCGTACTACCAAAACCCTTAGTTAAAGGAAATTTTATGTGTGAATTATTGGGGTGGGGGGTTTTAGATGAACTCGGCTTAAAGATGTATTATTCCTGGCAACATCGAATGTTTACTTGTTAGGTAGGCCTACTTATTATTGGTGATGCCTAATTCAGTTGGCTATTCGAATGAAAGTGACTTGTCTATATCGAGTGTGTAGAACTAATATTCCAATAGGCAACACATCCAGTTAGCAAATGTTCAATGATGACAAATTTTAGCAAAATCAGATGATACCTCCAGATTCCAGCTACTAAACGCAACATCATGAACAGAAACAATCCACTCCAAACCCCAGGGAGACCGAATGCGGGAGTGACCACAAGCAGGTAGATAGAAGAAACCAGTCCAACGAGCACCTGCTCCCTTTCAGGCCAAATTAGTATTATCTCTAAAAAAGCCAAAAAAGAAAGAAAAACGAAGCTTTATATTACTAATTGCAAGATGAAGAAAGGAGTATACCATGGAGTAGGCTGCATATCCGAAGTCTGAAACTCCATAGTAGAGGCCATCTACAACAAAAGCCAGTGCATTCACTGGTTGCGATCCAGCAACAAACTGCATATATATGACTAGGATTTTAGGTCAACTGATCACAATAGCCTTCTATGGCATGCAGGAGATATAAATGGATCTCCCTAGAAATGTGAAAAACAGGCAACTACAAAATTCATTCCCCCAATTTCAGGATGGATACCAGATTCTCTCCTACCCTACAGCAATAGGGTATTGTACGTGCCGAACAAGTACATATTGCATAAAAAATGAACTCATGCAGGGTTCTAGATGCCCGAACAAAGATGTTACATCAAGAAATTTGATCCAAAATATAAGAAAATGGTTAAAATACCATTTTGGTCTCTACTTTGTAATTTGTTCAATTTTAGTCCTTATATTTTTAAATGTTCAATTTTAGCCCTTATACTTTTAAATGTCCAATTTTAGTACTTGTACTTTCAATAAATCTTAAATTTAGTCTCTCAAGGTTAATTTTTATCGAAATTAATTACGTAATCATAATAATTTTAATCTAAAGAAACACAATATGTGAATATTTTTTTGGAAATTTATAGTGAAAATGTTAATAAAAAATAAAAAGTAATGAAAAATCCACAATAAAAAAGTAGTAGGGATTAAATGTAAGATTTATTGAGAGTACATGGACTAAAATTAGACATTTAAAAATATAAGGACTAAAACTGAACAAATTTGAAAGTATAAGAACTAAAATGATATTTTAACAAAATTTAAAGGTTAAGCACAAAGACCTCCATGTATATATATTTAAGCTGTCACCAGAAAGGTACAAAGCCAAAAGTCAACTATCCAGATAACATATTCATACCAACAACCCAGATCGTGCAATTTCCAGGACTTGCGCATCGGCACTGAATAAACCAGAAAATGCGCCAAATCCCAGGAATAAGATGATAGCCAAAGAAATTCCTGAGATCAAACCAATCTGTAACAAAGGGGTATCCTGAATCAGTTGTGGTAACAAACAAACAAAAGCAACTGCTAGAGCTGGTATGGTGACGTTTGAGTTACTATTGACCTGTAAAGTTCTATAAATCACTTGACGCGAATGTTCATAGTCTTGTACGGTGTAGCTGCTTGCTAATAATGCCTGCAAAACAAGAACATGAATGTACATATTTCCCAGGACCAATAAAACAACGAATGTTCTTTCAGCAGTATGTAACATGAAGATAAAATTTAGCAATGTAACCCAGTTATAAATAGATCAACGGCAAACAAAATTCTACATGGAATAAATAGATATAAAACATTCTTTCTTTTATAGGAATACATACAAGAACCATTCAACAACAAATATTCTGCTTCTAGTGCCCAATTTATCACCAAGGGCATATGACAACAAAATCTTCACCAACCCAAGACAAAAACAAATCATCCGGCTGACCATCTAACTACATTACTAAAATAACATCAAAGTTTCACAGCATCAAATATTATTCAGTCTTCTCAGCTCAGTCAGTGAATGAACAATAAGCTTGTACGCTGATGGTTTGAAAAATGGTAATTATTACAAATTTCTTGTCTTGCTCTTAAATAATGCTAAAACCAACACGAAGTAACCATTGGCAGAATTCAAAAACCAAGAAACTAGCTCCGCAGAAGATCATGGGTGGAGCATGTAATTAGTGAGGTAAACCTTGACGTAACCGAGTGCCTCATAAATAGCATCACAACCAAGAAAAAAGCTAGGCTTTGCCGAATAATAAAATATAAGTCACGATACCCTAATTTATGAGGTAATCTCTGTACCTGACCAGCAAGTGCTAATGCATCAGTAAGCAAAGATATGGCCATCCATATTTGTACACAAATTTGATAACCAGCCATGGGTACAGGACCCTCTCTAGCCGCCATGGATGTGGCTAGAGTCAGGGTTACAAGCACAGCCAATGTTCGACCCATTAAGAGACCACCTGAGACATACAACATGCGGAATTAGAACTAAATGGGAAATTTAAAGTAAACAAAGAGAAAAAAGAGAAAAATCCTACGAAGAATTTTGGAGGCATGAACCATTTGGATCTCTAGAAATTAACAAATTATGGAATTACACATTTCTCTCAAACTCATTCAAGAACAAGTAAGGAAAGAGGAACGATTTACTTAAACAAATTGATTAACTAAACTTCTTAATCTTACTTGACATCAGTGAAAGTATATGTTTAATGGTGGGCGGGAACAGACTTCCTGTGATAAGATTCTTTCCTTTCTATCTTCTGTCCGAATAAATAGCACAGTGACAATCTATGGGAAAGATGTTTTCCTATAGATGGATATTACACTAAGAAAGTTGCCTATTTTTGTTTTGGGATATTGATAAAGGATCACTGACCCATATAACAAAGACGTGGCTGATCCATTAAACAAGCCAAGGGTACAAATGGAAAGCCAATTCATTTCCAGCAACATTGACATGACCAAAACATCTATGATACAAATAAAATGGTTAGAAGACAGTATATGTAGGTGAAAGAAAATACCCGATCGGAGATAGCGGGCAATTCTACCCCCATCAATGCTTGAGAGAGTAAAAGATATTTCTCCATTTAATCTCCATAGAAGAACAAAAGCAATTAGATACCTAATAACAGAGGGCATCAGATCATCAGGAAAGAACAAGAACATCCTTTTCCCAGTCTAGTCTTAGGAACTCATCCAAAGCGCTTAAGCTAAATAAATAAGTTTACCACATTGTTGACGTACTCAGATATCACTGTCGCAATTGCAGCACCTCCAATGCCAAAACCACAAAAGAATATCAACAATGGATCCAATACTGCATTGAGTAAATTACCAGCAGCTGACACATAAAAATCAACTTTCATATTAATTAAAAGATATTAATAAATTTTGAAGAATTTTCATATTCACATCACTAGAAGATGGTCAAGAGCAATGCCTCATTCACACAGATTACAAAAGAATAAGGAGAAATAACATCAATAAGCAGAAACATTTGACAGAAGCAGCAGTTGAATATTCCAAGAAACTTACCAGTAGCATACAATGGTGTTTTTGTATCCTTAAATCCGCGAAAAGTGCCTTGTGCAGCAAGTGCAATTACAATAGGTGGAGCACCAAATGCCCTCAGAGACAAAAAATGCTCAGCAGGTGCACGCATTGATGAATCCTACAAAATTTAAAGACAGATATGTTATATATATTCTCAAGAGGAAGATGACACGTAAAACCATAATCAAACCAATCAATCAATATGTGTAGCCATAGAGAGAGTGTATGTGAGAGACTAAATATCATGCAGAAGACATAAACAGACATAAACGAAAGATATTTCAAGACATGAATGAGGAGGATAAGAAGCGAAAGTATTATAAAATGAATTGGGTAAGGTTGACATACAACAGGTATACCCATGATATCCATTAGAGTCCCTGAACCAAGAGACAGCATAACAGCTTCAGCAATTCCAAGACCAGTAGCAAGTGCTAAAGAAGTGGAAACAGAGGAAAGAAGCTTCTTTTCTTGATTCTCTTCATCTTGTATGCCATCTAAACCAAAAAAATCCATGACTTCATAGAAGACAATGTGGAATTTTTTTTAGAAAAATCAGTGAATGCAAAAAAGTAATTACCAATATTTATTTGAACAATGTTTTTCTCATTGGTATTAATCAATGCCTGCTCTTCAGCAACAAATGAAGTAGTGATATTCAGTAAAGGGACATTGAATAACTTCGACACCAAATTGAATACTGAAGCTGATACCCCAACTGCCGCCAATTCAGTAGATCCTACAAAGAGAATGTATATGGCATGCTGCTGCAGTCATCAATATAACCTCCAATAAGATGAAAGATTACTTCTAAAATTAATTTCAAAATCTTCCTGCCATCACAGTCCGCACTCATCTAAAGTTCAACTACGAACTTCTGCCTCCATTTCAATACTCTAGCTAATATCAGAAATGGTTTCTTTTGCACAATTCAGATCAAGATAACGGCAACTTAATACATGAAACAAATTTATACCTATATGACCAACAAAAGCTGTGTCAATCAACGATGCAATTGGATCAGCAGCCAAAGCCAGTGCAGCAGGCAATGCAATCGCCAATATGTCCAGCGCAAGTTTATCAAATTTAAAAACCGCATCTCTAAGAAAATTCAAGAAATCAAATTCCTATATAAGATTCTAGAATTGAAGATATCAACTAACAATTCGGCGTGGCGCTGTATCCTTCAATGATAAAAAAAAAATTACCTAAAACGATTTAGAAGTGGAACTGAGACAACAGACGCAGACAAGAAGGAGTTGGACGAATTCTTGTCCGGTCTGTTTCGACGGACCTGATCGGACGAGGCTGTAGACTTCGGTTCTTCCGGAGGACTCTTCAGGGAAGAAGTAGTAGTACGATTCTTCTGGAACGACGCTTTCGGAAAATAACGAAACCGGACTTCACAATTGGCGATTCTGGGCAGCAATTGGCACTTGGAAGATAAATTAGCGTCGGTATTGAAGCATGGAACATAGATAGAGAGACCGGTCGCCATCTCCGGTCACTGAGAACTGGAACAGTGGAAAGGCCGGCCGGTGGAGGTTGTGAAATGGAAAGATGAAACCATATATTAGTCCCAAATTTGTAAGGACGAGTTTTCGACGGACAGAATTGCAGCTCGCCATAGAAATATCTTGGTGTGTCTTTGACTAAAATATCGCTAATGTATAATCATCAAATAATCCAATTCAATAGTTTTCATAAAGCTTATTAGTGCCGGTTTATGATTGACTTTCAAAATGTTAAAATTACTCAGGTGTTCAAAATTGTTTAATCACTCAACTTTAATTTAATATTTAATTTTTTTCTTATATTATTAAATTTTATTTTGAAGGATTAAAATTTATCTTACCATTAGGTTGGTTCAACTAAGTCCAAGAATATAAGATGGTTTGAGTTTGAATTGGATCCGTCTATTCTTCAATAGTCAAACCCATGGCTCAAGCATTAAGTTCGGTGATTGAGTTTATGTTGAGTTAGAACTGACTCATTTATTTAGCCTAGTAAATATTAATTTTCTCGATGGAATGTTTTAATTTTTATTAAATTTGTATTTTTTTTTATTTTGCATTTTTATAACTTTTTTTTAGTATAAAATTATTGATATTATAAAATTTTATTTCGTGTTTTATTTTCTTACCAAGTTTATTAGTTTAAAAAATTTATCTTAACTAAAAAAATTTACTTTTTTAATATATATATATATATATATAATATCTGAAGACTATATATGAATATATATTTTGGTGAGTCTAAGGATAAGCTGATTAGGCTTACCCGACCAGCTGATCCAAATAGGCCCGCCCAATTATCAAAATAGTGATTCATATGCAATCCAAATAATAAATGGGTTGGGTTGGGCTACGTCAATCAAATGTTGATGTTGGGCCGAGCTTGGATCGAGTCTGGGCTAGGTTTGGACCGACCTTTGGGCTTTGAGCCCCGTTGATGAGGTTGAATTAAAATCATCTTTCATAATAATTTTAAAAATGGTAGTAATTTTAACTATTTCAAAACCACCCCCAAACATGTCTTAAGATTTTGTCTCTCTCACTCTCTCATTCGTCCACACTCTCATATTCTATTCTAAAAATCATATTGGCAAGTGCTTCATGACATCAAACAAAAAGTTATTATTAACCTCGTTAAATTATATTTTTTTACTTGAAATTTAGGTCATTTACACAAAAAAAAAAAAAAATCCTTTTTTTTTCCATTTAATCTTGTGCAAGAAAAAATCATTCACTAAAACACAAACAAAGTATGATCTCTAATTACCATTTGTAATAAATGTGAGTATCTCTAATGGTTGAAAATTGTCACTAAAGAAGAAATTTTAGCCAATCACAAATTGTCATGTCATCAATTTAAATCAATTGTTGATAAATTTGAGAGCAATTGCAAAATTTTCAAATTAAATTAAAAGAAATAAAATTTTAACAAATCAAATAGTATCACTTGTCTAAACATTAATCCATCAACTAATGTCAACTAACCCAATAAAATTATGTCATGGGGTAATTAAACGGAAAGTTAATTTAACGAAAATTGAATTGGAGAATTGAGCAATTGAATAGAGCCAGCGTTTTAAAATGACAAATAAGCTCAAGCCCAACTTATGGGCCCATAGTCAATGAGACCCAAGCTCATACCAAGGTCCCTCAAATTTTATTAATAGGAAGGTCGCCCTTCACTTTGCGCATTCAGTTAGAGTTTCAGTCATCCATCCACTGAGGAAAAATTAAAGTAGTCGAACCAAACCGATCAGCAAACCAAAGATGGATCCAAATTGACCAATAATCTAAAGGTCAATCTAAGTTGATCAACAAGTTAATGTTGGCTTTTTAGTCTTAATCTCAAATTAATTAATTTTAATTAATTAATTAATCAATGTTTTGATGATAACAAATTTGAATTAATTTACTAACAATTTGAGTATTTTGAAGTGCCCCATTGCATAGAACTTGGAATACGAATCTAATGCATTTTAAAACACTCAAATTGAAGCTCAAACAAAGAAGATATAGCCGAAACAAGTTTAACAGAAAAATCTCGAGTTGATGATGTGGCATATTTTTTTCATCGAAGTGGACCATTGAAAGGTGTGCAATGGAGGAGTGACACTTGGTGGGTTTTTGAGTCTTTAGATTTGTTTTAAAAAGAAAATGGATTTTAAAAAAATGAAATGAAATTAATATTATTATATATGTTTGTGTTTAATGGCTAGTTGATTTTAAAATAATGAATTTAATATTATTTTATGTTTGTGTCTGACAACTAATTGAGTTTAAATCTTCATTATTCAATTTTCTTTTATTAACATCCAATGTACCAAATTAATTGTGGTTTTCACTCACTTTTCCCTCTTTTTAAACTCGTCTTCTTCTCCAAATTTTAACAATTTTCATTATTTTCAATCCTCCATAATTCACCAAGCCACCATTGTTGCTCTCTCCAAGCTTCAATTTTCTTTTTTTCATCTTATTGTTGAGAGAGATATATTATGTTGTGAGGTTTGATTCAATGAGTGCTACAATTTGTAAATCCACTCTTTAATTTTTCCAGACATTTTGTAAGGATTGCTCTTGATCCCGAAAAAGAGCGGTTGTAATGATTTGATCGACATCCGTGAAAACGATTGAGTTTGATCTTAAACTCGCAAAAAAAGCGTTGTAGCGGTTGAGATTGCTAGGAAAGAGTTTCAAGACTTCCAATGGAGTACCCAAGAGGAGCTTGAGAAATGAATGTAGGCCGGTTGTGTCAAACCACTATAAAATTTCCAGTGTCAATTTTTTTATCTCTCTTATTTAATTTGCAATTAGTTTGTTATTATCTTTTATTGCATTAAATTAATTACAATTTTTAATTCTTGAAATCAATTGCTCATAATCAAATAGGGTGCTTAAAAGTATGATTGTTAATTATTTTTTGTTTAATTCAAAGTTAAATTACTTGCCTAAAATGCTTGTTTAAATTATTTATTAGCAAAAAGTGTGTTAGTTTGTTTAATTGTGCCCACATTAGCAAAAAAATTTAAATTAGCTTTAAGAAACCCTATTCATCCCCTCTAGAGTTGTCATATAGATCCTACAGCTAGAGGTCGATCTAAGAAGATCAATAAGTCTAAAGACCAATTATCCCAAAAGACCAACAAATTTAAAGGTTGACCAGTTAACAATACTAGTGAGCCTAAAAGTCAATTATCCAAGAAGATCAAACAAATATTTCAAGATCGATTATCTAGAAGATCAACAAATTTAAGAATTGCAGTTAACGTATTCGAGAGAATATAAGAATTAAAGGATATGTAAAAGTTAGACACGCAACGCTACTACAAATCAATAAAATCAACTATGAATTAAGTTTCCTTTGGAAATCTTGTCTGATGTCAACCGCATTGCCAGTGAATTAAAATGAATAAAATATAACGAAAATATTTTACATTTTCACATATAGATACTTTTTGATATCAACATCAGAGGTAATCGACATTTTTATTACATTATTAAAAATGAATAAAATATTGAACCAAAACACAAAAGATAGTTTTATGCTTGAGATTGTTGTGGCGGCTTCAATAATTTCTCAAGGATTTTAAATATAAAATTGGACTATGAGCATAAATTTTAAACAATTCTTTTGAGTTCAACCAAATGTGATGTGAAGTAAAAATTTGAATCAAAACTTTGGATGAAGTTATAAAATAACTTAAGAAGTTTAGCTATAATACATGTTAGCTAATATGTTATTTATGATTTTTGGGCTAAAAAATAAAAGTGACATAGTGAAGAAGAAGAAACTACCGGACCAAAGAAACGATAGTAAACATACAAGCAACTAGGTCAAGAAGATGATGGGCTTAAAGAAAAGGGCTAAATTGGTTTTGAGCCAAAGTAGCGCAATCGGCCTTAACCACGACTAAGGTTGAGGTTACAGCTAGCTAACCCTCTTCATTTGGTGAATGAAGTGTAGTACCACCTATTTGGGCCTTGAGAAGAGGGTAGTTTGGGCTCACAGCCTCAGCCTCAGGCAAGGATGAGGCAGAAGCAAGGTAGGCCCTCTCCATTTGGCGAATGAAGCGTACTACCACCTATTTGGGCGCCTTGAGAAGAAGGTAGGCTAGGCCAAACGCACAAACTAACCTCCTTGGCCGAGGCTCCAAACATTTGACTTGAGAGTTAACCTAATATGACTCGGAAACTCTAAGATGGATGCCCTAGATCAAGATTTCACTATAAATACATTATGATAACTTTAGAGTAAACAAGTTCATTCTAATACTCAAACTCTCTTCATGCTACACGATTACACCTTCTAACTTAAGCTTCAAAGTCTGTGTAGCAAGCACCACACCAATGTGTAAATTTTTTCATCTTGTAGATCACGTTCTTCCTCAAATTTAGAAATTTACTATTATTGTCACGTGTAGGTCAATGCGTTCTCCTTGTCCAAAATTTGCCCGTTAACAACTAATATTACCATTATCTAATTGTATGGACTTATTATATTCATGATCATGTGACTGACAATTTCAAAATATATTTAAGACAAAAATGTCAAAGAATTAAAATCTATATTTTAAATCAGGTCGACTCAAACATTTTATTCTTTACAGTAGTAATATTAGTATTATTTTAGACAACGTGTGTGATTGTTGTTAGATTTCTGCAAAATATTAAAAGTGTAGCTGTCCCACATCGAAAAAATCCAAGAAATTGATGAGTTTCAAGCACTAAAAAAGAAGTTTATGACTTGATTTTATATTATCCCAGTTAAAAGCACTTTAAGCTTGAGTGTGTTAACTTACTATTTAAATTTCCTTGATTAAAGTGTGTTAGTATAAAATCTTTGAAAGTGTACTCTTGTAATCGGGATTGAGGAGAAAATTATTTTGTATGATTGTAACAATTTTTTACATAGTAAATTTCTTTTTGGTGGGTTGTGAGTCTTCTCTTCGGGTTGTTGCCAACAGTTGTTGATGTGTGTATTTATAGTGATTGTAATCAATTCAAATTATTTTGTATGATTGTAATAATTTTTTACATAGTCTAGGATGATTGCGATTGTTGATGTGTTAACCATTCGTATTATATCATTTTTCCTTTTTGTTAGTACAATTGAAAAGAAGAACAAATAATGGGAAAACAAAGCAAATGACAGAGAATTTTCCTATGAAAGCATTGGGTAATATTGCAAATAGCTTGATTTGGCCATGGTGGATGTTCTTATAAGCTTAAGATGTTAGGGGAAAGCCTTTTAACACAACTAATGCTACTAGATAAATTTGGACTCAGCTAGTACTAGTAGGGTAATAAATAATTGTATACCGGGATAAAGACGTCAATTCTCATTTAATTATAATTAACATTTAATTGGACCAATTAAATAACATCAAAATTCTATAATTGTCAGCCTAAGCATAATTTAATTTTCTATGAGACATATATTATTAATCAAATGATAAAAGATTCAAACCTCATTCGTTCACAAGTTGTTAGAACTAAAAAAAGTATAAAGTTTTAGAACAAAATTAAATTTGCAATTTGTACTTATTTTTTTAATTCAACAAATGGGGGCGAGTAATTAAACCATCGATCTTTGAAATAGTAATTGGAAAATTTTTTCACCCTTCAAATTGGCAAATTACAATGTGAATTGAAGCTATAATGACTTAAAATAAGATAAGTACATTTATGCAAAGAAACAAAAGCTGTTAGATAAGTACGTATGGTAACAAAAAGTAAGATATCAAAACTATTCCAATAATATCATTAGTTTCATTTTTACCCTCATGTCTTTACACCCATAAAAGGGTGTGCGAAAATAATGGTCACATATTCACAACCACAAAATAAAAGGGCAAAAGTTATAATCGTGAAGTGCTTATTTTGAATTCACTTTTTCCATACAAAAGTGCTTTAGATATACATTTTTGCTATCTTCACCCAAAAAGAGCATATAGAGGTGTTTCAAACATTAATTCTAGCTTATTTAAGAAACTTATTTGTATTTCAATAATAACAGAGATTATTTATACAAAAGAAAGTAGCCAAATCATAAGAATTAAATTTAAGCTAATGAAATCAAAGAGCCCAAATATAATCAAAATCAAATCCAAAAATAAAAATGGTTATTCAACTCAACCCTAACATCTAGGATTGGTCTCCATGTTTTTAGCACATAAAAGCTTATTGAGAATGTAAATAAAATCTCACCACTTGCCCCGGGAAGATCCTTAAATAACAATACATATAAAAGAATAGTAATTTTGATAAATTTAATTATATCAATACTTTAATATTTTAATCATTATTTGTGGAAATGATGAAAGTAATGACAAAAGTAAAATCATGGTAGTAGACTTAAATTAATTAATTAGGCTATACATTTGAAATACGTAAAGAAGACTCGAGATTATCCTAATCAGTAAAAATTATAACCAAACATTAGAAAGTAACTTATTTGATTCAAATCCTCACTCCTATTGTTCTAAAAAAAGAAAATACAATATTTCTATAGAGATGACTTCGATCTAATGTTTGGACGAAACATGAATAGTTTAACTAATTAAAATATTATAAATCTATATAAAGGGCGATTTCGGCATTGAAATCTTCCTCAAACAAATTGCCAAAGGAGAGACTCAATAAAGAACTCAAAACAAAAGGTAACAACCAATTTTTTAATTCTCTTTGAAGTGATGGAGAAACCTGACCTTCACAAACAAGACAAGAGAGAGAGAGAGTTTAAAAATGAATGGACAAATTCAAAACAATATTACAAAAACAAAATAATGGAATAATAATAATAATAATAATGATATGATAGAGCAAATATCATATCATGCAGACGTATTTGAGAAAAATGTATACATTCTTCGTCCAATAATAACTGAAAAAGAGAGCAAGAAGAAGCCGGGAAACTCAGGATGGATAGCGCCGAAAAAGAATAAGACGGTGTCGGGGAAGCTGAATCGAACCGAAGTCGACCACACGGCGCTATCCCTCCTGAGCTTAACGGACTCTTCCATGCTTTGAATTGAAGAGAAGAAAGGAGAGAGGATTTTTATTGATTTTGTATTTTTTTTTTCTTTTTCTTTTTCTCATTTGATATATAGTGAGAGTTGAGGGTAGTAGGAGGAAAGGCGACTAAACCAAAGTAAATGCTATGTGTGGGGAGGAAGAAAGCAAATGGCATCGTATTTATAGCCTCAACGTGCCATTGTATTTCTATTTCTTCTCTTCTCACCTTTTCTTTTTCTTTTATCTTTTCCAAAAAAAAAATAAATAAATTGTATATTTAATAATGAGCACAATTAAAAATGTGATCAATTTAATTATATCTATTCTTTTAACTAAAAGTTAGAAGTTCGAAAATTCTTACCTCACTGTGATGAACTCTCTGAATACATTAGCAGAAATTAGAATTTTTTTAGATAAAAAGAATATATAATGTAATTCCCTAAATATAAATATTATTGTGGATCATTATACGTCATTATAGTTAAAAAGTGAACCAGTTTTATTTTAGTACTTACAACAACTTTCTTTCAAAATTTTGATTCTTTAATTTTTAAAATTTCTACTCCATTCTTTTAAAGCTTTTCAGCCTCATTTATTCGTTTTTCTATATTTGAATGTTTAAGTTGTGTATTTTATTTTATAAACTTTTAAGTTTTAATTTTACCATATATGTATTAAGATGTTAAAAAATAACAACAATAAAATTATATTTTTAAATATTAAAATAGACATTTTAAAAACTAATGTATAACCTAAACTATTTTCGAAGAATCGAAAACAATATCACTCTAAATTTCTATTTTAAAAATCATTGCTAGCATATTTCTAGTTAAAATGATAATAAGAAATTTTTTTGTTTTTAGTATGTGAGGATAGGGAATCAAACTTCCCATTGCTAGGGTAAAAGGTATGTCAATTACTATTATTTTTTTAGTAGAACAAACAAGAACAAAAAGATCAAATATATAAGGAATCGAAAAGGAGAACAGAGTTCACCCATAGAAGATAATCTTTGCGCTACACAGTGGAATGTCGAAATCTATGAATATGCGTAACTAACTTACTTTGACGACCTACTTAGAGAAAGTTATAGATTGAAATCTTAAAGTTGGCATTAACGAAATCATGAAGCTCATTTGTTGAACAAAAATCAATTTGGTTGTTAAGAAGAGGGTAAAGGATGGTATTATTAGTTTTGAAAATATAGAGTATTTTTTTAAGTAAATGACGTAATTGGAAGATTTTATTTTCCCTAATACTTTAAGGTAAGAATTATAAATAATAATATTTTAATACGAGTATTTTATTTGATTTTAAGTGGGGAGGGTTATGGAAAAGAGGGAAGAAACGAGAAGGGTTACACTGAAATCGGAGGGGTGGCATTGGAAATTGCAAAAGTTCCTGACTTTCATTTTCGTCTTCCCGACTCTCAAAGTGGTCTTCGCCGTAGACGAAGGATCCAAGGCCCGCTTTCCCATGTTTCCCAAAATACCCCTCTCTCCGTAATTTCTCACCAACCCAAGGGGCACAATTGTAATTACGTAATTACATTCCTTTCTCTTTTTTTTTCTTTTTCTTTTTATTTAAATTATAATAATTATATATATATTTATTTAAAAAGGACATATTTGAATTATCAATTAATAAATTGCTGAAAATAGGAATGAGGTACATGCACGGCTGGTTGGGACGCGCATTTTTCATTTCTTCTGCTCATTCCATTCACTCTTCAGAGTTTATCGAGAATAATTTTTGACACGTCCCCTTCTACCTCTTACACCCATGTTTAAAATATCAATGTAAACAAAACGTCTATAAAATATTCATATCAATACATAAATAATATATATTACGGTTGTTTTTAAAATATAATAAAATAAATCAAACTATTTATAAATGTAGAAAAATTTCAGCGATGTAAAGAGTAATAACAGTCTATTATAGTCTATCATTTAAATTTTCTATATCCACAAATAGATGTATATCTGTTTTATTCATAATAGTTTCTTTATAAATTATTTATCTTCTCTTTAACAAATGTTTATTATCTATATTATATTTTGTTGCTTAGTTTTTACGTTTCATATATTTTTTTAGGATATAATAAAAATGTCAAGTTGATATCGATTTCATAGAAATATGGAAATGTCGATAAAAATTGAATATTATGCTCCTACAATGTAGAAATTATTGAGAAGGAAAATTTATTATTTTTTCGGACAAATTGCAAAAACTGCCTTTAATTTTAAAAATTGAATATTATAGTTGTAACTATACCCTTAAACTTTTAATTTTAAAAATTGAGCACTTAAAATTACGTAATTGTTAAAATTACGTCAAATTAGACCTTTAAACTTACATAATTGTATAAATTGTAATATTTGTATAAGTTTGAAGTTCAGTTTTTATCATTTATGAGTCCAATTTCTACCATTATTGTAAGTTTTATAGTGTAATTATAACTACCACCATATTTTAGAGTTAGATTCGTGTTCTTGCATTTAATAGTTTAAAATCTATTTTAATTTTATGAAAATCTCTTTAATGGATATTAAACTTAATTTAGATGATTAAATCCATTTTAATTTTATGAAAACCTCTTTAATGGATATTAAACTAAATTTAGAGGATTAAAAGGCATACTTTAGACTATTTGAAAAGGAAAAAAAACTATTAACTGTTTCAAAATTACTCTTAAATGTTCTAAGGATTGTTTTGTTTGAAATTTCAATTGTGTAACTAATAAATGGGCAAAATCTATTAGATGAAAATCTCACATTTAATAAGAACACTCAATAATTTAAACTTGAGGAATTAAAATTAAAGAGTTCAAAAACGAGTAAGCCCTTAGTTTAAAATTTTATTAAACATACAATTAAAAGATTAAGATTTAATATCTAACCTTTTTTTAATTTTTGTGCCACTAATTTGTTAGACCCTTTTTTTTTTTTTTTTTTTTTTTACCAATAGGATTAGTGTCTCTGTGGGTTATCAACTTTTTAAAATGTCTACTAAATAAAGAAAAAAAAAACTATTAGTTGAAAGTTCACCTAGTCAAATAATTTTAAAAGTTTAAAGACATCAAATATAGAAAAATATTACAAATATAGAAAAATTTATCTATCAGTGATCAACCGTGATAGACTAGACTTCTATCGCTTGATAGACAATAAAATTTTTATTTATATAAATAGTTTGGTTCATTTTGATATATTTGAAAACAAATCTAAAATATATATGAGATTAAATGTTTAAAGACCAACTAAAACACTTTACTCATTATAAATAAAATTTCACAAAAATGATTTTAAATTTAACAAATTAATTAGGTTAAAAAAAATTTGGTTCCTAAAGTAACAATTTAGTTCTTGTAGTTTGGTTTGTAGCAATTTAGTCTCTGTATTCTCAATTTTTTGTAACAATTTAGTCTCTAAATTTTGGTATTACCAACTTAGTCCTTGTAGTTTCAACTTTGAAACAATTTAGTTCATAACATAAAAAATTTCATCAAAATTAGATGTCAATTTTGATTATTTTATGATGTAGACTTTGTATTTTGTAAAAATATTGAGTCTTTAATTACTTTATCGGTTTATTTATGCAAGAAATCTTATTAAACCTTAATACTAATTTTCTACACAATAGGAACTAAATCATTACAAATTTTAAAGTACAAGGCTAAGTTGTCACATAGTAAAGTTTAGGAACTAAATTGTTACAAAATTGAAAGTACATGGATTAAATCACTATAAACCAAAGTCTAAGGATTAAATTGTTACTTCTATAAAAATTTGGAGACCAAAAGTGATTTTTTAACAATTAATTACTAGTTCAACTTAGTAAAAAAAAGGTTGGTTAGATATTATCAAAATAATAATAAATCATCAATCTACTCTGATTCTCTATCAATATTCATCGGGTTTAAGAATTTAGATACTTCTCAATAAATCCATAAATTTCAATATGAAGATATATGTTAAATAATAATATCTATAACTTAGTTTCGAAATAAAAACAACTTAATTTTTAATTTAAATAATTTGTATAAAGTTTTGATTTATATAAATATATATGAATATCAACATTTTGTCAATATATCTATTGTTATCAAGTAAAATTGAGATACCGACATCGTTATCAACTTGGGCATCATAATCTTTACAAAGGTGGTTGTTTGAAGTAATACATTGTTTACCGTATATTTGAATTTTTTACCATCAATAATATATGTCGAAATTTTTTTAATACAATACAATAAAAAAATTCGAACCACAATCATTTCCCTCATAAACACATCCAAAAGGTAAATTCAAATCTAATTTAATTATATTCCAACTTGATCCATTAATATATACTAAAACAAACAAATAAATTACGTCAGTCAACATCTTCACTCTTTTCTCCAAAATACTTTAAGAATTATAAAAGTAACCATTTACTATAATTAAGTCAGAGCCTATAATTGTAAGCTTATTCTTTCACTAAAATAAGATTGTATATACATTAGATGTTGAGGTTATGTTATCGAGTTTATTGTACAATCAACTAAAAATAACTTTTTATTTTCTTTTATCCTAGTGTGAGAATTAAAACCTCTTACTAATGGATTAACTTCCTTTTTTTTTTCTCATCTTTCAGTACAAGTGTGAGTATGAAATTTAAACTTTCGATCTCAACGAAAGAAAAAAAAAAAAAACAAATTGCAAAAATCACCTCTAAAATATGTAGTAGCTGCGATTATACCCTTAAACTTTCAATTTTAAAAATTGAACACTCAAACTAATATAAATGTTAGAATTGAGTTAAATTAGACATTCAAATTTACATAATTGTATAAATTGTAACATTTGTATAAGTTTGAGTGTTCAACTTTTATCATTTGTGAGTCCAATTTCTATAATTATTATTATAAACTTAATGATCCAATTTTAACACTTATAAAAATTTAAAGACCTAATTTTTATAATTGAAAGTTTAAAGTTGTAATGACATGATAGTTTTGCAATTTGTGAGTTTTGTATTATTATTATTTTACTAGCATAAGTGGTTAAACTGATTAAATCATAATATATAGGTCAAACGTCAAAATTATTAAGCTCAACGAAAAGTTTGATTATTAATTTATTTACATGTAAAAGGAATATCATATTTCAAAAAAAGAATAAGATAAGAGGGGGGAAATATTTATTAAAAAGGAAAAGAAAAATCCGTGCTGGAGGAGTGATGACAATGTCAGAGGTGGGGTCCACGGGTGGACAGGTACTCCTGGAATTAACCGTACCCGATCCGATATCCTGTTTAAAATATATATATATATAAAATTTTGAATTTGCACAAAAAGAGGTGGTAAAAATATCAAATTCCCATAAAAATGGCACCCGGTCTGCGCACCCAAAAAAGGGTTTATTTCCATCAAAATCGAACCGGACAAACCGGGTGGACTTTTCTATTTTGTGTGTTTTTAAAATGGTCAAACAAAGAGAGGGAGGATATGGTGGTTTTTGTACGTATCACGTTAAGCGTATGAGTATAATCATGACCATTGGTTTTATGGGAGTGGGCCCAGAAGGGGTTTTTGTTTTGTCGGTATATGAGTAATGGGCCTGGGCCTGGGGTGGGGAGGTGTTAATTCTGGGAAATGATTATGCGCGGGTACGACCATGGTGCAGCTACCTACTGCCACTCTGTATTATGGACCCCACTATCACAACCCCCCATTATTTGCTTAATTACCTTCTGCCAACTCTGCGGGTCCCTTTTTATTTTTATTTTTTTCCCATTTCTTCGAAAATTTGTTAAATTATACACATTACTACAAACTAGTAAGGGTATTAAAGTCACGATTGCCAACAAATAATCAAAATTGGTGTAATTGTAATGAGATTTATAGATCAATTTCAATGAAATTGAATTATAATTGTGTAATTGGATTGTTTTTTATTGTGTTTACTTAAAATTATAAATCTGTCACATTTTACTTTTATTATTATTGTTACTTACTACTCAACCTTAATGGTAATGATAAAGGTAAAAGTAACAATAAATGTGACAAATTCATAATTTTTATACTGTTACAATGATAATATCTGTAATGGTAATGATAACGGAAACAGTAAAAGTTGTGAATCCTACGTAATTTTCATCTTCAATTAGATCGAGTATCCTTCATTTCTCAATTAGATTATGTGTTTTGATTACAAATTTGGAGGTGGGTCTCCACAATACATTACATTATGGAACACAAGTAAACATCAACAAATGTAATGAATTAGGAGCCATTTTTCAAATTACCACAAATGGATTACGATTAACTTGGGATAAACATTACCTAAATTTCTATTGATAATTTCATCAATATTTTTACATTTTCGTGTGTTTAATATGAACATGAGAAGTGAAATTGATAATTTAATTATCGTAAAATATGAAGAATAAAAGAAACAAAATATCTCTAATGTAAATATCAACGTTTTTAAAAATATCTATTGATGTTGACACTATTGAAATATTTAAGTTTATATTATTGTAAAATTAAAATCTCTATATTCGTTATAGTATCGATATTTCACACTTTTGTTAAGAGGTGTTTTCGATTATTCTTTAGATTTTGAAAAAAAAAAAATAATAACATTTTAACTTTGAAATTTGTTTTTAAAAGTATATAGAAGGTTTTTATTTTTTTTTCATTAAAATAATATAAAAATGGATGCAGTTAATGTATAAAAAGTGAAAGACATATTTCAACATTTACAAGTTGATTTAATTATGTAAATGGTTTAAATAACTTTTTAAAATGAAATAAATATAATGGCGACAATCATTTTCTATATAGTTGTAAATAAGAAAATTATTTTAAATGTCAAAACTGATGAAAATATTTGCAAATAATAGTAAAATATCACAGTCTATTTGTGATAAACTGCGATAGACTATTATTTGTGTTATATCTGTATCATGATAGATACAGATAGTAATTTATTGGAGTCTATTATAGTTTGTTGCTAATAGATAATTAAATTTTGCTATATTTATAAATATTTTAGTTAATTTTTCTATATTTAAAAACAAATTTAATTTTTTCCCTTCAACTGGCTGATTTTCATAATTTATTATGCAAATATGATATTTTCTGGAAAATTTCAAAGTACACTACAGTAAAAATAGAACATTTCAAAATCTGAAGACATATTTAAAATATGCATCCAAATTTAGTAGTATTTGTGTAACTTAATCTCAATGTATAGTTTAAAATACATTTTTTATTCTTGAACTTTAGTGGAGCAACCATTAGCATTCGAGGTTTAGTTTATAAGTCTATCATTTTAATTCTGTTATAATTTAGCCTCTAATTTTATATTAATTTAATATCTAGCTGTCGTAAGACAATGAGGTTCTTACCTATGTAGATCAATATACTAATTAAGTACTAAATGTATTTCTAAATTATGAAAATTAAGAATTTATTTGGAATACCTCCTCGTTTTAAGCACTTTTTTTACAAAAATATTTTTTAAAAATGTTTTTATATCTTACAATCTTTTAAAAATATTTTGAATAATAAACATTTCAAATGTGATTATATTAATTATGGACTTTTTTTTTTCTTATGATATATATTTTAAAGATTTTCAATTAATCGCTTCAAAGTCATTTCTTTTTATAGTGTGTATCTCAAGTATATATAAATATTTTTTTTTCAAAAATTGATTTTACATGAATCAAACGTTCCAAATGTCTTTTATTTATCAAGACTTTTTAATGAACACTTTTAATCGTCCAAAAGCATTGCCATAAACTACATTAATCATACTTAAAAAATTAATTATCCTGAAGGTTGTTGCAGAAAATTTGATTTTATTAATTATTTCAAACTCACTCTAAATTAATATTTACTTTTTCATAATAAAAACTAAATTATTATAAATTTAGAGACTCAATTATTGCTTTTATGAAAGTTCAAATAACTAAAATTGTTTCTAATCTAAATTCATATAGGTTAATAAGTTTCTAATATTTCAATTTTGTGGTTTAAAAATTTTCATAATAGGTGTTCGTGAATTTTCATTTTTCTATATAAAAAAAGAAAAAAAATTAATTTTAACCTTAAGCTTGAACAAAAACAATGTAAAAATCTTTACACACTCATCAATTTTAATAAAATAAACAAAACAATTGGAGTAAATGCAAAAGTAACCATGGAATAACTTTGTCAAAATCCATAAATTAAAAAGGAAAAAAAAAAAAGAAAGAAAGCTGAGCTACTAGGCCAATTTTTTTCCTTCTAAATTTTTATCAATTTATATCATACATATGTTTTATAATCTATTGTATACATAAGAGAAAAGCTTTTACTTGATGATATTTAGAGAATAACTTATCAAACGGTTAAAATTGCAATATTTTAAAAAGTTTAATTAAGGTTAAGATTGCAATATTGAAGTTCCAATAATATCATGTTCAATATATATTTTTCAATAATGATATTGTAATACAGATGGTGAGAGGCCATATTAATCAAACCTACTATAAAAAAAGGAAAAAAAAACTTATTTGTTATATTCATTTTTAAATACAACAATTAGAAGAATGAAAATCAAACATTTAACTTTAAAAGACGGAGTGTATGTTAATTACTATTGATTTAAGTTTGGATTGATAGTATCTTTAACATTTGATTTCTTGTATGATATTACGAAATAGATGCTAAATTTAAATTGAGTGTACTCTAGGGGCGATGTTAATAACTTTGTATAGCCTATTAATTGAGAAGAGGTTTTAAAAGTTGTGATTGTAGTAAAAAGTAATTATGAAAATGCTCAGAAATACTTATGCTTCTTCAAAGCACACAATTAATGATTCTTCCAAAAATGGGTTGTAGATTAAATGCTCAACATAAAACATTATTTTCAAAATGGAATCTCGTGTTCACCCTAAATTTGATGTCATTCATTGAATAATTGAATACTTTTTCTTTATTTTTCTATTTTTTTATTTGTTTGACAAAAATTTAAAACAACCATGTGAAAAGTGATAGTATGCTCATGTTTAGTAACTATTTAATTTTTTTATTTTTTATTTTTAAAAATTAAATTTATAAATACTCTTTTCACCTATTTTCAAAAGTTAAGTAAAATTTTGAAAATTAAAAAGTAGTTTTTTAAAAAATTTGTTTTTATTTTTGGAATTTAGCTAAGAATTTAACTTTTTTTACTTAAGAAATATGCAAATATTGTAAGAAATTGGAATGAAATATGTTTAATTTTCAATAACCAAAAATAAAAAACGAATTGGGATTGTAGTTTTTATACTTATTTTTGTTTTTGAAATTTGGCTAAAAATTCAACTCTTGTACTTAAGAAAGATGTAAATTATTGTAAGAAACTGAGAGAAAATAAACTTAATTTTCAAAAACCAAATGGTTATCAAACGTAGTAATTTTTAAAAACTTGTTTTTGATTTTTAAATTTGACTGAGAATTCAACTCTTATAATTAAAAAAAGATGCAAATTATTGTAGGAAACTAAGAGAAAATAAGCTTAATTTTAAAAAACCAAATGTTTACCAAATGGATTGTAGTTTTTAAATTTTTATTTTTAAAATTTGGCTAAGAATTCAACTTTTGTACTTAAGAAAGATGCAAACTATTGAAATAAACTGAGATAGAATAAGTTTAATTTTCAAAAACAAAAAACAAAAAATGAAATGGTTACCAAACAAAATCTTAGAGTCTATTTAGTTGGTAATCTAGATTATGTTTAATGTTTTCAGATTCGTTGAATTCAACAAATATGTATTTTGCAGACAACCTAGATTCTATTTATGAAAATTGTTTTTGGATTATGTGATTCAAATAATGTAAATTTTGAAAACAATATTTTTATGTTTTCATTGTATCCAAATTTTAAAATGCATAATTATATTAAATAAAGATAAAAACATTTAAAAATACAATATGTGATGTTATAACCTCAATTCATTTTTTAAAAAGAATTAAAATATGTATTATATAATGTATTATAAATTCTATAATATTACAAAGTAATAATCATACAAAACTTTTTAACTAAAACATATTTATAAATAAATTAATCATAGTTTATTGTCAACTAATATTTTATGGGTAACCAAAACTAGTTTTATGTCACTCCCCTCTCAAATTACCCTCTTAACCTAGGAAAAGATGTGAGGATATGATAACTTGTAGAAATACAAGTTATTGGTACTTTTTATTTTGGAAGAATTAGAGTAATTTAGAAGACGAACGCATGAGTTTGAGGAGGAAATAGTGTAATACAAGTAGCTTTACGTTCATAATGTTTACAAAAAGCTTATATTCTGGAAATTATGAGTTTTTATATCTTTTGAACGTAGGATTTAATAAAAAAAAAAAAAAAACGTTCAAGGACAAGAAAAAATGTTGCCAGATAGACCGAGATCAAATCGTCCTACTAATCAACGCGTCAAAAATCAAGCGTCGAGAAGAACAAGAGTCGATAAACGCATGAGCGATGGTTGTCGTGTCAACATACAAGTGGATAACTGATTTGACCAAGCCACGACAGAGCTAATGAATCTGTGATGCAAAGAAGTCTGCGTAGCAGGACATGAAATTAAATGTAAAGGTGCAGACAATCATGAGCTCACCTTTTGGACGCCTATACATAGCCCACAAGAGCTTGAAATGAAGATAGAGAGATTTAGTTGGCAAACACTCTGCTCATTCTCCCTCAACTCCATTGTCATCTTGAACCTCGAGCTCTTCCGTGAGAAAATTCTGAGTGAGAATTTAATATTGCCTTTCGGAGTGTGAGAATCCATCTCGTTCCCTTATGCATATACATCGAACAACCTCCATCTTGAGTCTTTAAGAAGCAAGATTTTGTTATTGGCGGCTTGACATTATTAGTTTCATATTTTGCTTTCATTTCTAATTTTCTTATTTGTATTAAGATTGTGATTTCAAAAGACTCACAGTTCTCTTCAATATAAATTTGCTCGTTTTACATTTCCAATTATTTTGATCATTCTCACTTTCTATTATGGAAAACTAAATTTCTTAATGGGTTGAGTGGATAAAACTAACATTTTTCAAGTGTTGCTTAAGTTGCATTCATTTTGCTTAAGTGTGTGCGCAAAACCTTGCATGAATCTATCAAATAAATAGGTTTAAGTAAGCATGATCAACTGCTTCAGAGAGTAAGTGATTAACTATTTCCATGTAAACAAGAAAAGAATTAGCTCTAGAGATAAAGTTAATTTTTTGTTTAGAATAAACTCAGCATGTGTCTTAGAGATAAGATAAGTGTGACGTCGAAGCATTGAGAGATGAGTTATTAATTTCGAGTATAGAACATACACATCTACTTGAGTATTACTTGGGAAACTGTTAGTGAAGTCTTCTCAACCCTATCTACTCCATTGATTTTCTCCACATCAACGTCTGCTACTTTGATTATATTTGTACTTGACATTTTCACAACCATCATCCTCCACCTCCACCTCCACACATCATCTCCCATGTCAATTCATCCATGCTTATACTTGTACATTTATTTGTAGTTAATTATTGTAAAGAATCTTCAACGCATTCATTTAAAACGCATTCTTTTGTATAACAACCTACATCAAATCAGCAAATAGTTCTTTACATCAAATTTTCTCAAATTCCTAAGTTCGACCATAGACTCCCCAAACCTTTTATAAACGTACACTTGAGTTTCTAATAGGAAAACTTGTGTTTCATTGAACAAATCAAATACAATTTCAACGCAACACAAGACCAAACTAACACTTCACTTAAATCATTTATCAACGCAATAGGACAGTAAATATCAGTGATACCTACTTACCACCTAATTCCTTGCTCAACTATACGCCTGGTTAACTTGATTAACAGTTGATATCACATACATAACTATAGCACAACCTACAGACTTGTATACAACTCAACACTTCATACATTCACATATAGACACTGTCAGACATAATTACATAACCAATTCCTTGAATACAACATACCAACATCACTCATGTTACATTAAAAAGTGTTTCAAGCTTAAAATAAGTTATATAAACTTAGAGTTCATAAAACATGCTTGAGAGTAGCAAATGCACTAAGACATGATGTTTGTAAAAGTCTTTTCACAATCAAACATGACAAATCACATATTATCTTGTACCCATAACCTTAGTTGAGGTAGAGCAAGCTCAATACACTCAACGTCAATAACCTTAGCTAATATAGACTAAGCTTCATACAATCAACATCAATACCTCTTATACATGCACATAGAAATTTCCCAAATGCTAGCACCCCCAACACACGACCCAAGACCTATATGTGAGCTAGAGTGGGTCCCAAAGACCTATAGTATATTGGGCTGTCCGAATACCTTCTTGAAGGACTCGAATTCCTATGGAAGCGAATGATCTCCTTGTGCCATTAAACTTATTTTGGAAAACATAAATTACAAAGAACATGCAATAAGGATAAACAACTAAATATTAGCATGCTTTTTAGAAGAAATAAGGGAATCGATGTTTCTTACCTTTGAAGACTGTCTTCGTTGTGGCTCCTTCTACAAGTCACGATTCGATGACAAACTCCAACAAAAACACAAGAACTTTTCTTGTTCTTTGGAACACCACCACAATGTTACCTTACTATTCTCAAGGTAGAATCAATAGAGGAGTTGTGTGGGCTCTCTTAGGTTTTTGGTAAGGGAATTCCTTTTGGGAGAGAAGATAGAATTAGAGAGGGAGAGAGTTCTTGAGATTGTATTATAGAGCATTTCTTCTTGTGTAACCTCCATCTTCCCTTTTCTCTCTTCTTTACGTAAAAGTTAGTGTGAGAGAGAGAATAGAATAACTCCCCAGGGAGTTATTCAATATAATAATATTAATAATAATTTAATTATATATTATCAAATCATATTTAATATATATAATTAAATTAATTAATCAATAAATTAAATATCACATATTTAATTTAATTTGAATCATATTTAAACAAACTTCTCTCACATAACCTATAGTTTTACTATGAATCTCATTCATATAACTAATATTTGAATCTCATTTAAGTTTTAATAAATTAAATATCACATATTTAGTTTTTATATGAATCTCATTCATATAACTAATATTTAAATCTCATTTAAATATTCATCTCTATTTTAATATAAAGTATAAATTTTAAATCTCATCCAAAATAAACTTTATATTATAATGTATTTATATACATTTTGCTAATTGTATCACATACCATTGATTCTATTATTAATTTGAACATTTTAAATTAAACCAAAATATTTGATTCTTATACTAATTCTTTATGAGCTAGCAAGGGGACCTTATATTGATCAATATTCATTAACTATAGGTCACTCCACTAAAGACTTACAATAGCACTCTTCGCACTATAAATATATTTTTGTATGCATGGAATTTATTAATCAACAGTAAGTCAGCTCATCACAAATTACTCATAACTATAGCTGGGTCAAATTACCGTTTTACCCCTATATTTATATTTAATTTCTTAAGTATCATTGATCCCTCTAATGAACAAACTGTTTATAGTCCAACTATAAACTAATCCCTCTCAGGCCAGTGAAAGGGTGAGCCATCATTGTTCAAGACCTGGAATTAGCCCTTAAGGGAATAATTTATCTACTTAC
This sequence comes from Citrullus mucosospermus, assembly GCA_030954485.1. Taxonomy (NCBI): domain Eukaryota; kingdom Viridiplantae; phylum Streptophyta; class Magnoliopsida; order Cucurbitales; family Cucurbitaceae; genus Citrullus; species Citrullus mucosospermus. Next base: position 20,473,797 of record CM062058.1, read on the forward strand.
CCTAAACACAGGAAAAAGTGAATTTCATCTTGTGAAGATATATTTCCAACTCCCTAATCAGACAAATCTCCAAAATGGTAGACTTATTGAGTCGGTGATTTGGCCACTCTCACCTATACAAATCAAAGGATTGCCCTCATAGACAAAAGTTCATAACTCACTCAGGATTCAGGTCGAGTTACCCATAGTCATCCTATGAAATGTTAATTTCTACAATAATGGCGTTACAAAGAGAAATTAAACATTTTGTGGTCCGATCCTATATAAACTCTTTGCATAGGATACCCCTACTCACATGTCTCCACATGAATGACTAGGATCAAATCGTTTGTAATACTTTACAACTCCTTGTAACAATTACAAAGTGAGACATATCCATATTGTTATCAGAATAAGATGCATAATCTTATTCCTATACTACAGACCTTTTGGTTATTACTTAAACATGACAACTTGTATGTCAACCACATTCATGTTTAAGTTTACATGAAATAACCATGAAATCTTAGTTTATTGGATTGGATTAATGCATAAGATAGATAAAACAACTTCTTATTTTATTCAATAAATAAAATGTATTTACAATTTACAAAACTATTAGACCCAAGAGATTTAGGACACACATATCACAACACTATCGAGGTCCCTTGATAATCATATCTAGGGTACGAAACTCAATGATTAAAATCCATACACTTACCATAGCATCATACCATCATGCAATTTAATCTCTACCCTAGTAAGACATGCTCAAGCTGGATAAATCATGTTTAGAAACATAGCATTAACACATGCTTAAGAGATCATGCTCAAACACTCTATTTGATAAACAACTTTCTTCCATAAGAAATCATGATCATGATATAAAATAAATTAGCTAAGTTAAAAACAGTTGTCATTCACTATCACCGACGAGCTCCTAATGGGTTGTAAGCTATCCCGATCTTTGTTTGTTCTTAAAATTAGATTGGAAATCTTTGATTAACCCCTGAGCAACCTCCGAGCTCATTTTTAAACCTAAATCAACCTATTCATAATAATCTAAAGGAATCTTTAAGAAATTCTCTCATCAACTTACCAACACCACCAGGTCAAACTAACTTAAATAGTAATCCCACGTCAGCTACTCGCATGATATTGGGTAGGTGTGGGCACTAGGACACGCACACAGGCATCTCTAATGGGCAGCATGGGCGACAACTCACGCACAATGGCGAGCACCAAGCGCATGCAAGTCTGAGCGTCGAATGCGTGTAAACAGGGCGTCGAGTGGGCGTGCTGCTACTGCTAGGGTTGAAGGTATGCACCGTCGAGTGAGCGTGCTAGGTGACTTGCAGGCACGGCTGGCGCTACTTGGACACACAGTGCGTGCTGGGGCTCGCACAATCAGCATGCGACATGCGCGACACTTGGCCTCACGGACAAGCACTTCTTGGATGCGCGAGTACCCACAAAAAAGCCTCTTCTACGCTTGCCTTTCTCAACCTTCAGCTGACCCTATGCACACCTATTTCCATATCACACTTTTAGAACCCAAATTCATATTTTCCCGCCACTTTAAACACCAATTCCTTTTATAAGCATCTAATGCAAGTTTTAAACTAACTTACCTTCAAATTTAGGCTTCTGAAACCCCTTCAATAGCTCAAAAATCACCTAACTCTTCCTCTTGCTTGGCTAAGCTTAAAATCGAGAACAACCTTAGAGTTCCTTCAATTTTCAGCATCTTCCTTATTAAATTTCGCCATGACAGCCCTTCTTCACTTTCTACACTTCACTTTCTACACTGTGAAATCAAGATTTTGTCTAAAGTAATTCCTACTTTGCACGAGTGAAATGGGCAAACTGACTTCCTCTTCACAACCCATATTTATACCCTCGGCTGCTCAACCATGCACACTTAGAATTTGCCAGCTCCTCCCACTAATCTTTGTCTACTTTTCTCCTTTAGCCACCTAATCAACCAATAGAATAATTATAAAATAATTATCAACCATTATCTTTTTGGGTTAAAAGGATTAAAAAAAAAAAAACTCCTTAAACTCACTTCACCTCTCGGTTTCACCTCCCTTTTGAACACTTCGGCAAACTCCTCTTTCCTTTCACCTCTCACCTTCGACGCTTAGCCCATACGCCTCATGCTAGGTTTAGAGGTTCTTCCTTCACAATTTAAGTTCAATGCCTAACTACCCTTCATGCCTTAGTTCACCTACCACACTCAAACTTAGTCATTTCTCCTCAATGGCCTTCACGCTCAACGCCTATCTCAAGCTTCCAAATGCCACCAAAATGTTTCAGAGTCCAACTTTTAGCATTAACTTTAATTTAAACTCAAATACAAATAGAAAAGGATTTATGACTTACATTTAATGATTTATAAATATAGTATCAAACACATTTTAAGCAATTATTTAAAATTAAAATCAAATTTCTGAATCTGCTATCAAACACATATTTGAAAATATGAAATATAACTCCATTTTCATCGAATTATTTATTTTCAAATTTATATTTCCAAATTATATACCAAACATATTCTTAATAATCTGCATCCAAATTGAAGGTTTGAATCATCATCCTTGCAATTGAAAATGTTAAATCTAAAACATTACCTATATTAATAGGTCAAAGCATAATATATTATTTTATGGTTTAATAATATGGCAAAATTGAAAATGTGAATGTATCCTATTAAATAGAACCTTAATTTCAAATGGAAAGGCTGCAATACGAGAATAGATTTTTGAAGAACTAGAAACGATGTGATTCACAATTTTATATTATTGGATAAAAAGAGATGGAGAGAAATATAGACTAAAATTATAAAAGAATACCTAATAACTTTACTATTAGTCTATCATTATATTATTATCTTATCTTAATTTTTTATAAATGTTCTAAAACTATCGTTAGATTATAAATTTTTAAAACTTTGGTAAAAATCAAATAGTGTGAGATTTGTCGGAACAGAGCGATGATCTAAATTTCTATTTTACATAATTGTCATACTATTTCAAGTGTCTTATGAAATTCTAAAGAATTTATACTCCGAAGAATATTTTAAAATGTTTATAAAAGATAAGAAAACAATAAGACAACTTAGTTCTCCAAACATACCTCTTTTTAGTTCCTAAATTTTTTGGAATAAGTGTATTTGGTCATCGAGTTTTCAAAATGTAGTTTTTTAGTCTTTAGTTTTTAAAAATAGGTTTTAAAGGTACCTAAACTTTTATTTTATTATTATCTATAATTATAAGACATTTTGAACTACAAAAACTATAAGTTTTAAAAATAATAGATCACTTTTTTAAAAAAATATTTTTCTAATTTAAGATGATAACAATAAAAATTACTAGTTATTTTTAAAATTCAAGCACTACACAATTACATTTTGAAAGTTTAGGGACCAAATGTACTTATTTTAAAAAATTTGAAGATTAAAAATGTATGTTTTGAAAACTTAAAAACTAAATACACATATTCTTCAAAACTCGGAACTAATTTTTCCTACAACTTATGAAAAAATAGAGGTGTTTTTGGTTGAGTTATGTTTTATAATTATATGTATGTGTATGGTATGGTCCAACCATATATTTAAGAGTCTAGAAGGAGGGAAGGGTGTACCATAGGGTGAGTGCTTTGAATTAATAAAAAGGCCATTAAAGTAATTTGTATTAGATGTTCTTCCACTGCAAATGTCTCTGCCCAAAAATTTAAGATTTTTCCAATAACAGATACCTTTGCATTTATTTTCACCCAAGCTAAAACTTACATTTATTTATTACTTCTCTTCTTTAATTAAATCATCTAATTTGGTGTAAGCTTCATTATGGATCTAATATTTCATATTAGGGTTTGACTCTAATTCCCATTATAACTCTATTCTTTTGGAAACTTGGGATCTTCCCCTTTTACACAAATTTATTGTAAAAATCACCCTTTAAGTATGGTGTTAGTTGTAATTACACCCTCAAACTTTGAATGGTAAAAATTGGGTCCTTAGACTTCTACTAGTTTTAAAATTGAACTCTGAATATTACAATAATTGTAGAAATTGGACTCATAAATGGTAAAAATTGAATCCCCAAACTTATATAATTATGTATGTTTTAAGATTAAATTTGACCTAACTTTAACACTCATTTAAATTTGAGGGCTCAATTTTTAAAATTGAAAGTTTAAAAGTATAATTTACTTTAGGGGTTGTTTTTACCATTTTGCCAATTTGTTTTTAACAAATCTAGAGGTAGGAATTAAACTTTTAATTTCAATAAACATAATTAGTGTTTCATCTACCAACCAACGCTTAGATTAATACCTAACCAGATTGTTTATTTCTTTTGGGTTTGTGTATTTTCTTGGATGGTTCAAACATAGACTATATGCACATATAGTCTTTTTTCCGAAGAGAAAACGATTGAAAATGGTCCACATTACCTTAGGCCCAATGTCCAAAAAGTACATGAGAGTTTTACTTTTTCATTTATCCCACATTAGAGAATTAAAGAGTGGTGAGAGAGTATATATACAAGAGCACTTCTAGAGACTAATAAAAGTAGAGAGAGCGGGAGTTAAGTTAAGGGTATTTTCACACACCTGTTGCTGCAAATTTGTGTGAAAAAAAAAAAAAGAAGAATTAATTTTTGTCATTTATCTGATCGACCCAAAATTCAACCAATCCTAAAATCCAATTAATTGGCCCAAATGCCAAGCTCATGGACAAACAAAGCTCAAGTCCATATTGACCATGAGAACTCTATAAATAAAAGAGTTCTCCACCATTTGAAGGTTTCCGAAATTGAAGAATCGAAAGACAACTTAGATGGAAAATCTATACGAATTCTACCAATTTTAGAAGATTTCATAGGCTCTGAAGATTGAACATCTATCCACTATAAATCTACATAAACTCAAATTCAACTTCATAGAACACATGTATCTAAAAACTTCGTGCGAATGGTAAGCTCTTTTCCATTTTACTCCTTGACATCACGACATTACTCATCCCCTTAATTTTACCGAAAAAATTATAAACCATTTGCAGTTCAAATTGTGGTTGTTTCCTCTCTAGGATTTACGTAAATTTAAAAGTGTGTTTGGAATATATTTTCAGCGTTTAATTTAAAAAGAAGTCATTTTTAGAGCAAACTGGAGTGCTAACAACTACTCAAAATAGATTTTGAAGTATATTTTAAAAGTATATCAAACAGGTCCTTAATTATCTTCTTTTAACTTTCAAATGTCAATTTAAAATGATAAGTTTCTTTTTTTTTCTTTTCTAATCTTTCTTTTTTCTTTTTATATAAAAAAAATAATAAAATAAATAAATAAAACCTAAATTTTGCATCTTTAAACCACATGGTAAAGTTGTTGATTGAATTACAACTTGGTCTATTTCTAATTTATTCACCATTCCACATCTTTTCTTTGATTCAATGTGGATATGAGATGTTTGGTGAATCATAAAATGATTGCATTGTTTAGAGTGGGGATTGTGTTTGATTTTTCACTTCTTACTTTTTAACATGCAATGTCATTGTTTTGTTTGTTTTTCAACACTTTTTTGGAATAGCTTTCCTTTCCATGATGCGGCACGAACATAACCCAAAAACGTCTCGATTTGATCAGCCTAGCCTATAGACCAATTGAAAGGGATGTAGCACAGTCGCGGTTCATGGTCGAGCATCAGAGGGTTGGGTTGATGCACCAGCGGACCTTCCTTTGTCATTCTTTACGTTCATCCATGCCTAGCTATAAATATAATGTTTAGCAAAGAAAAGGTGCTTTGTTCTCTACAAATTAAGATGAGGGAATTAATTATATTGGTATTTCATATATAGTATATGGTTTGAATACGGGGTGTTTGCATTGCAAATTTTTGTTTCCAAACTTGAATTTTCTTAATAATTTCAACTCTCGTTTACTTTTTGTTACTAATATTTTCAAATTTTAAGATTTCAAATGTTTAATAAATATTTTTTTATTTATGCGGATTTTTCTCATATTTATGGTTACTTATTAATGATATATCTTTTTTTCTTTTTAATAATAATACAATCTTTATTTATACAGATACTAAATTTTATCTTTTCTTATTTGTACTTAAAAAAATATTATTTATTATTTATTTTTGAGAAAACATAGATACTGAATTTTAAATTAGGGATACTTTTTAGTCCCTTCCGAATTCCAAGATTATAGCTAAATTTAGTAATTGGACACTTTTGTAAGAAAAAACTCATTTAAACTTTTTTTTTTTTCCTTTGAAAATGACTAATCAAATATTATTTAGAAATTTTTTTTAAATGATAAATTTTTTAAAAAATATTTACAAAATTCTATTTAAGATAAACTGGAATAGATCAAGATTTTTGTTGTTTTTACCCTTCTTTTATCAAATTTAGAACTTATAAGACTAAATTTTAAATCTTTTAGAGAAATTGTCACTAGTCCCTAGACTCATACAACTAAATATCGAAAATATGCGAATTCTAGAGAGTAGAAAAACACCAACTATATCTCAAGTAATCTTTTCCCTGAGATTTTCCAATGCAACAAATTACAATTATATAATCAGTTCTGTAAAACAAGGTTGAAAAATTTCACAAAAAATGGAAGAGTAGTTCATTCCATACATCAGGCACACCTGGTAAACACCAATGTATACAATCTGAATAACTTGCAGGGTTTGATAGTTGCTGGGGGCTTAGCTCTTCCCAGAACTTGCGGTAGATGGAGGGGTGACCATCTTTTCGATACTCCGAAAGCTGAGTGATGTTGAGAACTGTTACCTCTGAGCTCAACTTGTTGACGACCTTCTCGACGATGCGCATTGTTGGCTGGTCTGACCCACTTCCCCAATAGCTTTCCAATTCGATTGGGGTTTTCTCGTCATAGCAGTTACCTTCGCTTTCCGGTTCCCACTCTCGGCTCCTGAGATTCATGGAAGCAAGTAGTATTACAATCCCATTAAACATGATGAGATGATAACAATTCTAACAGACCAAAGCTTCTGCAAGTAATGGATAAGAGATGAAGAATGCAATCCTAAGGTTTCATGATGAGATGAGGCTGTAAATGACCGCAAGTCTAAGTGTTACGATTAATGGAAGTTCATTAGCAGGGTTTCGGGCACATACCACAGATGTGTTGGGGACATGGTGACAAAAAAAACTCGTTTCTTCAAGGGAATGGCCCTTGAAGCCACCCAGTCCGCCCATGTTGTCATGACCAATTCCATAGCTTCGCGTCCATCTAATTCTTCACAAGCTCCATTTTCTTCAGCACTCCATCTACAGGCGAACGTTTAAGCTTATCGACGTAAGTGCAAGATTGGAGTAAAAGGCAAGTCAGAAGCTTGAACTGAACATAAAATAAGTTATACTGACAATAGCTTAACTGGGCCTTGTCTCCACCACAAATAGGTATTGAAAACTAATATATCAGCATGCTCCCACTCCGACGAATGCTTAAGAACTGAATCTGGACGTATTATTCGCTCATCCAATCGGTGATTGACCGGATCATCCGAATTGGATTCCACAAGAAGCGGTGCCCAGAGAAACTCTATGGTGGCATTGTACTCCTGCGATTCATAAATCACATAGCAGAGAGAATATCTTTAAGACATCAGTCAGCAGTCAAATGAAAGGGAAATGCTTCTCCTCATGTGAGGCAATCTTGACTTCCATTCATTACACTAATGATTTTGAAAGTTAATGTCAACCTTTCCTACAGTATGAAGACTAACCTAAACAAGTTTCTATTTACCTCAGCTCTAAAAATGGTAAGAGGAGCATTTGGTGACATGGATTTCTTATCAGCTGGAATCACAGACTGAAGCAAACAAACCATCGAAATCCATTGTCCCCGATTCAGCGAATCCCCAACAAACATCAACCTTTTGCCTCTCAACTTCTCCCACACTTCAGCAATGTTCCATCTACAAAAAGAGTAAAAAGACATCCATCAATTCAACTACCAATAGAAGAAGCTATCTTCAGCTTTAGCACATTGTAGCTGAAGCAGAGGAGGATCTGCTTCCATCTGTTTCTAATATTTCACACAGAAATGTTTTTGAGTTCAACAATTGTGGGGATGGGAGATCAAACGACTCAGACTGGCATTTTTCACACAGAAACATCTAAGCTTTGCACATTTGAGGTAAAATTTTCATTTAATGCCAATAGGAAACTATTGGTTTCCCAAAACAGAATGATTCAAGCTCAAGATTTCTATATCTATAGATTTTATACAATGAAACCATAAGTTTGCAGCCTTCAACTTCATGCTACTAAAAACAGAATCCATTTATCAGAGAATTATAGTGATAAACCACCGGAGGAAGAAGAATTTTACTTCTTCAAATTGCAGCCATGGGGTTGCCATCTCCAGTACTGATATCTCAGATCAGTCCTACCATGCTTGTGGCAAGCCAATTGATCCGACATATATGGACATTCTGATTCATTGTACAGTGGATACGATGTGTTATCGAAAACCCATTTGCCTGAAAACACATCACACGTCTCCGACCTCACTTTCCGACGATTTGACTCCGGTTTCCGGCCAGACCACGAGACTTTCCGGCCACTATAATCTCTCGTTCCATTACACTTACTGAATCTATCCAAAATTTCTACAACCCACAAAAACAAACAGCTTCATCTCACAAATTGAAGTAAACTAAAGCCGAATAGAAGGAAGAAGAGGAAGATTTAACATACCAGAAGCTCCATTTCGACTGATTAAAACATTAGGTTTCACAAACGAAATCGAAGCATCTTGGCGGTGACTTTCAGGATCTGAGTTTTCATGGATTTGCCGAATGCTATGCTCGTTGTGAAGGATTGTGAAAACCATGAAGAAAACGAAAAGCAAAGCCAGTAAATGTAAATGGGTTTTTCTCCGATTCCATCTCTGCTGCATCATGAATTCGAAAAAGGGGGAAGAGAAAAAAGGGTTTTTGACTAAAACCCACTTCAACAAAGTTCAAATGAAAAGGTTCTAATGGCCAGCAGCAGAGTAGAAATGTAAATCTGAGCTTATTCAGAGCTAGCTGGAAGATTTCACAACACGATCTTTCTAAAATGACCCCACTGAAGTGTTCGTTCTGTTGATTGGAAATTGAAGAGAAAGCGGTTTTTTCATAGCAACTGTAGCTGCAAAAATTATGCGGAATGGATTGAAAGAAAGAACTCTGGATCGTGGTCTCAACGACATATCATATTATTCGAGTCAAATCATTTTCAACATCCATAATTTGTCAATTCTTTATTCCAATACTATTTGCCAAATTTGTGAGAGTTGATCTCCTTCCCTTGTTCAAAACTTTTGTTCCAACTCCAAGCCAATATAATTGCTTTTCTTTTTTTTTTTTTTCTTTTTTTGGTTTGTTTGGTTTCATAATGGTAGAGTAATTTAAACTTTTGAGGACATATCAATGGTTTGCAAAACTATGCTAAGACAGTTATTTTAAAAAAGAATTGAAAGGAGTGGAGTGATTTTCTACCACTCTGAAATGAAGTTAAAGTTTTTATTGGTTATTTTCGTAATTTGCATTAATATACTTCAATTTAAAGCTTCTTTTTTGTCAGTTGTCAATTTCACCATGTTACTCATGTTTTAGCTTTTACGCTCGTTTTAAATTTTCAGAAATTTGGTTTAGAAAGCAAATGGACCAAAATGATGTTTAACCTAATTAAATATTCATCTCAAATTAAAGTTGGATACTCTAGAAAATACAAGATGCTATTGTCATTCAATCTATCAAATCTTCTCTTAGAAACCCATCTACTTCTTATGGAGGGTTTACTTGAAGTGAATTTGTTTGGTGAGTACAATGACAAAAATTTGGAGAAAGGAAATGAAAAACAAAACTATTTCAAATTTTGGTTAGAGTGTGTATTGGATTGAAAAATATAAGCATAAAGAAGCTCATTCCAAACATCAGGCACACCAGGAAGGCACCAATGGATGCAATCGGCATAAGAGCTTGGATTTGAAATTTGATCTTCCTTCAATGGCTCCCATTGCTTCCTATAGATTGATGGATGAGCTTCCTTTCTATATTCTGAAAGTTGTGTAATGTTAATCATTTGAACATTCAATCCTCTTGTTTTTAGGTCATTTAGAACATTTTCCACTATCTTCATCATCTTTGGATCTGTCCCATTTCCTTTGTACCCAACTTTTGTAATTTGCTCTGTCTCACTATGACAATTTTCACCTTTGGCTTTACCCCATTCCTCGCCCCTACATATTTTGCAACAACTTTTTTAATTTAGTGAAACTTATGAAAAGAGAGAAAAGAAAGATATGTAAAATTTTGTTAAAATAATGACCTAATTGAATGATACTCATAAACAAACAATGTGATTTTGAAACTGATTTTAATATTTTGAAATTTGAAATATGTTTTAGATGGTTTAAAATTAATTTTGTGGGTTGTAAAAATCGTGTTTAAAAGTATTAAATCTAACATTAAATAAGTTTAGTGATTAAAAGTATGGTTTGGAGTGATTTTAAAAATGACAAAATTGATTCTAGTTACTATTTTAAAAAAGTAATATAGATTATGTTTTGAATCTTTACAACAAGTAAGAGTTGTGGGAGAAGAAAACTATATTACCATTTTAGTCTCTCTACTTTGAGTTTCATTATTTCATATTAGTCTATGTACTTTTTAGGTTAATTGGTTTAAATCTCAAAACTGTTGAAAATATTTACAAATATAACAAAATGTTGCTGTCTATCACTTATAGACACCTATCAAACATCTATTAGTATCTATCGTTAATGGTAGTGATAGATGATAGTAGTGTTTATAAACACAATAACATTTTGCAAAATTTGTAAATATTTTAGCTTATTTTGCTATATTTGAAAACAATAACATTTTGCAAAATTTGTAAATATTTTAGCTTATTTTGCTATATTTGAAAACAACTCTACTTTTTATGTTTCAATTTTAGTACTTTCAAATTTTGGTCCATTTACTTTCAAGAAACCTTAAATTTAGCGAATTTATTAAATAATAATAACAATTTTTAAATATTTTTTCGTAATTTATAAACGGAGTGCTAATAGAGACTTTTTTTAAAAAAAAAATAATAATAATAATAACAACAACAAAATCTAATTGCAAAGACTAATTCTAAATTTATTGAAAGTTCATGGACAAAAATTGAATATTTAAAAGCACATGAGCCAAAGTAGAACATAAGTCAAAGTATAGGACCAAAATGATATATGTGTATATCGAAACATACCTATCATGAATTGGAGACATGCTCATGAAGAACAATTGGGTCTTGTTTGGATTTATATTAACTTCCAACCAATCTGACCACGTCCTCAAAGCCATCTCATATCCTCGCCTCATCTTCACTAATTTTAAACTACTTGTTTCTTCATCTTCAAACGATCCAAACCTAAAGAAAGAATATATAAATATAACTTTCTATACTCTAGATTTTACAATTACCCCTTTTTAAAAAAAAGTTTTGACAAACATGTAAATTGATGGCAGTTATTATGCAAGGGGTATAAAATGACATTTTCTCATGGGATATTTTGAATATCCTAGTTATATATAGAATGACATTTTTTTAAAAAAACATAATTGATTGAATAAACTTGAAATTGGAGTGGTTGGTATCAATGGGCCACTTACAGGGCTTTAATCCTGGGCCTTCTCCACCAGAGATAAGTGTTGAAAATGAGTATGTGGGCCTCGGCCCAATGCCTTGCGTGCTTCTCGATGGCTTTTACTCTCACAATCCGATCTGGCAGTCTATGGTTGACTGGATCATCCGAATTTGACTCCACCATCAGTGGGGACCAGTAGAACTCAATTGTTGCATTGTATTCCTTTATTTAAACAAAAAATAATTCCCCCATTTTTATCTTATAATAATATAAATCAAATATTCTCATAATTAACTAAAAAAAATTATTATAAATAAATAAAAATATATCAAACTATTTACAAATATAAAAAAATTTCATTGTCTATCTGCACTTGACCATTGATAGACAATAAAAAATGTAGAAGCCTATTGCAGTTATTATTGATAGACAATGAAAATTTTATAGTATATGTAAATAATTTGAATCATTTTGCTATATTTAAAAATAGCTAAAAAAACTAAAAAATTAGAGTTCATTGATTAACGAATAGAAAAAAAAAAGTACTTTAAGTTTTGAATCTAGCTTGCATTTGATTCTTAGATTTTAAAATGTCACGCTTTAACTCATAAACTTTAAGTTTAAGATTCATTTGGTCCTTAGTTTCAGAATGTTGTATTTTTACCCTTGCATTTTGTTAGGAGTGAATTAGAAACTAAACCCAAAATCCAATACAAAAAAAATATGTTTTTTCCACGTCATTAGTAATAAGTCAATAAAACTATGACTTTGATTAAAATAAATAAATCTTTTAAATCAATTAAAAAACTTTGAGAAATTACAATTTTTTTCTTTGTTTTAATTCATTACATGAAAGTATTGGGATTTTGAACATTTAATCTCAAAGAAAATAATAGATATCAATTATGACCGAGGTATACTCAATTTTGACTTTTAAATCACCCATTTAATTCTTATATATTAATAGTTTTGAACTTACTTTAAACATTTGGTATCTATAATTTTTAAAGCTTTTGTTTTCTTACTTGACACCTTTGTTTTGTATTTATTTTTAACTTTGTGGCTTGGTTGAGAAAGAAGAAAGAGAGGGAAGTTTAGATATGTTAAGGATTTTAAGGTGTGTTTAGTTGGTGATCAAAAACATGATTGAAAATGTATTAATAATTTCATAAATGTGTGTTTGGTAGTATTATTTAAAATCTAAAAGTATGTAAACATTATTCTCAAATTTTCACTTTCTGGTACCAGAAACCAAATACATTATGGATAACATTTAAAAACTTGAACTCAACTAATAATGATTTAATGGAATTCATTTGAATTGGTAAATTTAGAAACAAGAAAGTGAATTTGGATAAACTGTCAAATCCTTAGTAGACTCACCCTTCTTTGCACACAAACCCACAACCCACTTCTCTTTTATTATAATACATACTATTTTCAAATTAGAAATATTTAGTGTTATTTGAGTTCTAATTTATCTTTGTTTTGTGTAGTCCAGACAGTTGTCCAACAAAATATTGACATGTGACAATTTTTTTAAAAATGAATTAAAAAATTTTTTTATATAAAAAATAAAAGCATAAGATTAATGCAATCATTACTCTTTTCAAATGTTACTTTTCTTGCCAATAATGAACATTGTAGTATTAGAATGTTACTAATATAATCATGTCATATAAGACTCATAACTAACCAAATTAATTTAAACACCTTTACAAATTCTCCCTATCAAATTCAAATATATCTTGATTTTATAAAAAAAAAAAAAATGTAGCAAAAATCATAATACTAAACTTTTGTCTACATCAAATTTCTACATTTTTATAAGTACGACATTGATATGAGAGATAAATCGACATTTCTATTATATCATAAAAATATTTTTGAAACATAAACAATTAGTAAAAAAATGTCGTTAATTGTTTTTAGGAAAAATGTTAACTTGTTTTAAAAGCTTAATTTAAATATTTTTCTTTTAAAATTTTTATTTTTACAATTTTTTTTAGAAAATATATCCCATATTTTCATAAAAGTGTGAACTCGACATTTTTTTTTTTAAATTAACATATAAAATATGGTCTATATAATCAAATCCTCCAACCAAATCTAAATCAAGCTCAAATTATAACGACTAAAGCAATAGTTTATTCAAAACAAAATTAGCAAAAAAAAAAAAAAAAAAAAAAAAAGAAAAAAAGAAAAAATTGAAGTCTTACAGTGGCCTTGAAGATCATCAAGGAGCCATTGCTATGCATGGTCTGCAGAGACGGCGGAATAACAGAACCAACGAGGCAAACCATCGAAACCCACTGCCCACGATTCAACGAGTCTCCCACGAACACCATCCTCTTATTCCTCAGCCTCTGCAGCAGCGCCGTCGCATTAAACCTCGGAAGCTCGCATTCCTCCGGCTGCCACCGCCAGTTCCGGTACCCCAAATCCCTCCTCCCAAATTTCTCACACGCCAACTGATCCGACATGAAAACACACTCCCTCTCCTTGTAAAGCGGATATGACTCATTATCGAAAACCCACTTCCCAGTGAACAAGTCGCATCCGCCGCCGCCGGCTCTGTAATTTTCTGGGACTTGTGCTCTGTTCTGGGTCAAATAAACAGCGGTGACGAGGAGGAGGGCGGTTAGAAGGGCGACGGCGGCGCGGAAGGTGGTTCGGATTGGGATTGCCCAAGTGGGATTTTGATTTGGGGTTAATTGGGATTTTCTTGCCGATTTTGTTTGTGAATTAGAAGCCATTTTTGACAAACAGAGACTGTGAGAGTTGCTCTGTTTTTGGGATGAGATTTCTTGAGTTTATTGCCTTTTTAAGGTTCAGTTCATGATATTTTTGAGTTATTGTGGTTGGTGAGAAATGAATATCAAGGAATTTGCTTTCCAGATAGGAATCTTGGAGTAGAATTTATATTTCTAATGGTTTGTTTGTTTGTTTTGTGAAAGCAAAAATTAGATGGATATGGATAGTCTTTCACTTCACAGTTGGGTGTCTATCTATTTTAATCTTTTGGGTCTGTTAATATAATGGATAATTTATAACTAATTTATTTTATGGGTATGTTGGAGGAGTAGGGAACCTTTATTACAATAATGCTAAGTTATAAGATTTGTTACTAACCTAATTTATAGGTTTGGTTGATCAACTTTTTAATGTGTGTGTTATATTATATACTACCGACCAAAGGTTGGAAGTAAATCATTCTAAACATGTTGATTTTCAAACAAAATAGATTACTTGTTGGATGACCTCCTTATCTAAAAAAAAATGGTACGGTTTCTTTGTTTTAGAAAGTTTTTAATGTCCCTAAGCTTTGATCAAACTTGTGCTATTTGGTTTTTACATTTAGAATTTCTATTAAGTTTTTATAACTCTTTTAGTTTGATGTGTAAAATTTCTACTTAGAAGGTATTTAGGAGGCTGAGTTTGATTATTATAGTATGTGATTATTATAGTTCGTAAGTTATAATAGTTTATGCCTGAGGTGTATGTTATTTTAATTTGGATCATAATAGTTTGTGTTTGGAGTGAGACTATTTTAGTCTGGGTACAAAATAGTAAACACTAAAACAAAAGTGAAAGAGATGATGAGTAATAACTAGTACCACTGTAAAAAAGAGGGATTTAAAAATGTAATAATGTAGTTAATTGTAGGTTATAACAGTTGGAAACACAATTACTATAATTGGAGCCCCAAACATGAAACGAGTTATAAAACTCATTCCACCCACTTGAAATTGGGAGCCCATACAACCCTAAGTCTTTATATTAACTCTTTTGGAGATGTTTAGGTCCGCAACTTGTGGGTCTTCCATTATAATAGTTGAAATTCTCAACTATTATAATTCAATATTTAACTACAGTTAAACTATTTGAAAACCCCCATTGTTTATAGTGCTTACTATTTTGTAACCATTCTCTTTCCTCATTTATAACTCAAACTAAAATACTCTATACCTCAAACAAAAATTTAAAACTTGGGTGCGACTAAGTTGCATCCATTTATTGTGCAATCTCTGTTGCACTCAATTAAAAATTGTAACGTGGTAATCTTTTTATAAAAGAATTATTAAAAAGTTATTTTAAGTATTGCTATTGATTTAATGAACACATCCCCAAATTTCTAAACCTACCACAAATTGAACTCGTCTAAGATCCTCAAATTTTACATTTAATTAAGTGTTATGTATAGAGAGGGTTAAAAAGTAACTTTCTTTTAATAAAGAAATTTTTAGGGATTTTTGTACTGATGGCCCCTCATGAAAAATGGCCCAAGGTTCAAAAACGAATGAAAAATGACATTTTGCTAATGTCAGCCACATGTGAAAGTACCCATTTAACCTCAAAACACGCACAAGGGCCTAAATCTTATTTGGATTCTAGCTCTAGCTCCTAGATTCTCGCTCCAGCTTCTCGATTCTCGCTTTAGTTTCTGGCTCCTTCCTCTAGTTTCTCATCAGACACAACTTCTCAATTCTCACTCTAGTTTCTCAATTCTCACTCTAGTTTCACAATTCTTGCTCTAGTTTCTCATTAGACACAACTTCAATCTTTTCTTCAATTTTTTCTTTGTTTGGATTCTCGCTCTAATTCCTCATCTAACACAACTTAAATTTTTGTTCTTTTGAAAAAACTACAGAACAAAAAAGGAAGAGAAAAAAAACTACAGAACGGAGAATAAGAAAAAGGCAAAAGAAAAAAGAAAGAAGAAGAAAAAAAACGCGGAAAAAATGAAAGAAGAAGAAGACGAACGTAGAAAAAGTGCAATTTTTTTTTTTTTTCAGATCGAGTAGCTACAAAACGAAGAAGAAGGAAGAAATGCATTTGGGGTTAAAATAGTAATTACTCATGATGTTGACATAAGCAAAAGCCAAAATTTATTTGTTTTCAAATTTTGGATTAATTTTCATTTGGACCTAGTAAAGAGAGTCTCCATGCAATTATTCCAAATTTTTAGCTTCAACTCTGTTATTATGAGCATCTTATATTCAATTTTATAACCTTCAACAAGAGCCTAAAATGAATTTATTTGATGCAAGTTTTACATGACTATACTTTTAATTTTGAAAAATACAATTCACATTAACACGAGAATTATTAGCTTAATGTTCTAAAAAAAATACACATATAAATACATCGTACACTAATTAAGAACAAGACATTCCTACATTAAGCTAATAAAAGTCCAAAATTGTTCTTTTTTAGATTCCATTTGACCATTTTAAAGATTGATTTGAATTTTATAAATGGTTGGTTTGGTTGAAGATTTTCTGAGGTGAGAATCGACATAAGTTTAAACTCATATTTGTTACACCGTTTTAACACTTTACCTCGAATAACTTATTTCGAGGCATCATCTTTTCCTGTTGAAAAAAAATTTATCCTTTCAAAAGTGTGAATTTTTATATTTGCTCGCTTCTTCCCCTATTTTTCATTTTATATACAATTTTATTTAAAATATAATTTATTAAGTAATTCGCAAATAAATTTAAATTATTTATAGTAATTTGTAGCTATTTTCACTCGATTTCATTTAAAATTCAACTCAAAATTACCTACATAAAATTATTTTTCCTCCAAATATTCTACCAAAGTAGCAAATAAATTATCAAGTAATTTTTTCTAAATAAGTAAAAGAAAAACAGAGGAAGATCACGAACATATAAAAAATCGCTTAAATTTAATGAAAAACTACTACTATCTGTTAGATTCTCATCTTTCTCTTTAATTTACAATAATCCTTGTTTTTAAAGAAGACTTATAAAAGTTATGTGTGTTAATGGTTTTAAAAGAAATTCTAATGGAGTGTCCCAAATTGATTAATTCACTTATAACCTTTATGGGTAAAATTTATATAATTATTATAATTTAGAATTTTAATTGATATTAACTCAAAATTTAGCATATAAATTCATATTTTTTCAAAAAAAAAAAGAAAGAAAAACGAAAATGTTGCTAAAAAAAATTGAGCAAGAAAATAAAATCATGGAAATTAAAGGATAAATTAAGAGTAAAGAGTCTACAAGAAGAGATGTTTTTAAATGTAGTAAAATTAGCTGATTTATTTACAAATATAACAAAATATTACTGTCTATCACTAATAGACATGGATAGACATCTATCAGTGGTAGTAATGGATATTAATAAATGTCTATAAGTGTCTAACACGATTGGATATTGATAAAAAATGACATTTTGCTATATATATATATAGAATCTTTTAAAACAATTCCCCCGATAAGAATTATAACTAAATGTCCAAAATGGAGCATAAGATGGGGGATGGGTACAGGCTGTCAAATTTGGGGATATGGTTTTATGCTATTTTATGTTTTGATTTCTCAAACTGATAGCAAAGTTTTTGTGAAATGTGTTTGAAGTTTCTTTACGACAAAGCTTCTTTCCTTTTACCATTTTCGTCTCATTACAATTTTTTTTTAAAATAATAAATTAGTAATTTTCCTTCTATAATTTGTTATGCTAAATTACAGAAAAGATGGAAATAAAAGAAATATTACACGGAATATCAAGCGTTTCAATTGAGTTCTATGTTCATTGAATTGTAAACATTGCAAGTATTTATAAGCAAATAAAATACTACCTGCTATTACACTTACCTCAAAACTCTACCATTAACTTTGAATTTAGGTCTCCATTCTACATCGTACCCCTATAATGTCAGTTTTCCACTACAATTACTTTGAAAGTCTCCTCCATTTCTATTAAGTCATTAGGCCACTCCCTTTCAATTGAGGAGGTACTACTTTGAAACAACCTCTTTAACAGTAATTAAAAATAAAAATTAATTTAATTCCTTGTAAAGTAAGTTTCACTAATTTTTAACATTTAGTCCATAAACTTTCAATTTTGTATATAATAGTCTTTTGTACTTTAAAAAAATGATACTTTCAATTTTGTGTGTATAATAAGTTGTTGGCTAATGGGATCCTAAACTTTTAATTTTGTGTCTAGTAGCTTGAATATTAAAATGTTGTATAGGTTAAGGATATATTAACCACAAAAATTAAAATATATATATATATATATATATATATATATATATATTAGACATGTTTTAGAATTTAGAAAATTAAAAGTTGAAGATGCAATAAATAAAAGTCTAGAATTAAATAATAGAGATTTGATTTTTCCATTCTCCATGTAGTCAGGAAAAAAGAAATTAGAATTAGGTAGGGTGTGGACACTAAATTTGCATTTAATTAACCAATTTGAGATCAACTTCATATATTTAGTACCGAAAAGTTCTTTCTTAAATAATGAAATTAAGTAATCGTGTTTATTTACTAATGTTTCTCTTTTATTTATCGGAATTTTAACCAAAATTTGAAAAATTAAAATAATTGTTGTTTTTTAATATAGTAAAATGAGTCAATTTATTTACAAATATAATAAAATATCATTTTTTATCGATTATAGAAAATAAGAGACTATTATTATATTAGTGATAGATATCGATAAATGTCTATAAATGTCTATTATTGATAGACAATAAAATTTTGCTATATTTAAAAGTATTTTTAGTCATTAAAAATAATTACTCTTCTAAAAAAAATGGTATTAGTTTTGCTTAATTTGAATACATTTTTTAAGTATTTATAAAAAAAGTAGATTTTTTTATTTTTATTATTTTTTTTTACCTCCAACCCTACCGTTGGTGTAGTTTTAAAAAAATTAAGACATTTTTAATGAAAGCAGAAATAATTACAATTACAAAAATAAGTAAAATCTTATATCCATACACAAGCTTGAATTCTTAAAAAGAAATTATATACTAGTTAATAATATTTTCCAAATGGCCTAAAACACTCTTGAAATGCGATTAATTCACTTATAAAAGAATTTAGATTTTAATTTATACAAGTCCAAAATCTAAAATATATAGATCTACATTTAATCTTTCATTTTTATGTGTATTAAAAATGTATGAATTGAACAAAACATACGACACTAATATACTTTTTTTAAAAAAATTAAGATACATGTTTTAGTCCCCATAATTTAAAGTTTGTCCAATTTTGGTCCTTATAATTTTAATTATCTAATTTTAGATTTCGTCTTTCAATAGATCTTAAATTTAGTCTCACAAAATTAATTTTTACCGAAATTAATTAAATAATAATAATAATTTTTATGGAATAAAAATATTTTCAGAATTATAGGAAAAAT
Source organism: Citrullus mucosospermus (assembly GCA_030954485.1). Taxonomy (NCBI): domain Eukaryota; kingdom Viridiplantae; phylum Streptophyta; class Magnoliopsida; order Cucurbitales; family Cucurbitaceae; genus Citrullus; species Citrullus mucosospermus. The sequence goes on from CM062058.1 coordinate 20,493,645, forward strand.
GCTATAGGTAATAACAATAATAATAATAAAAATATAAGGACTAAATTTAAGACTTATTGAAAGTATAATGACTAAAATTAGATAATTAAAAATCTATGGATTAAAATTGAACAAACTTTAAAGTACAGAAACCAGAATGATATTTTAAAAAAATTAATGGTTTAATTTTCTAAAATAGTATTTTTAGATTTATTGAATCAAATGAACTTTAACAATTTGTCTAGATTCATCTTCAAAGCTTTTGATTTCTTTATTTAATTTTTAATTATTCAACTATAATTTATTGGAAACTTGCATTAGGGATACAATTATTCAAATATAATTTTGAAATTTGTATTTGGGATTTGGAGTAGGGTTTTTGATTGTGACTTCCTTACTCCAATAAGAATGTGTCAAATTTTATTATATTTCTCTTATTTTTTTCTTTCTTTTCTTACTATGTATTTAATTTAGCAACAATAAATATGGCTACTACTTTTTAACCATCATGATATTTTAATAGCCATAATCTTTTTCAAGTACAAATAGTCATAAATTTGGCAACTATATATTAAAAAACACTAGAGAATTTTTTTTAATTTGTTTTATCCAAACAGTATAGGGTGAAGAATTTAAATTTCTAACCTTTTGATTTACATTATACCAATTCAACTAAACATTTTTATTTATTTATTTGAAGAAAGGGGAAAAATTTATGTTTCTTGTTTTGGTCAAAGTCCAAAAGCCAAATGGGAAAAGCCCCATGAAACATGGTGTAGAGAGAGAGAGAGAGAGAGAGAGAGAGATGGGTGAACCATCAATTAAGCTATTTTAAAAAAGGAAAAAGAAAATGCTAAATTGCATTTTGTATATATATATATATAAATAGAAACTATTGATCCAACATGACTAATTACTCTTATTTTGATTAAAAAAAAAACATTATAAATTTAGTGTTTGAACTGGAAAATGAATTACATCTTTAAATTTCAAAATGTTATTTTAACATAATCATTATCATTGACAATATCAATTAAGTGAATAAATAATGTTATTATGTAGAAACATTGCTTGATTTGATATCTTATTAAAAGAATTACAAGAAATTAGATAGTTGACAAAATAGAATGATATGGTTTATAAAAATGAATTTGATATATTAGATTATGAACCATATGTACCAATTTTAAATAAATTGATAGAATAATATATATTTTTAAAATTAAAAAAAAAAAAAAAAAAAGTGGGGAAAAGAGAAAACATGAGGGATCATTAAAAGCTGCCCCCCTCTCAACTTGCACACCAACTTGCTGAAGGGGCAGTCTTATTCAAAACATATCAACAATTCTTTAGAGAGAGATAAATATGCAACTTGCAAAATAAAAAATAAAATAAAATAAAATAAAATTTCCAATCTTTTTTAAAAATAATAATAAAAAAAAACAGCTAATTGGATAAAAAAAATAAAAAAATAAAAAATAAAAAGAAAAGAAAAGCCAAGTTGCAAGTTGGCAGAAATAGTAGCCTATTCAAACTCTATTTTCTCTTTGCTTATTTCTTATTTACTTTTTCTTTTTTCTTTGTGTATAATTCTTTCAACAACAACTCTCTCCATTCCATTTTGTTCCAAAGAACTATTTTGTAGGTTGTACTAAACCTAACACATTATCCTCCACCTATTAAATACCATTACTTAATTTCATTATTAAATTTGGTTTCTACTCAATTTTCATTCGGTCATTCATGATGAACCACAAAAAAAAAAAAAAAACAATTAAATTTTTTTAATTTATGGATTTTTTTCTTCGTGATCTATATCTTATATTTAAATGGGATGAATTGTCATATCGATCCATACATAGTATTTGCTGGGATATAATTTTTTTTTATTATTTTTTTTATATATAGTTTTGTTGCTTTATAAAAGTAATTATTTTTTATTTAATTTAAAGTAAGTAAACCAAACTACATAGATTAGTTGAAGTTGTGCGATGATTTTTTTAAAAAAATCATTAACTAATTATATATATACTTGAATCATTTATTTTATAATATGTAACATAAAGTTTTATCATCTTCAAAAATATTGTTTATATTTATTGTTTGAACATGCCTATAAGATTTTGGGTAACTCATTGTTCTCGTGTTTTAATCTGGCTTTAGATTAACCATATTCTTAAATTATTCAAGATGATTTTGTTGGTATGTTTCTCTAGCTATTCACCTTGAGGGTAACATGGCAATGAGAACATCAATTATAAATGTGGTAATAATTTGTATATAATTAAAATTCTAGCTAGGTGATAATCTAACACGAGTTAATTTCAATCCATTTAGAAATATAATCGATGACAACTGTAAGCCATTTCTTTCAATTAACAATTTGTAAATAATAAAAATTTTAAAAATGAGATTTACTATAGACTACATACTTTGCCCAAAAGTATTTTAAGTTCATAGGTCGTGGATCAATTTTTCCAATGGTTTTCATCTAGCTATTTTACAAACTCAACCACGGTCATTACTTTCCTTTTCATTTTTCTAAAACCGAATTTCATTAAAATCAGAAAACATCCCAACAACCGAACATCAATCCGAAGAAAGAGGAAAGAACTCTATCCAAAAAGAAGAAGTTCCAAAAGAAGAAGCCAAAGCTACTAGATGATGATAATCATTGATTTCCTTTGTAAATTTGAACTAAAGTGATAGTATTAGATCATCAAAATTATGTTAAGTCTAACAACTTCCATTGACACAATTCTTTTCACAAAATATTCATACATACGTAAGCCAAAACAAGCCAATGCAATCACGTGATCATATCTCAATTCTATTTTTACCCCATTTCAATTCATATAAACAATCATCAATATTTTTTTAAGAATTATTTCTTAATATAAGAGATATATTTGATGTCATACTTTAACAAAAAAGGAAAAAAAAAAAGAGTATTGTTTCCTAAAGCCCCATTCCACTTTATTCTAAATATTCTCTCCCCAACATACTCTTAATTGATTAGAATCATAAAATGGATCCCCATACGAACATAGAGTTATAAGAGTCTTAGACACCTGGCCTATAACTATTTTATAGCTCGATAGGCTGTATGTATATTGAATCTAAAAACAATCCTAAAATGGATTGCAATTTTTAAATATTGTTTTTTAAAAAGTTCAAATTATCCATTGAAAATGAGAGAAAAAAAAAAAAAAGATTTGATTCATAATACATGTAATTAATTACTTGATACAATATAAAACTCTGTAACATTATTTTTTTAAATTCAGCGTCAACCCAAGCGACCTCACAGATTCTATATCCAGCTACCCAAAAAAAGAAAAGAAAAGAAAAGAACTTTTTTTTTTTAAAGCTCACGGCGGCGCCGCTCGGCTCCGGCGTGTCAGGTTCTCGGCGATCTGAGTCAGTGACTGAAGGTTGCATCGGACGATGGTGTCCACGAACACGCACGTGTCCTCCTCGGTGTTTCCGGGAGGAATATCGACGACGTACGATTCCACCACGACGGTGCCGTCGCCGGTAGGGTGGAGGGTCGTGACGGATCGGTAGTTAGAAAGTCGGTGTTCGCCGCCGACAACACTGAAGCTAATAATATGGCGTTCGTCGTCGAGAATCTCAAGCCGCTCGGTACTGTTGGCCGCTGGAAGGCCGGAAATGACGCGTACTTCACGGAGGCTGCCGACGTTGCCGTCACCGACGATGACGTCGCAGCTCTTGACGAAGTGCTTGTACGCCTGTGGGTTGTCGAAACGGCGGACGACGGACCACACGGTGGAGACTGGGGCGTCGATCTCTTGAACGACGGCGGAGCAGCACTGGTTCAAGGCAACAGCGTGGTTGTGGTAACGCGCCACCGCGTCCGGAACCGTGGTAGCGCGTGATGGAATCGGGCGCTTCAAAAACTCCGGCACGGCGGCGGGGTGGGTTATGCGGTGGGAGGCGGCAGAGGATTTAGGGGGATTGGGAGGCATTTTCCGGATGAGTGGGTTTTGTTTTTCCTCCACCGGTGGCGGATTTATATAGCGATGAAATCAGATGCGGCGGCGATGGCAGCTTTTCACTTTTTTTTTTTTTTTTTTTTTTTTTTTCTTTTGCAATTTGGATTTTCGGTGAAGAGAAACCGGAAGCAGTTTATGCGAAGTTCATGTGAGGGGCTGAGGCCAACTTGGATGAGGAAATGACCAAATTACCCTTATTTTCTTTGTTTGAATTTTCTTTGTCTTTTATGATAATTATATTTTAATTTCAATCATCAAAAAATTTATTTAATTTTTGGTTCAAAGAAACTTTTAATATACTCTATATTTAAATTATAAATTTAATATCTCAACTTTTATTTTTTGTCAAATAAATATATAACAAATTATTATAAATAAAAAAAATATCAAACTATTTACAAATATAGCAAAATTTCATTTTCTATTCATGATAAATAGAGATAGACATCTATCTGTATCTATCTAGTAAAATGATAGAAGATGTCTATCTAGATTTATCGCAGTCTATCACAAATAAAAAGTAAAATTTTGCTATATTTGTAATTATCTTCAACAGTTTTTCTATTTTTGAAAACAATACTTGAGTTTTATATTTAATAGACCTATAAGTCATATAAATTATCAAATAAATTTATAAAATTTCACTTTTGTGTTTCATAAGTCTTTAATTTTAATTTGTGTCTAAAAGATATTTCATATTTTTTTACATTTATTAAATTTTAGGAATCTATTAAATCAAAAATATAAAATTCTACGTCCTTAGAAAATTAATGTCTTAGTTATACACAAAGTTGAATTTTGTGTATTATAAATTTGCTAAAAAAAAATTCATTGATTTTAGAACAATATTAATATGCCATGGATTTTTTTTTTTTTTTTTTGACAAAAATTGAAAGTTAAAGATATATTTTACCTTTTTAAAGTTGAAGTACCTATTAGAGACTAAACATATGAAAACTCACGGGTTGAACTTATGTAATTAACCAAATTTATATATATATATATATATATATATAAAGCTTCAAAAATATTATTCTAAATTTGTTTTGGTTTGTTTTTGCTCCTTACCACAAGTAGAATATTCTCATTCTTTTTTATTATTTACTACAAATAGTTCTTTCTATAAATGTACATGTATGCATTTTGAGTTAGATATTCAAATATCTGACATTTTAAATTTAATCAATCAAAATATGTTGATGATAAGTTTTTCAATATCAAGATGATATTAAAACTAAACAAGCCACAATGTTTTTTTTTCGTATTTTTTATATGTAAACAAATTATTTTTGAAATTGTAATATTCCAAAACTATCTAAAAAAATGTAATACTTTATGACACATTCAAAATTTATTATTTATTTTGGATATCACGAAGAAAAAAATGGTTGTTTTGTTTTGAATTTTTAAAAAAATGTATAGAGGCATATAATTATGAATTTATTAATTTAAAAACATAAGAAGAAAGATAAATCCAAATTATGAACAAAATAATGTTTTAGGGACTTTGACTTGAGGTCATAATTGTGGCCTACTTGTACTTGGTAAAAGAGAGGACAAAATAGTAATTTACAGAATAAAAAAGTGCGCAAGAGGCTTGACAACCGGTAATCAGACTGCCAATTAGGCAATCAACTTGCTGAATAAAGCGTAATCCCAAGGATAAGATCAACAAATTTGTAATTATTATTCATTTTTAAGAAAATTTTATAAAAGGGTTTATTAAATAAATGTCATAATTAAAATATTATGCCAATTTGGAGAAATCATCCAATCCTATATTTATAAATTAATTTTGTCATGTTCATCAGAAATTAAGATTTTAATCATATTGCTCAACTGGTTGGATATGATGTCTCTTTAAGCTAATTGTACGTTAAATCTTGATCTTCTCCTATTTATAATATAAAACAGATTTCTTTTTTTCTTTTTTAGTATTAATGAAAATTCTAAATTAATAATTATATCCATTTAAATTTTATACCTAAAATTTTATAAATGTCAACTAGTAAGATGGACCAAATCTAGGTATAAGGTCATCTCTTATATGGGACTAAATGCACATGGTTTAACCTCTTTTTTTCTATTTTTTTTACTTGTATTTGCTTAAGATATTATGTGCACGTGGTACATGTTCATGAGTTCGACATCGACATAACGATAAATTGACAAGATTGACGATGCATAAAAAAAAATGTTATTAATATGAATCTAATATAAAATAATAAACATTTGAATTCATTAATGAAAGGTAAAATGTCTGTTTATATATTTAACTTTATATTTTAATCCTTTTTTTTCTTTATTATTTTTTAAAAAATATTTATCAACATTGACATTTCTCTAGAATTGAGACGTAAATCTTTTAAATGAATGAAAAATGCATCTGCACAAAGAAATTGTTGGAACATTTTAAATTTTGAATTTGATTACATTTTTAATTGTATCCAATTTTTCACCACTCAAGTCTTTTCATTTTTGTCAAGAACATGTAGGAACAATAAAATATAATACTATGTTTTTGGGTTTTCCATGAATATTATTTACCTATGAGTCAAATAATAATAATGAAAATTAAAAAGGATGAACCTTTTTTTTTTTTAATTATTTTTAATTGATCAATTTTCTCAAAATGCAAGTTTTAGGTGTAGGAGCCAAAATGTGAAACCAAACATTGAAAGGCATGTGAGTTATATAAATAATACATTGCTAGTGGTTATAGGGTCATGCCCTCACTCTTCTTCAGTTTTAAGACTATGGACCATTTTTTTATGCCCATGATCCAATGATGTGACATCAATGAAGCTTTCAAAAATTTTCAAGTTTCTAATTAACTTATCTTCGTGTTAAATTACAACTTTTTAGTTCCTAAAAGCCTATTCGATAGAACATTAAAATTTTGTTTCATTTTTTTAAATTTACTGAGTTTCGTGAATATGCGTTTAGCAAAAGACAGTATGATTATGTTTTACAAAACTGTATCGAAATATTGTGATTTAGACCATGCAAATTCTAAAAATAACATTTTTATGTTTTTAGTGTATCTCAATTTTAAATTTGAAATTCTAAACTACGTTATTATATTAGAAAAGGAAAAAAGAAATCTTATCAAATATAAAATTTCTTATCATAAACTCAATTATTTTTATTAAACTAAAATATGTATTATATATCCTATAATGTATTATGTGATTTTACAAAATAATAAAACAAGTTCATAAATTACTTATTAATAGGTTGCATTCAACTAAGTATAATTCATTTTGTGTTTTATAAATATATTGTCAAATATATCTTGCAAAAACTGTTTAGATTAGAAGTTAATTCTTTAATATGCTACTAAAAAGCATGAAATATATATTTTGATTGAATTTATTATTTTCAAAATTCTACTTTCATTTATCATATTCTAAATTGCGTTTAATAACTTCTAATTTACTAATAGAAATACAAAAAAACAATAGATTTATTAAACATAAAGTTGAAAAGTTGGAATCTGATATAAATTTAAGTTTATATCTAAAAGGTTAATTTCATGTCTATTTTTCAATTTATTAAAAAAAATGAAAATTTAAAAACCTATTAGACGCTTTTTAAGTTTAATGACTTATTAAGTTAAACTCAAAGTGGAAGGATTTGTTAAACACAACATAAAATATCTTATATTAAACTTGCAATTTAATTGAGAAAATAATGAAAATTGAAACATGTCATCTAACCACATATATATAAACTGATATTTAGTTGATCCAATTATATGTTTCTTCAAAATATTTTTACAATTTTTCTTAAATTTGAAATTATTAAAAAAAATATAGATACAAAATAAGTTTTATTGTTAAGCTAAAGCATGTATAGCTCAATTGATATGTATATGTGATAGCGACCATAGGATTCGTGGTAGAAATCTTCCCACTTTTATTCTATTTAAAAAATGGTATATTATTCAAAATAGAAAATGTGTAATTATATGGAATTCAATAATCGGATAATCGTTATTTAATAGAAAGAGAGTAAATAGCTCTTGGTTAATAATTAATATATTATATACATACATTTCACACCTTGATAAAATAAAAAAAATAAAAAATGTCTACATCTTAAATAATTTTATATTTGAAGTTTTTGGTATTATATAATATTTAGATGCTTTAGTAAGAAGAGAGTGAAAAGAAAATATCAACTATTGAATGTGAAGGTTTTTTGGTTCATTATAACATTTCAACATCAATGGTCAATGAATCAATGGTACTTTTATTTACAACCCCACATTCCTCTACCAAACCTTAATGAAAGAAGAAAAATATTGAAAAATTAAACACAACATTGAAAGGAAAGAAAAAGAAAAAAACACAAATCAAGTAATCTTTACCCAAAAAAGAAATTGGAAAGTTATTAATTAATATTCAACACATAGAAATTTCAAGTAAAAAAGTATTAAAAAAAAATGCATTTAGAAAATGAATTTGATAGCTACTTTTTAGTTAAGATGTTAAAATCTGATCTGATATTAGTCAAAGTAGGTATAAATAGACAAAAAAAACTTACCAATATTAAGAAATAAAATGTAAAAATTATTTTAAGCAAGTTGTGGAAATTTATTTGTTGCTCTTATGATAATAATTTAAGTGGGGTTGAATTCAAATGAATAATTTTATATTATTCTATGTCATAAAAATTCAAAATGAGGAATCCATCTTTTAACAACATGAGGATGAATAATGAAATAAATATATAAATTTATAGGCAATTACCTTGGTATTAAATTTTCATCGACACATCAAATCGAACGTAACTTAATTGCATACGAGTGCATTAGTAACCATAAGATATTTGGTTAGAATTTCATTACCCCCAGTTTTACTAAAAAAAATATTCTTCAACACATCGACTTTCCATTATTTAATAAAAAAATTCATGAAACATAAAACATTTTAAACTTGTTTAAATGTGTAAAAGATCTATTTACTAATTTAATTTTGAAAAAAAAAAAAAAAAACTCTGGTCCCTAGATTTTGGGAATATAGTATGATTCTTTTAAACTAATTAAAATACATGATCACTAAAGACTAAAAGCAATTTATGAAATGTCGAGGTTAAAAGCGTAAATCTTGACACCAGGGTATCAAATTGAAATAAAACACAAATCTCAAACATAAAATTGCAACTATTTAAAATGTAGAGACTAAATTGAAATTAAACTTAAAATTTTAGAACTAAAAGTGTAAAATTTTGAAACGTATTGAGTAAATGAAAACTAAATCGAAATCTTAGGGTTTAAAAATGTAATTTATCCTTTAATTTTTAATATATTTTTAAAAAATAATCATCGATATTGATATTTTAGTTTGAATTTTAACATTTAAATTTTAAAGATGAGAGACAACATATGACAATAAAGTTTGGAAGTATTAATAAATATTTCTGATTCTTTGGAAGCCACCAATTAGCAACAATCCTCTTCGGGATGGAAAGGTTCTTAAAAATATATTTTTAAAATAAAATATTAACATTTTATTGATATTTTCCATTGTAACGTCGAAATTTTAAATATGCTTGACAATAATAAGGTTTGGAAGCATGCATTAATAAATATTTTTGAACTTAGCATCAAAGTTTGATTCCTTGGAAGTCACCAATGGGCAATGGCCCTTTTCGTGGTGGAAAGGGCAGTGAGAAATTCTAGAGGACATGACGATATTTAAACTTTACCTTACACTTAATTATTATAGTTTTTTGCTTCAAAAAATAATAATAATAATAATAATTAAAATTGCATTGAATTCAGATATGCAATTTCCCGCTATAAATTGCCAAAATTTCTGTATTTTTATTTGTTTAAAAATTTTGTAGTGGAATGACCGAACAATTCTTTAGAGACTGTTTGGATTGATTTGAGAAAAAAATGGTTTTCAAAAAATATATTTTTGTTTAAATTTTTTTTATAAAAAAATATTTAAAATATACTTCAAAATCTATTTTTAATGGTTGTCAAACACTCCAAATTTTTTTCTAAAATGACTTATTTTTTAAATTAAATACTTGAAAATGCATTTCAAACACACCTTAAGAGTGTTTTTGTAATTTCATATTATTAGTAAGTTTTTGCTAATAAAATTATCGTAATTAACTATTTAAATTTAATTTAGAATCTTTTGGAGACTTAATTTATGATAATTGAGAGCTATTAAGCTTAATTAATTGATATAATTTCTTTATCAAGGTCGATCTCAATGCTTGTTTTCATAGGTTTATTATAATTCTATAAAAAAAATAATTACTCTTAATATTTGTAAGCTAGTTATATTTATGTTTATTTATTTGAATATTAGAGGGAATAATGAATATAAATACAAGATTATTAAACTTGGTGGGACTGTGATATTAAGTGGATATAGGGTATAGTTATTTACAATTTTGGTACTTAAACTTTTTGTCATAAGTTTTTAGTTAAATTATCAAGAAGTTAAAACAAGAAAATTAGGGATTTTGAAAATATAAGAATTTAAATTAATTAATTAGTACTTGTTTAAAACGGGTACATAGGACATAGGAAGAATCCTAGTAATAACTTTAAGTTAACTTCACCCAAAGTTTAGTTTCCTTAACCTAACCTTTTGAGCTTCCACCCAAGGGTAGTTAAGAGTTTAGGCGGGGGAATTGAAGAGCTAAAATCCCATTTTAGGATTTCTTGGTCGTGCATGCATGGAGGAGGGAGAAAAAGATGTTTGCTCACTTTCCAAAAACAACATTATTGACTATTGATTATAAGTTTCCCAAGTGCCATATCTTTTATCCTTCAAGAGGGCCTAAAGAAATCTAAAAATTTATTCTCTAACCCCTACCCTAGTGTTGTAAATCACACTTTTTAGAGGGAATATTGTGTATTCAAAATTATTTTAAGTAAGAATATTGTGTATTCAAAATTATTTTAAGTGGTCTTATTGATTTCACAAGATTGTTCAACGACAACGTTAAATCAGTAAGAAAAACCCTTTACAATCTCCGTTTGGAGTGAATCTTTTCCTTATTTATTTTTGTAGACCCTAAGCATGTTCATACTTCTATATTCAAGCATTATCTCAAGCTCTTTAGTTACTGAAGGTTTCCTCCGCCATCATTACAGTAGAAAGGAAAACGCATCAAACATACTCTTATAAATGATTTAGATTTCAAGCTTGAGGTAAGTGGATTCTATCCTAAGTTATTGAATTAAGTGATTTTGTGATATTGTCTTGTTTATCTATAAGTTGTATTGTTATTTAATAAGTAGTTTACCACTATCAATGGCTAATTGAATGATTTATAATATAATTGTTCTTTTTTTTTATTATTATTATTGTTGTGATTGACTCTTATGAATAATTATCTGTCGTTGAGTTGTTTCCTTTACTTAATTGTGATGTGTTGAATCAGAATTTGACATATTATTGACTATGAGTGATTTCGATTGCGTTTCTTTGAAATATGTTTGATTGAAATGGTGTTTTGTGATATTTAATTGATGCTTGAGAAATCACATGTTACAAGGTGTAATTTTCCATGATTTTCTACTTCTCATGATTTATATTAGCATATTGATTAGTAATACATGTTTAGGTTAAGCATGACATTGTTGTGTGTTATATTGCATTGAAGTTTAGTTAGTAACCTTATGTGTCATGGAATTAGGTAAGAATATGTTATGCATGAAATACCCAAATTTAGTAATTATGTTATGCAGCTAGATGTATTACATGATTATTGATAGCACCGAAAATGTGCTATCTAGCTCTGCTTAATTTGAAGTTGTTCCTAAATTTTAAGTGTTTATTTGGCTATTTGATAGGTTTCAAACACTTGAGAGGTAGAACCGGACGTTAGAGCTTAAGTGGAGCCAAACCGGACCAAAACGAAGCTTAACTACATCAATCGGGAAAGAGAGAGAGGCAAAATGACCATTTTGCCCCTAGAGTCACAACGCTTGTTCCCAAGAGCTAGGATTTTGGAGAAGGTCCTTAGCGCTGGGGTGCTATGATGTCGTTCACGCAAAATTTTCGTCGATGCCATGGCGTTGCCTTATAGCGTCGCAACACCATCACGGTTTTATAAGAAAATTTCCAATTGCTTAGGTTATTCCATCTCACCACCAGCCGACTCTTGGACGATTTCTGATGTAAGCTTTTTTGGCATCGCTTCAAAAAGACCCAATCAAATCATATTTATAATTATAATGATCTGTACAACTATTACTACTTAAGCGTAATGCTAGTGGCAAGATCGAGTCGATCCGCAAAGATTAGCTTCTCAAATCTAACTATTTAGTTAAAGCAATAAATTTGGGGAGGAGGGGGGGTTGTGTGGTTTGAGATTTGAATATGCATGAAAATAAAGTGCAAGAAAAAAAAAATGATAGATGTGCAATCAAACGAAACATTCTAGTTTAGAGGAACGGAATCATCCAATATAATTTTGATCATCGAATTATCAAAGCATGATTTTAACTTCTTATCTATGCCTAGCCCAATTGATTAGAAAGGCTAACCAATGGTCCAAAGTATCAGATTAGCAAATTTGATTAGATGAAACTAATCAATTTAACTAACCGCATTACGCTTTAGGGATTATGCTAGGATAAATTTCCAATTGGAAAGACCTAATTAGAAATTCAATTTGATTTCCCCTAGGTTGATAAAATAATGCTCTTCGATGTCGACCACAAATTACATGTCACATATTATGTGTTAATCTAAAGCATTAAATTGCATAAACAAACATTGATTGTCAATCAATAGCAAGAAAATGTAATTCATAATTAATAAATTAAGAGTAAAACCCATAGACAAGAAATCTCAATCATATTATCAAAATACTCCAAAAAATTCAACAGGTTCCTCTAAAATCCTTTAAACTAGAAAAGTATAGATCTTACCTTCCCATAGTGGCGGAAAAGATAGAACCCAACATTGTTTTTGCTTGATTATAGGAAGAAGACGAAAGAAAACCTAAAAACTAATATTGTAAATGAATAGATGGCGGAAAAACAAAAAAAAAACAAGTGGTCATATGCCCAACACGGCCAGGGATCAAAAGATATGACCTAATTATCGAAGTGTAGTTTTTGTATCTGCGCGAAGCGCCGCACGCTGTCAAAATCGATTGTATGTTGTTTTTAGCACTGCGAGAGGTCTTTTAGGAGCATTTTAGCTCTGTTTCATTAGAACTCCAAATTGGTCCATTTTAGCTCTGTTTTCTTCCAAAATCTCAATTCTACCTTTTAGGAACTCGATACCTACAAAATAACATTTTTAACACATTAAATAGTACAACAATCTCGAGTTAAGTTGAGGAAGATAGTACATTTCAGGTGCTATCAAACACCCCCAACTTAATTCTTGATCGTCCTTAAACAAGACAGAAACACACATCAAAATCAAATGTTTGCCCGACTACATAAATCATGACTCTAGTCTTGATGCATTTCAAGAACAATATTTGCATGGAAGGAAATCACACAAGTATATTCAATCAATGAGTCGATTTTAAAAACATTTTTAGCCTATTCATGCATGAGAAAATGCAAAGCCCTTCTTCTTAGACCATAATGAACCTGGAAAAACTTTAAACTACCCTCAATTTGTTTTCCTCCTACACTGACTCAAACATTGACTATCAAGTGCAAAAAAAATCAAAGTGGCAATATGTCAACTGAAGCGCCTGAAATTAAACTCTCAGAACGTCCTAAACTTGCATTCTTTTTACCTAGGGGCATTAGCTTTCACACACACATCACTGCAGGAAACTATACTCACTCTTTTCTCGTGAGTGTCCTAACTAATCACAATGAAGGCAATTTTTCCACCCCTAGTCATGCATACACATTACAAGTCCATTTTTTTTTCTTCTTTTTGTTATTCTTTTCAGTGCAAATACATTTGATCAGCTAATTTTGTTTTACTAGGCATATAAATCATTTTTCTTCCTTTGTATTACATTACAACCTATCATGCAAGACACTTTCTAATCAGTGGGGCCTTTCGGAGTGACAACAAAAATATAGGCTGATAACTCGATTCTTTTTGAGTTTTATGTCCTAAAACTCGTGGTTTGTAAACTTAGGAACTTATTCTCAATAAAGATGTTATCAAGATTTATTCAGTAAAGATGTTATTGAATATGTGAATTGCATTTATTAAATCCAAAAACTAAGAACCCTTGGCTATAGTTTGAATACTTAGACATAAAAGTGAATCAAGTTTAGGTAATAGCCAAAACGGTCTATAGTATAGGGATAAGGCTAGGTACCTTATCCTAGGACATTATGGATGCGACCCACTTTGTATTTGATACAAACAATGTGATCCTATATTGTTCATGTGGAGACATGAGAGTGGAGGTATCATATGCAATGAGTTTGAATAAGACTGGACCATAAAATAATCACTTTTACTTTATAACTTCGTTTACTGTTAAAATGATGACCTAGGTAACTCGATCTTAATCTTGAGCTAACTATGAACTCTTGTTTATTTGAGATTATCCTTTTAATCTGCATGGGTGAGAGTGACTCATGTTTGCTGACTCAATAAGTTTTCCATTTTAAGGATAAGACCACGTAAATAGCTGAGGACATAGTCTTGGAATTCATTCCTACTTAATTCTTTAGTAGAGAAGTTGTTCCCTTAAGTACTAACTCCAAGTCTTGAACAAGAGGCCCCACCCTCTCATTGGCCTGAGAGGGACTTGGTTTGTTGGTTGGACCATAAACCAATTGTTCATCAGAGGATCAGTGGGACTTAAGGAACAAGATGTAATTACATGGGTAAAACGGTAATTTTGACCCAGATGTAATTACGAACAACTTTTGAAGAATCGACTTACTAATCATGGTTATATCAAGTGGATAGAAATATATCTACAGTGAGGAGAGTGCAACTACTGGGCTATAATGGAGTCTCCCGGTAGTTAACAAATGTTCATTAACTATGTTAAAGAGTTTAGCTGGTTAATTTTGGATCGTTGGAGCTCATGATCTGTAGGTCCATTAGGTTCTCTTGTTAGCTCATGGACTAATACTTAGAACAGTGTGATGAAATAATTTGAAAATGTTCAAATTCGTTTAAGGAGCAAGTTTTACAGTTTATTCGTTTTAATTATGAATTAAAAAAATTTGGAGAGTTGAAAATATTTAAATATGATTTAAATATTAATCGGATGAATAGAGATTCATCAGGTTGGAAAAACCGGAATAAGAGAAAAAATTATTAATTTAATATTTAATATTAATTCAATATAATTAATTATTATTTTAATTAATTTAATATTAAATTAATATTATATAAAATTAATTAGTGGAATTAATTTTGAATTGAAAATTGGAAAATCATTTTTGAATTTGAGAAATTCAATTTAGTGGTTTTTTCCAAGTTTTGCATGTTGAAATAGGAGGTGTGTTTTTCTTAAACACCATTAATCTCTACTTATTCCACCTCCTAATTGAGTTCGTTTATCACTAAATTTGTTGTTAGTTCCATGGCAAATTGGATTTGCATGTTCTCTTCTTTATATAGAAGAAAGAAAGATGGAATTGGGGTTAAAGAACTTGGTGAATTTAAAATTCTCAAAAACTTAAACTCTCCAAGACTCTCTTTTTCTCTCAATTTGGATCCCACAATCCGTTCAAAGGCCAAAGAATAACGAGGAAGATACTTTTGGTGGTTCACGAAGTGTTTGTGATCAAAATCTTGGAGGAATTTGATTCAATTTTGAGCTACAACAAGTAAGTTATAAACCTCTATTTTTCAGTTTTAGAACAAACATGTTTAATCTACAAAATTGATGTAATTAAAGTGCTTTAGATCCTAATTGCTTCCGCTTTTATATTCTTAACTCCTCCAATTGGTATCATAACATGATTAGAGCAATCAATTTGCATTCATTTGAGCTTGGTGGGGTGTAATTTCATGAGATGAATGTTGTGGTTGCTAAAATTGGAAATTTTCTGGTTTTGGCATATAATTCAGCTTTGTTATTGTGTAATTATTGTAATTGGTCGCTTGTTTATGGCCTTTAATGTGGGAAGAAGGATCTGTAATTTTGCCAAAGTCATTATAGTTGATCATATGTTGTAATTTGAAGAAATTAGAGCAAGGACCATTTTTTTCTAGAAAACACGCGCAAAGAAGGAGAAATAGTTTAGGCGACCGGTTCGGGTGGTTCAAGGCTGGTTTGGTCTGGTTTACCTATAGTTCATTCGGTTCAACTTGTTTTTCAACTTTTGAGGTTCGGTTTGAGTGATTTTCTCGTGGTTCGAGTCGGTTCGAAGAGTTTGGGGTCAGTTCGAGGGAGTTTTCTAATTATTATTGTAATAATTTAGCTGTTTTAAGCCATTAGATGCCAAAACCAATCCACTTTAGTGTGTTTAATTAGTTATGTATTTAGAATGTATGTTTTAGTTAAATTAGATTTATTTGTGCATAAAGTATGCCACATAGATTTAAATTCCCACCATAGGATTAACATGTTTCATGCATCTATGTATGCTATAAAGTGTTATAATATATAGTATGCATGTTATTAGATTTCATAAAATTGATCTAAGTTGTTATATTATTTTATGAGATGTTTGTCATAGATGGTTATTCTTTTTTAAAGAGTTATAAAAAGAATTAGACATTTAAAATCTATAATAAAGATAAAATGCATGTTCACTTAGGGTTAACAAAACCTATAGTAGGTAGTTAACTTATAACACAAATGTTACAAACATTCACCCGACAAGATCCTATCTAAGGTTGGAGGTATTTAAGTTGACGATTTATGGAACACCTGCTACCTGGGGATCAAACTGGTTCTTGAATTTATGTTTATGTATAAGAGTTATACTTGGACATAAGCCTAGATTTAGGTTATATTTAATTAGTTGACATATAACTAAGTAAAGATACCCAATATACCAATTAGAACACTTTAGTGGGAGAGTTATATATATGATACATTAGCTCTCACGTCCCTAAGAGTTCACACCGTGAGATTCTTGCTTAGCTTCGAGTCGCCCTGGGAGTAGCCTCCATTCAAAAAGTGTTTGCATAAGTCAATAACAAGGTGAATAGGGGAAGTAGTTCATAGTAAGTGGGTGAAGGGAGTGTGTCAACACATCGTACGATCTCTTCCATTAGGTTGCACCGTGAGATTCCCATGATGCACATGCTAGTCGTTTCCTACCATGAAAACACCATTAGGAGGGTTGTTCATTTTCAACATTCATTTTCCCTAAAAAAGGTTGTTGATTTCGATCTTTGAAATCTGAAAATGGAGGGTCACACTTACAAAATTTTACTAAGTGTTAGTAAGTATTTTTGTCCAAATAAATGATAAATAAATACTATAGGAATAAGAGTTATTATGGTAAAAGTATTTAATCAAGAATGTCTTGATTTAGTGAAGGAGCAATTAACTGCCCCTCGGTAGCAATTATTCTAACTCACTAAAGTATCATTGCAAGAGAATAATAAAATATGGGTACATTATTACTTGCTATGCCTGGTTGGATTATAAAGTAAATTAGCAATTCATATTTATTTTTCCAGCAATGGCTAGTTCGTTCATACTACTACTTGCTTTTGAAAAACTTAATGGAGATAACTATGGTATTTGGAAATCAAACATGAACACTATACTAATTATGGATGATTTGCGGTTCATTTTAATGGAGGACTGTCCTCCAACTCCTTGCTCAAATGCAAACTGAAATGTTTGGGATGCATATGACAAATGGATTAGGACTAATGATAAGCCCGAGTCTACATCTTGGCAAGCATATCAGATGTGTTTGTCCAAGAAGCATGAGAACATGATGACTGCTAAGGAAATCATGAACTCACAGTAGGCGATGTTTGGACAACCGTCCTTATCGGTTAGGCATGATGCTATCAAATACGTTTACAACTTTCGCATGAAATATGGAACCTCTGTTAAAGAACATGTTCTGGATATGATAGTTCACTTTAATATTGCGGAAGTAAATGGGGCTGTCATAGACAAGAAGAGCAAAGTTAGCTTTATACTAGAATTTATTCTGAACAATTTTCTACCATTTCACACTAATGCGGTAATGAATAAAATAGAGTATAATCTGACTTCTCTTTTCAATGAGCTCCAGACATTTTAGTTCATGATGAAATCAAAAAGGACGTGAAGGGGAAGTAAATGTTATTTCTAAAAATTTCCCAAGAGAATCGTCCTCAAGAACCGAACCAATGATAGATATACCCTTGGAAACAAACTATTCATTAGGTATTTTTTAGTATTTTAATTATTATGGTACATATATATTTGATGTTTAGATAAAAGACCAATTATTTTGGAACGTGTATGTTTTTTATTTAGAAAAGTGACAAGAAAAAAAAATGTCAAATTTTAATTTATAAAAAAAAGAAATAGACCCACTTTTATTTAAAATTGGAAAAAAGAATCGATTCAAACAAATTGAAAATAAAAATAAAAAATTGAAAGAAAAAAAGAAAATGCCAAAAACAAAAAACCAAACTGATCCAAAGAAAACTAATCCATTGGTTTTGTTCTTTATTGAACATTGGTTTGGATCCCTTCTTTGTAAAATTGATTGGTTCAGTATGGTTCTTGGTTCGCCTCAAAACCAACAAAATCGAGCCGACTATCACCCCTAACACTAGGAAATTTGAGCATGCAATGCTAGATTTTGGGTTTGTTATTAACGTTATGCATGCTTCTATTTATGTTGAGTTTCAGTCCCACATGTTGCACCCTGTTGATATTTTAGTGTAGTTGGCAGACCATTCTCTTCTTAGGTTTGTAGGGTTAGTTAAAGATGTACTTGTAAAGTCAATGACCTAACATTTCCTTCTGATTTCCATGTTATTAATATGAATGTCAACTCGTCTTCTGCTTATTAGTTGTCTGTGCTATTAGGGAGACCCTTTTTAAAGACTGCTAGGGCAACGATCGATGTGGATAAATGGTCCCTAACTTTAAGGCACAACCTATTATAAACTTGCACTTAGATTTTTAATAGGAAAAACTTGAGTTTAACTAAACAAATTCTTTACATTTTCAACGAAGCATAATGCTAAATTCATATTTCTTTTAAATTGATTATCAACACAACACGTAGTGATATTGAGAGAAATATTTTAAAAAGTATTTTGAACTCATCTAATGTCTTCTCGTGACAGAACGAAATAACGAGTTATTGATTAAAAAAATCATCATGAATCTTAGCCAACTGGAGCAACAATATTCCCTGAAATGAATGTTGTGAATTTTAATAATTGTGGATGAAAAATCATGAATCTTAACCAACTGGAACAACGCCATTCCCTGAAGTGAATGTTGTGAATTTTAATAATCATGGTCGTGGTTGAGGTCATGACTGTGGTAGAGGAAGAAATAAGTTTTTTTTTTTTTTTTTTTTTTTTTTTTTTTTTTTTTTTTCTGTAATCATCGAAATTTTAAAGAAAACCACACAAAATGATGATTATAAAAGACAAACTTCACAAGATAAGAATTTAAGAAAAAATGGAAAATGTGGAAGCAAATTTTGCATACTGGGATAATGATATATTTTACCTATCCAGTATCACAAATTTGGCTGTGACAGACTTATTTGAATCTCCTGAAAAAAAATTTGGCACAATTGATGGAATAACAAGTGCTTCTTTTGATTTTGAGGATATCAAGAATTAATGTTGTTTATTTTTTAGAATCTATCTTTTATGTTTACTTTAGCTAAGGTTAAACTTTTATTTTCGAAGCTTCTTTTCTCTTATTGTAATTATTTTTATTTAATGAAAAATCATGAACAGTTTTCATATGTTGAGTGACTCAAAAATGAAAAATGAATATCTATGTCTGGTAGACTGTGCAACTACACATACAATACTTACAAGTAGAAAATATTTTTTCAAATTAATAATGCTGGAAGTAAAAGTTAATAGATATCAGGTTCTGCAAACCTAATTGAAGGTTTTGGAAAATCAAATATTATTTTGCCTAGAGAAACAAAATTTACAATTGCTCTAGTCAATCAAAGAGAAATATACTAAGTTTTAAAGATATGCGTTGCAATGGTTATCATATTGAGATTGATAGAAAGAATGAGATAAAATAACTTTATATTATATCTACTGTCTCACATGAAAAACGTATAATGGAAAAGCTGCCAGCTTTATCTTTTGGATTATATTATACTCATATACAAATAATTGAAACATATGCAACATTGAACCTGAAGTTTATGAATCTTGATATATTTACAATTTGGCATGACCGGTTGGGTTATCTAGGGTCTATGATGATGAAGAGAATTATTGAAAATTCAAATGGACACCTATTGAAGAGCTAGAAGATTCTTCAATGTAGTGAATTATCAGGTGATGCTTACCCTCAAGACAAATTAATAATTAGACCATCACCAGCTAAAGTGAGAATTGAATCACTTACATTTTTTGAATGAATTCATGGTGATATATGTGGACCTATTAATCCACCAAGTGGACCATTAGATATTTTATGGTATTAATAGACGTATCTAGTAGATGATCACATGTGTGCTTATTATCAAGTCGAAACCTTGTATTTGCAAGATTAGTTGCTCAAATAATTAAGTTAAGGGCACAATCTCTTGATTATACAATTAAAACTATTCGTCTTGATAATGCTGGTGAATTTACATGTCAAGCTCTTGATAATTATTGTATGTTAATTGGGATAAGTGTTGAAAATCCTGTCGCTCATGTTCATACATAAAATGGTTTAGTAGAATCATTTATAAAATGTTTGTAATTAATTGCTAGACCATTTCTTATGAGAACTAAGCTTCCTATATATGTATGAGGTTATGTTATTTTGCATGCAGCGTCACTTATACGCATTAGACCTGTAGCTTATCATAAGTACTTGCCATTACAACTAGCTTATGACTATGAGTCAAATATTTACCATCTGAGAATTTTTAGATTGCACTATATATTCCAATTGCTCCACCATAACGTACTGAGATGGATCCTTAAAGGAGGTTAGAAATATATGTTGAATTTCATTCCCCATCAATTATTAAATATCTTGAACCCTTGACGGGTGATGTATTTACTGCACAATTTGTTGATTGTCATTTTAATGAGACAATTTTTTCAACGTTAGGGGGAGGAATTAAGAAGTTGGAAAAGAAAATTACATGGAATGCATCATTAATGTCTCATTTAGATCCCTGTATAGATCAATGTGAACTTAAAGTTCAGAAAATAATTCATTTGCAAACTATAGCATATCAATTACCAAATGTATTATAAATGTAAAGAAAGTAATTAAGTCACATATACCAGCTACAAATGTTCCATAAAAAACTGATATCCCAACACAATAAGTTGTCATTAATGAGTTTGGGACACGCCAAAAGCGTGGTAGACCAGTGGATTCCAAAGATAGGAATCCTCGGAAAAGAAAAATAGACATTGGTAAAAAAGACTTGATTGAGGATGTAAATTTCCATGAAGAAACCTTGGACATGACTGATAGTTGAATTAGTGAAGAAGGTGAAATACCTAAAGATAATAATGAGATTTCAATAAACTATGTTATGTCAGAGAAAATATGGAACCGAACTAATGTAGTTATTGACAACATTTTTGCGTATAATGTTGCTCTTGATATTATATCTAAAAATGAGAATTCTGAACCAATATCTATTGAAAATATCGACATAGAAAAGATTGGCTTTAGTGGAAAAAAACAATTGAGGTAGAATTAAACTCACTTTCAAAATGTCAGGTTTTTGGACCAGTAGTCCAAACACCGTAAGGTGTCAAACTTATGGGATACAAAGCGAGACTAGTTGCACAAAGTTTTTCACAAAGACCTAGTATCGATTATGAGGAGACGTATTCTCCAATGGTGGATGCAATTACACTAAAATATTTAATTGGTCTAACTATGTATGAAAACCTAGACATGTATCTTATGGATGTAGTCACAACATATTTATATGGATTTCTTGATAATGATATTTATATGAGAATCCCAGAAGAATTTAAGATACTTGAAACATATAAATCAACTTTCGAGGAATTGTATTCAATAAAGTTATAAAGATTATTATATGGATTGAAACAATCAGTACGGATATGGTACAATTGCTTGAGTGGATATTTGTTAATAGAAAAATATCAAAATAATCTAATATGTTCGTGTGTTTTTATAAAAAAATCACAGTCAGGATTTATTATTATAATTGTATATGTTGATGACCTAAATATAATTGAAACTCCTAAAGAGTTTTCAAAGGCAAGAAAATATCTTAAGAAAGAATTTGAGATGAAAATCTGGGAAAATCAAAATTTTGTTTTGGCTTGCAAATTGAGCATTTAGCCTGTAAGATATTTGTTCATCAATCAACTTATCCAAGAAAATTTTAAAAAGATTTTATATGGACTAAACACATCCATTACAAATTCCAATGGGAGTTCGTTCACTGGATGTGAGGAAAGATATATTTTGACCCCGGGATAATAATGAATAACTTCCTAGTCCTGAAGTATCATGTCTTAGTGGAATTGGCGCACTTATGTATCTTGTGAATAATACAAGACCAAATATTGCATTTTTAGTAAATTTATTAGCTAGATAAAGTTCTTCGACAACAAAAAGACATTGGAATGAAATTAAGCATATACTTCATTATCTTCGAGTAATAATGGATATGAGATTGTTTTATTCAAATAAATCAAATTTTGATTTAGTTGGTTATGCAGATTTTGGATATTTATCTTATCCACACAAATCTAGATCTTAAACAGATTTGAAACAAACTATAACTGCTACTTCCTCAAACCATGTTGAAATTGTTGCAATTCATTAAGTTAGTCAAGAATGTGTATGGCTAAGATTGATGACTCGGCACATTCGTGAAACATGTGTCTTATCTTATAATAAAAATCTTCTAACGATATTATACGAAGACAACAAAACATGTATAGCCCAAATCAAGGGAATATATATTAAAGGAGATAAAACAAAACATATTTCCCCAAAACTTTTCTACATCATGATCTTGAAGAAAATAGTGACATCATAGTACAACAAATGTGGCGACTCAGAGATATCAAGTGATGTTCACATGAGGGGGAGCAAATATATTGTATTCTTTTAGGATTCTTAGACTATATGAAATATGTGCTCTTTTTACTTTACTAGGATTTTTTTCCCATTGAGTTTTTTCCTAGGAAGTTTTAACGAGGCATATTTCATACCTATAATGGGCATCTAAAGGGGAGTATTATAAATATTCTAAAATATTTGTAATTTAGATGCTCATGCTTAGTATTCAATGTGTCTTGTAAATACACCATATTAGTGTCCAAGTCATTCCACCTCCTACTTGCCAAATTGCCTATAAATAATTGCATTTGGTGGATTTTGTAGAGACACACATTGGTGAGAATTCAAAGACAGTTGGAGAATTTGAGAAATTTCCTATTTTCATAATTTCACTTTTGTTATTTATTTTATTTATAGTATATTATATTACATGATATTATATTTATTTGGTAATTGTGTTTCCGTTGTGCATCGTTTTGCACCTCAAATTTACAACAATATTGAAATTGAGTTGCAAAGATTAATTCAATAATCGAAAATAAATATATGAACATTTAAGGGTAATTATTTTAAATGACAAAATTGTTGAAAATATTTACAAATATAGAAAAATGTTAATGTTTATCAGTAATAGAGTCGATAGACAATGATAAATGATAGTAGTCTATCGGTGTCTAACATGTCATTTTGCTATATTTGTAGATATTTTGGCTCATTTTGCTATATTTAAAAATAGCCCAACATTTAACATATTATATTAACATTCTACTTTTCTTTTAAAAAAAATTTGAATAAATGACTCAAATATCTCAAACTAACTCAACTTGAATATTTCATGGTTGGGTTAGGTTAATTATTTGATAAGGACTATTTGACTTGAAAAATTTAGGGACAAATATATTTTTGGTCTCTAGGTTTTGGTTTAGCTTTTTAGTCCCTAGGTTTGAAAATGTTACACATTTAGTCCTTTAGTATTGAGTTTGGTTTCAATTTAGTCCCTAAATTTCAAAATGTTAAAATTTCACCATTGAGATTTGAATTTTGTTTCCATTTGGTCCCTAGGTTTCAAGATTTTTCGTTTTTAACATCGATTTTTCATTAAATACTTACTTTCAATTATTACATCAATATTTATTGATTAATTTAAAATAATTATGAAGTGAAAATTTAAATTTAATTTTAAAAGTGATGAAAAATAGTGATACTTAATTAATAGGATTGTTTTCAAATATAGCAAAATGAGTCAACTTATTTACAAATATAACAAAATATCACTATCTATTCGTGATAAAAATTGATAGACAGTGATATTTTGTTATATTTGAAAATATTTCCATCAGTTTTATCATAAAATAATTACCACAATTAATTACAATTATTTTAATTTTATTAACATGCATTAACACTAAAGACCAAAAATGAATATTTAGTTAAAGAATGACCAAATTGAAACAAAACTAAAATGTCAATGGTAAATTTGTAATATTTTAAAACTCATGCACCAAATAAAAACTAGACCGGAAATCGAGAGACTAAAATTAAAAATATAATTTTTTCCAAAAATTTACCATTAGTCTCAACCCGACTCGACGAACTCATAAACATCCCAGCTGTTGCCATTTTGAGGGCACAATGGTGCATGTACGACACGTCGTAATTCGTTCGAAACTGGTATTCCTTCCGGATCATCCAATTAACTTGGCCGACATGTAGTTCGTCAAGATAAAAAGGGTAAAAAATAAAAATAAAAACAGAAAACGTTGCAATTTAATTTCAATTTTCAGAAAAGTCGCACGGAAGAACGCGTGGAGAGGGAGACGAGACAACTTCATCTCTCTCTCTCTCTCTCTCTCTCTCTCTCTCTCTAATCGCCATTTCCTCTCTTGCGATTCTTCCAAATTGACCTAACTAGCTTTTAGCTTCTTCGTTAAGGATCGATTTCTACTGGTTTTTACGTTCAATTGAAGCTCGGAATGGATCAGATTATGAACAAAGTTGGCTCTTATTGGTTCAGCCAGAAGGCCAACAAGGAGATCGGCTCCATCGGCGATGACATTAATGTATACCCACTTCTCTCTCCTTTCACCCCTTTTTTTTCTTTTCCTTTATTAATTGCTGTATGGTTCCGTTTGCGTTTTCCTTTTGTTGTTTTAATTCGTTCTTTCATTTTTTTCGTTTTTCTTTAAATTTCACAATTAGGGCTTTTATGATGTCGGATACGTCGAATCATCCAGCTTCTGATATTCATTTGCTTGCCTTAATTAACACCTAGAGCTTTAATTTTACAATAATTTGTTGTGGCGATTTTTTTTCTGGACAAGAAATTTGGTTCAATGACCTAGGGTAGAGAATTTGAATTCGATAGTTTTGACACTTTCTTCCTGGATTTCGTGTTGATGAGTGTAATTAGTCTGATTTCCATCTTGACTGGCGGAGCGAGCCCGTCAATTTTCCCAATTCTGTTCGGGAATTTGCTAATGCGCCATTGAACGTCTAGGTTAGCTCAAAAAGCCCATTTGTGTCTTACTGGTTATTTGGAAAACGGGAAATTCATTAGGAAGAAGCGTAAGGCTCCCGCTTCTTTTGGTCATAATATTATATGGCTTGGAATTCCTATGCTTGAGGCCCCTAGGAAACCAGAGTTTTTGGTTGTGGTTCCATACATGGTATGGACTATTTGACTAGTTTATAATGGGTTCAATGCTAGTTCTTTCATCCAAGAAAAATAGTTACCTCTAGCTTTATTTTAATATAAAATTTGTTCAGGTTGAATTGTTTATTTTGTGCGTGGACTACAGCAATTTATAATTTGATATCTTCTTTTGCACCCAATACTTTTTGCTTCACTATTTATTAATTCATAATAAGCTTATATATCTTCCTTCACTCCTACTATTCCATTATCAGTCACTGTCAACGAGTATTCAAGGAGGAACTAGCTGGTTGGTTAATAAAATAAAAGGTTAGTTTTTCTTTTTTTGATTAGGTATTGTTTTTATTTTTAATAATATTATCACATCATGTTAAAGTTAATTCTCTTTTCCTCCTTTTTTTTTTTTTTTTGTTTTTTGTTTTTTGTTTTTTTTTTTATAAGAATGTTAATTCTCTGAATCTTGAATGTTTGTTCCTTTGAAAGTATTCTGGGACCTAATATGATATTTGGAGATTGCAATGTTTATTTTCTGGACTCAATAGCAGTACATGTCATGGTAAAGGCCTCTAAAGTTGTGTATAAATTTACAAGTTATATAATTCTGTATGCGGTTGCTATAACAATGCTAAAATAGTTGTCCTATTGTTCTCGTTTGCTCAGGACTACATATTATCAGTGTTGTGCTTAATGGAGCTATAATTTGATAGGATTCGTTAGTACATTATTATGATCCATCTTTCTTGATCTTCATAGGAAAAATGCAAAAACCTTTGCCAGACCTGCTGAAGGATTATGACTTGGCAGTGGGAATTTTCCCTCGTGATGCAACCAACTATGAGTTCAACGAGGAGACAGGAAAGCTGACTGTCTTCATCCCAGAAATCTGCGAAGTTGGGTATAAAGACTCATCAGTCTTGCGCTTTAACACCACTGTGACTGGATATCTGGAGAAGGGAAAGCTAGCAGACATAGAGGGAATGAAAACGAAGGTGATGATATGGGTAAAAGTAACCTGTATTACTTCTGATGGACCGAAGCTCAACTTCACTGCCGGAATGAAGAAAACCAGGAAAAGAGAGGCGTATGAGGTCCTTAGAGATGGTGTAAATGTTGACAAGTTCTAAAATGTGCGGATTTTTTTGGTTGGGTCTTTATGTACCTATAAAGCTTAAATTACCATTAGATTCTTGTTCTTGAACGTGTTACTGTAAAGCCGAGAATCTTTCCCAACCGTATATTATGATTACGTGCTATTTTCGTATGTCCAAAAGGCATTTCTGGTCGAATGATCTATAAGAGGGCTCAACCAATTCATGGAGATCGGATGTAGCAGTATATCCATTTCTCATTTCTGAATCTATACCCTTTAACTCATATCTGTAAATTTATTTTATTGGATAACATGATTGTTATTGGAATACAAGATAATTGTAAGTAATGACCTTTTTGTTTACTCCTGTTGTGAAAGTATTGGCAGTGAGTAAAACAAAGGGGGACAGGTTGTTTCTAATTGTTATCGTTGTGGAGATGTTGAAAGAAGGTTTTTGAAGCCTCATAAGTGGACCAGCAAATTGCAGCAGCAGGGGCATGGAACATCATCCTTGGAATCCATCCCTTCATCAGCCCACTGTAGCCGTCTTTCTTCACTACACAACCAAGTACGTACCCAATTGAACTGCTTGAAAATTTGTCGCAACCACATACTCCCTGTTTGTACAGTAAACCCCGTAAACAGCCACACCAAAATTTCCGATTAGAGTTGTTTGTAGAAGAGAGTTTTTTCTCTGATAATAAACAACTTGGAAGAAATGAGTTCATGATTGTTCAATTCATGATAGACTATTTAGTTGCTTTACAATCAAATATAGTAGGGTTATGTAATTATGGAGGTTTCAAGTATGCGTGATGGGTGTGTGCGCTTATTAGACACAAGAGTGTATCAATTAGTTGAACTAAATATATTGAATGATAAACAATAATGGAATTACTAGATTAGTCAAAGTGTTTGAGGCTTGGATTCTCCCAATCTTGAGATATTCTCAAGTCTTAATTCACACTCCAAATTACCTTCCCCTTCCCCTACCCTACTTGCTCTATTTATAATCTAAGTCTAACAAACTCTCTAACTAATTTCTAATATACCTCAACTTTGACTGGGTTTACCATTGAAATTTGCACGTTTATTTAGCAATCTTATCTTTCCTTCTTTTTCCTTTTTGTATATTTATGAAAAAGCTTCACTTTACAACTCTGTACCTCAAACAAAGATTTTCTTATTCCAAAGTTTATCAATCATGATATCGAGGGGAAACTAATAACTCTCATATATTTCATTAATGAGATAGAATCTCAATATTTAAATATAAATACAAGACTTAACTATACTTAAACCATCATGGTTAATAAACTATGGATGTTACAAGTAATAACTAACTACCATATCTAATATTAACTTCAGACTTCATAAATTAACTTAACTTATCATATTTGTTCAAGAAAGAGAGTATGTAATGACTTTTGTTCTACAGGCCAAGTTATCATTTAAGCTAATAGAGCAAAGACTCAATCATATTTCAAAGTTAAAGAGCTTGTAAGGAATGTTCAAGCACTCAAGAACTAAGATTTCAACTGAATTTGTAATTTGATTTTTAGTTCAACAGTGATCTTTTAGTCTATAATTTATACTCTATGAAATAAACTACTTATGCTAAGAAATTCGAGCATCTATAACATCTGATCTTTTGGTCTATGGTTCATACTTCGTGAATTAGGCTAGCTACACTAAGCTTGTGTTAGGGTGTGACTAAACTTGTAGTTAAATCTTAGAATTAAGAAACATTGGCATAGTGAAGAGGTGAAGAAGAATGAGAGATTTACCTGGCACTGCAGCCGAGTTTTCACAACGTCTAATGGCGTTGTAAGAGCAGCAGCAAGAGACCCAGCTGCCGCACCAGCCGTAGCATGAACAATCAGCCTCTCATCGTTGTCACTTCCCAGTGAAACCTCCTTCAATCCCCTTTTTGCAGCTTCATAAGTCGCAAAATACACCGCCGTATACGGTGCGTTCATCACAACCGTCGTCCGATAAGAGGCATACAGCGCCCCAATTCCTTCCTCAACCAAAATCCTCCTCACACACTCTCCCACCCCTTTATAAGGACTGCTCATCAACTGCAGCCTCTGTTTCACCACATCCATCGGCGTTATCACCGCGTCGCTCGTCACCGTCGCACAAACTCCAGCAATGGCGTGCGCTAATGGGTTGTTGTTATTTCCCATTGAAAACCCTTCTTTGCAAAACTCATACACTGAGAAATAGACTGCGTGTGCAGGTCCTGCTCCCAAACCCATTGCTCCGATTCCACGGTAGAGTCCTGCCGGACCTTCCACCTTCAGAATCGAGCCGAGTGCTTGTCGGACTGTTGACGATCCGCCGCCGAGGGCTTGTATTCGGGTCTTGAGAGTGTCCACTGGATACATCGCCATGTGCTCGACCGACCCTGCAATTGACCCGGCGATCATGAACTGCCAGAAGTAAAGGCCGTCATGGGTCGGCGGCGGAACTGAAACTTCAGGGCGGAAATCGGGAGAGTGCGAGACGCTTGTGGCCATGGTTTGAAAGTTCCAGAGATTGAAATTGGCGTTAAGAGATTTTCGAATCAGTGGATTTCTGTTTCAATGGAATGAGATTGTCGCCTTGCTCTATAGCTTTTGTGAGGTGATGTTTTTTCTCTCTTCTTTCTGCATATTTTTCATTACTGAGCATCATTTAATTCCTTTTACAAGTTCTGTAAAATATCTACTAAGATACGGATTTCATTCATGTTGATTCATCTTTATTCAACCAATTCTTTGCAATAATTCTGAGTTTATATAAAAAAAAAAGATGAATGAGACATGGTTTTGGGTTTGAACTTGGTGTTCAACAGAGCGTTATTCTTATCCTTTATCTTAAGAGAATCAAATGTCTTTCTGGAGATTCTATTGATAACACAGTATTAGATTTGTTCAATTGTAAATGAACTGTAGGTTTTAAGTCAGCAATTTATAACTTTAAGACCCAAAAGCTTACTCTGTCTGTCACCTTTTTCCCTTGTATAACTTTTAAGACTCTATCACTGTCTAAGACACTAAAGTTTAGATATCTTTTCTTTACAAGAAAGTTATTATGTTTAGAAGATTCTTGAGAATTGTTAGAACACAAATCTTCATAGCGAGATATTGAATTGAAAAAACACAATTGGGTATCTAATGTCAACAAGTATTGTGATCACTGATCTGTTTGTAATGGCAAATTGGCTGCATCCTTTGTTTTTCTCATCTTTATCTATTATTCTCAAGTCAAATTCAAGCAGCATCTTTTAGTAAGTTGGATTCCTTACTTAACTGTTAAAGAAGGTTCTCTCTTTTCCCTCCCAATGACAGTTTTGATTTCCTTCTCCTCCTACACACTATATTTCTTTCTCATTGATGAGAATTAGGATATGGAGAAGGGCCAGAAAGATAAGGTCATAAGGATTTAGGAGGCAAGAAAGCCTCGAGACCCTGGTTGAAGATTAAAGGATTGTTTCAAACTAAATTCCATCCACAAAGAATAGAACCAAAGACAAAATGGCATCAAATACAGCTTCTCCATATGGGGTTTTCCTGAATTTGTTGTTTATTACCCTATCTTAGCTCCTTGGCGTTCTTATAATTTAGCAGATTTGACTCTTATTTTATATCAAAGAGAAATGAGTCGTAAATTTGTAAACTACCGTCGACAAGATTTGAACCTCTTTTTTTGGTCAAAGTTATGATGAGTCAGGCTCGACATGACATTTATTGAACTAACTACAACTACAAGGTGATGTTTGCAATGATCCCCAAAGGACTGTGGTAACACTAATAATAAATGTGGGAAAAACATAGGTAGATGCATAATTGGTAGATTCGTGCACTCATATATCAATCATTAAATTTTTATTCGTAATATAAGAAGTTTGATAGCTAATAGTTTCCTCCCAAAATAAGCTTTTGGTGTTACATTCTTGTCCAATGTGGTATCTGCAAATGAATGGCTCAAAAACAAGGACCATTTTTTTTCAAAAAAATCAGACCATCAACACAACAAGAAACAGACCAAAACCCAGACAGTTGTCATCTTCAACTGATGAGTAAAAACCAAACAAAAACCAAACTTTTTCTTGCAGATCATGAACAACATCAGCAAGGTTACTACAAATGTTGATGAAACTCGAAAAGCAGGTATCGATCCAAAGCTGTTCTCATCATCTGATGAAAGGGAACAAAGGAAACACATCAATCAAAGACAAGCTTTGTGATCTTGAGTAGTTGAATGAAAATTTCCACATTCCAAAAGTGATCCTTTTCCTTATTATTATTATATATATGAACATTCTGTGGTGCTGAGTAGAAGATGAAAGCAGTTTCTGTTTTCAAGTTGACTGGAAACAGAATGATCTCCAAGTTGAAGAAAAATCCAATCTGAAGCTACTACTTGTGTTTTCATGGACATTGTGGGAAGGACAGGATTGAATCATATCCCACATTACTTGGATATCTCTGTACTCTCCACAAGACTCGATGTCCTTGTAGAGGCTTAGTAATCCATTCCTATTGCCTGCCATTGTACAATAAGGGCATACAAAACATCAAACCCAACGAAAGAGAGACTGAAAACACCACGTATGAAAAGGGGTATTGCCAGCCATTTTAACCTATTTCTGAAACAAGTTAGAGAAAAAGAGATTACCTTTAGGCTTATGGAGAAGCTGTGAGTTCATTCTGAGAAAAAACAGCTTAGTGGGGAAGAGAAACGAGCGTTTGAAACAACCCCATAATCGCCATCTCTTCATCTTCCTCACCTGCAGACTCCACTCTTCAACCAACCTTTGATTATATAGTACAATCTCTCTCTCTCTCTCTCTCTCTTATTCTCTCTCTCTCAAGGATCAAAACCAGAGTTAATAAATAAAGAAGACACAGACGGACGTTTGGAGTATTATTCGTATCGCCTTTACAAGCAATCCCATCAAATCTCCAAAATCAGTGAATTTAGAGCTGAATTCAATTTGGATGAAAAACAGTAAAAAACCAAGAAGGATAAGACACAAAAAACCATGGAAATGAGGACCAAATACACTGAAAGTGGTTAATTTTGGTTCAAATTTAAGATGGAAAGAGAAGGAAAAGGAGCGTTTTGGGATATTTGAGGATGAGATGAAATATCAAATTAAATATTGAGTAAATGGCTTGGATTTTGCTTTCCTCATCTATCCTTTACATCTAGATTCTCTTCCATTAAAACACACTGTGGAAGTTGGACAATTGGGGCCATGGTCAAACGGTTGGTTGGCTTTTCTATAATCTCTTCTATTTGTGCTCTCTCTACGTATATATTTGTCCTTTTCATCTTTTTTTCAAATTCATATTTTGATACTTCAACTCCTTTATCAAAAGGGTTCTTTTGTCTCTATAATAGACGTAGTGTATAAATTACTTATCTTTGATGGATACGTTCGATTTTTTTAACTTTAGAGTTGGATTTAGAAGGTTGGGACACAGTTAAATACTGTTTTAGTTAAGGAGATTAAAATGGAACTGTTGAGAAGATAAGAATGAGATTTTTAGGTAAGATTAATGTTAATTATGTTAGTGGTAGTAGTAGGAATTGATCATGTGCAGCCCCTAACTGCCTTTGCTTTGACATCTCACCAACTGCTACCCCTTGGTTTTATCCATATTTTTCTCTCTCTCTTTGTGATGGGACTTGGATCAAATGGAACTTTGTGATTTGAATATGACTTTTAAGGTTTAGTGAACTCAAAGTCAACCTCAATTCCATGGAAAGCCAATGGGAACCACACTTTGAGTATCAAGTTTGTGACAACTTGGAGTTCGTATTAGATCTTTAGTCTAAGATACACTTTAATATAATGAACTGAGTAATTTAAATAACCCATCAATACCATGTGTTTCAAAGTAAAAATGTATATAAATACAAGTATATATTACTTTGTCTCTCACATTTGTGTGTATATATATATATATGATAAGGAGACATTTAGATTAGGGGTTCAAAAAATCCAATGACCTCAAAAACTTGTTCAACCCAACCCAATTCATAGGGTTTTGATTGGGTTGGTTCATGAGTTCACCTAAAATAACTCAAGCCAACCCAATTTATTATTAATTTTTGAAAGTAAGTTTTTTTAAATACTTATTATACAATTATATAATTTTTTAGCACTTTGGAAAAAGGTATTCATAATATAAATTGAAGTTGGATTGCCAATCTTAATTCAATATATTAAAAAAAAATTAAATAACATTTCTACATATTAACATTTTACTTATTAACATTCTACATATTAACATGTTACTTATTTTTAAAACGAAAAGTTAAACAACTTACCTAATCCGAACAAACCCATTCCAAATATTTCATGATTGGGTTGGGTTCAATATTTAATAAAGGTTATTTAGGTTGAAGAAGCTTACAACCTAAAAAATTGAATGGGTCTAAAAAGTGCGCCAACCCAACTTGATTCACGAACACTCCTAGTTTGGATAAGAGTTAGGGGTCAGATCCCTTTAGATGGAATCAAGTTTGGGCATCAGAATAAGTTATTTTCTTTATATCTACTTAGGCTTCTCTTATTCCCACGATTGAGGATTTTCTATGCTTTTAATTTTCTTTATATCTACTTAGGCTTAGTTTGGGATTGTTGGCAATTGTGCTTCTGGAAAAATTAGTTGGAAACAAAAGAAAAATAGTGTCTGTTAAATTTTAATTTTAAATTAGAAAAAATTAGCTATGGTATTGGGTAAATTAGTACTAAATTAGCGTAATTTAGTGCATGTTTGAGAGTGATTTTAAAAACTGTAGAATTACTTTTATCATTTTTAAAATCACTCATTTTTAATCGGTCAAAATCAATTTTGTTTTCAATTTTACAATTTTATACAATTTTCATTTCATCAAAATTATTTTTGAAGGATTAAAAATGTGTTTCACAATAATTTTAAAAATGACAAAAGTGATCTTAATTATTTTAAAATCACTTCCAAACATATTCTAAGTCATAGGTTCCAAAGTAAAAATTGGAGAAGGCGTGAAATTTGGAGAAGGGGTAATACTAAATTATTTAGGTAAATAAATAGTTTTTTTTTTTTTTTTTTTTAGTGGAGGTATGTCTTGAAAATTGAAATCCGTTTTTTTAACTTGCGCACCCTCTATAAAGTGGGATCCACGCAATGAATTTATGGGCAGCATATTTATTGTCTATTCGTCCAGTATTTATAATTAATTAAATTATATTGTTATCTAAATTAATATTTATTGGAATATCAATTCATTATTAATGTATTTCAATTAAATAAAATTTATATATGAATTTCATCAAACAAATAGGCATATAATTGGTTTATACAAAACTTTGATAGCATGGCCGTGTAGAACCAAATACAGTCATTTTATTCTTATTCTTAGACATTTAATATTCTCATCTTATCTTATTCTAAAGAATCTAGTGAAACCTTAAATTCTAGAAACTCTAGTCACCAACTTTAATTGTATTAACATTTTTTATGGATCAATTGGTAGCACTTTTAGGATTAATAATTAAGTGTATAACAACATTTTTTCAATAATTGCAAATATAATAAAATCTATTGATGATAGACTCTTATTAGTGATATAGTCTATCACTAAAATCTATTGATGATAGACTCTTATTAGTGATATAGTCTATCACTAAAAGACTTCAAAAGCTGATCTAAATTTTGCTATTATTTACATTTTTTTTCATTGTGCTATATCTACTAATACTTTGGGTCTAATTGCTATATTTGCAAATATCTCCATTTTTAATAGGCTTCTTATTTTCTAAACTATTGATAGTTGAATTTCATTACTACAAAGTTCGACATAGTCTAGGCATATTTCTAGACTCATTATGGGTGGTCATGTCTAGCTCTATATAAATTAGCTAATATAATGTAGATTATACCATATCATTATTTTGTAAAAAAGAACAAAAGAAAAAAATCAATTTATATTCCAAAACTTTGGTATTGTATCACTTATAATACCGAACTACTAATTGTAGTAATTAAAACTCCAAACTTTTATAAGTAGATCTATTTAGACCTTTTCTTAGAATTTCATTTAAAAACCAATAATGCATAGTTTATACATGTATAAAACTTATTTAAATGCAAAGATTAATGTAAATTGAAGAGAAATACTAAAATCAAAGAAATAATATATATATATATATATATATTTAATTGATATGAGGAGATTTTTTTTTACCTTTTCTTACTTTCAACTACTTATAAAGAATTGCGTGATGGTAATTTTTCTTCACACTTTTGGGAGAAGAATTTTTTTTTTTTTTTTTTTGAATTAGCTTTAGATAGAATTAAGTGAAAATAGGTATAAGTTATTGACAAAGAGTCTGAATTGATTTAGTTATAAAAAATTAGGTTTTAAATTGATACAATCTAGGAGGAGTAATTTGATTATTTTTTTTTTCTAAAAAATACAAATAAAACTTCTTTAAAATTATAGACCATTGGGAAGAAAAAAAAAAGGGCAATTTAATATCTTCTCAACCCACATGTGATTAAAAATGGCAAGAATCACAAACTAAAAAACAATACACTCAAGTATAGCCTAAAATGGTGAGTATAGGGGCCACCCATGAGATGATGTATGAATCACATTCACTTAGGTATAGCCTAAAATCCTTTGCTATATATCAAACATCTCATCAAAGTTCCATCAAATCCTCATCTTTGTAGGGTGGGTTGAGGGCAAAATGGAGATCGAATTATAGACTTTGTCCAAAATATATGGAATTTGATGGGAAATGTTGTTGCAAGATTGTTTACAATGAGTATACGTATGGATTATGGAGAGATAAATGGATCAATTATTTTCTTTGTAGCCATCTATACTTCTAAGTTTACATTTCTTCCATAATTAAATAGATTTAAAATTCTAACTTACTTTGTTTCTACGATCAGATGAGAAAACCCCATATTTTTTGCCATGATTAGACTTTCTTTCTACTCGAGGTTCCATCACATCCACATCGATGATGGACCCAAGGATGTTATCTTTCTAAAGAATAATTTCTCCTCATGCTTCTCATTGAGTAACTTTAATTGATGAGTCAATAGTTATCTTGATATTTAGGTACATGGAGAATTCCATTTACCATTGTTTCTATACTTGTTCCTTTGTTTGACTCTCTTAATTCCTCTTCTTCCATTGAATTATCTATAATAATGATATATACAATTTCAAGCTTAATTCTTTAAAATACCTAAAGTATATGAGTTTCCCGAATAAGATATTTGGGTTTCACGAATCTTGTATCATTTTCTTGGTTTAAGACTCTTCGTATACTTAATTATTTCCTGTTTTGATATATTTCTCTATTAAAAAAAAAAACATAAAATTTTAAACTTAGACAAGTATCTTATTCAATCCCTACTTTATGAGATCTCATCTCTAGTGTCTTTTGTATCCTTCAATTCAATTTGGCAATTTCAAGGGTGTGGATCAAACCGTCTTCATTGAAATGGTAATTAATACTTTCTATATCGGAGTATGCTTAAAACGACTAAATTATTGCTATCTAAACTACTATATTAAGTGATGAAAATAGTAATTACATAGTTCTTGACCAACCCATTTCAAAGCTTTTGGAATGTTAATAGCTTCATACAAAATGTAAACTATTTTCATCTTTTGACTCATCACATTTGGCAACACCCTTTCAATGTCCATTTCTCTTCTCCCTAAATCTAAATCTAGGGTGGTAGGAATAAAATTCTTAAATACTCTACAAAAATACTTTTTTATCCCTAAATTTTGAGTCTGATTTTTACTTTGTTCCTAAATTTTTAAATGTCATATTTAAGTTTAAATTTCCGTTTCATAATGATACATTACTCTCATTGAATTTTGAGTTTAGGTAGTTTAGGTTTAATTTGGTTTCTAGATTTTTAGTATTTTGCACTTTTACCCTTGTCTTTTCTTATTGATGCTCACTTTGATATTTGATGTTAAATTTCAGTTAATTAATTTAAAATAATTGTGAAATGAAGTTTTTTAATTACTTTTAATAGTGAAAGAAAACTAATGCTAATTAATTATTTCTTTTAAATTAGTTGATCAACATTAATACAAAGACAAAAAGTAAATATTAAAAGTTGAAAGTCAAAAATAGTGTAAATCTTGTAGGGATCGAATTAAATTAAAATACAACTCAAAAAAAAAAAAAATAGGTGACATTAGGAACCAGTACAAATTAAAATAAAAATGGTGTAATATTTAAAAATTTAAAAACTAAATAAAAATTAAACCCAAATCTTCAAAACTATTTTTCATAAAAAAAAATAATAATAATAAATAATAATAATAATAATAAAGTTATTTCTAGGAAGTCAATCATTAAACTCCACAAGTACTTTCACTACTTTATAACATTAACATCATTATCTTAGAATATAGGGCAAATTAGAAGACTGCATGTATTGAATACAGATTAGTTACACATAAATGAGAGAAAATCCAATATTAAACTTGATATATTTAATAAGTTAATGATATTCACTTCACAAGACTCTTCATCGTTAAAATATTTGTAAGTCAGCTGAATTACTAGGTGTCTTTCAACTCGACTAATATCGAAATGGTGTATGAAGTATGAATTTTTAATAAGGTAATGGAATTATAAAGATTCAAAGTTGAATATAATTGCAATTTGATAGTCAATTATACTTATAATCAGTATCTAGATTCCTTCTCTTATCCTTCCCTTTATTTCTTATGTACTCTGTTTAACAAAAAAGAAGAGTACAGATCCCAAACAATCAAACACGACAACTTAAATTTACATGGGAAAGCAAAACCTATGAACACAAAGCAAAAGAAAATCAAAAACCAAAAAAACTTCATTCATGGATAATGGAGTGTATCAGAATTGCCGCTTCATCTGTTGTGGTCACTGCATCCCCTGTTTCATTCATCACGAAACACAAGAATTTCAAATTTCTCATTACCCTGTTCATCTCTCAAATTCAATTAATTTAATTTTTTTTAATGTTATGTAAATACCAACCTTGAAGTGAAGCAGGCAAGTGGGAGACAATGTTGTCTATAATGCCACCTCCGCCGCCACCGCCGCCGTCCTTTTCTTCAACCGACTCAGAACCGCCGCTTTTGTCTCTTTCTCCTTCCCCCGTTTTCTGAGAAACAATAACGCTGTTTACAATCCCACCATCTTCCTTCTCTTTCTCTTCATCTTCATTCCCCTCTGCAGACACCATGTTCGAAATGAAATTCCTCAGAAACCCACCTTCCTTTTCTTCTTTTTCTTCTTCTTCCTCTGTTTTTTCTTTACTCTCCTCTGCATGTACTCTGTTCGACATGAAATTCTTCAGAAACCCATTTTCCTTTCCTTCTTCCTCTTCTTCCTTTGTTTTTTCTTCACTTTCCTCTCCAGAGACCATGTTGGAGATGAAATTCTTCAGAAACCCACTTGTCTTTCCTTCTTTTTCTTCTTCTTCCTCTGTTTTCTCTTCACTCTCCTCTGCAGTAACCATGTTTGAAATCAAGTTCTTCAGAAACCCACTTGACTTATCTCCATCTTCTTCTTTTTCTTGCTCCGCTTTCTTTTCTTCACTTCCCTCTGCAGACACCATGTTAGAAATGAAATTCCTCAGAAACCCACTCGACTTTTCATTTTCTTCTTCATCTCCTCCTTGTTGAATGAGATTCTGAGGATATTCATCTGCAACTCCGTCTTCCATTGTTTCAGATTTTCTGTTCCAGTTAGGGTTTGGATTTGGAATAGGGTCTTTCTTCTCTTGTATGTATAAGCAGAGGAAATGACGATTAGAAAAATGGAAGCTCTTTTCGGGTCACACGTATTTTTTTAAAGTTGTCGGATGGGGGATTCTTTTGACGAATAAATATTTGACGCGTGGATTATTTCGGAAATATTTATATTGAAGGTCGGTAGGATTTTTCTTCGATGTCTTGGATTCTGTGCCGGATCGAATCTGTTGGAATTAGTAGGCCCTTTCGTATTTGAGCCCTCATATGTTTGGGCCGAGAAAGCCCAACGTTTAGTTTGATCCAGTCATTTGCCAATACTAGTAACTAGTCAAATCTTTTAATAGCTTAAACCTAAAAATGATAACATATAGTTTTAAGGAATAATAAGATTCAAAGGTAAAATAACATTATTTTAATGGAATATTATGGGTGCAGAAAGTGCTTCACGTTGTAGCTAAAGATAAAACGATACGAGTATATAACTGACCATTAATTGGGGTAGAAGAAATTGGAATTAGGTTGTTATCTAAATTATGACGTGTGCACGAATCCCACCTTAGCTTACTATTCACTTGAAGCCTTACTTTGGCAATTAACGAACAAAATGCTACTCGACGTATGTAGCTAATAAAGTGGTAGACTTGTCGTCTCAAGTTTCCACTAAATAGAAAAAATCATCTCATATACAAATATGTGACATTATTCCCGCTTAGTTTGACACTACTTTCAAATAAATATTAATTTAGATATTGAAGTGTGTTGAGTACAACACTACATTATCATATATATATTTTTTGGATTCCATATGAAAACAATGGTAAATTCAACTTTGAGTTAGAAGCTAAGTATCCCATGGAATTTTCTTATGTATAAAATCTTGATGGACCATAAAAGGGAATAAAGAGAAAAAGTTGTTGAACAAATTTTAGATAAACAATCTTACTTAGATGCCTAACTCACTTTAGATTTAAATAGCTTGAGATTGGTACCTTTTTTGTACTACTATAAAATGTTACCTTTTTCATATATTATGTAAATACTACAAATTATACCATTCTCACTATCCATATATAGGATGTAAAAATTAGAACTTTCTAATCTTCCATTTAAACAATTAAAACTTCCAAACCTTAATTTCACATTTTTAAAAGATTATGCGAATGAATAAGTAGTATATCTTCATTCGTGGACCTTTAATGTTGTATCAAATAATTATTTATTGTTATCTCTTGAAATTAATTTACATGTGACATGTTGAGTATAATAATTTAGGATCATGTGGTATGAAGTGGTAATTAAAGTATATTAGGTGGCCCAATTTTTTTCTCTAGTTGCAAATTGATTCAAGTGGTAAATTGGAAACCAACTTTCTAAGTCCTAGGCAATACAAGTGATCAAGTAACGCCATGTATTAAATTGATTGAGTTAATGATAATGACTTATGAAAGACAAATATTTTAATATTACTAACTAAATGATATCCAATCCTAATGGTCCTTCCTAATTTATAATTCAACCTTTTGTTTTCGTTAACGATGAAAAAAAGAAACAAAATAATGTAATTTCAAGTTTAGTCCATAAATTTTTAATTTTGTGTGTAAAAAGTCACCGAACTTTACAAAGTATCTAATTGGTACATAAAATTTGAATCTGTTTCTAATAGATCTCTAAACATTAAAACATCTAATAAGTTCTTAAATTTTCAATTCTATGTGCAATAAGTCTATGATAAATGAGCGTAGCTCAACTATAATAAAACATGTACACTGGAACAATAAGTCATAGATTCAAACCTCCACCCAATATATCGATATCGTTGAACTAAAAAAACTCTAACATATTTGAAATTAAAAAAAAAAAAGAAAAGAAAAAATTACTTAAGATATAAAATTGAATATACTTCCAATAGGGCACAAAATTTTCATTTTTGTATGAATGATTTTTTTTTTAAAAAAAAAAGTCAAATAAGTCAGAAGAGACCTCCTCTCCTAATAACACACCATTGATAGTTTAAAGAGTTATCATTTTTTAAAGATTAAAAATTAAATAGACACACATTTAAAATTTTAAGGGCTTATTAGGATTTCATAAAGTTTAAGAATTAAAAAAAAAAAAGATAAAAGAAATAAAAAAAAATTACCAATATATATCCTCCGTTAAGTTCCGTTTGGATAAATATTGCGTAAAACTTATAACTTTATCCATTACAATACACCAATCCTAGTAGTTGACTGTGTTATTCCAACATTTACAAATCTTTAAAGTAGTCCAATGTCATGTATAGAAATGATTCTTAAACACTTACGAGATTTTAAAATTTTGATTGAAACAATTAGAAGCGGAATGGAATAGAATGATAAGGTAAATGGATAAATAGTAAGGCAAGTGGGGGATAAAGAAAAAGCAAAAAATAAAGCAAAATATATAAAATATAGAAAAAGAGAAAGGAAAGACGAAAGGCTCCAGATTTATAAAAGCACAGCATCGTGTCCGGTTCGGCATGATCCGGGATTGGGTTGCTTGAGACATAATGAGTCGCCTTGGCCGGTGGTCGGCCGCCGTAACGGCTCTGTGTGGTGTGTTGCTGTTGTCGGCACCGCCGCCGTCGGCGTCTGAAAAAGTGACCGTGTCAGTGTATTACGAAGCTCTCTGCCCTTTCTGTGCGAACTTCGTGGTTTACCATTTGGTGAAGCTTTTTGAAAATGGACTAATCTCCGCCGTCAATCTCCGGATGATCCCTTGGGGCAACGCCTGGATCCAGCCCGACGGCGCCTTCTTTTGCCAGGTAAGCTTCTCAAATCCCCCACGTTTTTTTACTTTGTTATTTCTTTTTTAAAAAATCTATATTTTCAATTCTCAATCAAATACTACCCACCCAAATAAGTTTTGAAGATTACTGTCCATAAGTTTAACTTATGAAAATTAAGTTTATAAATATTATTTATATTTATTAGTTTTATTAAAATTTAAAAATTAAGTGAGAGTAGTTTTTGAAAACTTATTTTTTATCATTTTGAAAGGGTAAATTGTGAGAAAATAATCATAATTTTTTAAGAAAAAATACAAAATAGTTATCTACTTTTAATTTTTAAAATATAACTTTGATTTCTTAAAACAATGGTGTTAAGTACATAAATTAATAGGTAGTAGTTGTATTTATACTCTTAATTTTTAAAAACTAAAGACCAAATGAGACTTAAACTATTGGAATGTTAAAATCTATAGGACTTGTATGGTTAAATTTTAAGAGTATTTTGCACTTTTTCTATTGAATATCTATTGCTATTATGATTGTTTTTTCTTTTGAGCAAGGTACCATGACGTATAAATTAATAATACATATGTTAATTGAGTTATGTTCATGATAATTGTTATTATAATTTAGTACTTGTGATATTTTAGATCAAATAAATGATAATTTTTAAGGTTAAATTAGGTTTTGTGTTTATATAGTCAACTTTTTAAAAAAATAAAATTCTTAATAAGTATTTCAACTTTTTGTCCTAATAAATCTCTAAATTTTTAAAGGTGTTCAGGAATGTTGAAATTTATTCGACAAAAACCTAAACATTTACAAACTTAATCGAAAGTTTAAAATTTTATCAAATATAAAATCAAATTTTATATCTAATAAATTAGTTAATTTTTAAATGGTCAAAATTATTGTTTGAATATAGTCGGTGGGGCATTTAATATTGCTACTCCCCAGAACTGCACTCATGCTGGTACTCCCATACCCATACCTCATTATAATTATGATTATTAATGCCCTTGTCTCTTACTTTACTAAACTAAATTCATTATTCAAAACAACTTTCTCTAACTAATCTTTAATAATCCCATTCTAATTTATTATTTTATATCAAATTACGTAACTAAATCGATTAAATTATGTATATAAAAAAGTTAGATCTTTCAATTGATATTAAAAGAGAGAAAAAAAAAAAAACTAAATATGTTATTGTTTGTGTGCAGCATGGACCAGATGAATGCATGTTGAATACTGTTGAAGCTTGCACGATTTCAATTTATCCCAATACAGTAAAATTCTTTTACCTTTTTTTAGTACAATAAGAGATAGATTCAAATCATAGACCTCTTGATCGCTACTAACACATTTATATTTATATTTATATTTATAAATATTTACATGTATTTTTTTTTAATATGCATTTAAAATCTTGCAAATATAACTTTCTTTAAGAATCTAGAATTTATACTAATTAATTAAGAAAATATATGTTCAAAGCAAATATTGCTCAACAATAATTGATTTGCCCTTTCATTGAGGCCAGAATATTCCACATGTTATACTAAACAAGAATTAAAAAATTAAAAGAAAATTATTATGGATATTTCCAAGTTTCATGAATTGAAATCTTTTGATTGTTAATGGATACTTAGCAAGATGGATAAATCTGCCAACATTTGTGTTTTGGTCTGTGAAGGAAAAACATTTCAGATTCATCCATTGTGTTGAGGGATTGACAGTGCAAAACAGACACAATGAATGGACGAAGTGTTTTGACATTGCCAAGTTGAGTGCTATACCAATAGATTGCTACAGAAATGGGCAGGGGAAAGTGGTAACATTGCTTTCTTATCATCTTCTCTCTCTGTTTCTTTCCTTTTTTTTCTTGGTTGAACCCTGAGTAAAGCCAATGAAATGCAGCTTGAACAAAACTATGCTTCAGAAACTACTCACCTCAATCCGCCTCATCGATTTGTTCCATGGGTCATTGTTGATAATCACCCTCTCCAGGAGGTCAGTCAGCTTCAATTTGAGCTAGTTTTATCCTTGTTCTTTGCCATGTGATTCTTTGAAATGAAGCTGTTTTCTTTTGTCTGAATCAGGACTACCAAAACTTCATGGCCTACATTTGCAAAGCTTACAAAGGCGGTGCTGCACCAGAAGCTTGCAAGTCTATACAACTCAATGACCGCCAATACCTGGAAAATGCCAATGGAGAAAGTCAAGTCTGTTATGCAACTACAAGGAGAAACTCAACATTTTAAATGCGGGCAAGGAGAGATCTCAAGATCAAACCAGCCAGAAGAGTAGATACTAGAGTCAATGGAGAAGTTTCTCATTTGAAATAACAGTACTAGAATATAAATATTTCAGTTTTAGAATTATGATAAGATGATGCTAATGTTTGTGTGCTAATTGTAATGTAGCCTTCGCTCAGGCAGTCTAAAAGTTTGGAAGTAATTTAAAATTGTTAAAAAAGAGATCAAGGGAAAGAATAGAACCTGATATTCTGAACTCTATCTAATGAAGCTTATGGAGATTGAATCTGATATCATGAATGGAAAATGATGGCTAGATCTTGTCCTTCTTGCTTTCTGGTGGCTGATGAGTTTCTTGGTTGTTTCTGTCCAAATTATATTCTGAACGATGCATGAATGTTTGCTGCTTGTTCTACAAATAAGTACTATTATCGTAGAATATTGTCTCAGAATTACAGCAGAAGTTGATACAAACAACATCCCATGATCATAATATTTTCATTGTACGATCCATAGTTATTAACAGATGTAAAGTGGAGGAAATGATACACATACTTTACTCATTTCCAAGGAAGTATATACATACAATGAGAAGGATTAAAGTTAATAACAGAAAAGTAACAAACTAACACAAGGTAAAACAGTAATCTGAACTAATTAACAAAGTAACTAAATAAGTCTAATAGTCATAAATTATTTTCAACGACTAATATGATCAGATTACAATAGATCATAGAATTTGAGTGGAATGGATACAGAGTTAGTTGCTTCCTTGAAAATCAAATATCCATGAAAATGAGCAACATCATTTACCATTTTCATGGCTTGGTGCCTAACATAGGACATTCTTTTCTTCAATAATCATCAAGGACTAAGGAGCTGTGATTTACAATAAGTTATCATAAATGACAGGACTTTAGAGAGTAGTCCTTTAAACATACATATACAACAAAATAAACGTTCTATTTTAATACCATGAAGTGAAGAAAGAAGGATCAAGCAATAGTAAGCTTCTAAGTCACAATGTAATTGATGTCTAGTACTATGGGGAATTAATCATATTCCAAATGCCATTGCATATATCAAAAGAAGACATCTTAGTGGGGTCGAATTCAAACTCTTGCACAACCCGTTTATTTCTGTCCACAATATCTGTAGTTGATTCACGTCAAGGTAAAATAATTGCAATAGGGAAAAAGAAAATATAACAGAAAAGAGTATAAATTCAGACGAAGGATACGGCCAGAAATTTTAGAC
The DNA here is from genome assembly GCA_030954485.1 of Citrullus mucosospermus. Classification (NCBI taxonomy): domain Eukaryota; kingdom Viridiplantae; phylum Streptophyta; class Magnoliopsida; order Cucurbitales; family Cucurbitaceae; genus Citrullus; species Citrullus mucosospermus. Next base: position 20,538,529 of record CM062058.1, read on the forward strand.
TGATCGTCCATGTTTGGTATTATATCAGTGACCGAAGCATACATTGAAAGCTTCCTTCTGCAAGAAAAAAAGGGATAAGAAAATATGCATCTATTTAGAAGAATGGCAATTATCAAGTTAATGTCAACAAAAGATTACTGAGACTTGAGTTGTCAGGGATCTTTGACAGCCACCCAGTTTATAAGTTCATAGTTAAAAAGAATACAATAATTGCAACTACCATAAATTCCGTTTTGGAATGAACTACAGTTCCATATGTGAAGGGCAGTGGATCCATCACGTCTTTCAACAATTGTACAATATAGTCTACTTTTGGCATAAGTCCTTGTGACTTCACTTTTGGTTTCACCCAAAAAGTCTCGTATCAATGAAAATAGTTGTCCTCACTTATATTCCATAGACCTCCTTTTCTAATCAATGTGGGACTTTGTTTGCATTCTTAACCCTTGATATAAGTCTAATCCACCTCGTTTATAAACAATGACTTCGACAACTTTTTGTACTTGGTAGTTTTGTTTACTAATCATTGTTACCCTTGTTTGTTCTCACTCTCTTCTTTTAGCAAACTTCAAATACCTTGTAGAAAAATTTCCCATTTTCAACGTAGGACAGATTCCATGGCTTTAAGATATGAAGAGGTTGGCATTTATCTATGTCATGGATAAAATATGAGCCTACAAAACGTTCAGTAGTTTAAATATTAAGCAGCCATCTTCATAGGAGTGTCTACTTTGTTAACCTTTCTAACCATAAGCAACCGATAGGAGAAAGAAAGGGGCCAATAACCTAAAATTTTTATACATAAAAGGTAAAACTTCTGTACTTCCAAGTTCCAACTAAAAATACATAAAAATCATGCTTGCCAGACAATACTTGATACTGCAGAATTCTTAAATAGATTTAAAAGTCACTGGAATTAGAAAATTGCTACGAAATTAACAGTTCATAATTACAGATGACAAAGCAACTTCAAAACAGAAAATATACTCACTGAGCCCAAATTCCTTGCTGCTCAAGTTTCTTCATCGCCTGCTTCCTTTCTTGAACAGAAATCCTTTGGCGTTCTAGTTCATTAATCTCATTGGTGACCAGTGTGTTGACGAAAAATCATACATAAATACATTAGGAAAAACAATCATATGAAGAATTTCACAATTAAACTTAATTTTACACTTATCTAATCTCCTCCATGAGCAAATGCCCTTTCCCAACCTCCTCTTCGAGTTCCTTTTCGAGAATCTCCATTTCATCATCCGCAACAGTGTTCGCTTTCGCCTCTTCTGTTTTCTGCCGGCATGCCTGAATTTTCTTCTCATAATCTGCTTCATTTAATAACTTGTTAAACAAATTAAATGAAATCAACTCCCATAGTGCGCGCAACCCCAAAAGACCCAAAATTTCTAACCTCAAAATGATAATAAATACAACCCATTTTAGAGAAACAAAGACAATATACCTTGAATTAAACTTTGAACACTACTGAAATCATCGTCACAAGAAGATTGAAGGGCCTTGAAATGTTCGAGACATTGATTCAAGTTTTGAACGTCAATTGGGTCCTTTAAGAGTTCTACCAAATCGTCGGCAAAAGATATGAACTCCTCGATGTCGGAGTTTGAGGAGAAATCTCCCATTTCTCTGAATTGAAGAAGAAATCAACAAGGAGCTTGCTGTGAAGAAGTAAGGGAAATTTGAATTCAATAGTCAGTGGGGAGCGTTTGCTTCGGAGGGGATCTTTGTTCTTAGGGCTCCCAGTGGAGAAAAATCAATTTTGTTTAGGCGCCAAATATCAATGCTTTTATGCAACAATTAGTGTCTTGGTTGATCGTTTAACAAATTTGTCGATATGTCCGAGTGGTTGAGGAGACAGACTCGAAATCTGTTGGACTTTGCCTGCGCAGGTTCGAATCCTACTGTCGAAAGGCTAATGGACATTATTAGTATTTTAAAATAATAATAAATGAGGCTTGCTCATTTAGTTTTTAGTTTTTTTTTTTTAATTGTGTTTTATTTTTCTTTTAGTGTTCGAATTTTTATTGGAATTTTAAAAACACTCTTACATTGTAAACAACAAAAATTTAGAATTCAAATAGGTAGAAGTAGTATTTGTGGACTTAATTTTTTTTTTTAAAGAAAAAAGATTCATGGTTATCACACAATGACTTAATTTTTTAATCAAATTCCCCAAACAAAAATTAGTATTCAAAATTAGTGTTTCAAATTTTTAAATTTGACTTTAATTTTGAATCAGTTTAAAAAAAAAATAGATAACAAAACAAATAAATTAATAGGTAGAAATAATAGTAAAAAAAAAAAATCAAATATGAAATTATTATTAAACTAAATTGTGGTTCTTGACATTTTAAAAATAACATATTTGTTTGATATGTCATAGTAGTCAAGGAGAGTTACTTAAAAAAAATAATAATAAGAATAATAATAACAACAAAGTTAAGGAGAGTTGGAGATAGACTCAAAATATGTTGGGCTTTCTTTGCATGTGTTCCAATTTGACTTTGAAGGTCATTGTAATGTGAACTCTACTAGAGACTATTTAGAAAATAATATATATTTATGAGCACAGCTCAGCAATAATAAATATTAAATATGTATTTACTCTTTTGAAGTTAAAATTATCATACACCACATTTGTTATGCGAGAGAAAAAACAAACTTCTAATTTTTAGAATTCAACACGACACTGTAAAAACCTTAAAATACCAATTTAAAACTAATTCAAATCTGAAAAATTAAAGGTGTATTTTACTTTTTAAAATACTTTTAATTAAGTTAGTTTATTTTTCATTCTTTTAAAATAAAACTGGGGAGAATACGTGTTACACACATAAAATGTTGAAGTTTTAATTTAAAGTTTTAAAATACAATTTAATTATATATAAAATTTTATAGATTCAAAATTACTTTTTAGTCCTTAAACTTTGATTTATAGCGATTTAGTCCTTATACCTTTAATTTTGTAATAATTTGATTCCGAAACTTTACTAATAATTTAGTCCTTATACTTTAAATTTTGTAATAATTTAGTCTCTATTGTAGAAATTAGTGTTAAAATTTAATAAGATTTTTTGCATAAATGAACCGATAAACTAATTAGAGACTCAATATTTCTTCAAAATAAATAGTCTACATCATAAAATAATAAAATATGATTTTTCTATGTTATGGACTAAATTCTTACAAATTTAAAAGAACAAGAACATACAGACTAAATTGTTACAAAATTGAAAGTACAGAAAGTAAATCGTTACAAACTAAAACTTAGAGGTCAAATTGTTATTTCCATGAAAGTATAGGGACCAAAATTATTTTTTACCCAAACTTTATATAAATAAAAACTAAACTTAGTTTTTATGATCATACACCTTTAATGATAGTTAACAAAATTATTTGTATCTATATAGAAAGTAGACACCAATATATGTTATTATAAGAAACTATAAAATGAAATTTGAGCCTATATGTCTTTATCTACTTTTTGTATATCATAAAATTTTGTGTCTTCTAACTCTAACTTTCCTCGATAAGATTTGCTTATAAATATTTATCATTTCAAATTTTTTATGTCACTCTCCTAAAATTTTTTCTTTAAAATTTTTGTATCAGTCTAAACTTATTTTCTCTCTAAAATTGTTCTTTTTATCTTTTTTTTTTTTTTTTCTCTAAAGAGTTTTCATTGTATCATTTTCTTATTAATGTTTTATATATATATATATATATATATATATATATATATATATATATATATATCTTTCCAAGATATCATAAAAATTATGATTGATTTACTTCATTCTAACAAACCTTCCAATCCAATATTAGTCTCAAAATATACTTAATAAAACCAAGATGAGATTCAATAAATAAGAACGTCATATAGTAAATAAATTTCTATCATGGGCTATATAACCATATTAATTTAAAGAAATTAATGATGAACATAGAATTTTGGAGGGAAGTTAAAGAACGTATTTGTGAAGAATTTTTTGAATTTTCTAGCATTCTGGTGAATTTTAAGAAAACGTGAAAACCACAAGTGAAAACCACTTGAAAGAATGTAACAATAATCCACCACAAAACTTTGATATTTCATAACAAAGCACATGTGTTATAATTCTTAAATTACAAACAATCAGGTGAAAATGAAACCAAACATCAAAAGGGAAGAGGTTCATGAAAGCAAATATGTGAAAATGCATCAACATATCAATCACTCTAAGTGATTTAGTTTATATATTCTTTTTTATGTAGATACTTTTGGTAGTTTTTTCGAATTTTATGATCTTTCAAAATTTTAATATAACTTTTACAAATTTATACATGAATTGTACCCATACACAAATAGATGCTTCTATTTGACATGTAACCACTGCCACCCAAACAAACACATCTCATCAACATCAATTGCACCTATTAAGTTTAAAAGTCACTCTCATTCGAACAGTCACATCTTATCAATGAAGTGCAAAATGGCTTAAAAGACACATGCATTGAAATAGTTAACGACATTTTCATTAATTTTTTTGGTTTGTTTCTTTTTCATGTTCTTGAATTTAATTTCGATTTTTATATAAATTGACTTCATCATGTTACTAATTACTTGAAAAGAAAATTATTTCTTTTAATTTGTTATTTTAAATTCACGAACTTAAGCATGTGTGGTTTGATAACCATTTGGATCTTCTTAGGTCATGATTTCATTGTTTGTTTTTTTCTTAATTTATCTATAATAGTTTTCATTCATTTAAAAAAAAAACACTTGAATTTTCGGTTAAATTCTAAATGAAAAAAATAATACACTTTTATTAATTTTTTTTCTTTTAGAATTTGACTAGTAAAAAAAAATAGTTATCAAAGTATTTTTTTCATTTAGAAAATAAATAACAAAAAAAATAGAAATTATAGTAGAAGTAGTGCTTATAAGCTTCACAACTTAAAAAACAAAAAAAAATTAATTTTAAAAAAAACAAACAAAAGAACTAAGGATATCAAATAGAGTCTTGATTTTTCGTTTTCTTTTATAAATTTAAGTTATAAAAACTACTATCTTTTGATTTATTTGTTTTGTTGGTACTTTTTAAGGAGCGTCTTTTAAAAATATAAAACACAATTTTGAAAAATTAAAAAAAAAATTAGATAGATATGATTTTGTTTTTAAAATTTAACTAACAATTCAAATTCAAATGTTAGGTTAAAAAAAAAAAAAACTAAAAATCATAGAAAATTTATAATAATACTTGCACAATTTTCAAAAAAAAAAAAAAAAAAAAAAAAAACTAATGTGTTGTTTCTAAACTATTTAGTTTTTAAAAATTAAGTTTATAAATTTCTTTATTTTTGTTATTCACTTTTTATACCAACCAAACTATTTTGAAAATTAAAAAAGAAAAAACAGTTTTCAAAAAACAGTTTTAAAGACATGTTTTTCCATTTAGATTTTAAGTTCTAAAAATATGAGAATCATACTAAGAAAATTAGGTGATAACATACCTAAATTGTAAAGACATAAATTTTTTTTAAAAAATAATCACCAAATCGAGTCTAAATGATTAGATTTGATTATATAAAGAAATGAGAATTATAAACAAATTACTTTCGACAAATCTTTTAATTGCCAAAGTGTGCTTAGTTCTGCACTAATTGACATTCAGAGGTTTGATTCTTATCTCCATTGTAAAAATAAATAAATAAATAAATAAATAATTCAACCATCATACCTATATTTTAACTTTAAATACTATTCTTTTTAACATTAAATACTATTAAATGATTAATTTAAAATTAAAATTAATGTTATAAAAATAAATTATTTCAAATTTGTTTGATTGTTTACTTTTTTTTAGATCATTTTAAATACTAGGAAAATTATTATAAATAGAAAAAAAATATAAAACTACTTATAAATATAGCAAAATTTTACTGTGATAGACTGCGATAGACTCGGATAGACATCTATCCGCATCTATCTGATAAAGTGATAAGTGTCTATTAGGGTCTATCGCAGTCTACTATATTTTTAATTATTTTTAACAGTTTTTTTTTTTTTTTAATCTTTGAAAACATCCCTAAAAACTAAGTTAAATATTGAAAACTAAAATAAAAATAATTCTAAAAATTGTGTGTGTTTTTTATTTTTAAATTTGGTTAAAAATTCAAAACTTCCCGTTCGAAAATATGAAAATCATAGCAAAGTTGTAACAAGAAACACGATTTTTTTTTTTATTAAAAAAAATCAATGCTAAGGTCCGGTTTGGTAACCATTTGGTTTTTGGTTCTTGGTATTTTAAAATTAAGCCTACAATCACCCATTTCACCTTTAGGTTTCTTTACCTAGTTATCTTCTTTTTACCAATGTTTTTAAAAAGCAAATCAGAGTTTGAAAACTAAAAAAAGTAGACCCTGATTGGTAGGCTTAATTTTCAAAAACCAAAAATTTTATATCAAATTCCTTATAAGAACTTTTATCTATTTTAAGTTAAAAAGTTGAATTTTAGCTAAATTTCAAAAACATAAATAAATTCTTAAAAATTAGCGGACCATTTAATAACCGATTGATTTTTTGGTTTTTAATTTTTGAAAAACGGGACTATTTGATATTCAATTGATTTTTCTATTTTTTCCAAATTTAATTTCTTTTTTTTAAAAAAAAGAAGAAGAAGAAGATAGTTGCTAATTCCTATAATGTGCACAATTTTTGTACTTTTTTTTTTTTTTTATACTACTTTTCAATAATTTTTTAGGACCCTAATGAAATGTGCATGGTGGTCTAGTGGCCAATTGCCAACCTTCTTTATGGCTTGGGCTCACATTCTAAATGATACAATGTTATTTTTTAAACACTTTTCATATGAATTTGATGAAAAGTAATGTTCAGAATAATGTTAGACATTTCATTTCCACATATTTTATATTTTCTATTTTAACAAAAATATTTTAAAGACTTTTTCCAAAACTATTTTAAATTTCAAAGTTAAAATAGTTGGAAAATATAAATAAAATTATTGCTATCATTATTTTAAAATTTAGAAAACCACAGTCCTCCATGAAACTGTATGATTTTTTTGGTGAAGAAAATGGAAACACACCAAAACATAAAGAATTTTTATAAAAAAAAAAAAAAAAATCTGATTATTTGAATTACTCATAATAAGTTTTAAGTATGTGATTTTTTTTATCAATTTAAAAACACACGAAAACATAAAAGAATTTTTACCCCAATTCTCATCTATTTTATATACGACTAGATCATAACGCATGTGATACACGTGAAATTAAGATATCTATTTTAGTGCATAAAAATTTAATAAATTATAATTAATGAAATAGACTTTTATATTTGTTTGATTCGTATTTTTTTAACTGTTTAAAGAAAAAGATAAAATAAAAATGTATGAAATTTTATAGAGGAAATAATGTGATTGTTTGTTTAATCACATGTTCACATTAGATTTTGTAATGCTTCACATCTATGATATAAATTATACTTATACACAAAAGTGTACACTACTTTTATTGTGTAACCACCTCAACCCAAATAGTTGTACCGAGACAAAGGATGTGATTGCTTGTTCAAACATATACCAATTAATTGTTAGGTCGTAATGTTTCATATGTATGGAAATCACACTTCATACGTGAAAGGATATTATATACCACTTCGTCGTGTAACCACTGGACCCGAATAGTGGTATATCTACGATTATTATGTTTCATACATACGATCAAGATCAAATCCATACACAAAAGATTACACCACTTCGCATATAACCACCATGACTCAAATATATAGTTGTAGCGAAGGATAAAATGTAAGGGCAAAATGACATGTAAAGATTCTCCTCTTATAGCCCATTTTATATACAATATAAATTACCACAATTACTTACACATTATAGTGTTTTGTCGAGTCATGTGATTGAAGAGTTGCATTCACATGTTAGTAATTCGTCCTATCTTGAGAAACGATTATTCATGACACATTGAGTACTATAGAGGAAACAAAGATTGTATTAAGGAAACAATCTAAATTCATGAATTTAGATTGATTGTTTTTCATTGTTGCATTCCAATTGAAACTATTTTCTTGGTATTTTGTCGATATGTTTATTTTTATTATTTTTCTTTATTTGATTTGTGATTAATTGGTAACTATGTATATTAGATGGAAGATTATGGTAAAAATAGTTTGATTTCATTTTTATAGAAAAGTTTAAAGCTAAAAAATTCTTCAAAACTTATTTTGATTTTTTTAGAAAAGTACAATTATCAAACATTTTTAGTTTCAAATTTTAAATCTAGAAAATAAAAAAAACAATTATCAAACTTTTTTTTTTTGAAAACAAAAAGTAGTAACTAAACATGTGTGGTTTTTAAATAAAAAACTAAAAACATATTTTCAAAAATAAAAAACTAAATGGTTATCAAACGAGTTTATATTTTTAGTTTTCAAAACTAACTTGGCTTTTGAAAAACATTACTAGAAAGTAGATAACAAAACAAGGAATTTTGAAGTGATATGAGTATTTATAAGCTTAATTTTCAAAAACTAAAAATCAAATGGTTACAAAATGAGGCCACATTTTTAAAGACCTGTTTTTGATTTAAGAATTTGGTTATGAATTCAACTATTTTATTTAGAAAACATGAAAATCATTGTAAGAAATTGAGAGAAAACAAACATAATCACAAAAGTTAAAAATTAAAAGTCAAATTATAGCAATGATGCCTAAAATTACCAAACAAAGCCTTAATTTTATAAGAAAGATAACTAACCTAAAAATAAAGTGCCTTGGAAAAAACTTATAAAATTACTATTTAAAAAACAAAACATATATTAAATTTGTATATAACTACGACTAAATTGAATATCATACCTACCTTTCATTTTAAGAAGAAATGTCAGGCTAATCACCGTTAAATGCTAACTTTGCGACTAATTTTTAATTTAAATATTATTTTGATGTGACTTATTTAAAATCATAACATTATTTACTTTACTAATAAGTAATTCAAATTCAACATTATTTCAATTACTTTTCTAAAATTTCAAGGAATATATTTTTTCCGTCAATTTTGAAACTGATATTTCACTCAAATTAGAAAGTTTTTTGGCATTATTGAAAAATTAGTTTTACTAACTAAACATAAACAAGCAAATGAATTTTATAAACTTTGTTAAAAATACAATGATCTTAGAGATTTGTTTTAAATTACCTTGTGTCAGGAATAATAACAATAATAATAATACGAAAAACTATCAATTTATTAGACTAATTACTGTTCGATAGCAAATTGTCAATATGTCCGAGTGGTTAAGGAGACAGACTCGAAATCTGTTGGGCTTTGCCTGCGCAGGTTCGAATCCTGCTGTTGACGTTATTTTTTTTCTTCTTTTTTCTTTTCAAATATTTTGAATTTTAATTTCGATTTTTAATATACATACACATGCACTTCAACTTTATAAGATTTATTTATTTTTTTTATTTTTTATTGTGTAGTTTTAAATTGGAATAACTTTATTATTTAATGAGGTTTGGTTTAACCTCTCGAATTAGAGTTGGGCATATAGACGCCCTGGTAGGCAATTTAAAAACAAAAGATTCAAAGAAAATAGGGTGACATTTTATGTTTTTATGTGTTTGGTAGCAGATTCAAAAATTAAATAATTTAAATAATTTTTTAGATGTGTTTGATAACATATTTGTTAACCTTAAAACTAATTTACTTGCTAAATATTGGGTCGAATATAAATTATAACTAATTAATTTATAAACTTATTTTATGTTTAAAAATAATATATAGCAATTATTTTGTAATATCAAATAATATATAATATATTATATAATGCATATTTTAATTTTACAAAAATAATTGAGTTTTTAACATGAAATACTATATTTGTTTTTTAAAATCTTTTCTAATATAATCCTACATTTTAAAATTTTAGATTCAAAATCTGGATATACACAGAAATAACATAAAAATATTATTTTTAGAATTTGTATTGTTAGAATTACAAAATTGGAAAGCAGTTTTAAAAAACAAAATTCAAACCGCCGAACAAATGCATTTTCGTCTATAAATACTATTTTTTACCTCCAAATTTCTTCATTTTGTCCGTCATGATTGTTATGGCTATGCAAAAATGATCAGATTCATACAACACAACTTCCAACATTAACTACAACTATGTTTTGCAGTTAATTAAAACTATGTTGTGCAATTTTGTATACTAAGTTTTTGTAAAATTTATACAACATGGGAGAGACATTTCATTTAATGTTTGTCCTCAAACACTAAATCAGAGTAAATATCTAATGATGTTTCTTTTGTTTTGCAGTAGATTTTGATCCCAAACTCCGGCCGCCGTCCCTCACCGGACTCTTCACTCCACACAGCTGATGATGGTGCTTTATCCGCCATGGAAACAGCACGTCTAGCCCACAACCCTTGGGCGGAGAAAATGGCTGCTTCGCCACCCTCTGCGGGGAGAAAGCGTGGTGGTTCAACACCGAGGATGCTGCCAATGCCGTTGCGTCGGGTAGAAACCGCTCGATCATGAAATTTGATGAGCGGTTGTAATTACCGTTGTTTCTCTCCTCTTCTTCCTCTTCATCTTCATATAACTTTAACTCCTTTAGCTTCAACTCATCGGAAAATTTATGTGCTATCTCGGCCTTCTCCACCATGTCAATGGCCTCTGATAATGAGAACACATCCATGACATCAGACAACACATAGCCACTGCAGCTGGAGTTGTCTTCATTATCTACATTGTCATATTCACATCCACGATTGTTGCAATCAAAATGTTTAGAATTTCTTCCTGTAGAGCTCAAATTCAGATAGAATGTTTATTATCAATATATACACTAACACATTGCTTATATACGTATACACACACTCATATATGAGTGTAAGACTTGTTCTAGTCTTACCAGATAAAAATAATCTACCTTAATCTCAACTTAAGTTAAAATGGTTATCAACTAACCCCTACGTGGTTTTTATGGTTTGAGCATAATTTTAATTTGGTTCCTATAATTTAAAATTTTCGACTATCACTAAACCCTAAATCCTAATGCAACCAACTTATATAATTAGACAAATAGAAAATATTACCTCATGGCTTGCTGACGGAAATAAATGTGTCAATATGGAAATATAACACACCAAATTTACGAGTTTTGAGTTCTAAACTATACATACCATACCATGCAAATTAAAATTAATCTCAAATTCTATAACTAAATTTCAAAAGTTTGGGACAAAATAACTAAACTTATAATATTATGCACCATTCAAAATAATATAATCTATTACTGAAAAAGTTCATAAACCCTACTTGTTTGATTGGGCGGCCGCCACCATCCAGGTGGAAGTGTAGGACGAGGAGTAGCGACGTCATCGTTGTGAGTATTGTCATGACATCTCTCAACATATTCTTTCGGTTTGCCCGGAGCTTGCTCCCAACAAAATGGAACTCTATCGCTAGTCGTTGACGATGATATTCGAACAGAGCCAGAAATACTCAAGCGACCAAGACCGACATTGGCGGCGGGGCGACGCGTGGTCAAGAGGGGAGCATTGAAGTTTAGTTTCCGAGCAATATGGTGGTGGCCATGGCCATAGGTTTGGCGTTCATGATCATCTTGGTGTTCCATGGGATCATTTGAAAAATTAATGAAAAATGGGGTTTTGTTTGTACTGTTTAATTTGGAGATAAGATTAAAAGAGAAGTTGGTTGAAAAATTAAGAAGTTGAAGAAACAGCTGGAGAAATTATGGAGATCTCGTGTATTTCATTAAAAGCAAAAAAATTTAGACTTTTTTCTTTATTTTTGTGGCAGATATATTGGTCACAAGACACACTGGGATGAACCTTTAAATTAACTCATCAAACCCAATCTCTCATCTCTAACAGTTGTGAAATTCCAAAAGATTCTCTGTTATTTCAATTGGAATTTACTGATATTTTGGACTTACACGTATCAACCTAAAAGCTGACACTTTATTTATTGTGTCAGCTCACATGAACGTGCTTTTAAAAAATAAGTTGGAGCCTATTGATTTTAACGTAGAGTCCATATTTATATTTATGAAGATAAATCTATGGTGTGAACAAGGAAAGTGTTAATTATGACATAAACGAAAATTGACAAGCAAAGAAAGCAAAAAAGAATAGATACTAAAGATCAACATAGAGAATTACATGGTTCACTAATAGTGTGTTAGCTATGTCCATGGACAAAGAGAAAGAAGTTTTATTATTAGAGGAGAAATAAGATAATATAGATATAGAGGCGCCAATGGGATTAGAGGGTTTATATATGGCACTCCTCTAAACCCTAGGCCCAAAATCGTAAATAACATATGAGGTGTATGCAATTTAGGTTTCGAAGGCATTGCTCCATGCCTCCAGTAGGCGTGTCGCCTTCGGTCAGTGAGATCTCATACTTGGTCATTCGGAGTTTCAGACTGAAGGCATTCTAACTCCCATAACAAGAAGTATGATACTCTTGTAGAATAGAATAAAAATTAATAAAAACAAAAACCGTGGAATGCTAATAATTTCTTAAAAAAGTATGCGTGTTTTTTGAAATTAGAATTAGAAGTATTCTCAAATATAGCAAAATGAGTCAATTGATTTACAAATATACCAAAATGTCACTGTCTATTAGTGATAAACAGTGATAGACACCGATAGATGTCTTGCACTATCTATCAGTGATAGATAGTGTCATTTTGTTATATTTGAAAATATTTTTAGTAGTTTTGTTATTTAAAATAACTGTGATTGATATAGTCTTGGAAACATATTTTAAAATGGTGTTAGATTAATAATAATAATAAACCCCACCACAATATAGCACTTTTTTTTTTTTTTGGAGTATACAAGGAAAACAAAATAAATTAGGATAAACAATGATTAAAAAAGAATTTTACCTATGGGATGATCTTCCAGCCAAACTGACGGCATCTGATTTCTCCAAGCATCAGAGGCAAGTTCATGGACTATAGAATTACCATTACGCTTAACAATATAGCTGTACATACATACATATATACATACATACATGAAGGTTTAAATCTTGATCTCAATTAAATAACAATATAGCACATTTGTCTGTACATACATACATATATTTAATTAGTAACATGAAGGTTTAAATCTTGATCTCAATTAAATTAATAAAAAGAGAAGAAGAAGTATCTAATATATTATATAGGTGATTCAACATTCAATTTTGTGTCTAATTAAGTTTCATAAACTTTTATTTTAAAAAAATTCATAAACTTTAAAAGATATCAAATAAAGCTCTAATATTTCTATTTTGTGTCTAAATAAATTTTTTAGGTTTCAATGTTGCGTGTAATAAATATTTGATTTATTCAATTTTTAAAAAAAAAATTCACCAAAGATTTATTTGACCACAGATTAAAATTTCAAAGCAAAAAAAAAATTAAATTGGACCATAAACTTGTCAAATTAAAAACAAAAAAGAGTACTAAACCTAAAATAAATTCTTTATGAGTTAATATAATTATAAGAATACTACAAATGCAGACTATTCCTTTTCATATTACTTTTAGAAGTTTTTTATTTTTTCTTTTTTTCTTTTTCTTTTTTTTTTTCCTCTTCTTTCTTTCTCTGAGGTATACTCTTTAGTTTACTTTAGGGCTCTTCAAAACCCCATATATATATATATCAATAAATAGTTTGTCGAAAGAAAAAGAAAATTAAAGAAAAAAAAATTAAAGATTGAAGTGTTTCCTATTAGAATTAGGGAAGATTTACATAGAAAATGCTATTGAGCCCATATTTTTCACAAAAAGCTTTCATTTTAAATTATTTCATGGAAAAATTTATATAGAAATTTGGACCATTATAACTTTGTATATTATTGATTTAATATTTACCTATTTTTTGTTTTTTTTTATTTAATTAGTTTATATTTATTGACTTTAAATTTGATAAACAATTTTTATATTTAATGCATTTAATATTGGTTAATGGTTATTCTTTCTTTTATTGTTGACTTTAAATTTGGTAAATGATCTTCATATTTAATGCATTTAATATTGGTTAATGGTTATTCTTTCCTTTATTGTTGGAATTTTTTTCATCCATTTTTAACAAAATTACAACTTCCTACTTCACTCACTCAACAAAAAGCTCCGACGTAAAATTGCTCTCTTCTCCGATTGGAGACTCCACGTCCGACCGACACTCTTAGCACAAAAATTTTAGTTCCGACTGACACATAAATTGCAATCTCACTATAGAAATTGCACTCTCATCACAGAAATTTCACACCATCAATATCTTCATTTTCCAGTTCATCAAACTGATTTTCTTGCCTATTACGGATTGTATAATTGTTGGCAGTTTGCATATTGATATGTTATCCGATTTATTTCATATGTTACATTCATTTTTAGTCATGTTGTTAATAGTTTTTCATTTTTTTTTTTGTGGAGGTTTCTAGTTGGTTGTTATTATATGCTTATTGATAAGAGGAAGTGACCAATATATATATTGATTATATTTTGTAGTACATAATTTATATCTAACTGTACATACAAAATATGACAAAGTATATAAACCATGTTAGATTTTTAAGCACAATCATTTGTATATATACGGTGAACAAAAATTTTTACAAGTTTATATAATATAAATATTAGGTATATCATTAATATTTTTATTAATATAGCTGATGGATTTTTGTCTTCATCCTATACAATTAAAATGTTTTATATGTTTGCAATATTTTAACCAATATATGAAATGTACTGGTAATTATATTTGATATGCACTGAAATACATGGTTTCATGGCAAGTTGTTTTCAAATATTCTAACCAATATATAAAATATACATGTAAATATATTTGAAATGTACTCAAATAGATGGTGGTACCATTTGAAAGTTTTTATTGTATTAGATGTTTATAACATTCTACCCAATATATGATATATTCTGGTAAATATATTTGATATGTACACAAATACCACAATTTTTCACGCCAGTTGTTGGATTTTATAGCGTTTTCATAGTTATTTTTAAATATACCTTTGAACATTGTATTAGATTATTTTTAAATATACCTTTGAACATTGTATTAGATTACTTTTAAATATACCTTTGAACATTGTATTAGATTTTGCAAATATTCTAACCAATATATAAAATATACTGGTAAATATATTCGAAATATATTCAAAGAAATGGTTGTACCATTCGAAGTTTGTATCCATATGAAAGTACAATATATGAATATTATTTTTGATAACCCACTCAATATATCATATATTACATGCTAATAAATTTGTAGAAATTCCACGTCATTGAAAATATATATAATATACCACAATATATATTATATTACAAATTCACAATTTTCAAAATAAACTATCCAGCATATATGTCGGAATCCCACATTCACAATTATAAACCTAAATTGTATCATAAATATTAATATTAGAGTACATATCAAAGGGTTGCCGGAGATTGGGGCACCAGATATCCATGGATCTGGACTGGGGGCACCAGATCTCCATGGATTTAGAGTAGGGGCTAAATCTCCACGGATCTGATTTGATCTCCACAAATCTGAATGGGTGGTTGGATCTTGGTGCGACAACATGAGGCATGCCACAAATAGGAGAGATAAAGAATGAGAAGGCGACTGGCGGCTTATCTTGGGCGATAGATGGCAATATGGATGATGAACGAGGATGAACGACGCATGACCAATTCCGACGGATGAACGTTGATGAACCCATGAACGGTGTGCGACCGATTTTGATGGGCGAGCGGCGGCGACAGAGGGGTGTGAAATGGTATGGAGGGGAGATAAGGAGAAATTGAGGTGGGTAGAAGGTGTGAAATATTTTAGGTCTAAAGGAGGGAGTGATTGTTATGGAAAAAAATAATAATTAATTTTACACGTGAATTAAGGAAACGTTTGAGTTTCCATAAAAAAAAAACTTTCAATTTTCTTTTTAAAAAATTCGTAATTAATTATAGGATGAAACTAAAAATTAATTATACTCTAACTTTTGTGTAATAAAGAAACTAATTTGGACCTTTTAAAAAAAAGAATTGTAAAACTAGACCTAATTGAAATATAAGTCCTTTGTTTAGCGGTTTTATGTTGTTATCCCTAGAATTAGGGATTATCAACCAACAACCTAACCGGACATATTCATGCTACGGCCCAAACCATGTTGCCGCCCAATTTATAACCAAAGTGGTCAGGTTTGGGCCGAGTAGATCAATTTCTTGTAAGGCCCATTTAAATTGTTTTTTAATTTTAAATACAATTTTGATGTCATTTAAAGTGGTTTGGAATAATTAAAGTATGTTTTAGAATTATTTTGAAAATGATAAAGTGATTTTAATCATTTTAATCTTTAGAATCACTCCAAAGATAGATGTAGAAAAACAATAAAATGGTCTTAGTGTTTGCTCCCTTTCTTTGAAAAAATGTTTCAATTAAAAACACTTAAAAGAAAATTCAACCATAAACACCATAAGTTAAGTTTGTTTTTATTCATCTTTTCCATCTTGTACATTCCCACTGGAGTTTGAATAAAAATTAAAATGCTAAATTAATTAGTCTTACATTTCTCTTTCAAGGTAAACATATTATATAATTCATATGTTCTTGCTCTATAGTTTTTCAACAATAGAATTCAATGTTTAGAGGGAACAACTTCCATAGAATCTTTGGCTAATTTCCTGCATGATTAAGACTATTCTAAATTCAAGTAGTAATTTTTTTTTATTTTTATAAAAATACAAAGTAATTACTAAAACGCCATCTAAATATTTATGTGCATATCAATATAAAAACAAGAAATAATTTAGGAAAGAGAAACAAAATACTTAGCAAAATGAAAGGATATGTGATTCTTTTCAAAGATTTAATATGAGATTCTTTTGTCAAAGCGAGCATAGCTCAAATGACAGATATGAAATATGTAATTCGAATCTCTTAAAACAGAAAAAAAAACCTGTCCTCTCTTCTTAAATTTATAATTAATTACCAAAAATAGGGGAAAACAAAAACAAAATATAAAAGATATATAGGATCTTCCCATTGAAAGAATAGAGAGAAAAGGTTTAATTGGTGGTAGAGGTAGAGGAAAATGATTTATGGGAATTTTCCCCATCCAAAGTTTGTCATTATCTTGAGAATATAAATATAATTAGTTAACAATAATGACCAATCAATATCATTTTATATTTTTGGTGGGGAATTCTTGAGGAGAATTAGAGCATGAAAACCCTAGTATGAAAAGTTCAAATAGTCCATGGAGTTCATGTTTTGACTTTTTGTTAATTTGACTGCCTATGGATCTTTCTATTTTCTTTGATTATATCATATTATATACAAGAGTTCATATGGGAGTTGATGATTAAACAAATTTGTAAGTTGAAATCACTTTGTATAGGACTATTGTAGACTAAGTAAATCTCTTATTTGTTTTATTTTATTTTTATTTTAAGATATGAGTAAGTTATATATGAAACTTCAAATTAATTAGATTTTGGTGGTTAACAATGGTTGGTGGAACATTGACTAAATTTATGTTAGATAGGGTGACCAGTGAGTATAGAAGGAAGTCTATCCAAGAAAATTAAATTAAACTTTGAGGATAAAGTGATGACCAATGCATGTTTATTCTTATTTAAAAATTCAATTGCTTGGAAATTTTTTTAATTTAAACTCTTTCCGTTTTTGGTTTTTGGTGTTTGAAGTTTGAGTTTGATATTGTTTCAAACTTAACATTTTAATTCTTGATGTTTGAGTTCAGTGGTAATGGTTCCTATTGTCAGTTTTGTTTTATCGTAGCTAAGAAAAGTTTACGTGCCACTTTTTTTTTTCCACAAATTAAAATATTGTTTTTATTTTATAAAAAAAAAACACAAAAATATGACTCTAAATAATTTTCAAAGACACATTTATTGATTCTTCTTCTAGTTTTTGAATTCGACCATCAAGAAAAGAGCAAAACTCATTTTTATTTAAACTATTTTATAAAAAAAATATACTTCAAAATCTATTTTGAGTCGTTGTCAAACATTCCAAATTTCTCCAAAATGACTTATTTTTCAAATTAAACACTTGAAAATATAATCCAAACACACCCTTAATATAATGTACATAGATGCTTTATAATAAAAAGTTTATTTGAATGAGATTCAAAATTTACTTTATATTATAAGAGAGATGAATATTAAAATGAGATTTAAATATTAATTATATGAATGAGATTCATATAACAACTATAGGTTAAAATTAATATGAATGAGATTCATATTAAAACTATAGGTTATGTGAGAGAAGGTTATTTGAATATGATTCAAATTTAAATCTATGTGAGATATTTAATTAGTTAATTAATTAATTAATTTTATTTAATTATAGTTATTAAATGGGCTGTTTTCAAATATAGCAAAAGGAACCAAAATATTTACAAATATAACAAAATTTTACAGTCTATTTGCGATAGACCGCGATAGACTACTATCTGTGTATTTGTGTATTTTACTATATTTAGTTGTAAATATTTTTAGCAGTTTTGCCATTTAATATAATTTTCCTTTATTAAATATGATATAATATAATATAATTAAATTAATTAATAATAATATTATTATATTACTGTATTAATAATTCCTCCCCAAAACTTGAGAGGAATTATTTCCCTCTCACAACACTTTACGTAAAAAGGGAGAAGGGAAGAATTGTTCTGTAAACTTCGAAGAAACTCTCTCTCTCCAACTCTCTTCTTGCCGAAAATAAAAAAAGAGCCCACGAAACATCTGTTTGATTCTACCTAGAGAATACCTAGATTGCTATTGTGGTGGTGTTCCAAGACAAGAAGAGTTCTTGTATTTTCCATTGGGGATTTCTCACCCGTTCATGACTTAAAAAAGGAGATTTCAAATTGAAGACAACCTTCAAAGGTAGAAAACATATTTTTCTCTTATTCTTTTCCTAAGCATGATAATATATAGTTATTTATCCATTTAGTTGTTCTCTGTATTTTATTTTTCTCAAAACAAATTTAATGGCAGAAGGCGATCATTTACTTCCACTTAGAATTCGTTTTCTTCATTTAGAGATGTAAGTGGAGATAAAAGAGCCTTATAAGCAAGCCGTCCAACTTATATAGAAAAAAAACATTCAACATTAAATTATCAAAAGAAATAATATGCCAATTATAAATTCTTCTCTAGCTGTTTTATTATAGGTTGTAGGTACTTGTCAATTTCAATTTTCAATTTTCAATGTCTAACAAGGGAAAATAAAAAATATTATCATAGAATATATGTAAATATTTTAATATTTAGTAGTTGGAATAATATACCACTAGGGCTAGTAGGCTAATTAATTGAAGTGTGTGAAATGCACCTTCGGTAGTGGAAAGGGATTGATGGAATGTATAAATATAAAACATAATCAGCACTTTATTATTTTAAATGATCAATATTTTAAAATTAAGAGATTCTTTCATGAAATTCATTATTTTGAATCATCAATTAATGCCAACAAGCATTAATTGGAATTCTAGTATTAAGCAATATTTATAAAAATGTAGTACTTTTGATAAGAGTCTGCTCCATTAAAACTCTAACTTTTAATTTTTTAAATTGATGATATGTATTTTAACTAGTTGAATTATGATTTTGGTGTTGACTTTAAATATATAGTACTAGTCTTGGGTGAATAAACTAGGATAAAATAAAATTTAGAAATGGCCACAAACTTCGTATTTTGTTTCAAAAATATTCCTAAACTTTTAAAAGTTTAACTAATAAAAAAAAAAAAGGTTAAAAAATACTCTTATAGTTAGATTTTGACAAAAAATCCTTATGCACCTTATTCAAAATTAATGTTTTAAAATCCCCTTAAAAAAAAGATTAATGCTTCTAAAGTTTCAAGAGTTTTATTAATATTTTTAAACTTAAAAAATATCTCTAGCGTTGATATATGGACAAAAAATCGTTAGTACCTCGTTTCAAAGATATTGTTGAAATTTCAAAAGTTGCATTAATAGTCTTAGCCTCCAAAAGAGAGAAAAAAAAAAAAGAAAAAGAGAGAGAGAAGGAGGTTAAAAATGTTCTTATCATTAGTACATGGGAGAAAACCGTTTATATGCACACCCCATTTCACCTGCTATTCTCCGAGAAGTATCTATGTCCATTAGTGACACTAGATGAAAGAATGGAACATATGAAAATAAAAATTGTCTTATAAGCAGATTCCACTCACGCAGGTAGATGTCCTTAGGAAAAAGATCAAGGGAGATCTTTCTATATACGAAATTTGCCTTTCATTTCGAGTTAAATCTTTTATAGAGCAAACTTGCAAAGAGAATACTGTAATTTTGAGGACCCTGTTGAAGCTCGTGCCAATTCGCCGATAAGGCTAAAGAAACTAGAAGATTGGAATATTCTGTGTGATAAATGGGAGTCAGATGCATGGAAGGTATGTTTTTCTCAGTTTAACCTATAGTTTTGTAAGAATTTGGTGTACTAATTTCCATAACTATTTGTATTAGAAAAAACAAGAGATGAACAAAAGAAGTCGCTCTACTGTTCATTTCAACTACATAACTGGGGAAAGTCATTCGTCCAAGTTCAACATGAATTGATAAAGTGCAATGTAATTATTCTTTTGTACCATCATCTCATATATTTATGACTAATCTTAATTGTATTCTTTTTATAGGAAAAAAAA
Source organism: Citrullus mucosospermus (assembly GCA_030954485.1). Taxonomy (NCBI): domain Eukaryota; kingdom Viridiplantae; phylum Streptophyta; class Magnoliopsida; order Cucurbitales; family Cucurbitaceae; genus Citrullus; species Citrullus mucosospermus. The sequence continues at coordinate 20,559,301 of CM062058.1, forward strand.
AGATAGCGACATTAACGAGGTAGAGCTGTTCCATGAAAGTCATTTTCGTGAAAAAGGAAGAATGGATCAATGATAAGGCAAGAGATGCATATGTAAGTTTTATTATCATGGCTTGGTGAATTCGTGTGTTATTTAATACATTCAATCTCACTAGGTCTTTCATATAGTTGGAAATGCAAAGAATTCTTGAAGCGCCAATTAATGATGGTGTCCAAACAATCTCAAGTGCAAAAGTGTGTAAGAAGGTATTGGGTAGTCGATTAGCCTTGGTTTAGGACCCAAAATCTATAGCATCACCAACTAATGACATGTTTTCTACACATGACAAAGAGGAGAGGACAAAGATAATAGATGAACTAACTAAAGTGAAGGAAAAATACGCAAAGATGACGGAACAAAATGAGAAGTTAATTAGATAGATAGTCTAACATCAAAATTGTTGGGGCAAGAACATGGAGGGGATAGACCTTCGCATACTTAGGTATTTTTTTAAATTAAAGTTCAAAATTATGTTGTGACTATCTTGCAGTTATGGTAGCCAATTCATACATTTAGTACATTTATTATATGTTTAAGTTGTAATGTGTTGTGGCTATACTGCAATTATGGTAGTTAATCATGCATTTAGTGCCTTTATTATATGCTTGATTTGTAATGTCTTATGACTATCCTGCAGCTATGGTAGCCAAGTCATGCATTTTACGTTTGGTTGGATAGTGAAAGTGTCACTCAGAGTCAAGTTGATTGGTAATGTCTTAAGCATTGCTAGGTTGTTTTGAAAACCAAGTTGAATCATATAAATTATTTTTGTTATTTTGAGAGTCAAATTGTATTTTGTAAACCTTTTTTGTACTTTTTATGTTTGTTTGATAGTGAAAGTCTTACCTAGACACTGTTCATGTAGTTGTTAGGTTTGGTTGGATAGTAAAAATTGCACTTAAGCATATTTAGATGAATCAAGTTGACTCTTATGAACTGTTTTTGGTTGTTTTGGGAGTCAAATTGTCTTTGTAAACATTTTTATACTTCTTATGCTGGGTTGATAGTGAAAATGTTACTTTAGACACTTTTTATGTAGTTGTTAGGTTCGGTTGGAGAATGAACGTTGCACTTAAGTATTGCTAGGTTGTTTTTAGAATCAAGTTGACTCATATGAACTATTTTGGTTGTTTTGGGAGTCGAATTGTCTTTTGTAAAACCTTTTTGTACTTTTTATGTTTGTTTGATAGTGAAAATCTTACTTGGACACTTTTCATGTAGTTGTTAGGTTTGGTTGGATAGTAAAAGTTGCACTTAAGCATGCTTAGATTGTTTTAAGAATCAAGTTGACTCTTATGAAATGTTTTGGTAGTTTTGTGACTCGATTTGTCTTTTGTAAATCTTTTTTTTTTTTTATACTTTTTATGTTTGTTTTTTTTTTTTTTTTTTTTTTTTTAATAGTGAAAGTGTTAGACACTTTTTATGTAGTTGTTAGGTTTGGTTGGATAGTAAAAGTTGCACTTAAACACTTTTAGGTTGTTTTAAGAATTAAGTTGACTTATATGAACTGTTTAGACACTTTCTATATAGCATATGTGACTTGAAAGTCATGCAAATGAATTTACTTTATTAATTTTGAGCATGTTGTGCTTATTGGATTTTAATATTGCTTTTCAGGTCTATATATTTTGAAGAGGCCAAAAATGTCATTTTTTGTGAAGACCAACTGACGAAGCGAAACATTTTTCTGTATTTAATATTTTTTGTTCATTTTGTATAGCCAAAATGAAAGCTAATACCTCAGGAAACAAACACTAAAAATAATTTTCCAGATGTTATATGGTCAAAGAATTAATGGTTGAATATATTGTCTAAACTTGTTGTTATGATGTTGAACATATTTTGTTACAGAAAATTGAAATTATTTTTATTTTAAAAATTGATCCCCAAGCATATAATAATATAATAATAATAAATGCATTGGCAGTTATAGAGCTGTGACGGCGTTTTGTGTGTGAGCAAAAATGAAAATTTTGGCCACGTTGTGTTTGCAGAAAACACTATCTGCTGACATATCATGCATGGACCAAAAGTCCACGAATGACTTTTCGTGTGTAGATTGAAAGGCTATTTCTACCCATGCGTTTCATTGCGTGGGCATTTTTGCCAACACAATGTCAAAAAACATAGGCAAAAGAATGTAATACCAACTTTACAACCTAATTTTCTCTAAAGAACAAATTGAAGCACATTAAATAAAAAATCTATTGGGAGGAGAATGATATGGTATAAAACAAGCTTTAAGACACCTTCAGGAATTGACCCTGTAGCATTGGACATGCAAGGAACAGGAAAGGTCAATCTTGGGTAAGTATGGACAAAGCATAGGCTGATTTTGACCTTTTTTTATTGTTGCCAATGATAGTTGCAATGCAACTTGTGACTATGACCCCAACAAATGTATTGAAAATTGTGGGAATCCTTCCCAAAAGATGGTATATTACATTCCAAGATCATTTCTATCAGATAACATAAACATGTTGGTTTTGTTTGAAGAAATTGGTGCAAATCCTCAACAAGTCTCAGTTCAAACCATCACTATAGTAACTATATATAAACTTCTAAAAATTGGAAAGTTTATGTGCTTAATATAAATTAGCAAGCAATGAAATTAAAAAGAAAAAAAAGAAAAAAAAAGGTATTGATGAAATGATAACTTGATAAAATTATGAAATAGATATTTAGAGTGCCAAACAAAAGTTACAAAACTACCATGCATTCATGATTTCATAAATGGAAATATATAATACACACACATTGATAGGAGAATTTAATGATGAAAAAAAAAGTTCAAAACCATCACATAGTGAAATATAATAATCCAACTAAGATGCGATTATTTGAAATAAAATGAATTGTAAGAAATTGTAAAAGTCATCCAGTCTTGAGTACCATTTACTTTGGCGATTTCATCAATTTTTTCTGTACAATGATGGTTAAAGTTTATCTCTTAGCTAATTAAATACGGTTGTCTTTATGAACCAAAACTCTCACTTGAATAGAGTATTTGGAGCTCGGTCTATCAAACCTTAATGATTCATTATTCATACATGTAACCTACTTTGTAGATATATATATCTCATAATTCGAAAATCAAAAGTTCTGATTTTAATTGTAAGAAACATTTTAGGACTAAGAAATTCTCCTTCTACACAATCATAAAACAAAAGAGATAAAATAGTGATAAGAATTTAAACTAATAAGATTTATGAGATTCAATCTAAATCTGAATTATTCGTGTCTAGTCTTCTCTAAAATATCGTGAAGACTACAATATTAAAATTCACACTCTCATAATAGTGATTCACTCTATTTTGACGAAATTTTAAATACTTATAACGAGTACTCTTCAAAACTTCCTTTAAAGTACTCCATCAATTAATTAGCTACTTAAACTCTTATGTTATAAGTTGTCATTTGTTGCTATCAATTCTCTCTTTAATGACCTAAAGCATAAATGACATTAAAGTCAAGTTATATTAAAATTTAACTGGAAGCCTAAAACCTAAATATAGGAATTTGATATTAAAAGAAAAAAAAAAGAAAAGAAAAAAAAAACCAATGGAATGTGCGAGAATAAGACAACCAACACCTTTGACTAAGAATTAAGAAAATATATTTTTGTGATGTCGTTTTCTATTCCTCCAATCCATGCATACGTATTGATTGGAAGGACTCCAATGTAAATTAATAATTTTTATATAGAAATTTTGCAAAAGAAGGCCCCTACATTGGTCAAAATAATTATTTTTATGTCAAAATTTATAAAAAAAATTTGGCATTAGGCTCTTCCCTTGCCCCACATTGGTAAAACATATCAATATAGATAGACATGTTAATTAAATATTTGAAAGTATCTTATTTAGCTTAAGCATGTCTTCTTTATGTAATCATTTCGGTTATTTGATTACAACATGATTTTTAATTGCGCAACACTCAATGTTTTCCGGCTCAAATTTAAGCAAATAAGTAAAAATGGAAAAGGAAAATGAATTTTTAAAACAAACTCACAATAATATAAAAATATATAATATGAAAGATATACTTGTCAAATATAATAATAAATAACAATAAATTGTTAATGAATTGGTTGTAGATTCGAATCCTACATGGGACGGTTTATAATTTTAATTTTTAGATAAAAAACATATTGTAAATTACTTTTTATATCTCTATCCTATTTTAGTACTTAAATTTATAATCAATAATTTAAGATTTATTGGAACTCAAAATAAAATAATTTTAATAAAGTCATTTATTTAATTTCAATAATTTTTTTATTTATTTTAGAGACAAATTTAATTTTCAAAATGTTTATATAAATACAAATTAGATTAAAAACTAACATTTTTAATTTATAATTTTTACCTATGTGATGATCGGTTATTATTTTTAAAATTTAAAATTTGAAATTAAATACAACATGTAACATGCAATCACACGTGCTTAGTAACTAGTAATAATAAAAAGAAAGAGAAACGAATAGGAAATACAAAAATTATGGTCGATTTTTAAAGAGAAACTAAGGTGACTGAATATACTAATCATCATTTCATTAAAAAAAAAAAAAAAAAGCAGGCTTATTTATCAATTCTTACCATTTTAAAATTTAATTCTAAACATTTAATAAATAAATGGCCGTTATATATACACACACACAGACACACACATATTGAAGTAGGAGTTTAGGAATATGGTAATGATTTGTTTATTTATCTGTCACACTTATATATAAATATAAAATGAATTTTAAAAACGATACGGCATCGTATAATTGGCAATAAAATATTATTGATATAAATACCACCCACCTACCAATAATATATTATATATAAAATTATAAATAGAGAGAGAAATTATATGGTATAGTATGTTGGATATGTATGATGCATGTGCACATGCATGGTGCATATACATAATAATAATAATAATAATAATAATAATAATAATAATAATAATTTAATGACGAAAAAGGACAGACATACTCATTCTCAAATTATGGGTTAGATCCGCATAAATAGGCTCTTCGCATTCTCATGCAAAATTTAAATTATATAATAATAAGTTTAAATAAAAAAAAAAGGAAAAGATTAGTATTTGTTTAAATTAAAAAAGCAGACAAAGACACTGTTTAGCGTTGACCTAACAGGATAAGGCATCGGGAGTGAGTGAATCTTTCTGACTAAACTTTGTCTCTCTGTTTTTGTTTTTGTTTTTTTTTTTTTTTCTTTATTTTTGTCGATTTTTCCTATGGGATTTTGATCTTGAACATGTGGGAACTCATCATGGAACTTCTCTTCTTGTCTCTTTTTTTTAGTGATGTAAGAATTCAAATTAACAATATTTAAGGATATTTGGGGAATCTCTAAGTGAGGCCTTTTGAGAAAATGAGACAAATGGATGGACTAAATAATTAGTAGTTAAAGCTGGTGATTGTTGCATACTAATTACTGAAAAAAAAAATATCGTTTTGGTACTTAGATTTTGAACTTAATTTCTATTTGGTCCATAAATTTCAATACACTATACTTTTAGTCCTTAAATTTTAAGTTTAATTTTAATTTAATTTTTAAATTTTAAAATGTTACAATTTTACCCTTGAACGTTTGAGTTTTGCTTCAATTTATTCCTAAGTTTTAAGATTTGTACTTTTAAACTTGATTTTTTTACTAAATGCTTACTTTCAATCTTTAGTGTTAGTGTCTACTAACTAATTTAAAAGAATTATAATTAATTAAGTTTCACTATTTTTTCTATCACTATTAAATTAAAATTTAAAATTTCACCTCATAATTATTTTAAATTAATTAATAGACATAAACACCAAATATTGAAAGTGAATATTTAGTGAAAATTTGAGAAAATTAAAAGTAACAATCTTGAAATGTTAAAATCAAATTAAAAGAAAACTCAAATCTCGAAAGGTAAAAGTGTAACATTTTGAATTGTAAGGACCAAAATCAAACTCAAAATTTGGGAACTAAAAGTATGACATTTTAAAACCTAAGAACCAAATAAAAACTAGACCAAAACTTAGTTATTATTTTCTTTTTTTTAATTATATTATTATACTTATAAATTAACCATTCTATGTAACATATTGCTTCTATATGTTTAGAAAATTATTCAAACATTTTTTAAGTTGTCTCTGTTTTTTGGTTTTGTTTAACAAAAACTTGCATACCCATGTGCCACATACAAGTAGAATTGTTGCTGTCTTTGATTGTTGAGAATTATTCCATTGAGTTGGTTTGAAAGTAAAATATATAATAGAGTTGTGTAGTAATTTGATCTTGGGAACGCCCACATGGTCGTTTGAAAAACGTTCATGAACATTAACAATTGTTAGTACTTTAGTAAATAAAATATCTTATAAAGTTAAAAAAAATTATATAAAATAGGTATACAAAGAGTTTTAAGATGGATTCATAAATTGGTAGTAGTCTATTTGTGTCACATTAAAGAGGTTTGGTTAAGAGTAGAATACAAATAAAATATTAATTATACTATACCAAGTAATATATAGCTTGAGCTTGTGATGAGAAATAAATTGAGTTATACTTTGGTCGATTCCCAACGAAGACTATCCTTATGTTAGGAATGTCTTCAATTTGGTATTTGGTGCTTCGAATGACTAAGTATAGGAGTCTCGTAGTATATTTACGTATTTGCTATCTTTATATTATTTACGTTTATGACCTTAAGGTTTAGAGGAGTGCACTATATAAATTCTCTAATCTTAGCGGTGTCTCAATTCTGTAATCTGTATTGTTCTTTCTAATAAAATTGTTTTCCCTCTGCTCCGTAGATGTAGCTAACAGATTGTTAATGAACCAGGTAAATTTATGTGTCAATCTCTTTTGCTTTACGTTTTTTTTTCTTTTTTTTTTTGTTTATAATTATCAATTCTTAACACCCTCCAAAACTTAACATCGTATACCAAACATTTTCAATGTATTTTAATCTTCACTAGCTATTTTTACGATTAGAAAAAAATTGCAATACAAATCCTCCACAAACATTACCCTGACAACTTCCTCCAATAGTTTTTTTAGCATTACTCTTAGTCAAAACATGTTTTAATTGTCAATTTTCTAATGGATGGATGATCCATTGATAGCATCGAAAATGTGCTATCTAGCTCTGCTTAATTCAAGATTGTCCTTAGATTTTATGTGTTTATTTGGTTCTTTTATAGATATTGAGCACTTATGAGGTAGAACCTGGCGTTACAGCTGAAATAAAGCCAAAACAAGCCAAAACGAAGCTTAAGTGCATCAACCAAAAAAGCGGGAACCAAAATGACCAGAATGCTCTGAAGCCACGACACAGTGGCGCTAATCGTGATCACACGCATATCTCTGTTGGCGTCGCAACGTTGTACCCTAGTGTCACGCGCCATCACGATTTTATAAAAGAAGACCTTAGTCGCCTAGGTTAACTTACCAAAGATTTCAGTCGTTGATCTCCTCATTTTTCTCTTTATTTTCTTCCTCTTTTTATCAGTTCCTGTATCCCGACGATACCTGGACGTCCGACATGTTGATTATGGGCTAAAGGTACTGTTTTCTAGCTTAGGCATAAAGTAGTTCCCCTTATTTTGTAACTTGTGAGGTTTAGATCTTTTGATAATACCTCGGATTGTTCTTTGACTTCTATTGTTCTAATTAAATGAATATAACTATATTTATGCTTGATGTTGTATAATCATTATCTAGATTTCAGATCGTGATACGTGCATATAATTGTTATTCGATTAAAAGTAGCAAAAGGTTAGATTGACTCGTAAGTTGAAATTCACCTTAACGAACATTGTTTAATCAACCTACGGAGAATTATGATGAATATTAATTTAGGCAATTCCTAGTTAATATTCACCTTAGCATGTTTCTCGAACTTAATGTGGTTAGCCAATTAATTAAGATGTGTTTCATCTGGCTAATTGGACTAATCAGATTTATGGACTCTACCTAGCTTTTCTATGTGAGTTGGCTAAGCCTAGAGAATTGAGGAATTAATTTGATGAACCAATGATCAAGTTGCATTTGGAGGATTAACTCAACTACCTAAGCTAGGGATTTTTATTATTCGAATTTAATCTAATTTACTTTTATTCTATGCAATTTATTTTCTTGCACCTAAATGATTTCAATCCCCCCCCCCCCCCAATTGGTTACTATAAAGCTGTGAACAATTTGATTGAGAAATTCGAGGGCTCCTTGTGTTCGACCTGGTCTTGCCACTACTACGGTTTGGTGAGTACGGTTTCAAAATATTTAGAGCGAGATTGCCCCCAACAAATCCCCACCTTCCATCCATTGAAAACAACCACACACTTATTTTTGTTACAAATAAATATGTGTTACCTAAGAGACTGATGCTAAAAAAAAAAAAAAGAAAAAAAAAGAGTGAAACTCTTCTATTATCAATAGAACCTCACTAATTAGTTTTGTTCTATATTTAGGTCTCGATCTATATTAAAAATGTAAAAGTATGTTTATGCAAAGTATAAGCTTGCCTTGTTGTCTCTTTGGAGACAAACATGCTTTTAAACATATAAAATTACTAAAAAGAAAAGAAGAAAGAGGTGAAAAGTGAACCCAAGACATAATATTAAACAAAAAAAAAAAAAAGTTAAGAAATTAGATGAATAACATAAGAAAACTAGTTGAAACATTGATTAAAAAAAACAAGAACAAAAAGGTATATAATAAAATATCCAATACGTTGCATATGCATGCGCAGAAGTAAATTAATTACTCAACTACAATCTGCAATAACAAAAGATAAAATAGGGTTCCAAAGGCTCAAGACATCCGTGAATTAAACCCTAAAAAAAGCCTCTATCAAGCTAAGCTAAAGCTACACATGAAAGAAAGCAACATGAAGGGCTAAAAAATTAAAGCTTTTCCAACCATGAAGCCCAATGCACGTGGAAGGAATGAAAATACCAAACCCAACTTTTCTTTCCCATTCTTTTGTCAAAATCTTTCATCTAAAAGTATATACCTTTTCTAAATCCAACCATTGCTACCACATCTGCTTTCCTTCTGTTTGATGAAAAGAGAAATAGCTCCACATAACAATAACTAGACTCACTTTTTGAAACATGATTCAAATACATGACACGATGGATGCCAATCCGAGCATAGATAACTTAGTGGCGTTAGATAATTTCGCTTAAACTTTCAAGTCAAATATTAGTGCTTTAAGATGGTATCAAAGTAGCTGGTCCAAGAGGTCTTGTATTCAAACCTTTTAATATTGATTTTCACTTGTTGGGATTTTCTACATATTTTCAAACCCACAAGTGAAAGGAAGTGTTAGATGATATAATATTAAGTTTACATTCACCCATTAATTAAAGCTTTTGGATCAATCGGCAATTTAAGAAGTGGATATAGTGTTGAGGATCAATCTCACGTTGGAATGATAAGTAAGGAGAGACCTACAATCTTTGTATAATAAATAGGCCAACTCCCCTCATTTCCATTTGGTTTTGAGATAGAATCTCACGTTTATCTAATTTAAAATAAAGATTGGGTATTTGAGTAAGAAAAAAAAATGATCCAATTTAAGAATGATGAACTTAAAGAGGCATTGTTATGACATAAACAAATCGACTATCAACGAAAAAAAGCGTAAACAGTATGTAAGGGCACAACAAGAAGACATCTTTGTACTTGGTTATTCGAAGTGCCAGATAACAAATTCAAGACATTCCAACAAACATATTGAAGATCTCACGTTGAAAAGAAGAGGAGATCACCTCATAATCTTTTAAAAAAAATACATAAATTACTCTTCTCATTATCAATTGATTCGAGATGGAAACCCCATGACTAACGCTCATATATCTTGTAAACATTGTTCATCTTAAGTTGGCATTTCTTAGGTAATATCATTCTTACATATTGGTATGTACCATAATTAGATAGTGGTTGATTTATTTAAACTTAAAGTTTGTTTGTGCTATGATAATTAATGCGATCGTTTTTAAAGCGTACCTAAAAGAATATAGCTAGTTTTCTTATAAATGAATATATAGTATAAAAACTAAAATAGAAGTTAAAGTTCGTGATTATGTCCATCCACAAGAATAATCGTCGTGATTCATAGAATTAGTAATTTTAGTCAAATATATGTTTTTCTCCTTTTATCAATTTCTCTCTCTCTCTAGACATAGAGAGAGAAAACCCGTGATTCTTTTCTCATAATTTAGATGACATCCATCTTTATCTACCACACCAATCCCTTTCCTTCCTCAACCTTTAATTTCCTCCACAAATTGCTTCTCAAATATATATATATATATATATTAGGATTATATTATAGTTTAATAAATATAATTAATATCATTCATCCACTTATATATTCTTTTTCTTGGAAATATGATTGCAAATTTATTTTTTATTAATCAATAGAATCGATAGAAATATACAACTAACTAATTAATGTGAAATCATCTACGCCAAAATTCTTTTCATATTATTATTATTGGTAGTTTTGTCCAAAATTCTCACATTTTCCCATGTATGTAATAAAATGCATAAACTTAAGGGCCCTCTAAAAAAAGTATTTTTTATTTATTAATTATATTTTTATTTTTTTAGTTCAGCAATATAGAATTTTAAATTCAAACATCTAACTTTCTTATCAAAATTTTCTAATTTTCTCAAGGTTTTAAACCGTCTAAAATCTTGTATCTCGATCTTGAAAAACCTAAATTTAATTACCCTTTTAATATTATTTTGTTTTTTCTGATTAAATATACTTGATTTAGTGAGTAAAATAATTGAAACAATTTGTGAAATAAACTTTTATAAGAGCTAATTATTTTTTTCTAAAAGAATATATACCATGCAAAAATAGTATTAAGGGTTGCTTTTTTTTTTTTTTTTTTTTTTCGGGTTTGGGAATGCTTTTTATATATATATATATAGCAAAAAATGCATAAAAATTTAGAAACAGTGAAAGAAAAAATATTTTTAAATCTAGTTTTTGGGATATTTATTAACTTAATGCTATACTGGGTATGGGAAAACATTATTTAGTTTAATTTTTTTTTTAATACATATTTGGACACATACAAAAAGGACAAATCTACTGAGTGGGTTGTTTTTATTGATTATGATATAATAAGTTAATTAAAACAGAGATGCTTTGGAATTATTCTCACACAAAATATAAATTATATTTTGAATGTTATGGATGATTTTTCAAATTAGAATTCAACTTGAAAAGTATAAAATATGGGTAGATTCACATGAGCCACAGGGGCATGCCCATATAAATATATAATATGATGATATGTGTGTACACATGTATGTACATGCTTAATTATTATGCCCTAATTTAGAGTCCTAGTTTAAACCTTTCTTTTAATATATATATATATATATATATATATATTTCAATAAAAAAAATACTTTTATATCTTGTATCTTTTTATAAAAAAAAAAAAACAATAATTTTATCAATCCTCTTAAAATCATTTTTAGATAATCTATCTCTTGAGCATTGGTTTGAAAGTAAATTTTAAATCAATTAAATTTTTTTTTTAGATTTTTTTATTTATAAAGAAAACACTTTATAGCTCATCTAAAATCATTCTAAAAATTATACTAATCAAATTTTAAATCATTAACATTTTCAACACTACCTTACATAAGAATTGATTTTATTTCTTTAAAAAATTTGCTTTTTAAAAATTATTCCAAACATCTATAGAATCAACTGAGTTAATTTTCGATGTGGCCATTACCATTGTGGCCACCTCTTCTTATAATATGTGGAGTGGGAAAATCAAATCTCTTATTTTAAAATTAATAGTACAAGTACTATATCAGTTGAACTATGATCATCTCTAAACTATTGAGTTCATGGTAAACACAGAATCACGATTTTCTTTTTATCTTTCCTACATTCGATAGTATAAAATTGTCCTAAAGGTTGAATATTCTATCCCTCATTCCCACACTTATTGTACTAAAAGGAATATGGTAAAAAACTCCCAATCATATTATACCAGTCTCTTTGAATAATTTCTCGGATTAGAGATGTAAAGTAATGAAGGTTCATTTGAAGTTTCCCAACATATCTAGAGACAGACACGAGTCTTCTGTCTTCTCCATGAAGATCTGTCTTTCTCTCTCTCTCTCTGTACTAGCTAGGGTTTCTCTCTCCTCGTGTCTCTCATAGATCCATATCTCTCTCTCAGCTGCTTCATTCTCTTCTTATAATCATTCCATACTTCAAATCTCTCTCTCTCTCTCTCTCTCCCTTTCTTTCTCTTTGGTTTTGTTCATAGAAAGGAAAGTTTTATTCAGATCTCTCTGTGTGTATAATAATTATGGAAGCAGCAGAATGTTCAAACAACACAAGAAGTAGTGATGATAATAAGAAGTCAGAAAGCTGCAGTGAATTGGGAAATGAAGGAAGTTCAAGCAACAGCACCATAGAAGAGAATATTATTAATAATAATAATCATCATCAAAACAAGAAGCCCCCCACTGTCAGACCTTATGTCAGATCCAAACTCCCAAGACTCCGTTGGACTCCCGATCTTCACCTCCGTTTTGTTCATGCTGTTGAAAGACTTGGTGGTCAAGAAAGTAATTTCCTTAACCTTCTTCTTCTTCTTCTCTTTAATTTGTTCCTTCCCCGATTTATCGATATAGAAGACTGAATCATCCATCTTTGCGATGATAATTAATCTCTTTGTGTATTGACATGTGATTTAACCGAATACCCTTTCAATTTACTAAATTGAATCCAATTTTTTTTTTTTTTTTTCTATTGAGTTCAAAACCCATTGATTCCATTGATTTTATCCACTGCTGGTTGAGGGGGGTGATCGTGATTTAACCTAGTATTAGAGTAGGATAATATATATATATATATATATATTTTTGGGGTTAATTAGGGGTTATGTGATTTATCAAAATCTCTCTTTTTACCTCTTTCTTGGGTGAATATTATTTGAATTGATTATATATTTTAAATTGTTGTTGATTTCTATACATGTTACTATGTGTATATACTTTTTAATCTTATGGTTGACGGGTTTTTTTATATATATACACATATATAGATGCTACGCCTAAGTTGGTTCTTCAGTTAATGAACATCAAAGGACTAAATATAGCCCATGTCAAGAGCCATCTTCAGGTTTACATACTAATCTTTCTATCTTTTCAAGAAACTTTTATTGCATAATTTGGACGTCTAAATTTTTTTCTTTTTCATTCATTCTTTGATTATTACTTTCAGATGTATAGAAGCAAGAAGACCAATGAACCAGGCCAAGGTATAATTTTCTTTTTATATATAATTAACATCATTTTATTAAGTTTCTATACAGTAAATTTTCAAATAATTAATTTATTTGAAATTTTCTTTGAATAACTTGTAATGGAAAATATGACAGCAGTGGGAGATCAAAGGCTTGTTATGGCTGAAAGTAGTGGAGATCGCAACATATTTAATGTCAGCCAAATCCCAATGTTCCAACGCTACAATCAAAGCTACGCCTCCAATATTTTTCGGTATGAAACTGATTGATTTTTGAAATAGTAATAAGTACTTTTTTCTCCGATTTAATGAGATTAGGTTTAATAATCAAAGTAATGTATTTTTTCAAACTCAATCTGACTTCCTTGTTAGATTTGGAGGGTCATCATGGAATGCTTTCGAAAACAAAACAATACAATCCCCATATACGGAGAGGGCAGCGTCAATGACGACATTGACACAAGCGAGATCAAGCCTATTCGGCAGCAACAAGAGCAATGCACCTGGAACAATTGACTGTAACCTTCGCAGCTCGATCAGTGAACCGAATACGACGACGACAAGCAAAAGGCAAGAAGAGAGGGAAAGAGAAGATCCATGCAATGCCATTATGTCACATAAAAGGAAGGCTAAAGATGGAGAAATTGACTTGAGTTTATCCCTAAAGATTGAACCAAGGGAAGAGATCAAGATTGATAAGAGAAGGAGGATAGGAGGAGATCAAGATGAAGAAGATGAAGAAGTTTTAGAAAGTAGTACTGATTTATCTCTATCTTTGTGCTCATATTATTAATTCAATGGCTCCTTAATCAGCAATGGAAGAGGGAAAAATAGAAAATTTTTTGAAAGGAGTGCAACACGAGAATTTCTCAAGTGGTCATTGAATTGAGTACTACTCTCGGTCAAGCACATTTAACTACTAAATTCTGATGGGATTCAGTTTATTAGTATTGGTATGATTCATCTCACCGAGGAGGGAGTAAGTACTCTGAATCTGACTATATGAATTTTGAAGAGATCAAATTCTAAGTGAGATACTGAGGTACTTATTTTTCAATTGTAGCTTATTAAGTGTGCATGTGTAACATAATTTTTCTTCAAATGTATATTAGAATTCAGACATGATTATAATGCTAAATATATATATTCATCTTGTGTGTGTGTGTTTTTTTTTTCCTTCTTCCCTTTTTTCTCTTCTTTCACTCTTCAAACATGAAAAACATGATTAAAGGGCTTTGGAAGATGTCTTCTGTGATAATAATTCAGATAACTCTTTTTTCTAGAAAAGAAAAAAAAAATTCTTTTTTGTTTGGAAAATTATCTTAAATAGCAAAATGTTAGAAAATATTTACAACTAATAGCAAAATACACAATCTATCTGTAATAGACCGTGATAGATCACGATAGACTACTATTAGCGTCTATTGTGACACCGATAATAGTCTATCGTGATATATCGCAGATAGACAGTGAAAGTTTGCTATATTTATAAATATTTTAGTTCATTTTGCTATATCTTTTAAAAGAGCCATTTTTATTTTTGTTTTTCCTTTTGGTTGGTCTAGTACTTAACTACATTCCCAATTTGAGCAATTCTCTTTCCCCGATATATTATGTATGACACATTATTTTAGTTTAAATAGATAAATTTAATCTCTGAACTTTTAAATTTGTGTCTATTTAATTTGGTTCGTAGAGTTTAAAAATATGTCTAATAGGTCTCTAAAGTTAAAAAGTATGACCTATTAGATCATTGAATTTATGTTTATTAGGTTCTTCATATGTTACAATTTTTTTAAAAAAAAGAGTAATATTGATGCACCCATCTTTATATATCTCACTTTCATCACACACACAAACAATGAATTAAAATATTTAAATCAATAAAAAAAATTTGTCATATGGCAAATTATGATTGGACAATTTGGTGGGATGCAGAAAAATAGGTGCAACCCAAGATCTACCTAAGTATTTTCTTTAAAAAAAATACTTGATTTATTATAACAAAATGCAATTTTATGTTTAATGAGACTTTTTTTTGAAGAACATATGTGATCTAATGAGACCAAAACTTTAAATTTTGTCACTAGCAGGTTGTTGAATTATTTTTAAAATGTTGAATATTAGGTCAATGGCCTAGACAAAAAGTTAAAAATTTAGATCCTGTTTGAAAACTATTTTTTTTTTTTGGTTTATGAAAATTAAACCTATAAACATAACTTTCATCGATTAGGTTATATTTGAAAACTAAACAAAAAGTAATTTTCAAAATGTAGTTTTTATTTTTGAAAATTGGCTAATAACTCAAATTTTATATAAAGAAATATGAAAATTATGAGTAAAAAAATTGGAGAAAATAAGCATAATTTCAAAAATTTAAAAAAAAAAAAAAAGAAGAAAAACGAAATGGTTACTAAATAAACTAAAGTCGTATGTAACCTTTTTAAAGTTAAAAAATTTTAGTTCACATAAAGTTAGAAACTTAAAAGACTGATTTCACACATTTGAAAGTTGAAACAAAATTAAATAGGAAAGCTTTGAAAGTTGTTGGGATAAACTTATAATTATAGTTCTTAAAAATGTTTTTGAGAAAAGTTCCCCTCTATAGACCTATAATATATAGAGTTCTTAAAAATGATTTATTTACTCTCTTAGGATGAATTAGGATAGAGTAAATAAATCACTTTTTAACATTTTGTTTTTAACTTTCTATAGAAAACGTAAAAGTATTTATCAATATTTTTTTAATTAGTTTTTTTATTACTCTTAATTTTTACGCCAAGTTCAATAGGAAAAAAACATATACTTTACAAACTATGGCAAACAATTTTATTTTATTTTATTTCTGGAAAAGATAAGCCTAACTAAATCGATTTCTTAACAAAAACGAAGCTAATAACAAAGTATTATTGACCACGAGGTCAGCAAATCCACCAACTCCTTAAAAAACATCCGATTTCTTAATTTGTTTTCTATTTTCTAACTATTTTTAGACTATTAGCCAAATCTCAAAATGAAAAATTGAAAATCACTCTTTTTTAGTCTACAAACTACTTTCACCATATTTTTAAAGATGGTTTTGAAAAATTAAATTATAAAACTAATTTCGTTAATTGAAAAACGAACTTTTATATGTACACAAGGGATGTTCTTATTCTCTAATATATATCTCAATATAATGCATGCACATACCTACCTGTTTTTGTTGAGAGACAAAAGAATAATGTTAATTAAACGCACATGAATTATATAAATTTATGTATTTGAGGCTTTTTTAATGATGAATTCATTAAACTATTTGATGTGTTTGTCTCTAGAATGCAGGAAGAGCTATTTTATTTATAGTTAAATTAATCATTTCCATGGTTCAATTTGAATATATATTATATGATTCCTTTAGCCTTCATGTGATGAAGGTCTTGCTTATTTAGTTATTTATATATAATTAGGTAATATTAAACGTTTTTTTCCTCATTTACTTGATTTTTCGCAATAAAAAAAAAAATTAATTCTTGATGAAATATTTTAAATAATTAAAACTCTATTTTTCATTTGAGTTCAGTTGATAATATTTTGGTTTTTGAAATTTAAATTTATAAACACTACTTCTACCCTATTTTGTTATTTACTTTTTAGGAATGTTCTTAAAATCGAATTCAAGTTTAGAAGATTAAGAAAGTATATATGTAGAAAAATAAATATTGTGTTAGAAATTTGACTAAGAATTTAAATATTTTCTTTAAAAAAATGGAAAACATAATAAAGGGAAAATAAGCACCATAGCAAAAATCTAAAACTAAGAAAAGTAGCCTTTAAAAATTCATTTTTATTTTTTTAAATTGGGCTAAATATCTTATTCATCAACGTGTTGATATTTCCATCAATATTTCTACATTTTTATGAATTTAACAGCGATATGATAGGTAAATCAATTTTTTTTATTATATTATTAAAAAAATATATGTGAAACGTCAAAAGTAAGAAAATAAATTGTCAATAATGTGAACATAATATAAATAACAATTATTTCAACTTGTTAAAACAAGGTAAAAATATTTATTTATTAATTTAAATATATTTTCAGCATTTATAAATTTTTTCTATAAGTATTCATCACAATCGACATGTTATAAATATCTTTATCGATATTTCTGTAAAATTAAGACCTTGAACTGTTTGTCTCCTCCAAGTTTATATATTTAAATATTACTTTGTCTTGTTTAGTTTTGAATTTTATTTATTAGTATCTATATGTTTGAAAGGTTGATTTTGATCTCTATATCTACTTTCAACTTTCAAATATATTTTGTATGATTATTTGATATATGCTTATTGAATGAGATATATTAAGTTTATGTAGATAAGAAATCAAAATGTCTGGTGATATATATTTGATGCATATCTGATTTTTCCTATTGAATGAGATATATTTTTTGTTAGTTTAAGTATTAAGTTTATATAATTTGTAATGGTGGTATATATTTGATGGTTGTTTAATTTATGCGAGTTGAATGAGAAATTTTGGACCAATCACAAATTATCACGTCATTTTTTAAATTAATGATGCGAAACTATAAGTAATTAAACTTAAGACCAATTAAAAGTTAGACATGTGTTCCAAATTAAAATTGAAGACATAAGTTGACAAATTTTGATGATGTGACGTGTTTTCATCATGAATGTTGGATCTAAAAAAAAATACTTTGGTCCAATTTAATATTAAATTTGTGTTAAAATTCAATTTAGTCCAAAAACAAATAGATTTAGTTTGACTCAAAGATCAACTAAGACCTAAATCCAATTAGTTGGATCCAAAGGCCAGGTCATTAACCAATCAAGCTCAAGCCCACAAAGCCCACTTGAAAAGTCTATAAAATAGAGTTCTCCTTCATTTGATGGGTTCATAAATTTTTTAATCAAGAAAACTGAGAGATAATTATCCCAACAATCAAAAAGACTACTAAACTTCAATTTCACGAATAGCACGCACTCTACTTTCTCAAATTAAGCATACACATCGAATTGAGAGAGAATCAGATGATCAAATGCTAGAATCAAACCACATTTGTACAAATCAACATAAACACAAGTTCAACTCTATAAAACCGTTTCTCTAAATTTCTCGTGCGAAAAATGCTTATAGAATGAGATGTTTAGTTTATATATATAAGAGATTAAAATGTTTATATAATTTATAATTGTAGAGTGTATATTTGATGCATGTTTAATTTTCTTTTAGATAAACTTATGTATATAACATAATAATGATAATAAATAAATATTGAAAAAAACTATTGAGCACAAATAATAATTAGTCATTCGAACAATAAAAATTAGGTAATAAAAAATCAACTAACACTAAATTTAGAATAATAACCAACCAACTTCGGCTTTAAATAAGTTTATATAATAACTTGGGACAAATAATTCTCTATAATTATTCGGAATGACCCACAACTATCTATTTATCAACATTGGAAATTTAAAGGTTGGAAAGAAGGTATAAATATGAGAGAATTTCACTTCCATCAAAACTCTTGGGCTAATTTCTACATGTAGTCAAAATATTACATTTATGCCTACTTTATTCAATATTTTACTGAAAAAGTCTTTTAGGCTTGCTATTTTCAAAAAAATAGATGGTCTTTTACATTTTAATCCTCCTACCAATTAAAAAATAAATTACAAAAATAAAAAAAGAAACCCAATCAACTTCCTATCCCATGATTAGCCTAAGTGATGTTGCTTCAATCTCTTCCATCTCTCTCAAAACTCTAGACTATTCCATCTTCTTCAATCTTTTTCTCAAAATCCTCTCTCATATTTTTAGCTAGCAGATTTAAGCCGCCGTCTCCCTTCCTCAGTCCACCCTACCACTATCGATGATGTCGTTCCCATTCCCGTCGTTCAACTCGTCGTTCGTCATTCCCATTGTTCAAGTTTCGGTCATTTCCATCTGCACTAGTAGTCGTTGTTCTCACCATTTCGGTCATCACTACACCAAGATCTTGAGAAAATTGTTGGCTACGAAGAACCATTTTCATCTTTTTTTTTTCCTTTTTTAATTTTCTTTAAAGAAATTTCTTCCTCAAATCTCGTCGTCATGGGTTTCTTCCTCATATCTCGTCGTCGCGGTGTGGTCAGTTTAGTAAGACTCCTTGGGTTCGGTTTGGTGATATATGTAGTCTTCTTCGATGTTCGATATATATTGTGATATATATATTCGTTTATATATTTAGATTTCCTATGACATATAATCGAGAGTCCATCCGTGATTATGTATATTGTGGTAGATAGGTTTGTTTATTTGAAAATTAAGTGATGAGAAAATGAATTTGTCACATTAATTGGGAATTGACAATTTTTGTTAGGGAGGTTATGTTAAGTTTTGATTTATTGGAATTTTTGGCTACTTAAAGTAGAATTTATGATATGTACAGTTATATAAATGAAATTTATGATATATACTGTTATTTATGTTGAACTTGTTGTCAATCTTACTAGTATATTTCATATATTTGTTTGAAATATTTGCAAACATCCGAGACAAAACATATATATTAAAATATATGGGATATATACATCAAATAAACAATGGAATATATTACAAGAAAACAAATAATATTCAAAACAAACAACATAATATCAAAAACCAAACATAAAAAACAAAATTGAAAAAAAAATATATTAAATGCATTTTCTCTCTCCAATTAAAAATGGAAAAAAAAACATATTAAATACATTTTCTCTCCCCACGTGAAAATGGAAAAAATCATATTAAAAGCATTTTATCTCCGTAATAAATGCATCTTCTCTCCAACGTTAAGTAAACTTGATAAATCGAGAAAGAATATTAAAAAAAACAAATATAAAAAAATGGAAAATAAGTAGAATTGTCTAAAATTAATACTAAAAAGTCTTCTTAGTCTTCTTTGAAAAAATTCAAATTTAGAGACATTTATGAAATATATGGTCTAAAGACTTTTTATATAAAAATCTCAACTCTTAATGATAGGTGCAACCCAACTACAAACCCATATACCCATATCCTTAATTATTAGGTGATATCAATTTAGACCTTTAAAAGTGTAAGTTTATCAAATTGGATCTTAAATTATTTTTTTCTTAAATGTTATTTTTGCTAAAATTTTATAGAAATCATTTGAGGATCAAAGTTACATCCTCAACCAACCCAGATAGAAGCCTAAATTTTTAATTAAAAAATGTTTTCAAGCATGAGAAAATGAGGAAATTAATTCTATTTTCACTTAAACTTGTGAGATTGCATGAATTTGGACCTTTGATTTTTAATTTTATTCAATTGGATTATGAAATCTAAGTCATTTAAAACCATAATTTGGCCGCACAAAATTAAAATAGAATTAAATATTAAAATGATTCAATTGGATTATGATACTTTTTAGAAACTTTTTAAGTTGATTGAGGGTGAAAGTGTCACTTAGACAGTTGTTTTGAGTTTGAGATACTTTTAATTGGTCTTGAATATCATTTTGAAAGTCATCCAAATTAATTTGTTTTATTAGTTTTGATCATGTTGTACTTATTAGACTTCAATATTATGTTTTTCAGGTCTATATATTTTGAAGAAGACCATAAATGTTATTTTTTTGTGAAGACCCAATTGAACATTTTTTGTGTATTTAATATTATTTGGTTCATTTTGTATAACAAAATGAAAGCTAATAGCTTAAGAAACAAACACTGAGAATAGTTTTTCAGATTTTAGATGGTTAAGGAATTGGGAGTTGTTATGATGTTAAACATATTTTGTTACATTAAATTGGCTAAACTTATTATTACGATCTTAAATATATTTTGTTACATTAAATTGAAATTATTTTTATTTTAAATATTGGTCCCCAAGCATATAATATAATAATAATAAATGTGTTGGTAGTTATAAAGCTATGACGACGTTTTGAAAAATGACTAGTTTGGCCACGTTTACTAGACATAAAACACGCTATATACCGACATATCATGCGTGGAAAGAAATCGAGTTATACTGATGGAAAGTAAAACGTCGACAGAAATTGATTTTTGGCCACGCATAAAACGTGGGAAGAAATGTCATTTTTTACCACGAATGTTATGCGTGGACAGATATCAATTTCTGCCTACGAATAAAACGTGGGCAGAAATTCAACTTCTGCCGACGAATGTTGATGCGTAGCTAGAAATCAACTTCTGCCGACGTAGCCACGCATCAACTTCTGCCGATGTTTGTAACGTGGGCAAAAAGACTATTTCTACACACGTGGACATTTCTGTCGATGAAATGTCAAAAAACGTGGGCAGAAGATCTGTCCACGGCCTTCTGCCGATGTTGTTTGTCCACGCAAAAAAACGTCGGCAGAAACTTTACCCACTCATTTTTTAAAATTTGACGATATTTTTGTGCGTGGACAAAAACAAAAATTCTACTAGTGATGGTGCTAATTATTTATTAATAATTCAATTTTAGTAAAATTACTATTTTAAAACCACTTACATATATGTCTTGAATGTTAAGTACCATCTTAAAATAAAAAAAAATTTTAACGATATTCAGAGAAAAAAAAAAAATTAAATGCCTCATGGGCCTAGAACCCACAGCCACAACTTTGTGTCTACAAACGGCCTAAATTTCAAATCATGATAATTTTGAACCTCAAAATTAATGGCCCACAAGGTTAAGAGCTTTTGCACTCTACCAATTGAACTAGATAGCCAATTGTTTACAAATTTGGATTTTAGAAAAGATAATTACTCTTAAATGACTTTTTTTTAGGAATTCTTTTCCAAAATTTTTAAGAGATTATCAAATTTTTACTAATTCAATATTTTAATGAATAAAAATTTAATATAACAAGATAATATCCTGGGTCAATATTTGACCAAGAATCTTAACTAAACTAAGCTGGCCTAGAAACTCATTATCATAATGATTTTGAACATTAAATAATGAGATAAATCACAATGCCACAAGATTGGCCTTGCAATCTACCAACTGAGGTAGACAGACAATTATTTATAAATTTGGACTTTAGTAAGATAATTATTGTGAAATGCCCTTTTGTTTTTAAGAATTATTTTTCAAAATTGGTAAGAGGTTGTCAAATTTTTAATATAACACGATAATATTCCACGGTCAACCTTGTATGTGACCATAATCGAGCATCGTGGTCACTATCGACTGACTTCAAGAGCTAGATAGGTAATTGTTCATGAAGTTAAACTTTTATAAAGATAACTATTTTTGAGTGACTATTTCTTTTCTATAATAGATTATATCCCTTTTAAGTATATCTTTAATAATAAAATAAAAGATTATTTTTTTCATATAATAAATAGTTTTAGACTTTTTTTAGCTATCTGTTTTCTTTGTCCTAACATGTAAGGTGAAGGTCAGTTAATTGAATTTATAACTACAAGGTAGATAGCATAAATTTTATGCAAATTTTTTTAAAACAAAATTTATACAAATCGAGCTAACTTTAGCTATCAACCTTAGTCTCTCCCAATTTTGTCATAAAAATTGTAATAAAAATAGTAAAATTTTATGAGATTTCAAATTTTAGTACAATATTTGAACGAATTAATTCAATATAACATTGGATAATTTTGGACTATTGTTATTATCAAATAAATAAATAGTTAGCTTAAATACTATTTTTCTCATATACTTTAGGACTTATTCTTTTCGTCTCTATATTTTTCACATATCAAAATTTAGTAATTTTAATTTTAATAAATCTCACTTCTCCATTGTTATTTTGAAATGAATTTTCATTTATTGACAAAATAGTAGTAATAAAAAAAAGATAATATATGAATATACTTTTAAAATTTCTAGGGAGAAGACTTGTTGGAGATAAAGTTTTGTTAACCAAAATTTAACTACAAAACACCGTCCCAAATGGTTTTTTAAACAAAATTGTAACAATCAAATGTTTTATTTGAATCTTGAGGATTCTTCAATTTAAATGAAAACATTTTTGTATTTTATAATACATCACTCAATCCAATTCTTCAACGACACAAAGAAAAAAATAGTAAGAATCACTTTGAAACCATAAGGTAAAGACGGTCATAAAATACAATCACATCTTCAAACTTCAAATTTCATTGATTGCTCCATAAAGTTCAATATGTAATCAATATTCATTTTCCACCTTTGCCTCTCAATAAAAAAGAATGCCTAGTTGAGCCAATAATCAACTGCAAAGTCATGTGAAATGTAAACATCTTATTTAAAATCTTGTTTTTCTATTTAAATTTGAACTTGTTATGTGTCATTCGTGGCTTAAGCTCCATGTATATCTACAAAACATAGTTACCAACAATGATGTAACACTCGACCCAACAAACGAAGCTTTAGTTCTAGATCAAAATTAATATTAAGCTAAGCATAGTGATACTGTTTGCCTCTTATTAAGCTAAGCATAGTGATATTGTTTGCCTCTAATGGAGTGGTATACCTCGTCTGACACTATTATGGCATTTTATGCAGGCTCACCCCAAGACCAGTTGTATGACCGACACTTGCCATGGTTTCATTACCTCTTTCGAGAGTCGAGCTGAATAACTACGAGGAATTTGGGATCTTTGTCCCCTTCTGACACTTAGGGCCCATCAGACCTTAAATAATTGGCCTTTTGACCTTCATTGATCAGAACTTTTTACAATCTTCCCTGACAAAAGAAAACAGGTCGAATTATGTAGAACCAAATAAGAACAGCAAACCAAAAAAGAAGAAAAGATAAGACAGTAAATTCTTTGTCAGATAAGAATACATATGCAGCTCCGAAAGTGGTAGGATACAATCCACAGTAATGAACGAGATTGGTACAGTACACTAAATGCTGATAAAACTATGCCAACAGTTCTTTTGTTGAGATCCACAAGCAAAAATGGCCTCATCACAATAAAGGGTCCAGTGGTTATGGAATTCATTATGGTTTTTTGTTACAAACATTTAACATTTGACTTCGATGAGTCGTGTCTGATGGGACGAGGCTGATTGTCACTGTAAGGACTCCTCTGGCCCATACCTCTCTCAAAAGCATTCATAAAGAACAAATAATAATGGAAAGACCAGGACATGTCATATGACAGCAAGGCCAAGGTTTTTGGTCTCTTTGCCTGCGCTCTGAGATTTCAAGTCCGTGGAAAAGAGAGAGAAACAAAGCAAATCCACAACATGATTCCAGTCATTTCATTGTGCTCAACCTGTTTTCATTCATTAAATACAACTTAATATTGAAACAACGACTGAATTTCTAAAAATTGATAGCTTATGTCATGCCTACAAGGCTCATGGGCTGACAGCGGCAATTAATTTCCAAAATTATTAATTTAAAATGGGGTCGGGGTCGGGGTCGGGAAAGTGGGAGGGTATTTGATGTTCTTAATGATCGACTAATACTAATAGACTTTAAATAATTTAAACTTGTGAGGTGGTTTCGATTGAGCTAATCAAACTGTTCCCAATCCTGAGTTACTCTTGTAGAAGATGGAGCAGGGGATGGGGGAGTCAGGCTACCGACTCCCGAATCGAAGGTCTCCCATTCGGTTGTCACTGAAACCGTGTTGTGATTGTTGCTGATGGGTTTAGAGTTTTGGGCCTTCAACGCATCAAGTGTGTCCACAAAGTTCTGGACACGGCGTACCTGTTCAAAGCTATCTGTTTAGAACTGATGCTAAATGATTTTTGAGATTACCATATGCATTAATGTAACTTTGGAGTTATAGAATGCCAAACTTATTTTAAGTGCGCACATGTAAGAGATTGATCACTTTAAAGTTTGAAACAGATTGCAAGGAAAAAATGTGCCTTTAATAGAATCTGAACTAACCGAGTGAAGCTCAATCATAAATGCAAAAGAGCACTGTTTGATTAGACCAAACATTTAACCACGCATATTAGAAGCAGCAATGATGAACAAGCAAGATTTTTATGATGTACTAGTTTACTATAAGGAGACTCCAAGTTGCTAATTCAATTTTGGTAAGTAGAAATTCTCCCAATAGGTTGTCACTGAATACCAACACTAAAATATCATCTAGAAGGTCTTGTTGTATCTTAGTATTCCAATCAATAACATAGCCTTTTAATGAATAATCACTGACTCCATAGAAAACTCATGGACATAGTTGAACAACCTATAGAACATATCACTAGTGCAGACATCCTTGAAAATGAATACTACTAAATCCAGTAACTTAAATTGCAAAAGGAAGACAAAGAACTATATTCTCATATATGAAAAATTGGTTGGTCGCGTACAGATATCAGCATAACAATGTTAAGTCCCTCTAAGAATTGTTTTCTTTTCCTCAACATGAGATTATTATTTTATATCAGATGGATGCATATATAAGTGTACTCAAATAATACACTAAGCAGTATAATTGCGTGTCGCCATCAATGTCTAAATACAAACCTCGGCTTTTCTCTGCAACTTCGCTTCTCCTTCAGCATCAATACTATCCAATTTCAACAATTGCCTCATCAGCAGCTCTGTTGATACTACGAATTCCTTGTCTGCAACATGTGTGCCCCCATTAACAGCTACTTCCAAGGCAGCAACCTATAAAGATAACACTTCGATAAGCACACCCACAAAAGATAAACCAGCATTGCATCCCATTACAGAGGTAAATCAAGTGTTTTCACAAACTGCAGTGGTGACTCACCCTATCTGAAAGCTTATCAACCTCAGACCTAACATCCGCAATGGCTTCTGATGCCTTGGAAACCTCATCACTTTTCTTAATCTCTTCCACCACCTTAACATCCTCCACCACCTTCCCCTGCTTGTTTTTCTTGTCCTCCAAGAGTAAAATCTTTGACAAATTCTTCACCCCTTCGGTATGCAAATGCTCATCATCATCCTTCTCCTTACCCCGAAATAGGAGTCTCTGTTCTTCAGGCTGCAAACCGGTCTTCGCCACAAGGTGCTTTTTCATATCACCTGCAACAGAAGCAACACACACAAAATCACCAACATGAAAGCCGGTCCAAACTTCATTATATGTACACAAGTCAGTATGTGCCAGATACCATGAATGCGGAGAGTTCAGTTCTCATCAATCCACAGAAACAGAACAAAACAACAATGTCAAACAAAACAAGTTAGTTCCCAACTTTCCGATACAAATTCCAGACAAATGAAAGAAGACAATGAGGAAGTCAGCATTCATACAAACATATAAGTTGAAGCCATAGCCCCCCAACTCAAACTCATCCATTAAATCAAACCCAAAACAGACCATTCCACGAACTCTAAAAAGAAAAAAAGCTAAAAACCCATGTCAAATCAGACAAACCCACATCTAATCTTCCCTCCAAAGCAGGGAAAAACCAATAAGTAAGTTGATTTCAATCAATACAAATCAATTCACCCATAGAACTAAAACCCTAAAAAAACTTGATACAAGAAATCAAATCCCTCAAACCCAAAAGAGCAACAGAAAGCCCTAAAATAAGAACAAAGGCTATTCAATTGAAGAACAGAGGAAAATCAGTAGAGAAAGAGAGTACCAAAAGTCGATTGAGCAGGAAGGAAAATCTTGTACTTGGTAGGGCCATGGCCATGAGTAACACTGACGGCGATCATGGGGCCGCTAGAAGAAACATCGGCGCCATTGTCATCTTCTCGCTTCTGGACAAGCATGCCGCAGGGCCTCATCTCCCACTCAGTTTCGTCGTGCTTCTCGTCTTGCACAGTGGCCGATCCACTCAGATACGGATTCTTCTCTGTCATATTCTTATTTCCCAACAGTAAAATCCTTCAATCAGAATCAGAAACAAAAACCCCAAACAAGCGAAAGAGAGATTTGCCGAAGTTTAGTGCACTTTCGTTTCTATTTAAGAGAAGATTTCCTGATCGGAAAAGGGATTTGCTTCCACGGATTTGTAGAAATTTTGATCCGTCGATTTCAGTTATGAATTCTAATCCAAATTACGAATTCGATCTCTTCTAGTTCTGTCCAGATCATCCAGGTCGGTCGGCCGACCAGATAAATCTATTCAAAAAAAATTTTGTTGGCCTTTTTATCTCAAAATAATAATAATAATAATAATAATAATAATAATAATGAAGCCCTTTTGCTTTTTTTTTATTTTTATTTTTTACACCCCTCTTTTTTTCTTTTTCATCTTTGATCAACTAATGTGTAATTGAGAATTTTAAAGTAAAAAAAATCCTAAAAGTAATTAAAAATGATTTCTTTTTAGTAAGGGAAAAACAATAACTAGGGAGATGTCCCTCTCTTTGCAATTTGCAATTTGGTGAGTGAAGATTCTTGGACCAGTAAAAAATAGAAGTTAGAGTGGGGAAAACTTTTCATAAGCTAAATGGGCACGAGGGGCAGGGAATCCATTCCTGTCCCCCACTCCATCAGCTTCCTTTTTATTTATTATAACTAATGTTATGTTATTATTGTTAATTATTATATAAATATTATATTTAAATTTTATTATTTAATAGTTAATATAGTAGATATGTTTGAATTTAGATAATATATGTGAATAATTTGATTGCTAACTGTTTTTCTTTTATTAAAAAAATTAGAGTTTCTATCTAAATTCAAATCATCTACGTGAAACTAATCATATAAAAAAAAAATTAGTGAAAAAGTTAACTATTTAATTAAAAATTTTTCATAGTAGTGATTTAAGTTAATTGATTTTTTTTTTTTAAAAAAGGTATAGACCAGAAAAAATTCTTCAAGGAAATCGATCCCACGAATTTTTCACGGGGAATTGTGGCTCCGATCTCCTTGAAAATTTTTGCAATGATGATAGGAGATGATAAGGGAAAAAAAGACGAATAAGTCATCCCGTCCTATTCCGCTTGTAGACATCCCTAGCATTAATCTACCATAAAGTGATGGTGAATGAGAGAAAGGGAAGGAAAAAAAAAGAGAATGGTAAGATTGAAAATTCTAAGAGAAATTAGATATAACTTCTTGTTTTCAAAATTAAATTTTCCAATATTACAACATTACTCACATGTTAGTTCTAATTAACTTATCTCAACATTATTGACACATTATCATTTCTTTTTAAGTTGAAAGGTCAAATCTTGTATATCTACCGATAGTACTGAAAAAAATATGATTAATGATCACTTTTTTTCTATTCAAATCGTATTTGTATATACTATATATCTGGTTCGGGCCAATTTTATTATTATTATTATTACTATTATTATTATTGACTAACTTACCTTTAATAAAAATTTTAAAGTTAATATTCTTTAAAAAAAAAAGTACTTATTTAAAAATTTCATTTTTTCTAAGGAAAAAATGTATGTTTTTAAAAAAGAAGGCTTTTTTTTTTTAAAAAAAAAAAAAAGAAAAACTAGAAAGTTAAAAGAGATAAAAATAAAAAATTAAAAAATTATATTTATTTGAAAAATTAGTTTTCCCTCTCTCCCTTACTGTTGTTCTTCATTCCCATTTTTCTCCCCAATAATCTCACAAATTTTCTCTATTAATCAACTAATTTAAGCTTTACCAAAGTCTTATAAAAGGGCATATGAGATAAGTCGAGAGGGTAGCTCGGATGAATATTCACCCCGAGCTACCGTCTCTCCACTAATGATTCTGGCGAGCTCCTTGTGCGACGCACGACAAATATCCATCACAAAGTGGACACCCTGCAGCAAACCACGACAATTGGAAGCCCATCTTTGAAACCCACCCAACATGACTCCAGCGGAGATCCAACCTTCTGCATGCAATGACGAAGACATTCCAAATTTTCGGGTAATTTTTTTCTTAAAAAAATTAATTATATTGAATTATTTGGTTAATTGTTTAAATTTTGAGGTTTTAATTGGATTATGTTGGATTTAACGTGAAGATTTGAAATTGGGTGAGATTTATGAGTTGATGAATATTATATTAAATAAGTTGTATATGTTTGGAGAAAAAAAAAAAAGAAAAAAAAGTATATATATATATTTATTTATTTATTTAGGGGTTGGAAAAGTAAAAGAGAATTTAAGAAATTATATATATATTAAGTCAATCTTGTATTTCAGGGATTTTGATCTGCCATTTACCGTTCTGCTTCGTCTGCGTTTACCGTTCAAATAAGTAAAAAATATTTGATCGGGTACCCCTTGTATAATTTTAATAAAATGAATTAGATAATAAAAAAAAATAATGGGTGTTGTAGGGTGCTTACCTTACCTACATTCAACGACTCCCGAATCTATCTTTGGAAAAGTAGACCATTTTTATTTTTCGTTTTAAAATGACCAATCACACCCTAAATGGTTGCTTGCAACCCCAAATCTTTCATCTTGAAATAGACCTTTAAGGAGAGACGCCGGCTCCTCTGCATTGTGACGATGTTGCGATAGTATTCAATTGGAAAAAAAAAAAAAAAACCATTTTAGAATAAAAATTATAAACGACTTTTCTTCTACCGAATTCAAATTTAAAAAAATGTTAGTGGATAATTATATTAATAGATGCAATGGCTCGCGCTCTATTGTAATGGATATCTACTTTTACCTCTCTTGAGTTAGCAACTTCCCTTTTAAAAAAATATTCATACATAAATTTCTTGTAACAATAATTATATATATATAGAATATATAAATTTCTTGTCACAATAATTTTATATATATATAATTTTTTTATTTTTATTTTAATAGAGTAGGGGTGGAAATACAGATTTAATGTATTCTATGCAAATTTAGTTGTGCTCGCTTTGATGAAATTCTTTTGTTTTAAAAATAAGTTTAAACTAATACGATATCTTATATGATAATTTCTTACTTTAGTTTGACAATAATATTATTAATTTTAATTGAGGCTATTTCGTTCATAGTTCACTAGATTAAGACACCAATTATTATATTGAAGTTAGATATTCTCGTCTTTCCCGTTTTCTCTAGATCATACATACATTTAGATTTTAATTAAACTATCTCATTTTCTTTATTTTTTAAAAATGTATTTAGATTTTTATCAAGTTATTAATGTTTTGTAAAACAAATATGTAGAAGATTATTAGTTTTAAAAGATAATTCCTCCTCCTCTCTTCCTCCATTTAAAACTTTTTTTTTTTTTTTTAACCTTTTACTTGTGTCCTCCTCCTCCACTGTTTAAAACTTATTATTATTATTATTTTTTTTTTACCTTTTACTTTTGTCATCATCGACGAAAATTATCGCAATAACCTTATCGTGCATGTGTATTGGGCTCTTAACTCTTGACTCTCGCTTTTTGCTCTCTCTACTTTCACTCTTTGCTTTCTTACTTCAATCTCGCAACTTTTATTATTTACTTACTTTTAATAAAATAAAGGTGAGAGCCAAAAACAAAGAGCGAGAACAAAGAATAAAAAGGAAGAGCCAAAATCAATTGTAAGAAATAGAAAAAACTAAGGAGTGAGAAAACCTAAACCCTAAGGAGTGAAGAGCAAGAGCGATATACCCCAACCCACATGCACAAATGTTTTGTTCATTCATAAGCAAAAATTTTTATAAAAAAATCAAATTTAATTTGACTCTTTTAAACTAGGTCGTAAAAACCCATTCGAATATCCTACTTATACAATTTAGTCATCTATAGAATAAAATAGTCTTTAAAGAGGCATTCACATGAAGTTACTTAATGTTTAGGTCTTCCATTATAATAGTTGAAGTTCCCAATTATTATAAATCACACTTGGCTATACTAAAACTCTTTGAAAACCTTCCATTGCCTACAAGGTTGACTATTTTGTAGCCATCTTCTTGTAACATCCATTAAAATAGTATGCACCTACCCATACCATATTATAATTCATTGGCTATAATAACATTGACTATAATGACGCATGCCCAAACAACCTCTAAAAATTAATCAAGAAGTCGAATTTATTTGGGACAGCTGCAAATATAAAAATTAGACCCAATGTGACATTCCAAATTTTTAGGTAATTTTAAATAATTATCTTAAACTATTTAGGTAACTATTTGAATTTTTAAGGCTTAATTGAATTACGTTTAAAGGAAATTCAATTTAGATTGAACGTGATCAAAGATTTTGGTTTAATTCTATTAATGAAAAATTAGATTTTAATTTAAAGAGAATTGGATAAGTTATTGTGAGTTTAAAATTTAAAGTTGCGGAATTGATTTTTGGGAGATAATTAAATTAATTTGAGTTTGATGGGAGGTAAGAAAAAGATTGAATATATATATATAATTGTAGCCGGGTTATGCATGCAAGTACAAAAAAAAAAAAATAAATAAATAATAATTTCTCCTTCTTCCTCTTCGTGACCATGCCGGCCCGTCCCCTCCCATCTCTCTCTCTCACACTTGGAATTTGGGGTAACGTTTTTTTTAAAATTTTTTTTTTTAATTATTTTAATTAATTAATTAATTTATTTATTTAAATTATTATTATTTTTTTAATTTTATTGAGTTTCTTGAGGTTATTAAATACCTCTCTAAGTAAGGGTTTCAATTCATTGGTACCCACAATATTCTTGTGATTAATTTGGCAATTTGAGTCTTTGGAGCCATTGTCCATCAATTTCAAGGTATTTTGATAAGTTTTGAAGTGGGGATTTTAATTGAAGTTTGAATTAGTTTTGAAGCGAGCTGTATTCTTGGTAAATTTTTATTTGGCTTTGAATTTTGGTCAAAGTTGGAATTAAATTCGGTTTATAATTTTAGGGTTTGATTCAAGAGTTTTATCCTAGACAAGAAAGAGTTTGGACTACTTATTTAATCGAACTTAAATTTGAGGTAAGCGATTCTACTATTGGAATGCCTTAAAGCTAGTTGAAAAATTAGATATTTGTTCATACACGTTTTTAACCATTTTTTTAAAGTATAAATGCCATGTGGTTTGATATAAATTGTGAGTGTTTTGTTACGTACTTGAACTGGTCCATGAGAGTGATGTATTAGGATCAATTCGTTATTATGATATTATGCATGTTTGTCAAGACTTTTTAGCATGACAATATTTATGAGATTTTATGTGCAATCTCTTTTCCTTACCACAATATTTGACTACAGAAAAGTGGTGCATGTTCAAGGGCTTTAGTGCATGAAAGTGATGTGTTAGGTTTGGTGTGTGAAAGTAATGCAGAATTGGGGTGCACGAAAGTAGTGTGCGCCCAATGGGTTATGTGTATACGTAAGTGGTGTATACATAACTATGTGTATGTAAGTGGTGTACATCCCAAATTTCTTAGAGATGACCTAGGGTGTATGAAAGTGATGCATATTCGAAGAGTTCTAGGTAAATGAAAGATATACCTAGAACCTCATGTGCAAGAGATTAAGGCATGTCTAAGGGAATGAGATAATGTGAGCCAGAAACAAAAAATCTTTAGGTTCCATTAGCATGGAGCCTAAATTCATGTTTGCATGTGATGAAATAGTTTGAGCCTAGTAAGGGGTTTACTTACTGAGTATTTTTTATACTCATCCTTGCTTATGTTACTTTTTTCAGACAAAGGTAAGGACAGACAAGCGTATGACAAAGAAGAATTCGTGACTATGCTATTGGGACAAGTCAAATGCTTCTGCACATGTTTTCATGTTTTTATGTTTCCAATCTTGATGTTTGAAATCAGAATGTCAATTTTTACAATGCTAGATGTTTATACAAATTTACAGTTTTGTTTGAAAATTTAGGAGTACCCTGATAAAAGATTTTTAGTTATTCGGATTTAATAAAAGTTATTTGATTTAATAAAAGTCTTTCGGTTTTAGTCTAAATTATGAAAAGGGTCATTTTGAGATGTTTGCACGCATATGGTAGCAGCGTAGGAAGTCAAGTCGTTACACCCAAGATATAACACAATGCAAAAAGAATTTGCAGATATAACAAAATTTAGATTAAGCTTTCAAAGTCGTAGGAATTCGGGTCGTTACACCCAAGATATAACAGAATTTAAAGAGAATTTGCAGATATAGCAAAATTTAGATTAAGTTTTCAGAGTCCATTAGTGGTAGACCATATCCTAATAGGGATCTATTAGTGATGTACTGTATCACTAGTAGGAGTCTATCAATGATAAAATCTATTACTAATAGATTTTGCTATATTTGTAATTCTTTAAAAATTTTGCTATATATCTGATTTTATTTTTAGAAGTGTTACTAATCCAATTACCTAATTTATTTCAGTCATTCCTCTCGTTAACACGTAAAAGTCCGTGATGGGCTTCGAACTTCTATTGGGCCTCCATGATGCTCTTCTTATTGGCCCCCACTAAAGCACAAGTTTAGGATTGCTTTGCAAATATAGTCTTCTATACCTCTGCCTTTTTTAATATGTCCTTTTTCCTGTTTTTTTCTGTTCTCCCCCCCCCCCCCCCCCCCCCCCCTCTATTTTGTCTTTATTCCCCCAAGAAATTGATATCTTTTTTAAACAAATCAAAATGCTTAATGATGTTGAGACACAACTCCATTATTGTGAAAGAAATTGTAATTTTCCATATTTGTCATAATTTTAAATTATTTTATCTATATAAATTGTATTTAAAATTATTTTTTCGAGATTAGTAATTGAGCTAAGTTGATTTTGCCATATTAGAATCGATTTTGATTATAACATAAAAAGTGCCTTCATTTTTTTTATTGATTATTTGTTTCAATTTAATTGGAAGAATTTGTATATGTTGTTTAAATCTATTGTTTTATTAGCATTTTGGTGACGTAAATATGTCACTTGGATTTACTGTTGAAATAAATGGTTTGTGACCCTTTGTTAAAGGTTACATCCTTTCAATTTTATAAGTTGTGTTTTTTCATCAAGGAATGCATTCTTTCATTAATAACCAAATTGAAGAAAGAACATGACTATTTGAATGGCCACAAATTAGTCTATAAATATAGTTTTTCTTCAAATTGATTTATTTACTTTTCCAGCAACATTTCTTCTTCCATAATTATTCCTTCTGTTTCAAAAAAATTATTGAAGTTCAGTATATCTGCAAAGTTTGGTTCGTTGATATTGTGGACATGGTGCTACTTCCAGAAGAAAGGTAATCCTTTCTGTTATGGGAGACAATTACTCTCGAAAGTTAGGCACTAAATTGAGTAAATTTGTCTTAAAGAGACTATGTGAATTTGTTGGGCTGTTGTTACTAATCTTTTATGTGTTTTGATCTTATAACATATATCACTTTTGAAAAGTAAACTTTATCAATTGATATTCGACGTGGAAATTTTGCTAATAAGATCGTTGAGTTTTATGGTTAAGTAACATCTTAGTGGTATGTTTTTACCGGTCTACATATATTAATAAAATAATAACTTGACATATGCATCAATTTTTAATAACAAATTGTTTAAAAAATAAAATTATTTGCAAATACAATAAAAGTTTAGAAATTATGTTGTATATTTAGCTGAAATGTTAAAATGTTATTTCTTCGGCAATTATTTTTGGAAAATTATTATAAATAAGAAAAATATTAAACTATCTATAAATATAGAAAAATTTTACTGTCGGTTGCCAGACGGTAGAAGTCTATCATAATCTATCGTTGATAGAAAGTTAAATTTTTCATATTTGTAAATATTTTGACTCGTTTTGCTATATTTGGAAACAACTCATTATTTTTTTCAATAATATTTTCATAAACTAAGACAAATTTCAAGCAAAAAAAGCTTAATTTTATTTTTAGAATTTGACTAAGAATTCATGTGTTTTCAAGGAATATGAAAATCTCTACAAAAAAAATTATAAGGAAACTAGCATAATTTTAAAAAAACATAAAATAAAAAAACAAAATAGCTCTAGAAAGGGGTCTCCTTTTTTAAAATTAATATTTTAAACACCACTTGTACCAATACATTTCTTTGATTTGCTATTTACCTTTTATCTACTTTTACAAAAATGTTTTCAAAATTTAATCCAAAATTTGAAAACTAATAAAATATAGGTCTCATTTAATAACCTTTTAGGCTTTGTTTGATAACCATTTTGTTTTTTGTTTTTGTTTTTGAAAATTAAGTCTATTTTCTCCCAATTTCTTATCTTGATTTGCATTTCTCTCGAGTACAATAGTTAAATTCTTTTCCAAGTTCAAAAAACAAAAGTAAGTTTTTAAAAACTATTTTGTTTTAGTTTTCAAATTTTGACTTGATTTTTTAAACCATCGGCAAAAAAATAGATAACAAAGAGAATGAATTTGAGAGTGAAAATAGTGTCTATAGACTTAATTTTCAAAAACAAAAAAACAAAAACAAAAACGAAAGACGAAATGGTTACAAGATCACGAAGCTTAAATTTTTATTTTTAACAATTAAATTTTAAATATTACTTCCAACTATAAATTTATTTGTTTGTTGTTCACTTTTCTTCCAATGTTTTAAAAAACCAAGTCAAGTCTTAAAAATTTAGGCCCCGTTTGTAACCATTTCATTTTTTTTTTTTGAAAATTAAGCCTATAAACACTACTTCCACCTTCAAATTTATTTCGTTGTGATCTATTTTTTCCTAATAATTTAAAAATCCAAGCCAAAATTTGAAAATTAAAAAAATAATTTTTAAAAACTTGCTTTTGTTTTTAGAATTTGGCAAAGAATTCAACTATTGTACCTAAGAAAGATGCAAATGAATTTAAGAAATTGGAAAGAAATATGTTTAATTTCAAAAAACAAAAATAAAAAACGAAATAGTTACCAAACGGGACTTTAGAAAAATAATTTTAAAAAAAAGTAATCTTTAATTTTTAGAAATTGATTAAGAATTCTAAGTATTGCATTAAGAAAGGAAAAAAAAATCATATGTAAACAAGTGTAATTTCAAAGTTGTAAACTGAAAATGAAAATGTTATCCAACTATACTACAAGTACTCGTTTTTTTGGAAGACTGTGAATTGAAATAATTCCTTATGAAATATGAAAATCATTATAAATAAATTGGAAAAAAATAAACACACACGTTTTCCATAACTAATTAAAAAAAAAAAAATTCAATATAAAAAGTAAAAAAAACACTTTGGATATTCTAAAAATCAAAAACAAGTTTTCGAAAACTAAATTAATTTTGAAAATTAAGCTTATAGATATCAGTTTGATATCCTCTAACTTTCTTGTACAATTATTCATTTTCTATAATATTTTTAAGGTTAAAATATCATTTATTCATTTTAAATTATATTTTCAAGTTTAAAATATCATTTTGGTCCTTGTACTTTGAAATTTGTTCAATTTTAGTCCTTATACTTCCAATAAATCTTAAATTGAGTCCCTCAAAGTTATTTTTTATCGAAATTGATTAAATAATCACAATAATTTTCATGCAAAGAAATACAATATGTGAATACGGTTTCAAAATTTATAGTGAAAATGCTAATAAAAAATAAAAAGTAACAAAAAATCTACAATAAACTAGTAATAGGGACAAAATTTAAGATTTATTGAAAGTACAAGAACTAAAATTGGACATTTGAAAGTATAGAGACTAAAATTAAACAAACTCCAAAGTATAGGGACAAAAATGCTATTTTAACCATTTTTCAATAACCAAATCTAGTTTGAAAACTAAATAGATATAAGTTAATGAATTAAAAAGATAGTTATTATTTGACTTCTTTAAGAATTAAAGGTAAAACTCATATAAAGAAATTGGGAAAAAACAACTATAAATTTTAAAAACAAAAATCTAAAAACAAAATTGTTATCGAATAAAACCTAAATAATTATCCAAACCCATCTAAAACACTCAATATATTTGAGGCAAAATGAGATAAATAATTAGCAAAAAGAAAATGATAAAAAATAAATAAAAATTGAGGGACTTGATTGTTAATAAATAACCGAAAAGTGAAGAGGGCGGTTGGGGAAATAAGTAAATGAATAATAAAATAGGAGTGAACTGTGAATATTTAATGATAGATAGGGGATTTTATTTTTTAAATTTTTTTGGAGAGGGGTTTTAGTTTTAGAGAGAATGAAAAGGATTGATTTTTATTAGAGACAATTTTAGATGATGAGGGATATTTTAGCAAATTTCACATCAGAAACACTATTTATGGAGGGACCCAAATATGAATCATTCAATCAATTGGCTAATCCAAATCTGTACCAACTTCTTCATCATCTGTCTCTCAACACACTGTACACACACAAACCACTCATACCCAAGGGTTTTCTTTTTACTCCCTTCTCCCATTTCTATTTTTCATATTGCCCCCTGTCTCTCTAGGGTAATCTTTTTAAACCATTTTCACGAGTAGCAGTTTAAGAAACCCAGGGGCCTGCATGGTAAAATTAACAATTACAAGCCATATAACTCATTAACCAAAAACGTTGAAATCTTCATCCCACATTCCTTAAACTCAAAGACAATAGTTATAATACTATTTATTAATTATTTCAGTTTTGTAAAGTAAAAAAGCTGATAGAAATTAAAAATAGTTGGGTTAGTAGAAGAGTATGACATGTGTGCTAAATAGAGGCATTATGACGACTTTTGTACAAGAACCCAAAGGTGTGATGCATGCACACATTACGACGTTGTATCTCTTTGGATTCAACTAGGTTTAGGGTGTGAAGAATTCGAGAGACGTATGTGGCAAAAGAGATAAACAAACTCTATTGGGAACCATGCTTTGCCAGTTTTGAGGGTTTATTTCATCGTTGTTACTCAAACAAAAGTCAAATTTCTGGTAGTCATTTGTGAGTTTCATTATAGTAGAACCTGCTTTTGTCAAACGTCCTAGATGTACATTATCTTAAACTACGGGGCCAACTAGCATACTATTTTCAGTGTAATTGGTTTTTTCACCTTCGCCTGTTCTTTATGATTTGGGTTGTGAAAGGAATAAATACATACATATATATATATATATATATATATATATATATATATATATAGTTGTTAAACTTATAATATACACGGCCATATTCTGATATTCTCCAACCAAATCCAATATATATATATCTGAATGTGCAGGAGAGAAGTATAGAGTAGAGTTGGAGGGGGGGGGGGGGGGGGCAGAGAGAGGGTGAGAGTGAGGTAAAAAAAGCCGGTAAAATTTAGTAGAACAAGTAAAAATAATTAGGATTCTACCAACCCAACGCGAATGCCGGAACTACATGTGCTTTTGTTTTGCCTTTCTTACGAGGCCCCCTCTCCCAATTTTATTTATTTATTTATTTATTTTTCTCTCTTTCTTTCTCACCTATTTATTATTATTATTTTTAATATTTAATTACAACTTTAGAAAATTGCCTAAGCATTTTGTATTTTGTATTTTTTTAATACAATAATTGTTGAGATGGAGGATCAAATCTCTCCCAAGAATTACTGTTGAGTTGAATCGTTTTGGCTTGTCTTTTATGTTTAACAAATCTAAAGCTGTAGACGTAAAATTGAAAATTCAAAGATATATTAGACATTTTCTAAAGTTAAACACACATCTCAAAGTTTAAGAATTAAACGTGTAATATAATATAATGTGCACCACCTTTCACCTTTTATTTTCACCTCTAATTAATTTTAGCAATACTTGAATTCATTTTTTGTTGTAATTTTTTCTATGCAGTAGAAAAAAAAAATTCAATTTTTTAAGATTTTATCTTCAACACAAAAATTACTTGTAATTTAATCAACATCTACTTTTAACCTTTGTTCTCATCTCTGAATTAACTAGAGCAACACAGAGTGTATTTTGGTTAGACTGTAGATAAAAAAAACGTAATAAAAATTAGTGCACAATTTTCCAAATGAAAGATTTAAAAATAATATATTATGAGTTGTACGTGGGAGAGCAAAATTGTGTGGAGAAGAGATTAGGCAAAAAGGAAAAGGGAAAGCGGCAGATTTGCAAAATTGCATTTTTCCTATACGTCGTTAATTAAATTCCACTAATACCCATCGTCCTATATTTTCAGATAGGAGGGGCCCGCTAATCACCATCTCCTACTGTTCATCCTTTTTTTTAAAAAAAAAAAAAAAAAAAAATTCTTTTAACATTTTTTTTTTCTTTTATTACTTTCTTTTTTCCCTCTCTCACAATGATATGTAAATTTGGGGTTTGGTTGAATTTTCAGAGTTCCTACCATTGTTTGTGTGTTTGGTTAGTTGAATTGTCTTTGTTGATGGAAAAAATTAGACTAGGTAGATACATACCCATTCCTTTTACAACATCAATTGTCAATTTGTCATTTAGGGAAAAACGTTCATTATCTACAAGACGAGAAAGACTCGTACACTAGTGTGATGCTTATCACATAGACCCTGATGCTTTAAGTTTAACAAGGAAAAAAATGTAGCAAGAATAGTCTTTTTGAATCTAATGGACTTACCCCATGGATGCTCATTCCCTCTATTATAGAGTTTTCTTCATCTAGTCTCCACATTCTAGGATTTTCGAGTATTCTTGTTGGATTGGCCTCGACATCTAGTGGAATGGGCTTCGACCCATTCCCTTTTCTTTCTCGCGGCCGCTGCCTTGCCTTGGATTTGGATCTTTGGACGAAAACATCGCACTATGCTAATTCTTTTACCTTTTTACCCTTTGGTCCAAAATTGTCCATAACAAATTTAGTCTCTTAATTTTTTTTTGTTTTGTGTTTGAAAGGTTCTTGAACTTTAAAAAGTGTTAATGAATCTTTGAAATTTTTAATTTTGTATTTACAAAGTTCATGAACTTTAAAAATGTTTATTAGATCTCTAAACTTTATTTTTTGGTGAGGTATTAGACGCTATTTAAATTTTAGGGACAAAATATGCACATGTAAGAATTTAAAAAAATTTGAGAATTTAAAAAAATTCAACACCTAAATAGGCACCAACATGAAATTTTATAAAATTGAGTGTTATGCATTTTTACTCCTTTTTTTAGTTTTTTTTTTTTAATCTCTATATAGGGTGAACTTTTGAAGAGGTGATGAATGACTTAATTTATTTAATTAATTAATCTTAGCTAGGCTTTTTAAGTGTTGTAAGTATACATGTATTTTCACCTTTATATCTTGTGATGATTATTCCTATATAAAAGAAGTTTGAAATCTCTCTGCTTTAAATTTTATGGTTTTGAAGAAAATAAGTTTTTCTTTCCCTCAAAGTTTTTTTTGCTAATCCACAAAATGTGGGTTTGTTTTGGAGTTTGGTTTAGAAGTAAAAGCATATATATATATATATATATATATATATGGCCTAAATGTTCAGAGTTTATACCTTCTTGTAAAACTTTGTGAAATTGGAAACTTCGTTGACTTTAATTACTAAGGAATGATTTTCATTTACCAAGGTGTTATTCAACCTAAACATTGCTTAAGATATGAGGCTTATTAACATTATTTCTTAAAAATTCAAATTCTACTAGTCTGTTATAATTTTACTTTAAAGATAGAAATGACACCATTTTATTTTTACTAGATGGAAGATACGTGTGATACACATGGTTTAAATTTTTTTAAAATAAAATGTTTATTTTAATAGAATATTTGTTTAGTATAATTAGTAAATATTTGACGTGTAATGAAGTAATTTTATGTAATTGTGTGTCAAACTATATGTGTTCTTTAAAGCTAATTTTATTGATTGTTAATGTCTGTAAATTATAACATGTTATAATATGAAGCTGAAAAAAAAGTATTTGCACAATAGTTTATCGTTTCTCTCTAGCTTTCAAATTTATACTTAGTTATATTTAAAATATATTTTATTTATTATTTTTTTGAATAACCAATTTTCATTAAAATTAATTTGAAGACTAAAATTAAGATTCAATAAAATGACGGCAAAAACCTGTATGTCTAAGAAAAAGAGAAAAAGACTCATATGTCTAAGGTAACATCTTTTCTTTTATCCATATGTCTCAAAATGTCACTTTTGCAGATCTTCTAAATCTACAAAATCTGGTTCAATGAAGATGTTGCTAGTTGTTGTTGTAGCAATGCTCAATTCTCCTAACAAATGGAAGAAAATAAAATGTTAAACTTAGAAGTATTTTTCTCCTTTATCACACTGTTATGTCTTGATTTCCATAACTTACTTTCATATGTATCTATCTAAACATTGAATGCCAAGATGATTGGATGGTTAGTAATTAGATCTTCTAATCCAGAGCCTTCATTGACTGTCAAATCATTCCGTATAATGTGAATTTGATTGGCTTGCCACTATAAAATGAATACTTGATTGTTAACATAAAGGTTAAAAAAATCTAAGTAACATATTGAATTTTGTTTACCTCTATTCTATAAAAAGTATCTCTCCTTTGATCACTGTTTTGTTGTTTGCATTCTTCATTTTAATATCAACGATTGATCTTACAAAGAACACAACCCCAATAAATTTGACAAAATGGAGTAGTTAATTTAAAAAACAAATGAATAATATCTTAATCTAATATAAAAATTGGTAAACAAAATTGTTACCTATCATATGTACTCTTATGGCAAATGTTTCAATATCAAAAAATTTGACGATATTATACTTCAAGTGATGGAGAGGAAATGGTTCGTCGATTTCTTTGATGACCGTAGATGAAGAAAGGGTAATTTCAGTATTATCAATTACATTAGCATATTTATTGTTCACCATTTTAACATTCACATTTTCAATTATGTAGATTTTAGTTCTTTTAATACCATTTCCAATATTTTCTATAACATCATTGAACATTACAACCTGAATTTTGAACCCTAGAGGAAGAAAAAATGGAAAAATAGATTACAGATAGGTGAAAGAAGTTTTAACACACAATAAACTAATGAGGCTACACGTAAAAACAAAGAAAATGGAACGAAAAAAATGCAATATCTATCCTAACTCATGCAAAAATGAAAGGTTTACCAACATCATGCAAAAATAACTCATGTTTCTTGACTTAATCCAAAAATTATAAATGAAGGGAAAAAAACATACCTCTTCGTCACAAAAAATAAAATTTTGAATTTCCAAATCTCCATTTTGACAACATTTGACATTTCCTTTGTGAAGAATGAAGTACTTTAATCTCCATTCTCTTTGGAATGCTTTGATTTCTCTAATAATAGAAATCATATTCTCAATTATTTTTTGATTGTAATAGAGAAACAACAAATTGATTTTTGGTTTTCATAATATGTAAAAAGGTATGTAGGATTTGTAGAAAAGTTGTAATTGGAAAATTAAGATGGGTAATTTTTTTAAAACAATGAAATACATAATTTGTAGACATTAGTAAGGCACCTCATAGCGTAGTCCTCCACTTTGAAAATCTCATAATGTAGTTTTCTCATAACCACTTCTACGACCAATTTTCTTCCTTATAACTCAAATTTGGATAAACACTTTTTCTCCCCTTTTTATTGAGCTCAACGCATGGTGCCCCCTTAAATCCTAAAAAATTTTCAAACTCCACAAGCCTAGAAGTTCATCCTACTGATCCTGCTCAAAATTTTTGAACTCCACAGGCTTGCATCAACTTTCACATAGAAAATTTTTCAAATCTTCCCTAACTCCACCAGACTCAATTAAACTCTTACAAGGGAGTTAGTTTAGGATTT
This sequence comes from Citrullus mucosospermus, assembly GCA_030954485.1. Classification (NCBI taxonomy): domain Eukaryota; kingdom Viridiplantae; phylum Streptophyta; class Magnoliopsida; order Cucurbitales; family Cucurbitaceae; genus Citrullus; species Citrullus mucosospermus. The sequence goes on from CM062058.1 coordinate 20,602,122, forward strand.
TGGGTATCACACACTCTTGGTCGATTCAAGGTTTAATTCATTGAATTAAACAAGTACTTATATATCAAAAGGAAAATTGAAGGGTATTGGGATAGGAAAATATTGATTTAAAGAATTTCAGATATTTATCATGGATTCATCAAGTAAGTGTTCGTCATTCCTTTTCAGTATGTATCTTGGTTGATTTAATTATCCTATTAGAATCCATTTGAAGATAATTGCTTCCACATTTGAGTTTAATTGTTGCTAATATTTGGTATCAGAGCACGTTTTAATAGGAATTGAATCACTAATCTAAGTTTATGAGAATTTGGGTATCTTCTCAATTGAAGTTAATTATTTACTGATCTCATATAAATAATTATTGTAATTATTATTCTATAAGAATTATTCCAACGTTGTGAAATCTTGTGGAGGTTCTTTCAATGATGAACCAGAGAAGTATTCAGCTGTGGCCATAATTTAAATCTTTAATATTTCAGAGGGTGTGTTAGTCACTAAGATGGCTCACTCAGATGTCATTAAATGATTTAAATTATTTTATAAATGTTTATTTGATATGACATCATAAATGACATTTAAGAATGATAAACATTTATACTTATTAACATGTAGTTATACGGTTACCTAAAGTTAGATCTTACTCAGTTAATAACAATTGAAGTAGGTTATGAACTTTGTTTAATTAATATATAATGTACATCCAAAGATGACTTGTATATTAAAGGAAATTTAGTGATTAACCTTATATATTATATGAGTGATGCATGACTCATGGTTGTTGATTGTGTTTAAATTTAGCCTAAAGGTGAATTTAAATGCAATGTTTTGATATATATTATAGTCTGAGTTGTGGTTTAAATTCAAAGCAATTAATATGTGAGATGTAAATGTTTACAGTGGTCTCTACCATGTCAAATATGACTGCTAGTGGTATCAAAGTTTAATGGGCAGAACTATGATGACTAGATCGAATATGTCAAGCTAAATGCTGGACTTTTGAGACTCAATTCAGCTTTAGCTATGAATGAGCCCACTAAACCGACTGATGTTAGTTCGAAGGCAGACAAGAAATTGTAGGAGAAGTATGAGAGGTAGAATAGGTTTTTGGTGAGCTCTCTTAAGCTTAACATAGCACTTAATGTTAAGCCTTCCCAGCCCAAGATTGAAAAAAGTGAGGGAATTTTTTACTGAAATTAAGAAGTGTACTATGACAGACATTGTTGATAAGTCTATTGTTGCTGCTATTATAAATCATACTAGAGAACCTACAACCAACTTAAAAGTTTGGATGTGGATTTTGGTGAAACGGTGTTGGTTGAGTTCCTGCTGAAATCATGTAAGGGTGATGATTTCAAGCAATTTTGGTGAGCTTACAATCAACTTACGGAAAAATGGTCTCTTTCAAATATTAAGGTCATGCTCATGCAAGAGGAGGCAAGGCAAAGGGAAGACTTTAAGGTCAAACTTCCCCAACCCAACTTTACCCATCATGGTAATTCAAGCGCTGGTTCTAATGACAACAAAGCTCCAAGTAAGAAATAGAAGAACAAGGAAAAGCAACCATTTAAGTTGCAACCAGGTAAAGGGCAAGGTAAAGTTGCAAATATTCTAAAATGTTTCTAGTGCAACAAACCTAGGCACAAGAAGGCTGATTGCCAAAAGAGGAAGGAATGGTTTGAAAAGAGAGGTATACATTTTGTTTTTGTATGCTTGAAATCAAATCTGATTAAGGTACCTTCTAATACTTGATGGCTTGATACTGGTGCAACCACTCATGTTTCTAATGTTATGCAGGGTTACCTAAATCTCCACTCGATTCGGGAAAGTGAAAGCTTTCTATTTATGAGAAACAAGATGAAAGCTAGAATTGAAGGTGTATGGATATATAGAATTGTGTTAGATACATGCTATTGCCTTGATCTAGAGAAGTGTCTATATGTTCCTGATTACTTGAGAAATCTTGTTTCTATGATTCTAGGTTGGATGTTTTAGGATTTGATTTTAAGATTGCACATAGTTGTTTTTCGTTGTATCGTGGAACAAATCTGTGTGGTATTGGTTTATTGTTGAATACTTTGTACTGTTTCAATCTAAATTCTACTTTTGTTAATTCCCTCTTTAATGTTGAAAGTGATGTTGGTATGAAAAGAAATGCACTAAATGAGTCTTCTATTGACTTGTGGCATAAAAAACTCGGTCATATATCCAAGGAGAGGATTTTGAGAGTAATAAAAGGTAAAGTTTTGTCTCAATTGGATTTTACCAATTGGAATGATACTTGTGTGGATTGCATTAAGGGTAAGCAAACCAAACATGTATCGAAACAAGCTGCCACAAGGAGTAGTGAATTACTCGATTTAATACATATAGATATTTGTGGTCGTTTTGATGTACCGTGTTGGTGTGGTAAAAGGTATTTCATCACCTTCGTTGATGATTACTCTAGGTATTGTTACCTTTATTTACTGCATGAAAGAACTCAATCGGTTGATATCCTTGACACAGTCATTACGAAGGTTGAGAGGCAGTTAAATAGAAAAGTTAAGGTAATATGTTCCAATAGAAGTGGTGAATATTATAGAAAGACATCAGAATTTGGAAAAATTTTGGGCCCATTTAAGAAACTCCTTGAGTCTAAGGGCATTTGTGTGCAGTATGTAATGCCCGAATCTCTACAACAAAATGGTGTAGTGGAAAGGCATAATCGTATATTCATGGAAATGGTAAGGAGTATGATGAATGATAGTTCTGTACCTATTTCACTGTGGATGTATGCATTGAGGACAGCCACATACATATTGAATTGGGTACCTAGTAAAGCAGTTCCTAGTACACTTTATGAATTGTGAACATCCAGGAAGCCTAGTTTAAGATATCTTCACTTGTGGGGATGTTAAGCTGAAGTGAGGAAATATAATCCACATGAAAAGAAGTTGAATTCTAGGACCATTAGTGGTTATTTCAGTAGATATCCAAAAAGGTCAAAAGGGTATAGATTCTATTGTCTTAACCATAGTGCGAGAATTGTAGAAGCTGAGAATGGTTGCTTCATTGAAAATGGCAGAGTAAATGGGATTGTGGGAGCATGTGAAGTAGAGATAAGAGAGTCACTAATGGACCAAAATCCATCAAGTGATCCATCTCAAGTTGTTGTTCCTATTATTGTAGCATAGCCACAAGACATAACTATGGAACAATAAATGGATGCTCTAAATCCAATTACAATGTCATTGTTCAAGAAGAGGAGAAAAGTGCTCAAACTAATGATCAAGTGCAACCTAAAAAAGAAATAGCATTAAGGAGGTCTACTAGAGAGAAAAGACCAACTATTTCAAATGAGTATATAGTTTATGCACTTGAGCATGAAAGTGACTTAAGCATTGATAATGATCCAACCTCTTTCAATCAAGCCATGAACGATGAAAATTTTGATAAATGGTTAATGGCCATGAATGAAGAATTGAAATCTATGGATGAAAACAATGTTTGGGAAATGATTGAATTGCTAAAGGATTTTAAAAGATTTGGTTGCAAGTGGGTCTTTAAGACAAAGCGAGACTCTAAGGGCAATGTCAAGAGGTACAAAGTCAGACTTGTGGCCAAAGGTTACACTAAGAAGGATGACATTGACTACAAAGAGACTTTCTCTCCAGTTTCTATAAGGGACTCTTTAAGAATTGTAATGGCTTTGGTGGCTCATTTTGATCTTGAGGTCCACCAAATGGATGTTAAAATAACATTTTAAATGGAGACTTGGAAGAAGAGGTATATATGGATCAAGGTTTAGTGAAAGAAATCTGGTATGTAGGTTGAAGAAATCAATCTATGGATTAAAACAAGCTTCCCGACAATGGTACTTGAAGTTTAATGTCATACCATATTGTCATATGGGTTTGTAGAAATGACCGTTGACCAGTGTATCTACATGAAGGTTGTGGGAAGTAAGTTTGTAACTTGTGTTATATGTAGATGATATTCTTCTTGCTGCTAGTGATTGTGGGTTATTACATGATGATAAGGATTACCTTTCTAGCAACTTTGAGATGAAGGATATGGGTAAGGCTTTCTATGTGATTGTTAGAAATATTTCGAGATAGATCACAAGAAATTTTGGAATTATCTCAAAAAGCTTACATCAACTAAATTCTAGAAAGATTTAAAATGGAATCATGTACATGCACCTAGTCCAGTTCCCATCTAGAAAGGGGACAAATTCAGTCTATCGCAATGTCCTAAGAATGACTTGGAGCATAAAGAAATGGACAATATTTCTTATGCTTCTTTAGTTGGGAGTTTGATGTATGCTCAAACTTGTATTAAGCTGAATATAAGTTTTGCGATTGGTATGTTGGGTCGTTATCAATCAAATTTCGGACTATTTCATTGGAGAGTTGCAAAGAAGATTTTGAGATACTTGTAAGGCACTAAAGATCACATGCTCACATATAGAAGAACTAATAACCTTGAGGTTGTTGGTTACTCGGACTCAGGCTATGCCAGATGTTCGGATTCCCAAAAGTTTACATTTGTCTATTTGCTCCTTCTAGCTGATAGAGCTATCTCATGAAAGAGTGGTAAGCAATCTGTCATTGCTACTTCCACTATGGAGGCTGAATTTGTGGCATGCTTTGAAGCCACAGTTCAATCATTGTGGTTGTGCAATTTTATTGTGGTTTAGGCATCGTTGATACCATTTCTAAACTAATGAAGATATATTGTGATAATGCGACAACTGTATTCTTCTCTAAGAACGATAGATACTCCATGAGTGCCAAACATATGGATTTAAAGTATCCATTTGTTAAAGAAGAGGTGCAAAATCGAAGAGTTCAAATAGTGCACATTGGCACTAATGATAGGATTGTAGATCCATTGACTAAACGACTAGCTCCTAAGATATTTATTGGGCATATTAGTGAAATGGGAGAGGCGTGAAGTCCTTGTATAGTGGATGATTGATCATATTTGTATGAATTTATGTTTAACACATTTATGTTTATTTGAAACTCTAGATATCGATGTTTGTTTGATTTTTCTTATCTATGAATCATACTTTAGCTATGCATATTTTATTATGATTATAGATATTGGGTCTTATTTTAAGACATTGTGGATTAAGATATTTGGGGTTTTTTATATTATAAAATTATGACTGTTTGAATTTGAATTGACTCATGATACATGAAAGAAATCGGGACGTTTGTCAAGCTTGTGACCGCCATGATTCGGTTAGTTCATTTACTACGAAGTTGTGACTTGTATATTACATCATTTAAGTGAGCTCAAATTTTGCTAGTATGTTGTATACTTGTCATATTTGAATCAAGTGGGAGAATGTAGAAATCTTTATTTTTAATATTAATTTATATAATTTAACTAATTAATAATTGATATTGTTGTACACACGGTGATGATTAGTGTAGTATTGAACATCATTTAAGTGAGCTCAAATTTTGCTAGTATGTTGTATACTTGTCATATATGAATCAAGTGGGAGAATGTAGAAATCTTTATTTTTAATATTAATTTATATAATTTAACAAATTAATAATTGATATTGTTGTACACACGGTGATGATTAGTGTAGTATTGAAGAGACAATTATTGGGTGTAAATCCTTTTGTCCTATACCGTGAAATTTATAGGCTTGAGTGGTGTTGTGTGAAGTTGAAAAAATAGATGGATTAATCATGGGTAGTTATCCATGTAGTGGAGATTTGGTAGTTACTCGGAATGTGGATAGTTACCTAAGTTATCATTCCTAGGGAGCTACCAACTCCCCACTACATGGATAACTAATCAGTAACTACCCACATTTCGGGTAACTACCAAATCTCCACTACATGGATAACTACCCATGATTAATCCCTCTATTTTTTCAACTTCACATAACACCACTCAAGCCTATAAATTTCACGGTGGACATTTGCATATATATTCACGTGATAGATAATTCTTCTCCAACAGGACTTTTTCAATTTCTGTGTGGTTTATGATTCCAAAAGAATAACACTTTTTGTTGATTCAAAGTTTAATTCATTGAATTAAACAAGTCTTTATATCATCAAAGGGCAAATTGAAGAATATACGGTATTGGGATAGGAGAACATTGATTTAAAAAAAATTCAGATATTCATCAAGTAATTGTTCGTCATTCCTTTTTAATATATACCTTGGTTGATTTAATTATAATATTAGAATTCATTGGATGATAGTCGCTTCCACATTTGAGTTTAATTGTTGCTAACATCATCCACTTTAAACCTAAAGTTCCCTCCCTTTGAAAGAAGAGCTGATAAGACATATGTTTTAATCTCTCTTTTCATTTTTAATAACAAATAATAGGTTAAAAATCATTTTGGTCCGTATAAACTTTAATTGAAGTAACGATTTAGTTTTTTAATTTTGAAAATTATAATGATTTAATCTTTGTATCTATAAACTTGTAACAATTTAGTTTTTGTATCTTATAATTTGTAATGATTTAATCTCTATATTGAAAAATATAAATTATAAAGATTAAATAGTTATGTAATCAAAACTGATTATTAATTTGATGAGATTTTTTTCATGATATAGATTAACACTCTTGGCAACCATTTGGTTTAAATAAAAAACCACTTCCATTTATTAGTTTGTATGATTTGTTGTATATATTTTATGAGTCAAAACTAAAATTTGAAAACTAAAAAAAAATAGCTTTTTTAGAATTTATCTAAGAATTCAAATGTTAAAACATTAGTAAGAAATTGTGAGAAAGCAAACACAAAATTCAAAGACCAAAAACTAAAAACGAATAGTTACAAATGAGGCCGAAATTGTTATAAATTTGAAAAAGTATATGAACTAAATTGTTACATGCTAAAGTTCAAAGATTAAAGTCTCGTTGGGTAACCATTTCATTTTTTGTTTTTGTTATTGAAAATTAAGCTTATGACACTACTTCCATCTCCAAAATTTTTTTTGTTGTTGTCTAATTTTTACAAATTGTTTACAAAATCAAGCCAAATTTTGAAAACTAAAAAAATAGATGTTAAAAACTTCCTTTATTTTTGAAATTTGGTTAAGAATTCAACAATTGTACTTAAAAAAGATGCAAATTATTGTAAGAAATGCGGAGGAAATAAGCTTAATTTTCAAAAACCAAAAACCAAAAATGAAATGATTACTAAACGAGGCCTTAGTTTTGGTTTTTGATTTTTAAGTTTTTTAAAATTAATTGAGTCTATTAAAAATACCTCTTCCACCTCTAAATTTCTTGTTTTGTTAACTAAGTCAAGTTGGATAACTATAAAAGTCGTTTTTAAAAACTTGTTTTTATTTTTTGAATTTGACTAAGAATTTAACTCTTTTACTCAAGAAAGTTGAAAACAATGATAAGAAATGAACAGAAAATATGCTTAACTTTGAAAAATAAAAAACCAAAAACCAAATGGTTATTGAACCGGGCCGAAATTATTACAATTTAAAATCACATAAACTAAGGACATAATTGAGAGTAATTATCAAGGTCTATGAAAGTTTAGAGACTAGGAATCGAACAACAAACTTCTTAGTCAATAACACTCTCATAGGTTAATCCAACTATGTTTGCGGCCAAAAATGATTTTTAATCTAAATAATAAAATAATATTAAAAAAAAGAAAAGAAAAGAAAAAGAGACAGACAGTAAAACCCAAAGGGAAAAACAAAGCAACCCAAAAAAAAAAAAAAAAAAAAAAAAAAAGTCTTCTGTTTAATTCTCTTCCAATCCAACTTTTCTTTTTCTTTCCAAACAAATTAAAACAGTAAAATCAACGAACAAAAAACCATCTTTTCTTTCCAAACAAATTAAAACAGTAAAATCAACGAAAAAAACACCAAAAACAAAAGGGCAAATAAAATAATAATAAAATTAAAAAAAAAAAAAAAAAAAAAACTTAAAAAGAATGGAAATTTAGAGAATCGTACATTGATAAAGTCCGGCAACGATTTGGTCCTTGGATTTAGGGCAAACTACGATCAATAAATCTACTTTGAATTCAGAGGCAGCCCCTTCTTTGAAGGACCCCCCTACCTTAAAACCCCACCATTATCCCCAATTCTCCTTTCTCTTATTCTTTTTTATTTATTTTTTTAATTTTTTTTTCAAAATTAATTTTCTGACCCTTAAACGTGACTAAAAGTAATCTCTTTCCTCTCTTTGCCGACTTGTGACTGTGAGCACAAAGGACACTGTTTCCCCTTAGATAGGGGTCCCTTTAGGGCTTCTTTCTTCTCTCCTTAAACCTAATCCTAAAACACATCCAAACAAAGCAAAACAAATCCCTCTTCCCCAGCTAAACTAATTCTCAATCTCTCCCCATCCCATCTATGGGTATATATTAGTATTAATGGATGAAAAAATAACATTATAATTTTTCAAATATATGATATGCTTTAATACCATATTAAATTATTAATCAACACAAAAATTTCAGTTGATGGCTAATTACAGTAAAATACCGAAGGGTTGAACATCAATAATAGGGTTTAATGAATATATTTCATATCTCATATAAGTTTTCATAAAATATAAAAAAAAAAATAGTCATCAGTATTAATGTAAACGACATATATATATATATATATATATATATATATATATAAAACTTATTTAGATAATTTTTTTAACAATGTACTAAAGCAAGTGGAATGAATAGGTGCACTAGAATATCATCCGTAACACCCTCATCATACCTCAATTCCAGTGGTCGATGCATTCATTCCAAAAGAAGTTGAATACTGATCCAAATGTACATCAGGAGCAAGAGAAGAGCTCAATAATAAAAGATACAATATATATATAAACTATTTTGGTTTATAGGAAGAAAACACCCATAACTCACCAAGTGTTCAATCACAATTTACTATGTGATAAACTTTTCTTTTTTAGAAAAGATATTTTTTAAAATATATTTTTCCTTTGTGATTAAAGGGATCCATCGTATATGATATTACTCTTACAAGAAAATCTGTCAATATTGATATTTTATCAATATTTTTATCAAATTAAAACTTTGAATTCAATGTATATTTTAATGGTTGTTTAAAACCAATCAAACTTACAATTTTTCTTTTTTTTTTTTTTAATCAATTATGGTTTATGAATGAACTAAAAGGGTAACTATGTTTATATGACATCTCTCCTCCTCTGTGTGAGTTTCGAGAAAATTTAGGATGCGACAAGTCATTTTAGGAGGATTATTTTTGTGAGGAAAGAAATAGTTATATATGCATTTTTACCTAAAGATTCCATGGAGAAAGGTCAAAGTGCTTTAGACTTTTCTTTTCCCTTTTATTTTCTTAACTTGTCTATTTGACTATAAAAAGTTGAAATTTTTATATCATTTTGATTGAAAGCAAAGTTGGAATGTGGTCGTGAGTAAATAAATGCAAAAGTGAAAAAATATTATATATTATAGGTAGTACAACTAAAAGCAATCAAAACTCTTAAAGAAATATACTCATTTTTCTTAATAAATTATTCAAACAAATCATTAGAAAACCTCCTTGGAAACATATCATATTATAATCCGAAAATGTCACACTCACATCTTTCGCTCATAAAATCACAAAATGAGAAAAAAGATAAGAGAATACCAATAAAATTTAGTAATTCATGGATAAATTACCAATTTGACCCTTTTAGTTAGAGTAATTAGATTTCATTTCAACTTTTATAATCTCAAATGTTTTATATAGACAACATAGGCTGTCACTATGAGACATATATATTTTCCCATTCTAATAGTAACGATTTTGCTTTTATTTTTTTTTAACCTATAGTCAATTTGCACAGAAAATAAAAGAAAACCAGTGGATTTTCAAGTGGGTTAACAAATGATACTAGAGTGAATATATTAATATATAATACTCAACTAACTCTATAATAACGGTCTAACCTCTACATATTTTTACAATAATAATAACATTGTTTGTTTCAATTTATGTAGAGTACTCCATAATCGAAGAAAAATTACAACCCACTAGAAAGAAATTTACTATATAAAAAATTATTACAATCAACTCTATAATAATGCTCTCTCAAATCTATTGTATTACTAACACCATTTTTCTCGCTTTCAACAAGTTGAGAATACAAAGAGGAAACTAGGCTTAGCACACATTTAAAACACACTTGGGTTTGTCTCAGACTGCATCAATCCTTTTGCAACCCACCTAAATCTTTAATTATAAGTTGTCAAGACAAACCTTTTTTTTATTTTATTATTTTAAAAAGGCATTTTTAATATATTTTTTTTCTTCGTGATTAAAGAAAATACATGGATATAAGGCTGAAGCTATGCTAGACCTAAACATTACTCTATCCCACCCAAACTTAAATGCTTTTAGTTTATATGTTTTGAGATACCAAATCCACAAACTTTGCTTGAAGCATTTCTAGTGTGAGACAATTACTTTGGATCGTTCAATGGTACCAAGATTGGTGGTTCGACATTCGACAGTTCTGGTCGTAGACACAGTACTGCTGATCTTCCTTTTCGTGCCATATGTGCTTAGACTTGACTTTATCCCCTTTTTTTCCAGATCTTTCATCTTTTTTTTTCTCTCAATGAAAAATTACTTTTCTAATATTTTATCAAAATTCTATAATAACAAAATGCAAACTAACTAAAAAAACAATCAAACTAGAGAGGATCAAAATTTGGGTCAATTAATGATTTAATATGGTACCAGATCTAGGAGATTTTGCGTTCAAACTCATGCAATGTTATTTCCACCCTAATTAATATTGATCTCCACTTATTTGATTTCCTACATAATTTTTTTGAATCAATCGCTGGTTTAGGGTATGTTTGGTAGTTTGATCCTGCAACAGCTTTGAAATATGAGAAAATCAAATCTGTAATTTAACCGAGTTGGTAGTTTTTCTTTAAATGTGGGTTCCCATCTAGGGTTTTGTAGGGTTAAACAACCCGTATCCAAGGGCAGAGATCGGCTGACTCATATGACGACATCTCTCTTTCTTTCTCTTCATTATATATATATATAAGCTAATATATATATAAAAAAAAAAAGGAAAAACCTACCACTCATTTCCATGTACCCAAAATTTGAATCTCACTTTGTTTCTCCATAATGGATTACAACTTGCCGGCGAGCAACCCCAGCTCGTGTGGTTCATCCTCCGGCGGCGGCAGCGGTGGAAAGGAGAAGATGAAAAAGAACACCAACGGCAGCGGAGGGAAGAGGAGCAAAGGGGTTGTGAAGCTCTCAACAGACCCACAAAGCGTGGCGGCAAGAGAACGGCGGCATAGAATCAGCGACCGGTTCAAGATTTTGCAGAGCTTAGTTCCTGGCGGTACTAAAATGGACACCGTTTCAATGCTTGACGAAGCCATTCATTATGTCAAGTTCTTAAAAACCCAGATTTGGCTTCATCAAACCATGATTAATTTCGTTGATTCTGATCCTTCTTCCGTCGCCGCCGCTGCCGCCACCGCTGCCAATTCCGGTCTCCCTTTTGACCAAATTGCCGGCGGCGAGTATAACAACAACATGAATTTCCTCTACCCTCAAAACGACGTCGTTAAAATGGAGGAGCCTTTCTTGCCTCAGCTTGATCCCAACAATAATAATAGTAATCTTTATTTCCCTTCTGATCAAGACCAATTCATCTCCTCTTCTTATGATCCTTACATCAACTTCTAGGGCCTTTTTCCTTCTATTTTTTTTTTTTTTTTTTTTTTTTTTTTTTTTTTTTTTTGTCTCTGATTTGTACTTAATTATGTTAATTACTTATGTATTTTGGAAAATTTAGAGTGGGTTAAGACTGTGCATTATTATTATAATTATTAAACACTACAAATTTGGGGTATGTGATCTAAGAGCTTTTGTGTAAGAAAATTTCACCAATTTCCCAACTTCTTTTCAATCTTCTTTTACATTTATTTGGAGATCAAGCCATTGAATTCGAGATATAATAACGAGAGTCTTTATATAATGAATTATGATTGAATTGACAGTTTCTTTTCTATAAGCTAAGAATTTGGGTAAAAACTTGCATTTGCACACTCGGTGGTTCGTGGAATTGACGGTAATGTCTAATAGTTAATAGTGATTTTTTTTTTTTTTTTTCAATGGTGGAGATTTCATAGTACCAATTTAGTTAAGTTTTCTTTTTTTGAAGATAGATTGAGGAACTCTTTGAATCCCACTTTAGTTAGCTGAGGGTCCGGTGGACAGCGATGTGATTTTTTTTTTTTTTTTTTTTTTTTTTAATTATTAATTTTGTTTTTGAAATGTTTTATTGATTATATCCTTTTGTTTTACATTTATACTTTTTTGAATATGCTTTTTATTTCAAATTGAATTTGATTAAGGTTTGGAAAGTACTTTTTTTTTTTTCCCTCAAAAGTGAAGAAAAAAATAGCACGAAAAAACAGATGGTGAATTTAGTTTTTGAGAATAAAATCTTTATGAAATAGTGTGTTGCTTTCCCTTTCCTTTTTTTAAAATCTAGATGAAGGTAGGGAGATTCAAATTGGATCTTTTTATTATTATTATTTTTTGGATATATGTTTTAAGTGATACTCTCATTTATTTTTCTTTTTTTGCTATGATTACGTCCAAGAAAAAAAAAAACTTTTAAAATTTTAGCCTTTTTATTTTAGATTTTAAAACTTGAAAATGAAAGCTTACACATTTTCTACTTTTCTTCTAAAATATTGAGCAAAGTTTTGAAAATTAAAACAATTTTTTAAAAAAAAAAAATTTGTTGTTTTTAAATATAAAAAAATGAGTCAAACTATTTACAAATATAAAAAAAATTTTACTATATATTAGCGATAGTCGGCGATAGACTTCTATTGCTCAAGAGATATAAGTCTATTGTGGTTTATCGCTGATAAACAATAGAATTTTTCTATATTTGTAAATAGTTTGATATTTTTTCTATTTATAATTCATTTTTCCTTTTAAAAAATTGTTTTTGTTATTAGAATTCAACTAAGATTTCAAGTGTGTCTTTGAAGTAGGTGAAAACCACAAAAAAAAAAAAAAAAAAAAAAAAAATTTCTACAAACTTGGTCCTCAATGTGTTCAAAACCAATTTTGGTCCCTAACTAGGTTTTGAGTTTAGTTAGTATTTGATGCCTTAGTTTCAAAATGTTGCACTTCTAGTATTTAAGTTTTGAGTTTGATTTTAATTTAGTCTTTAGGTTTCAAAATATTATAATTTTATTTTGAGATTTGAGTTTTGTTTTAATTTGATCTGTAGGGTTAAATATTTACACTTTTAACCTTCATTTTTTTTCTTACTAACTACTCACCTCAAGCTTTGGTGGTAATATCTAATAATTAATTTTAAATAATTGTGATATAAAACTTTTAAATTAATTTTAATAGTAATGAAAAAAAATACTAAGACTTACTCAATTTTATAATTTTTAATAATATCAACACTAAATACCCGTGAGACCTATAGACCAAATTAAAACAAAACTCAAATCTCAAGAGTAAAATTGTGACATTTTGAAACCTAAAAGACTAAATTAAAAGCAAACTCAAAACTTAAGGACTAAAAGTACAACATTTTGAAACCGAGTGATCAAATGCTAACTAAACTCAAAACCTAGGGACCAAAAAGATATTTTTCCTAAATTGTATTAACAAAACTTATATTATATATAAAAGTTTGTTGTCAAACAAAATAGAAACGTGTAGTTGCTAATCTTTAGTTAGATCTTTATGTTTAATTAATCAATGTCCTATAGAAATCTTTGCAAACAATTTTGCAAATTATGGTTTTCTTATGAAAAAGAAAACTAAGACATTAATATATTCATTGGGCACGTCTGTTTTAAGGGACTGTTTAGGACACGACGATGCTTTAATGTCCACGAAATTGGGATAGTTTTTCAAAATGTTGATTGACAGAGACAAATGTGTTTGCTTGTGTAACATGAAAGAATCTCAAAATAGAAAGTTTTCAAATATTACATTATTTCCGCTTAATATGCTCCTACAATCTCACATAATTTATTTTATTTACTTCACATATATTGATAATTGTTTGAAATGACAACCGTGCTGGAAATATTTTTAAATATAGTAAATTGTCATTTTCTATTAACTAAAGATAGACCGTGATAGATGATAATAGTTTATTAATAATATTTTGTTATATTTGTAAATAAATTGACTCATTTTGCTATATTTTAAAATAACTCTTTGTATATAGCACAAATTATTAATCCTTGAAATTACTCTTTTTACATATTTGGAAAATTTTGTAAACCATATCCATTTGTGAACCTTGGTATGTATATACACACATGTGCAATATTTCATTCATTTTTTTCCAATTGACAAAACTGTTGAAAATATTTACAAGTAATAACAAAATATTTGCGATAGACCATGATAGACAATAAAATTTTTCTATATTTGTAAGTATTTTAGTTTATTTTCCAATATTTCAAAATAGCTTTATATATATTCTTAATTATGAGGTTAGACGTAAAAAATTGATTCTTCTATCTTGCACATTGGAAATAACAAATGCTAATTAAGTTTAGTAGATTGGTGACATCAGTCAATAAGCAAGTTTGTAGGGATGTTCATTGCAAATGATCACTAAACTTTTAAATTTGTGTCAAACACATAACTTTGAAAAGATTCTAAAACATTATTAAGCTTCCAATTTTATGTCTAATAAGTTACTAAAAACTTTAAATAGTGTGTATGATAAGTCTCTAAACTTTTTATTTCATATCTAATTAGTCATTCAACGTTCAATTTTGTAAAAATGACATACAATTAAAAATAAATAAATAACCCTATTGGGCTCAATGGAAGTTTGTTTAATGTCTAATTAGATGTAAACATGTAATTCTTATCTTTAATAGAGGCGTTAATCTGTAAAAAAATATTGATAATGTTTAAGAAGATTACCTATTAGATATAAAATTGAAAGTTAAGCTACTTTTTTGAGATTTTTAATGTTCAAATGCTTATTAAACACAAAACATGAAAATTCAGAAACTTACTAAACACAAACATAAAAAGTTTAAAGACTAAATTTGTAATTTAACTTAAAGACTATATATAACCTAATATGGACGAGATGGAATGAGATAATCGATGATGGAATCGATAACGTTGTTAAACTAGGAAAGCGGAGACGACAATATTATATCATTATGATTGGAAAATTATGGAGAGAGAGAGAGAGAAAGGTCACAATCTCACATAATTTTCCCAACAAGTGACAGGTTGGGGTTGGAATTTCCCTACAAATGATAAGGTACCAAACGAACAAGCCCTTGATCACGACAACAGATACAAAAGTTGAGAATTTTTTAAAAAGAAAAAAAAATTAATTAAATATATATCATATATACTTTCTTTTTTTCTAAAAAAAAATAAATTGCATCCAGAAAAACAATAAATGTAAAACATGCAAAAACAGTAGAAGAAAACGACTCTCTTCCCTTATAATTCTAATTAATTCCCTTAGGGTACCAATTTGGGCTGCCTCACTCTCACTCCCACATTTATGGCCTAAACAGCAAAAATCATCATTATTCTTACTTTTACACTCTCCCTCTTATACATTTTTGCATTAATAAATTACTTCTCAATCCACTTGAGTGTACGTAATTCAACTTTATTTATATATATTTGAAGTTTGAATCTCGTAACTTATTCGTTGTTGTGTTTGAAATCAAACAATTAAAAAACGTTAAGAACTATATATACTTTGATTGTTCGACTCCTCCCTATTAAAGTATTGATATAATTAAATTTACCATAACCTATAAGTATGGAAAAAGTGTTGAAGGAGGTCCTGTGACAAATAGTTTCGACCAACCGACTGACCGTCTACTATCATATAATTGTATAATAAGAGGGGCAGTGACATATGTAGTCGATCGGTTTACCATACTATTATATGACAAACAATTTAGAAGTTGTAGACTTTAAGGAACTTATAAGAAAATTTTTATAATTGTTTCTTTCAAAAGGTACGACCCTAAAGATTAATGAAGTACCAAACTTAAAATTTAGCCAATATACACATTTTTAAGACTTCATTTGATAATCATGATTATTTGGGTTTTTTTTTTTTTTTTTTTTTTTTTTTTTTTTTTTTTTTTTAACTTTTAATAAACACTATTTCTTAAAGTAGGTCTACTTATACGTTTTTAATTTTTTTTTTTAAAATTATTTTTGCTGTTCACTTAATTCTAACAATATTTTGAAAACCAGGCCAAGTTTTTGAAGACTTAAAAAATAGGTTGTTTTTACAAATGTGATTTTGTTTTTTTAAGATGCAAATTTTTGTTTAATAAATGAAAACTATTGTAATAAAGACGGTGGAAATAAACCTATATAAATTCCAAAATTAGAAAACTAAAAGCAATAAATACCAAAAATAGAAAAAATAATTAAGATTTTGTTTTGCATTTTCAAAATTCAAGTCAAATTTTAAAAATTCCAAAAAAAAAATTAAAAAAAAATAATAAATAAAACAATAGTGATTAAAAGTTTTGACCAAGAATTCCATTTCTTTAAAAAAATTAAAAACTATAGAAAAGAAATTAGGAGAAACATCCACAAATTTAAAAAACACATAGAACTAAGAATGAAATATTTATGTTTAGTTTGATAACTATGTGGTTTTTTTTTGTTTTTTATTATTGAAAATGCGTGTTGGAAATGCAACCAAACTTCCATATTAGCTAGATAAAAAATGATCATGAATATATAAGTAAGGACAATTATCTTCAATAGTATGATGTATTTTGAGTGAAACTAAAAATAAAGTCATGAAGGCGTATATGTCCAAAGTGGACAATATCATACCGTCAGTGAGATGTAGATGCGTTTATTTTTCTTACTATTTTTAAAAACATGGTTGCCATCTAATTTATTAATTGACTTAGCAAAATTTCAATAGTTTTAAAAGTCTTTAAACAATAAGAAAACATACATAAAAAAAAAGACTAAAAACAAAATCATTAATTACCAAACAGACTTTAAACATTTTAATTAACTCATTGTTCTAAATTCATATACATTAAAAAAAAAAAATGGAATGATTTTGTAGTTCATATTAAAAACTAGGAACAATTAAACTCAAAATAATCCAAGAAGCAAAAAAATGAAAGGTGTTTGAGATTGGGCAAATGAGAGAGATTGGTGTGGCGGCAGAGTTGGACGGTGGCGAAGCTACGGGGGAGCCCCACCGAAGCAGTTGCGGCCACTGGCTGCACCGCCCATCACTCCCAATGAACAATCACTTCAATAAAAACAAACTCAGTCCTTCTTGTCGCCTCTCTTCTTCCTCAATCCTCACAATTAAATTCACTCTTTACAACCCATTTCATCTCTTGGTTGGAATAACCACCCAATTATTCGTATTCGTCATAAATTCTCATGATTTTACTTTTAATTTTGTTAGATGATATGATATTAAATTTTCTTTATTCATCAACTTAAACTTTTGAGTCTATCGATAGTTTGTTATAGTATCAGGGTAAGTTGTCCAACAAATTCTGCGTTCAAACTTTTGAAACTCACAAGTGAGGGGAAGTGTTAAATGATATAATATTAAATTTTCCTTCATCCATTAGCTTAAACTTTTGAGTTTATCGGTGATTTGTTATGGTATCATAGCAAGTGGTCCAAGAAATCTTGTGTTCAAACTCCTGCCATATTATTTTCTCCCTAATTAATGTTGATTTCCACTTATTAGGTCATTTACATATTTCAAGCCCACAACTGAGGAAGTGTTGGATGATATAATATTGAATTTACCTTCACTTATCAATTTAAGTTTTTAAGTTTGTTGGTGATTTGTTATGGTATCAGAGCAAAAGGTTTAAGAAGTAATGTGTCCAAACTCCTACGATATTGTTTTCTCCCCAATTGATATTGATTTCTACTTGAATTGGGTATTTTACATATTTCAAGCCCACAAGCAAAGGAAGTGTCAGATGATACAATATTAAATTTACCTTCATCTATCTGCTTAACCTTTTAAATTTATCAGTGATTTGTTAGGTTTCACCTAAAAGACCTCATGCCATTAGAAAACATTATTCTTATCTCACATGTTTGCTACAATTGTGAAAAGTTAAGATGACTCGTCACATAGACCACACATGTGGAACAGGATATCCAAGCACTTACTGTGGCAACAAAATAATAACAAACATAAAATCAAGAAAGAACACACATAAATTGGTAACCAAGTTCGGTGATAACCACCTACGTCTGGATGTGATACATGCCATGAAGTGCATATTTTTAAGGCTCATTTTAGTATCTTTTCCTATCAAAAGTAGTCTTTTGCCTGTTAAAATCTCCAAATTGTGTTCCAGATGGATAAAATAAATTAATATAAGGTCTTTGGTTGCTAAAAGTGCAATTCTATCATTTTGGGCCTGTTTTGGGAGCTTTTACATTGATTTTTTTGGCTGTCTTGCAGAAGCTGTCTTTAGCACATCACCAAAATATGATGTGGCCCCATCAAGACCTTAATTTCCAAAAACATTGACCAATCGTCGGTAAATGCGAATTACCCAGTTTTCAACCACTTTTCAGCATCGAAACTGACTGGCAACCTCTGGATTTGTGGATTTCGGCCCTCCCTACCATCCTTGAAGCCTATAGAAATGAGGGAAGCTTTATCCTCAAGTATCTAGCTCTCCCATCATGAAATACAACCATTTCAAGCTAGAAGATTCCTCACTCAAAATCTGAGAACCTCTCCAAGAAACAGAAGTTCCTTTGAAGAAGTTAAAGCTAGGACCCCCTACTCCATTAAAGTAGGTGTAGAAAGTAAGGATTCGTTTGGATTGACTTGAGAAAAAAGTGTTTTTCAAAAAACTCATGTTTATTTAAACTCTTTTGATAAAAATTGTTTAAAATACACTTCAAAATCAATATTTAGTAGTCGCCAAATACTCCAATTTTTTCCAAAATAACTTATTTTTAAAAATTAAACACTTGCAAATGTATTCCAAACACACCCTAAGGATTGATCCTTAAGAAAGGACAATCCATTCCTAGGGAGTTAAAGAGAGTGAGAGACTCATTTCAAGAGAGTGCGTCTACTATATTTTCAGCATCTACTTTCATTACTTCTTTTGTTAGATGTATTACATTCATATTCATCTTGTAATTATGACTTTAGAAGTAATGAAAGTATTTCATTCATTTTTTAATATGAGTTAAATTCACTAAGGGGTTCAGTTATGTTCATACCCTAGGGATTGATGGCTTGATCATTGCCTAAGTGTCATACCATGCTTGCTTGCTCTTTTCCTTTGTTGATTTTAAAATTAAATAATGTTAAGTTAAACCGGTCACTTGATTTAGTATTCTAGCGGAGTCCTAACGTAGAGAATGTTAGGATATAAGCGAAGTTCACAAGGGAATATGGGGTAATAGCCTAGGTATAGGAATACCACATCACCTTACGTATAAGGGACATCATAGGATAAAGAATAAGAGAAAAAAATAATCTCACCAGTAGCTAACCATAGGCATATAGGCTTAGCTCCTAAGGTACCTAAAGGAACTGGATACAAGACCGAATAGGTGAAGATTCTGCCCATGAGTTATGCAATAATGTACTGGTATGATGCGGCTGCATCACTTGAGTCATAACGAACTTAAGCAAAACATAGTTGAAACCCTACTTCCATCATTAATTGTCTTTATTTTTTTAAGCTTTATTCACATCAACTCACAACAACTTCCTCTTGGTTACTTTGGTCACTTGATTGCATTGCTTCAAAACAAACCTAATTAGATAGCTAGTCTTGTGGGATTTAACTCTTGGAATACTCTGAGATTATTACTTCATCAATAGTGTATAGTTGAATAAGACCATATTTATTTTCATTTTCAACACTCATACAAAGGTGGTCGATTAGGGGGGCAGTGTGTGCAGAAAAGATAATCAGCTAATATGACATAGTATTTATGTATAAAGTAATGACATTTATAGTGACACATGTAGAGCTTAAACTCATTGATCATCTAGGCTCCCCCTCTATGTGAGACTCCCTCTCAATAGAACTTAGGCTCCCCCTAAGTATGCTAAATTAGTAAAGAAAATTTTGGCTCCCCTTGATGTACGAGACTGTCTCGCTTTTGATGTTATCTTTCCTTCTACTTATGAACAACCTTCACTAATATAACATAGGCTCACCCTAAGTTGGAGAACTCCTTGTGTAATGAGGTCTTAGGCTCCCCCTAAGATAGAAAATTCCTTCTCAAGAGTAAAGTCTTAGACAACCCCTAAGATTGTGAATAACTTCTTGCTTTGAAAGCTTCAACAACGATTTCGCACAACAAAGTATAAATCAAAGCTAGTACACGATTGAAGTTGCAAAGTATAGCCACCATAGAAATAAAAACTTCAAATAAACATAGTAGAAGTGGCAACCTTAGCAAAGTAAAATACTTGCAAATAAATAGGTACGTGGGAAGAGGGAAAACATCCTCAAATGAATTTTGTAGACCATAAAGAAGATAAATAATCTAGAAAAACAACTTTGCATAATTTTCCAAATAAGGATAAAAATAAACTATAGGAATGACATCTTTTGTGACAACTTCTATGACATCACTAGAATATCCATAAAACCATGAATCTTAAACAAATATACAACCAATAACAAAACTCTAACAAATTGTTACCAAATCTCTCTTGATGTAACGCATCCAATTATTTGCGAAACAATATTTTTGCTCATTGCTCCAATTAACCAAGAGTAGAGAAGTTGATCTTAACGCATATCCATTTCATATATTCCAAATTTTCAATCAAAGAAGTCTCATGTTTCCCTTAAAAGACCACATGTCATCAGAAAACATTACCCTTACTTATCTAATCAATATGGAACTTTGGTTGCAATCTATTTGATAATAACTTTAGATTTGTGCAGAGTGAGTTTGGAGCCTATAAAGGTAATTTATTAGGTGTGTTGGTAAACTAAACTTGAAAACTTGTAATGCTTTGGGATCCAATTGAGGTAAAATAATGTGCAAGTTAAAAGCGAGAGAGAGCCTAATCATTATTAGAATCAAACATGTGATTTAATTTATTTCTACTTTAGAAGATGACGAAGGTTGAAAAATCATTTTTATCTCTAAACTTTCGTAAAATGTAATAATTTGTAATAATTTGGTTCTTAAATTTTAATTAGATAAGAATTTACCTCCTACTTTTTTAAATTTTTATATACAACTCAAATATCAAATTAATGTATGGTTGTAAGATTAAGGAGATATGTATTAATATGGTTAAACTATATAGACAACATGTTTAGAAGTGACTATGTTTGAAAAATTTAATGTTAATTGCTCTATAGGAGTATTTGTATTTTGTAAACAATTTTACCTCATACCACAATTTGAATTACAAACTTTCAGATTTCTTTAAGATTTGTATATGATTTTCTTTTTTATACATAAATAGAAAAATGTTTAGGTTCTTAATTTGCTCTTTGGGAGCAATTGTTTTTGGAAGTATTTGTCAACCAGGTCCTATTGCAATAATGCCAGCCCATTTGGAAACCGCCACCCTGTTAAGCTTCCAGCCCAAGTTAACCTTTACTTGGTTTATTGACAACTTTCATATACAATAAAACATTATTTTTTAAGAAGAAAAAAAATATATTTTTAGCCTTTGAATTTTAAATATATATATATAGTTCTTACAATTTTAATTTGGCCCTTATAATGTTGAATTTCAAAAAATAGGTTTAAAAGTTTCTTATTCCCATTTGGGTTTTTAAATTTATTTTTAATAATGAGATTACATTTTTATTACCATTTTATGGGACCACCCGTGTGACCCTACAATATTTAGGTGTCAAGCAAACTCGTAGAAAAATGAACCATTAGGCCAACCTATGATGGTTCTTAAGAAAGAAAATTACTATAAGTCACTTGACTTATTATTTAATATTCTTTTTACTACGTTTGTATTTTTATTTGTTAAAAAGAGTTAACTGACCATAAAAAGATGTTTTCAAATATAGGAAAATGAACCAAAATATTTACAAATATAGCAAAATTTTACTGTTTATTTGCGATAAACTGCAATAGACTACTACTATCTATGTCTATCCATGTCATGATATATACATATAGTAGTTTCACGATCTATTAGGGTATATTGCAAATAGACTATGTAAATATTTTCAGTAGTTTTATCATTTAAAGTAATTTTCCTACCATGAATCACATTTAATACCATTATATAACTTATAATAATCGTTTTAAATCTTTTTGATTGAAAAATAATAATAAACTTACAAATAAAACAATAACTCTCTACTTTTCTGGTGAAGCCAAAAATTTGAATTTGAACGTTACCAAGATGTAGACATGAACAAATTCATAATCTATTCATTAAAAAAATATATATATTAAAATAAGGGAATACGTTATTGAGGTCTAAAAGTTAATGAATTGATGTATTATTTTCTATAAGGACTTTGGAGGACGACCATTGATAGCAGCAAGTTTGTTCCCAAATTCAAGCAACTCTTTACTTGTATCATCTCTATGAACGATAGCCTCTATGAAACACAAACAATCACTTCGGTCTCTCGATGCTATTTCAATTGCTTTCACTAATTCTTCTTCTGTTTGAACCTGTACATTGAAAAGTCAAAGCTTATCAAAATCCCATAACAATGCAAATAAAGTCAACTATAGTGATAGTTGACGTTTTTAAACCGTCAACATATGAATTTACCTTGGCTGTCCAACAATTGCCATTCTGATTATGCATGGCATCAACAAGAGCAGTATAATCCCAATTCTTGATGACATTGTAAGGGCCATCATGAATCTCAACTTCAATGGTGTATCCACCATTATTTATCAAAAATATTATGTTCCTTTGCTCTAATCTTAACATTGTTGACAAATCTTGTGGAGCCATCTGCCAAATTACCATAATATCATTCAACTTATTTCTAACAAAAACAATTGTAAAAATAAGAAATTCAATAACAAAAATAGAATTATAATTCATTAAAATGATCAAAACTAACTTGAAAGCTTCCATCACCAATGCAAAGAACCACACGATCATCTAATGAAGCTTGTGCATATCCAAGAGTAGCACCTAAAGACCATCCAATAGATGCGTATCCCAATTGCATCTCATACCTATAAATATCTTAGAATGTTATATATTCCAATAATATACTCATAATAATTTAAACTCATTCGAGTGAGATGTTGGTAAGAATTTTACCCGCATGATTGTGGTAATTCAAGTTTTTGAGAGTGAAACCAAGAATCACCCGCCTCAGATATCACAGCCATGTTACTCGACAACATTTTTTGAATATGTTTGAAAAGAACGTTGACTCTCAAGGCCTCGCCCGACTCTGACTTGGCAGGACTTGACTCCGGAATATAAATTCGACGATAATTCTCGTAAGCCGTTGCATTGGGCTTGAGCCGCTTAGCAAGGGCCCAAAGAAAATCCTTCATTAAAATCGCCCCAAAACTCGGCCCATTTGGAAACACAACGTGATCAGTTTCTACAATAATGGCCTTGTTTTTCTTGTATGAAAGCGAGAAGCCAACAGTTTCTAGTTCGTCAAACATAGCTCCTACGAAGATGGAAGCATCGGCTATTTCCACTGTCTCTCCGCAGAAGGCGGTGCTGAGAACTCCCCAGTAAGTTCCAATGAAATGAGGGTGGTTCTCTGGGAACATGCCTTTGGCCGGTGGGGTAACTGCGACAGCGTAGTCACAAGCATCAGCTAGCTCCACAAACGCTGCTTGTGCTTTGCCAAGTCGTAACTTCTTTCCTCCGACCAGGACTGGTTTAATGGCATTATTTAGAAGTTGAGCTGCCTTCTCAACTGCTATCTCTAAACACATTTTGCTATTTTGTCTGCGAAATTATTACAACTCTTTAAAACGTTTTCTCATATATCTTCAAGGGAAAACGTAAATTTTAACCCCTATTTTGGTAGGCACTTCAAAATAAAGGTTAACATTTAAATTTTGTTCCATTTTAGTTAGGATACTTTTAACTATCTAATTGAAGAGAGAGAGAGAGAGAGGCTAAATTTGGATAAAACCTCATCTAATGAATTTTTATATGATGATGAAAGTTCTAGAAAATTTAAATTCAATTCATGGAATAAAGTTGTTGCGATGTTATATATTTGTTTTAGTTGAAGGAAATCAAATAAAAGAAAAAATTACTTGGGAGAGATTGAGGGTGGAAGGAGTTGTTGCATAGAGAAAGAAGGATGAGGAATGGCTGCCAAATTGCAAGCAATGCTGATATAAATCGGCTTGCTCTCTTCCAAACACTTGGAAATTGCACAATCTATCTCCCATTGTGCGTCTTCCAAATTATTGATAACTGCCTACACAACAAGAGCAAACCAATAGACAGTAAACAATAGCCAGTAGTTATTAGAGTCATGTGAATCTTTAATTCCACATCTTAATCATATCGGTCTCAACCAATAATACTACCTGATGACAAGTGACAGTTTTAAAGCATTGGAGTTCTTGACTGAAATCCGACAACCCAATTGTATGATGAAGAATCTTCTTATTACATCCATATTCATTTGAGTTGGGTCCACCGACAATACAAACAACAGGAAGATCCTCTGAGTAAGCACCAGCAATGGCATTGATGAGGCTGAGTCCACCAACAGTGAAGGTCACAGCACAAGCTCCAACACCGCGACGTCTAGCGTAGCCATCAGCTGCATAGCCAGCATTGAGCTCGCTGCAACACCCCACAAGGTTCAACCCTTTTTCTGCCACAAAGTAATCGAGTAGCACGAGATTAGAGTCCCCCGGGACCGCAAAGATATCGGAGACACCGATTTGAACTAGGCGACGAGCTAGGTAGTGGCCCAACGTGGACGGGACGACGGTAGGCTCAGCCATTTGAGGTCGATTGTTAGTATCAATGGTTTTAGATTTGGAGTGAGGTTTATAAATGCCATTGGAGGTGGGAGGCTTGAGCATTGAGCGAGTGGCCACGGTTGGCATTGGTATGGTGGAGGACAAGGTTTCAGCTTGGAATCCATTGTCCAGGTTGATCGGCATAGTTGATAAAGAAAATTTAGAATTCACAGGGAAGGGAAAAAGTAGAAGAATTGTTTTTGAAGAATGTGTATTTGTGTATTGTGTTCTCTTCTTTGATCTACTTAATTATATATTGGTTGATTTATGGTTATAAGTTACAATTTTACGGTGGTGATGGCTTACGTTTTTAAGTTTAGTAACTTCATGTTTTGAATAGATATATTTCAAAAACAACGTTTTCTTTATTAAATAAACTATAACACATCAAAAAAGAAGTCATAAAAATGCACCATATAAGAAAGTTAATACGTGTATAGTTATTGTCATTTTTTTTTTTAATTTTTTAAAAGCATAAGAATGTTTTTGATATTACAAAGGAATTTTTGAAATGGAAATTTTTGTAACTAGTTTGATTACGATTTCGTTTCTAGTTTTATATTTTTGAAATTTATGCCTATTTCCTCCTAATTTCTTTATCATGTTATGACGATTTTTTTAAAGATATATTTTTAATAGTTTTTTTTTCAATTGTGATTGAGAAATATATGAAGATAAGTATTTGCACCCAAATGTTACTCAATTTGGTCGCTACATCAAAATATTTAGCGAGTAAAAAAAATTGCTATATAAAAAAGTCACCAAATTATATATAATTTAGACCTCATTTGTTCATTATATAGAGATTGTTTAGTAATCCATTAATTTTTATTTTTGTTCCTAAAAACAAATGTGTTTAGTAAGGTAACCAATTGTATTTTTAATTTTTTTTTAAACCATAAAAACGTTTTCAAGATTATAAAGGAGAAAAGGCATTTTTGAAAACAGAAAATTTCAAATTTTTTTTTTATTGAGAAAAAATTCCATTTTCAAATTGTCAAAATAAAAGAAAAAAAATCCATGATTTCGTTTTTCAACAGATTGCGAATATATATATATATATATATATATAGTAATGATGAAAAGGGGTATTTTGAAGAATAATACATTTTTAAAAAAATAATGACAAAAATCGAGTGGTTTAGAAACAAATGTGAAAACTAGGATAATTTTGAAAGATATTTGAAAAATGGGGTAGTGAAATCATGTACTCGGTACACAATTTCCCTTTGGACTGGTCAAATGACTAGTCACTTGGGAGGTGAGTCATGGACTCAGTCCACGAGGGGCTATTTTTTTATTATAAATAAATTAACTAATTAAATTAATTACCCACTTAAATGAAAATTTGTTTCTTACTTGTGTTTTTTTGTTCTTATTTAATTATTGTATTAGTTTCATTAATTCTTAATTTTTGAAAATATAATAAAAAATCATTAATTCATTTAGTTAAAGATAAAAGTTAATACAAATCAGAAAGTTTAAAATACAAGTCAAGTGCCACATGGTGGTCTTCTTTGCGTATGTTTTCCATAATGAGGCACAAACACTTCAAAATGTTGTTGAGCGTGGCAGCCTTCAGCGTCAGCGTGGCAGGGAAATCGTGGACCCTTCCACGATTTCACTATACTATTTTTGAAATTTCTTTCCCTCCCACCCTATTTTTCTCAATATTTATTAAAAGAATATTATTTAAAAAAAATTTGATGAAAATAGAATTTAAATTTTAGCTATATGTTTCCTTCCATGATTTTTAAAATAATTTTTTAATTATTATTTTATTATTTTATGTTTTGTTTAGTGACACCCTATTAAGATCATTTAAAACATTAGTAACCATTAAATATTAAGAAATTATTTTAAATGTCAAAACGGTTGAAAATGTTTATAATTAATAGTAAAATGTTACCGTCTATGTGCGATAGACTGCTATCTGTGTCTGTCGCGATACAGATAGTAGTTTATCGCAATCTATCGTAGATATACAATGAAATTTTGTTATATTTGTAAATATTTTAGTTACTTTTGCTATATTTGAAAACAAACCTTAAATATATCATAAAAAAGTATTTAAATTTAATGATTTTACTTTTCTTTTTTTACAATATGTGGAGTTGGAAATTTATGTTAATTGAGTTATGTCCGTGTTGTCTACTTTTTTTTCTTTTTTAATATTTTAATTGTTTGAAATTTGAAACATCTTTTAAAAAAAAAAAAAATCAACTATTAAACCAATTGTCGCCACATGCCCGAGACGACGCGGAGCGGCCAACATCCTCGAAAATGGTTAATTTTAAAAGAAAATAAAAAGGAGGCGCCACCAATCTTTTTTACGGTGTGATTGGACACTGAAGTAAAATAAACAATTTTTAATTAAAAGAACAAAAATGGTCTGTGAAAATTAGAGTTAAGTTTTGGAGTCATTTGTGTATGAGGGAGGTGTTAGTACCCCACAACACTTGTTTAAAAAACGGTGGCCAAATTCTAAATCTTGAATTGAAAAATATTCTTTAGTTGTTCCTTTTTTTAAAAAATAATGTCTTATTTTATACCTCATTACTTTAATATTTGAAGCAATAATCCCATAAAATAAGTGGAATAACATCTTTCAATTTGACTATTATAATTGAGAAAAAAATTCCCCACCTCAAGAAAGTGAGAAGTTATTACATTTTCTCAAAATCCATCATAGGATAGTTAAATTCATTTTTTCTTGAGATCAAATCCCGTACTCCCAAAGATGTGATCCCTCAACTTAAGAATTATAAGAAATCAGATTCCAAATTTCCTAGATTCCATCATAGGATTTTTTTAAAGAAAAATGGTCTTAAAACAAGTTATTAGAAAAATAATTAATTAGAACCCTTTTGAAATCATAGATTAATTTTTGAATGGTTGAAAACACAAAAAATGTAATTTTAAAGAAAAGAAATTTAAATGATTTTGAAAGATCTTGTGAATTTTTTTTTAAAAAAAAATTTAGAGAAATTTAAATTAGAAGGATTTTAAAACTTTGAGAAATTTTAATTAGAAAGATTTTAAAAACTTTGTGAAATTTTAATTAGAAATCAAATAAGACTTAATATGAACATTATATAAGAAAAACATAATTAAAAAAGCATCATAATAAATTAAGCAAACATAAAAGGATATAATAAAATTTAATAAAAATATATTGGAGATTGATCCCGGACTCCCAAAGAATCGACTCCTCACCTCAATAATTTTAGAAAATCAGACTCCCAAATTTTCTAAATTTTGTCGTTGTAAATTTTAAGAAACACTCTTTTGAAAACATTTTTTTTTAAAAAAAAAAAATAGATTAAAACATCTTTTTTAGCCAAACTCAAAGGGATTAAATATTAACGATTTGGAAACACATTTAAAATTATTGAAAATACTAGAGAGATTAATCTAAAAAGGACATTAATTTAAATATGTAAAGTTACATTGATAATATATATAATTTAATAATACATTTAAAGTAATAAATAAATAAGCAATCATATTAACAAATATATTAAATGTTTAATAAAACATATTGGAAATCAATTTCGGACTCCCAAAGAATCGACTTCCTCACTTCAATATTCTAGAAAATCGGACTCCCAAATATTTCTAGAATCTGTCGTGGGAGTTTTTTAGAAAAGATAAACAAAGATTAAGCAGTTAATTATAATACAACATGAATATATTAGAATAGTGACCAAACAAATTTCTTAAAAAGATAAAATGATTAAAATGTGATACTTAAAATAAAATAGACAAATAAAGACCAAGAAAAAAGGTCAAATAAAGAATATAGAAAGATAAACTCGAGAAAAGAAATAACAACAACAACAACAATAATGATGATGATGATGGACTAATAATAAATAAATAAATAAACAAATAAATAATAATAAAATAAAAAATAAAATAAAAAAGGTAAATGACACCACAAATAGTAAAATAAAAAAAATTAAAAAAATGAAAAGTTAAAAGAACATTGGCACACTCAGATGATGATGATGATGATGATGATGATGATGATGATGATGATGATGATGATGATGATGATGAAGAATAAACAAATAACTAATAAAAAAAACGAAAGTAGTAGCAAAATATCCAACACTCTTAGCACTTAATAAAAGCAAAGTTGGAAACAAAAACACCAAACTCCCTTGTTCTAAGTAAGGATGGAGGCTTTAGGGTTTTTAAAGAAGAGATGATTTTGGGTATAGTTATTATGTATTTGTTTTGGAAGATAAAAATGAGGATTTTGGAGTTGTTGTGAATGGAGGCTCTCAAGAATTTTTGTTGAGAAAGAAGGGATTGGTGTTTGATGAGAAAAGAAGAGGAAAAAAAAAAAAAGTGTGGATGCTAGAGTTTTTTGAAGAGAAAATGAGGGTTAATGGAAATGGTGGTTTAGTTGGGTTTTTGAGAGAAGAGGGGATTATAAAGCCTAAAGTCATTTCCACAATTAACTATTTTCTTTTTAATGGATTTTATTTCAATTTTGAAATTTTGCCAAACTTGGCTTAAGCTTAAGAAGGAGGAACAACTTTTAGGTGACTAAAACCAAATTAAAGTTTTTTTTCCACATTTGCTTTCTTTTTCCCCTTTTTTATTACCTTAACTAAATTAGTTACTTTAACCAAACTAAAATTAAGTTAGAAGAGGTAAAAATTAACATAAAAAAGGAGGATAACAAATAAAATTAGATTAGAAAAACTAAGATAAAAAATTAATCTAAAAATAAATTAATTTAAATGAAGCCGTATAAAAAGAGGTTGCTACACCAATCAATAAAATAAAGACAAAAAACAGAAAATCAAAAATCAAAAATAAAAAACAACCATCAAACATGTATTGGTAATTTTCTATGATCAAAAAATTGAAAACAAAAAATAGTTACCAAATACACCTGAGTTTTGGTTTCTTAAAAACAAAAACTTAAAAACTAAATACCAAATAGTAATCAAAATAGGTCCTTAGTTTTTAATTTTTAAAAATTAAGGCTAGAAATACTAATTCCAACTAATTGTTCATTTGTTTCATTTTCTCTTTTTTTTTTTTTTTTAATGTTTTCAAAATACAAACCTAAAAATAGAATTTCTAAAAATTTATTTTTGTTTAATCATAGAATTTAGGTAAAAGATCAAAGCTATTATGAAGACATCGACTAAAAATAAATACAATTAAAAAAATCAAATCGTTATTAATTCTGTAATGTGATACATTCTTGAAGAGCCCGATATTCTTCTTGCTGATCAACGAATTGTCATTACAATTCAGTTAATAACTTTATTAATCGAAGAAACCGTAGGACTTTATGTTTCGTCAGAAAAAGGCATGATAGCTACTCTTTTTTTTGTATAACAGGATTATTAGTTACTCGTTGTTTAAAAAAAATTATAATTACCATCTACATTTTAACTTTTTATTGTAACTATGTGGGTGAAAAATTCAACTTACTTTAAAGGATATAATATTTTTAACAAATTGAGTCACGTACGCATATTTTTTAATATAACAGATAGGGTATCCTACAATAAAGGCCTGAAATTCTGTAAAAAAAAAAAGAAAAATAAATAATAATTACAAATCAATTACTGTTAAAGGTTTATTCACTCCGACAATTATGCACGAAGTATAGATTAATTTTTTTTAGTACAACAATTGTATGGATTAGAGATGGAACCTTTTACTTTTAGCAAGGAAAGTTATACTTATGACTGTTGAGCTAAACTTATTTTGGTAAATGTTAGCTAATTTAACATGAAATATTTTGATAAAAAAAAAGGGCAAAATGCACTTTTGGTCCTTAAAGTCTGAGTTTAGTGTTTATTTGGTGTTTGAAGTTTCAAAAGAAACACTTTGGTTCCTAAGGTTTGAAAAATGCTACTAAATAGTCTCTAAGTTAACTTGATCATAAGTTGACAAATGGAAAAATGACATGGCATGTTAAGGGACTGTTTGGATTGATTTGTAAAAAAAATGTTTTTCAAAAAATTCATTTTTATTTAAACACTTTTGATAAAAACGGTTTAAAATATACTTTTAAATCTATTTTGAGTGATTGTCAAATACTTTACTTTTTTCCAAAATGACTTATTTTTTAAATTAAACAACTGAAAATGCATTCTAAACACGTTTAAGTTAGAAAATTTTAAAGGAAGCGGTCATTTTAACTATTTTTAAAATTTAATTATTATTTATTTCTTTTTTTTTTTTGGGTCCTCTCGATCTACTTGGCTCTCTCCACCTTTACTTTCCGTCCTCGGCAACTGCTCTTCCATTACACAAATAGAGAAGTTAAAAGTTAATATTAGGTATTCGTATGTTTGGAATACTCCGGGAAGCATCGTGGGCTTAGTGTTCCATCTCCTTTGTTAGATAAACTACTACGGATTCTTGGTAGGATATATTGGATACGTAGTGAAAGTTTGGTGAATATTTGAAACATACGAAATGGATATAATTGTATAGATTAAATTTATTATTTAGAAACTATCAAATTGAGTTGAAACTTCAAATTAAAATGATGTTTCTTGTACCATGTATGAAAGTTAAATGTGTAGTTTCTTCAATTTTGAATGAGTTATGTTTGATTTTGTCAAGAAACAATTAAATTGAGTTCAATTTGACAAATGTTTGAATTTTTTTATTTATTTGATTTTATTTTGTATTTTGGAGAGTTACTAAGTTGCTAGCCTATAAATAACATCTTGTTTTTTCATTTGTAGCATCCCACCTCAAATTGATAAAAAGAAAAGAAATTTTCACATAATTAAAAAAATATTAAAAGTATCCACCTCATTTAAAATTTATCAACGCAACCTGCAATGTCACGTTTCCTTTAGTGGTTAAATTAACTCAGGAAGAAGAAAAGCCAACTTATTATTATTAATTAATTTTTTAAATGAAGAAGAAGAAGAAGAAGAAGAAGAAGAAGAAGAAGAAGAAGAAGAAGAAGAAGAAGAAGAAGAAAAGCCAACTTATTATTATTAATTAATTTTTTAAATGCAACTCGTGGTGCAAGAGTGCCAGTTCTTAATTTAATACATAATTTCTGACGCATTAAGCCCCTTAAAATTTATTCCTTGCGCTAAGCATTTATTTATTTATTTATTTTTAGAAAAACCTCCCTCGCATATTTCAAGTAGAGAAAAAATAATAATAATAATAAATCGTATCCGTGATTGCTAGGTTTGATCCGTGATTGCGAGGTTTGTGGTTCGAATCCTTCTATTTATTTCATTAAAAACGAAGAAAGAAAAAGAAAGAAAACAACAACAAAAAAACCTCTCTCAAGTAATTTTACTTGTTTATTGTTTTTTTTTTTCTAAAGTTTGGCTCAATTAGCATAAAATATGTGTTAACGACCAAGCGATTTATTGATGAATATCAATAGAGAATGTTATTCAAATCAATTAAAACTTGCCAATACAAAAAGACAAATTCTCTATTTATAGACCATTGGAAAACAAACTAATATATTAATCCTAATTAATTAAAAAAGCTAGTCCTAATTCTAATAAATCAAAGAAATTCATCCTAATCCTAACAAATTAAAGAAACTAATCATAATTTTAATAAATCAAAGAAACTAATCGTAAGCTTAATTAAAGATTTGCTCATAATAACCTAATCCTACTACATCATTTATGGTTTGAATGCTTTCATTCTTTATTCTACTAAAAACAATTTTTTAAAAATAAAATCGAAGAAGTTTGGAGTTTATGTCAATTTGAGTTTCAAAATAGATACTTTTACTCCTTAAATTTGAAACATAATTAATTACCTTACAAAAAATGATCCTAAGATTGAAATAAAGAGAAAAAAAACAAAAAATCTTGAAGATGATACTAAGGGTGTGTTTGAAATACATTTTCAAGTGTTTAAAAAACAATTCATTTTGAAAAAATTTAGAGTTTTTGACAACCACTCCAAATAGATTTTGGAGTGTATTTTAAAGGATTTATCAAAAGTGTTTTAAATAAAATTTATTAAGTAAATCCAAACGGACTCCAATAAATTATTAGCTTATTTGAGGAGATTTCTAAGAAGAGAAGATTTGGTTGATGATCAAGATGATTTCAGAAAAATTCCTTCTAATTAACAATATATCATAAAAGGTACTTTTAAGTATTGTACTAAGCATGATTATGCAAGATCTTGAGGCTTTTACCTTGACTTGTGCTCTTCTGAAATTGAGGAATTACAACTCTAACTCATTCAAGCTAGATATGATATATGAGGTAGAGATAAATGGTTACAAACACAATAATTAAAATTATAAAATGAAAGTGGTAAAGAACCTTGATGTAAAATCAAGACTTTAATGGCTAAGTTGTTGTTGTTATGATCGTCGTCGTTGTCGTCATCATCATTGAGTTCTAACCTAGGCCAAGAATTCAAACTTCTTGACTCGTAGTTGAGGATAAACACTAATAGTTTGATTGAGTTATTCTCACTTTGACGGAAGAAGCAAAGACTTACATAATTCATGATACTTGAAGATATATATATATATATATATATATATATAAAAGTCTAAAAATGAAAAAAAAAAAAATCATAAAGCTGGTTTGGGAGGACGACTGCCAAGGGCAGTAAGCTTATTTCCAAATTCAAGTAATTCTTTACTTGTATCATCTCTGTGAACAATAACTTCTATGAAGCACAAACAATCACTTTGATCCCCCATTGCTGTCTCAATTGCATTCACCAACTCTTCTTCTGTTTGAACCTATATGCCAAAACCCAAAATATTTTGTCCTTAAAAGCATTAACATGGAGAAAAAGAGTTTAATGATTAGATAGATGGTTAAGTACTCCAAATTAAATTATAAGTACAATCTCTAAGACTTTTAGGCTCTGTTTGACAATTATTTTGTTTTTTAAAATTAAGTCTATTTTTTTCTCATTTCTTATAATGATTTGCATTTTTCTTAAGTACAATAGTTGGATTCTTAGCCAAATTCCAAAAACAAAAACAAGTTTTTGAAACCTACTTTTTTTAGTCTTAGAAATTTTGGCTTGGTTTTTTAAACTATTGGTAACAAATAGATAACAAAGGAAGAAATTTGGAAGTAGAATTAGTCTCTATAAGCATAATTTTAAAAAACAAATTACTACCAAACTAGGTCTTAGGTTTATGTTTATTTGATTCTTAAAATTTTAATTTACCTTAGTGGTCCAACAATTGCCTTCATGATTGTGCAAGGCATTGACTAGAGCTGTATAATCCCAATTTTTTATGACATTATAAGGGCCATCATGAAGCTCTACTTCTATTGTATATCCACCATTATTTATCAAAAATATTATACTCCTTTGCTTCAATCTTAACATTGTTGACACATCTTGGGGAGCCATCTACACAACACCAAAATCATTTCATATCCTTCATAAAACAATAATAATAATTTTGTGCACAATTTATTTTAATTGGTGTAAAAATAAACGTTTTCGTGTAGTTTATAAAACTTTGGCATCCACGTAAAAACATGAGTTAACTTTTTAGTCTCTAAATTTTAGATCTAATTTTTATTTGGTCCTTAAATTTAAATTGTTACACATTTAGTCTTTAAATTCTTTGTCTAGTTTCAATTTAGTTCTTAGGTTTTACAATGTAATAATTTTACCTTTAAGATTTGAGTTATGTTTCAATTTGATCCCCGAGTTTCAAAATTTCCACTTTTAACCTTGATTTTTTATTAAATACTCACTTTCAATCATTAGCTTTAACGTCCATTAACTTATTTAAAATAATTACAAAGTGAATTTAAATTCTAAATTTTAATAGTGATGAAAAATAATGAAACTTAATTTATTATAATTTATTTGATTCTTTTAAATTAATCCATAGACATTAACCCTAACAACAAATCATGAGTATTTAGTAAAAAATTGAGTTTAAAAGTGTAAATCTTGCAACTTAAGGACCAAATTGAAACAAAACTATCAAATCTCAAGGATAAAATTGTAATATTTATAGACTTATGGACTAAATTAAAACCAAATTCAAAATTTAAAAATCAAATATGTAGTATTTTGAAACTTAAGGACCAAATAGAAACTAGACCCAAAATCAATAGACGAAAAAAGTATTTATCTATAAACATTTTTGAAAATAGTAAAGCCAAAGTGAAAATACAATTGACCTGAAAACTTCCATCACCAATACATAGAACTATTCGCTCATTTGGTGCTCCTTGTGCATACCCAAGAGTTGCTCCTACAGACCATCCAATTGATGCATATAACAATTGCACTTCATACCTACAATTTTTCAAAGTCATTTTTCCCTCTTTATGTCATACATATATAATATCACATAATAATGAAGTCCCGTGAGATTTGGTGATGCCAAGATCAATATAGCTAAATACATATTCTTTTAGTTTGGATTTGATATTTTCAAGCTCGACATTTTAATTTGTTATGTTTAAGAAAATGAGTTTTTGGGTCTTTACCATAAAATTTTCATTATTGTAGCTACCAAAAAGTTTATGTGACCTAAAGTAAGCTTGATTTAATAGTATTAATATGTACTCCATCTGTAGAGGTTGTAGGTTCAATCCCCACCTTCACAATTGTTGTATAAAAAAAAGGTTTATATGTAACATTTTTCTAAATTAAAAAGCATTTTTAATTTTTAAAATAGAAAAATATTTTTTTTTCTTTCTTATTTCTCCCTTTTTCTATGATTTAAAACGGGAAAGATTTATGCTAAAAAAAATGGTATTTAAAATAGAAAAATAAAAATAGATAGACAATAAAATTTTGCTATATTTGTAAATATTTTGGTTCCTTTTGTTATATTTGAAAAAGACTTTTAAAATATTTTGTTTATTTTAAAAAAATCAAATTAATAAAAAAAAAAAAAAAAAAAAAAGTCGCATATCAACTTCTTGGTTACAATAGTAATGTAGCTAACAGAAAACTGACAGTATGTTAAAAAACAAATCATTTCTTTTCCAACTTTAAAAATTAAAATGTCGATTTTAAAATTTTGAAAATCCAAAAATAAATCTACTCAAATTATAGGGACAAAAAATGTAATTTATTTTCTTAAAAAGCAAGAGCTAGAGTAATAAAAAAGGATTAAACTTGAAAATTAACGTGAATGGATCGTTTGGTTCTATTTTTCAAAAAGTTTTGACATTATTCAAGATCTTGGAAAATAACTTTTTTTTCTATGCTCTAATTAAAAAGTCAACTTAAACATTCCCTTTTCACTTTGGTATAGATAACCTCAACCTGATATAGGAAGTTTCATACCCCTCCTAGCTTTGGCCACTTGCTAATATTTATTATTCTTTACAAAAATAACAATTTGGACTTTAGATATTAGTTGATATTTATATAATTAAAAAAAAAAAAAAGTAAATTGCAAAATCACCCTTGAAGTATAGTGGTAGTTGCAATAACATCTTTAAACTTTCAATTTTAAAACTTGAGTTCTCAAATTTTTATAAATGTGAAAATTGGATCAAATTGTATAAATGGTAACATTTGGCATAACTTTGATGGTTCAATTTTTATCATTTGTAGGTTTAATTTCTACAATTATTGTAAGCTTGAGGGTCCAATTTTAACACTCTAGAAGTTTAGGGGCCCAATTTTTACGATTGAAAGTTTAAGGATGTACTTACAACTAACATCATACTTCATGAGTGATTTTAGCAATTTGATATATGTAGAGATGAAGATCTGAATCTGCGGCTTTCTTTTGCCCGAAATTGTAATGGCTTCCCCAATAGACAAAAATTAAAAGAATAGAAAAGATCATAAAGGGAGGTTTTACCTGCATGATTGTGGCAATTTCAATTTTTGACATTGAAACCAAGAGTCACCTGTCTCGGATATCACAGTCATGTTATTGGTCAACATTTTCTGAATATGCTTGAAAAGAACGTTGACCCGCAACGACTCGCCCGACTCCGATTGCCGTGGACCCGACTCCGGTATATAAATCCGACAATAATTCTCATAAGCCGTCAGATTGGGCTTGAGCCGCTTAGTTAAGGCCCGTAGGAAGTCATTCATTAAAATCGGCCCAAACCTCGACCCATTAGGAAACACAACGCGATCTGCTTCTACCATAATGGCTTTGTTCTTTTTGTAAGTAAGCGAGTAGCCGACGGTTTCCAGTTCGTCTAAAGTGGCTCCCACGAAAATTGAGGCGTCTGCTATTTCTACGGTCTCACCGCAGTAGGCGGAGCTAACTGTTCCCCAGTAAATTCCGATGAAATGAGGGTGGTTCTCAGGGAACATGCCTTTTGCCGACGGTGTAACGGCGACGGCGTAGCCACAAGTGTCGGCTAGCTCGAGGAATGCAGATTGTGCTTTGGCGAATCGTAGCTTCTTTCCGCCGACCATCACTGGTTTGACCGCGCTATTTAGAAGCTCAACTGCTTTCTCCACTGCAACCTCCAAACCCATTTGATTACTTTGCCTTTAAGACCATTGAACAAAAATTAATTAAGGATTAATAAAAAATTTTTTAGGAAAAAATACATTTTTGACCCCTGAATTTGGTATCTAGTTTATATTTAGTTTATAAGTTTCAAAATGTTATACATTTAGTATTTAAATTTTAGGTTTAGTTTCAATTTAGTCTTCAAAGTATTACCATTTTATTCTAAGATTTGAGGTTTTTTTTTTTTTTTTTTTTTTTTTTTTTTTTTTTTTTTTTGAAGATTAACTTAATTTAAGATGGAGTATTTTGGGATAAGAATTATTTAATTACTTTGAAGAAAGGGAGAGTGGGATGAGTGATTGGGCAGAGAAAGAAGGATGAGGAATGGCCACCAAATTGCAAGAAATGCTAATGTAAACTGGTTTGCTTTCTTCCAAACACTTTGATATTGCTCTATCTATTTCCCACTGTGCATCTTCCAAATTGTCAATAATAGCCTGCACAGAAAGTAACAACTACAAGTTAATCAAGTACATAACTCTCTTAATATATTATCCAACACTCAAGATCTAATATTATATGTATTGTGGTTGTATACTCATTTCATGTTATTTATCATTTTGGGTATAAGATTAAGATAAATACTTTAATTCCATTGACGCCTTTGTACTTATATTATCTAATATACTCTCTTCTAATCATATTATTGTTCTTCTAATACACTATTTAGTGAACCACGTACGTAGATTAACATTTGTGTTGATTTGTTCTTGTTCTTTCTTCTTTGCTCGTCAATTTGTTTCTGTCATAACAATTATTTTAATCGAGAAAGGTACCTGATAACAGGTGACATTTTGGAAACAGCGGAGTTCTTGACTGAAATCCGACAACCCAATAGTATGATGAAGAATCTTCTTACTTCCATAATCATTAGAGTTTGGAGCACCCACGATGCAAATCACAGGAAGATCCTCAGAGTAAGCTCCTGCAATGGCGTTGATCAGACTGAGGCTACCAACCGTAAAGGTCACAGCACAAGCTCCAACGCCGCGGCACCTGGCGTAGCCATCAGCTGCGTAGCCAGCATTAAGCTCGCTACAACACCCCACAAGGTTCAGTCCTTTTTCTGCTACAAAGTAATCGAACATCACTAGATTGGAGTCTCCCGGAACCGAAAAGATATCGGAGACGCCGATTTGAACGAGGCGACGGGCTAGGTATTGGCCCAACGTGAATGGGGCAGTGGGCATTGATACCGTAGAAGAATCTTCAGCTGGGAAGCCATTTTCGAGGTTTTTCACCATAGTTGATGAATTTAGAAGGGGAGGTGGAAAGGAGTGTTAATATGAAGTCATAATATCTTTAGCAAGTTTTATAGGGGGGGGGGGAATTCAGCTACTACTACTTATTATTGTTATTATTTTGGAAACAGGTACTACTTATTTCGACATTTGGTAGATTTTCAGACAGGCTCACACCTACTCTTATTCATTAGGGATGTAACCGGAAAAATTAAGGGTTTGTTTGGTAGAAGAGAAATTGCTATTTGCCTAAAAAAAAATTTTTAGAACAAAATTAACCTTTTTTTTCAAAAACTTATTTTCTAACCTCTTTCTACTTTTCAAGATTTTAAGTAGAGACCCCACATTAAAAAAAATATAATTTTGTCTTTCATTCAGGTGCCTCAAATTTCATATTTACCAATCAAAACTTTTCATTCTTA
This sequence comes from Citrullus mucosospermus, assembly GCA_030954485.1. Lineage (NCBI taxonomy): Eukaryota > Viridiplantae > Streptophyta > Magnoliopsida > Cucurbitales > Cucurbitaceae > Citrullus > Citrullus mucosospermus. The sequence goes on from CM062058.1 coordinate 20,641,229, forward strand.
ACTTACTTCATTTTTCTTTCTATGTTGTTTGTTTTCATGTTTTTTTTGCAAGTTGCACTCAATATTTGCGATAGATTTGTTTTAATTTAAATAAAAGTTGGAGAAAAAGTTTTGTTGGGATCTTCCATAATTGAATGGTAAATAATTTTTTTTTAAAAAAAACTTAAACCCCTATGAAAATTCTCATCAGTTTAATTGAAATTAGATTAATTCAACGAAAAAAATAAATTAATGCATATAGGAATATAATTAGAATTGAAATTGGTAGCTTAAATTAATTACTATTAAGTTTTAAAAAATGGAAGTAGTTTAAGTGAAAAAAAATGAAATTGCCTAAAGAAAAAAGTTTCAACTAACTTAAACTTACAAGAAAAAATTGGAATTGGAATTCGGTAAAAAAAAAAAAAAAAAAAAAAAAAAAAAAAAAAAAAAAAAAAAAAACTTAAAACCTATTTGGAAGATTTGCCGTAAGGGTGCTAACAAGAAATCTTCTTCTTCTTACTACGGGAAATCTTTTGGTACGCTTTTTTTTTCTTTTATTCTTAAACTTAAATTAATTCGAATTTTTTCTTCTCATATTTTTTAGTCTAAATAAAAAATTTAAAAAAAAAGAAAAAAACTTAAAACTCATTGGAAGATTTCAGGTAAGGTTGCTTACGAGAAATCTTCTCTTAGGCTTTGTGTTTATTTTCTTTTTAAACTTAAATTAATTTCAATTTTTTTCTCTTCTAAATTTAAGTTATTTAGTTAGATTTTTTTAGTCTAAATTAAAAAAAAAAAAAATCACCTTAAAATCTATGGGATGATTTCTCCTAAACTGATTCTATTTTTTAAAACTTAAACGTACTTAATTTAAGTTATCTTATTCTAATTTCAATTCCTATAAGTATTAGATTTTTTTTCAACCAATTTAATTGCAATTAAACTTATGAGAATTTTCATAGGGATAGTTTAAGGTTTTTTTTCTAAAAAAGAAAAATTATTTACCATTCAAGTATGGTAAATTCCCAACAAAACTTTTTTTCCATTTTTTATTTAAAGATTACAATAAACCTATCACAAATAGGGTGAAACTTGCCAAAAACATGCAGCTAAAAACATGAAGATAAACAAAATAGAAAGAAAACTAGTTTAAGTTTTAAAATTGAAGTTTGAGAATGAAAAGTTGTGATTGGTAAATGTGAAATTTGAGGCACATGAATAAGAGATAAAATTGTATTTTTCTCATGTGGGGCCCTCCATTTAAAATCTTAAAATTATATTTTGCTTTATTTTGAAAAAAGAGGTTACTTTTATCTACTAAAAACATTTTTTAAAACTGTATTTAGATTTTGTGATCCAAACAGTGCAATTTCTGAAAACAACAATATATATTATGTCATGTATTATAAATTATATAATATTATAAAAAATAATTATACAAAAAAATTTAAGGTAAAACGTGTTCATAAGTAAATTTATAATAGTTTATTATCAACTAATATTTAGTGTGTAACTACAATTAGTTTCATTATTTATAAATATACTATCAAACACATTTTAAACAATTATTTAGATTAAAATCCAATTTTTGAATCTACTACCAAACACATATCTAAAAACATGAAATACAACTCTGTTTTCATTGAATTCCTTGTTTTCAAATTCTTTACCTAACATACTCTAAACATTAACTCAAATTCAAGAAGTTTGATTTGATTTATGGATTCATTTAAAATAGTATTAAATTTGGTCATACTAGGGATTTAAACATGTGACATAGCAAAGTATATATATAGGGTCAATTTGACAATAAAATTTAGGATTGTTTTCAAATATAGCAAAATAAGCCAAACTATTTACGGTTATAGAAAAATTTTATTGTATATTTGCGATGGACTTCTCTTGCCGGACTTCTATCATAGTCTATCGTTGATAGATATTGAAATTTTTTTTTATATATTTATAAATAGTTTGATATTTTTTCTAATATAATAATTTTCCTATAATTTATAAGTTATAATATATTTCAAAAGATGTATTTCACTCATAATTGTTTTTGGATTGTTTATTTTTCAACTACTTTTACAAATAACTTTTCAATATTCGGAGGTAAAAAAAAATGTTTAAGAAATCAACGTTATGTTTTTTTTTTTTAAATAGATATTTAGACAAGTGTGAATAACTTTAAATTAACTCAAATGTTTCACGACTGGAATGGACTAAATTTGTTGTATAATAAATAAAGGTTTGGGTTACCGTGTAACCCAAGGTAACCAAACCTTTCAAGACATTTAATACCAATTCCCTTTTTTTTGGATAATATACCCGTCCATTTATATCATATTTACTATATAACTGAATTGCATTAATCTTTTTACATTTATTTGGTTTAAATTACATTAATAGGAAAGATTAATTGCTGGTTTCTTAGAAATTACATAGAAAAGAAAAACCAAAAATGTCTTTTTAATTGTTTTTTTTAAATCACTATATATAGGTTAGTGTTGAAGGTATTAATATCCTTTTTTTTTTACAAGTTGAAGAGTTTCTACAATTGCAATCTTATATTCTCAACCACATAATGTGTCAATTTAGGGCTGGTAAACATTTAAGCTCTAGTTTGGTACCCATCTTGTTTTTGGATTTTCATTTTTAAAAATTAAGCATTTTTCTTCTTCATTTCTTACAATGATTTGCATATTTCTTAAGTTATTAAGTACAATAATTGAATTCTTCGCTAAATTCTAAAAATAAAATACAAGTCTTTAAAAGCTACATTTTTTTCATTTTCAAAATTTGTTTGTTTTTTTTTTTTTTTTTTAACAAAAAGTAGATAACAAAGGAAGAAATTTGGAGGTGGAAAGAGTGTCTATAAGCTTCATTTTAAAAAAAAGAATAAAAAACCAAATGATTACTATAGGGCCTAATTTTATTAAATTAGTTCTAATACATGTTGCAAAGATGACTTCTGAGTTGAATAAATATATTACAAACCATCATTTGGTAGGAAACTGATGTACAACCTTAGAAGAGACAACAAAATAATTTTTTTCTTGTATCAATTAGAACTTTGAACTAATAATTATATTAATTTGAACCCTAAATTTTTGTTAGTGGATCAATTCACACCATTCATTACTTTTCTTTCGGAGAAATATCACGTGATACTTATAATTATATCTATTGATCAATTCCTAAACTTTTCGTAGTGAATCAATTTAGACTCTCAGTTAAAATTACCTTTGAGAAAGGTTCATGCATCAACTCTCTCTAATCGTCAATTTTGTAAAACCGACGACATTTTTGGAGAAATCTCAACATACATGATGCTGGAGTGATCTTGAAAGCTAATCTTAATATGAATGGTCTAAATTGACACATCTATAAAAATTTAAGAGCTATTATAACATTCACACAAATATTTATCAAATAATATTTGAAGAAAAGTGTAAATTGATTCATTTACAATATTTTAAATTGATATAATAATCATAGTTTTAACTCATACAATCCCCAAATTTTAGCAGGATAAATTGATATATATTTTCCTTTGATGTAATTGGTGAGTTATGAAAGATTTATTGAATGATCTCTGTTAATTTTTTAGGACATAATTTTGTTTCATATTTGTCGAAATTAGTGAACTTTGGGAGATTTTTATCATTGTTTCCAGGTTAAAATTATGGAGGATCAAATGTAATAAAATCTAAAATTAATGTGAAAATTACAGTAAAGTTATAAAATTAAAAGCTCATTAAAATTGATTAATCTTCCTTTGCAAAAGAAAAATGTTTCTTTTTAAAATGCATGCATGATGCGTTATGCGGCCTAATGCAGCATTGAAATTGCAAAAGACTAATTCATTAATACGCAAATTTTTAAAAACCCAAATGTAAGTTTAGATAGGTTTTTTGAAGAGTCTAAGGTCGAACGCAGAGACTTGCAATAATTCAACCTTAGGAAACCTTCCTTGATTTAATGGATTGAACTATACGATAATTACAAATATTTGCATGTGTTGAATCCTCTTTACAATAACTACACAGAATAATTTTATACATAACAAATTGGTGGATGAACATATGGAGTGGTGATGCGGGATGGAGATGGATGAATTTGTCAAGCACAAATATGTTCTGACAGCATGCATGGAGATGAATAAATCCATAGAAAAAGTAGGGTTAAGATAACTTTGCTAGCTTATTTCTAAGTGTTACTTAAATATACATTCATGTTACCAAACTCGATATTGAGAACGCATCTCTTGATGCTTCAACGCCACATTAATCTTATCTCTAAAACGCATGATGAACTTCTCATGTAAACGTTGAACTTTATCTCTAAAGTCAATTTTTTTCTTGTTAAAATGCTAACTCCATGCACTTAACCTATAAACAATCATTCATGGTGTAAAGTGTCGAAAATGATTAGAGATGGAAGTATAACATCAATCAAGGTTATATAAAGTAAATAAACAAATCTCTCGATTGTCATGATCAAAATACAAGAATAAAAGGTGAGCAAAATGGAAAAGTGAAAATAAAAGTCGTCAAGCTGCCAATGGTAATGTCTTGCTTCCTGGAGGCTTGAGATGGTGGTTGTTTAATACAAATTTGTACAAAGGTGGATGGATTCTCACTCTCTGAAAGGTAACTCTGAAACTCTTAGAATCTTCTCACAGAAGAGCTTGAAGTAGAAGGTGACGATGGAGGTTGAGGGAGAATTCGAGTAGAGCTTTCACCCACTATTTTCTCTCTGTCTTCAGCATGAAGTCCTCGGGCTATTTATAGGCGTCCAAAAAGGTAGTCTCATGATGACCTGACACCTTTGCATTTAATTTCATGCATTGCTGCACAGACTTCATCGCGCCATAAGTTCATTAATCCTGCCATGGTTGGTCAAATCAGTTGCTCACTTGCATTTTGACATGACAGTTGCCGCCCATGCATCTAAAATTACTTTTCTTCTCAACACTGGGTTTTCGATGCGTTGATCTTCAGAATAATGTGACCTTGATGATTCTGGCAGCATCTTTTCTTTTGTCCTTTGAGTATTTATGGTTTCTTTCAGCTCTATGCTACGTTCAAAAAGGTATAAACTCATAATTTCCAGAATAGTTGTTTTTGTAAACATTGTAAACGTAAAGTTATTCATATTACACAATTCAAACAACCAAATCCATGCGTTTATTTTCAATATTGCTCCAATTATTCCAAATAAAAAGTATAATATTGTATTTCTACAAGTTATAAAAAAATGATTAATCTTCTTTTGCAACAAAAAAAAATTGATTAATTGATTAATCTTACCAAATTTAGGGTAAGAGATGACTTTTCCCTTCCTAATTTAAAAATTGATACTAATTTCAAAAATATTTTATTAAGCGAAAAATCGAGGAAATAAAATTTCGGGCTGTTTTCAAATATAGGAAAATGAACTTAAATATTTATAAACATAGCAACATTTTATTGTCTATCTGCAATAGTCCGCGATAGACTACTATCTGTGTCCATCTGTATCATGATAGACATAGATAGTAGTCTATCGCGATTTATTGCAGATAGACTATAATATTTTGTTATTATTTGTAAATATTTTTAACAATTTTATCATTTAAAATAATTTACCTAAAACTTTTGGAATAAAGAGATTTTTTTTATACAAAATACTATATGACTATACACTTCATTAATTTAATAAAATGAACCTAACACATCCAACCATTAAGTCTAGTTTAGCTCCTAAAGTTTGGTTTAAATTGTATTGGGTCTAGAATTTTCAAATAGGACCAAAAGTGTAACTTTTTTAAAAATGTTTTTGCAAAATTAGGCTTGATTAATTTTTTTCTTCCTCTTTTGAAAACAATAAATGGAGGTAATGGATAAACCGAGCATAATTCAATTGAGATACGACTGTTAATAATCATGAAGTTAGTGGCTGAGAGATTTGAACCACCAATCTCAAAAGAAGAGTAACACAATATTTAATTACTGCAATTTTTTTTTTTTTTGGATGGGCTCAATAATATGTTCTTGGAGTAATTAGTGACAAATCATTCTCTGAAAATAATCATTTAAATTTTTTTATTATAGCATCATTTTTAAGGACTTAATCCTTTTTATGAAGAAAATTGATATACAAGCAATAAAATTTAAAATTTAAAAAAAAATAATAAGAGACCAAATAATTGAAAGTAGGAATTAACATCACAACTCAACTATATTTAATATGTATATTCGATCAACAGGTTAAAAGTACGAACCTTATTTGGTATATTGTTGAACTCAAACTGGAAATATATATGTGTGTGGGTGCAATTAATTAATGGTGACCATGGTCCTACTCAATTGAGGAATAGATTCAATAGACTCTTCTTATACTTATACGTAATTATAGCCATTTTTATTTTTGAAGAGTTGAATAGTACCAATAATTGTCCTTAAAAAGAAAAAAAAGAAGAAGAATAGTAATAATAACTCATATAATGTAGGTTGATTTATTTCTTCTTTAAATATACCATTAAATATGAAACGTATGATATCCACATATTACAACAACTAAATTTGAAAGTAACTATTTTTCAATTAAATGTTTGATTATGCCTAAACACAACAATTTCTTTTTACACCAACCGTGAGTATAACTCAACTAATTAAGGTAAGTCTTCTCAACTTGAAATTTGTTTTTTTCTCACTGAGTTAGCTTACATGTGGGGGTGTCCATTGCAAGGAAAAGGAACTCTACACTTACAAACTCCTAGAAAGAAATAGGTCAATTTCTAAGTGTGAGTATACATTCTCGTCAAGTAATTGCAATAAGGATAACCACAAAAAGTTGTTGGATATTTTATGTGAAAGAAACTGAACATTCTTGAATATTAAAATATTAAAAAAAAATAGATTTAATTATGTAGATTAAATTCATGGTTAGAAACTCTAAATTGAATTGAAATCATCAAATTGGATGATGTTTCATTTACAAATTTAACTTTCATATGTTAAATTTTTAGTTTCTTCCATTTGAATGAGTTATGTTTGATTTTGTCAAATTTAACTCGGTTGAGTTATTGCTTGACCAAAATCAAACATAACACATTAAGATGGAAGAAACTACAAATTTTTCGGTTGGCTCTCAACGTTTTTGTTTTGGTTTTTCTCACTTTCTTTCATGTGAGGAAATCGTTAGATATTTTATAAGAAAGTGTAAGAAAGTGATAATTTATGGATTGAAACATCAATTGTTGTTTAATGTCATAACATTCAAAATGGATTGAAACATCAAATTGAATGATGTTTCATTTAGAAATTTAACTTTCATTTCTTAAATTAATATGTTAAATCTGTAGTTTTTTTCTACATTGGTTATGTTTCATTTTAGTCAAGTAACAACTCAATTGTTTTCAATTTGATTTTATTTGATTTTATTTTTTAATTTGAAGAGTTGTGTTGCTAGTCTATAAATAACAACTTGTTTCTTCATTTGAAGTATCACATTCCAATTTGAAGAATACTCTCATTTCGGCTTTTATTTTTCTTTTGATCTTGAGTTTTGCTAAAAACAAGTATATAATTATATCAAAATTAGTCGTTGTATCCTACTAATATGATCGTTGTAGTCTACTAAGATGATTAATACAAGTTACATATCTAAAATTAATTTTAGAACTGAAATATTTTTCAAATTACCCTATAAATAGATGATATAAATTTTGTTTGACCATACCTATTTTTCTTCTCCTCTCTATTTTCCATCTCTTTTATTTTCTCTGAGCTAGCAAAAGTTCTTCAACTTTTTTCCAATGAGTGCTCATCTATATCTAGAGTGTTGTGTTAATCTTGGAGAACAACCAATGTGAGACAATTAGCACCGATGTCGGGCCACAATTGCTCTAAAGGTAGTGCTCATTCCATGACACATCAATTGATTTGTTCAACATTCTGTTCTATATGTCTCACACACATTAAATAGTTTTTTTTTCCCCCAAAACTGTTTAATTTTCAAAACCAAATCTTTGAAGAAATCCTATCTCTCCATTTTCCAAATTCCCTAAGCTCGAGAAACTCTTCCTTGAGGATCTTGTTGAATCGTCTGAAACAACCAATTTCATGGCTTCCATTCAATCTGAACATGAACTCTGACGATAGTCTCACGTAGCTTGAGGTCAGTGCAACTACAAATCTGGGCTTAGATGTCGGTGGGAAAAAATATAAATGGATGTACAATGTCGGTTGTATAAAAAACAGATCTTTAATGTTGGTTAACCGACAATAAAGATAAGATTAATGAGCTACAATGTCGGTTCAAAACTGACATTGTAAACCCCCCTTTACTAAAAATCCGCATTTTTATTAAAAAAAAAAAAAAATCTCTCTTTTCTCACAAATTTTCTCCCCCCAAAACTCTTTCCCTTTATTAGGGGTGGGTGTCTCTGTCCCCATTTAGTATATATTATATAACAACTTTAAATTTGTACTAGTTCTAAATATATTTAGAATAAATCTCCTATATTTTTTAAATAACATTGTATATATTTGAAACGAACCTCATATGTACACATAAGAAATGAAACAGAGATATTTGTAACAATAATTCTGCATTAAATACAATCCATATTAGGGATTCTGATTTTTAAGCCAAAATTTGAAATATATAATCGGAAATTTTGTGACAAATTTGAAACTAATTAGAAAAAATATCATTCAAAAGCAAAAGCTCCTAAAATAAATGGATGATGTTATGACAAATCTTACATTGGAATATAAACTGAATTTAATAAATACCAAGTTTGGTTTAAAATTTTTAAATACTTTAACTATATACCATATTCGTTAATGAATAAAATAAAAAGTCATTAAACGAAGATATACAATTAATGATGATATATAATGAAATTAATTATTTGTAAAAAATAACTCCAAATTATCATTACTAAAAACGTTCTTATTATTTTTAATATTTTAATTGCAAAATAATACAAACATTTATTAAGAGAAAAATTGTATTACGACGTTAAGATTGTGCAACAAATATACGAAAATCTAATTATGAAATATAATTAAAATTTATGTAAAATATTGTTGGTGAAGTAAGTGAATTTTATAAATCTTTCATGCTAATTCTTGTAAAAAGCAATATGAGTAATTAATTTTGGCTTGACTTATGATTCCACACAGAGGGGAATACAAATCCTATTGACCAAGCATTGGTTTTGCTTCCAAAGTGTATTGGATTGCCCATCTATGATATGTTGTGATTGAGGAGCTAATTTCTCAAAATTTCCATATGTTTTTATATGACTGATATTGAGCTACTGGTTCTGTCTCATTTTGAGGAGAGCCTTGTTTAATATTTCCAATATTAAACTTCCATTATATTGGAAAAAAGAATGCATAAGACATAAAAATAAAAAAAAATAAAAAAAAAAAACAAAAACAAAAAACAGAAAAGAATGTTAAATAATTATGTAAGTATAATATAAATAATAAACCTATCAAGTGGTTTAGAAAGTACAAAGTGCTTATTAATTAATTTAGAAAAAAACATTTCTTTGAGTAGTCTTTGTTTTATAATTTTTCAAGAATCTTCTATTGACATTTATATTTTATCAATATTTTAATCAATATTTGTAAAAGTGAGAACTAGACATTTTTCCATGATATCAACATTTTAAATTTTGAATTAGAGTAGTTAAAAATTTCGAGAAAAGAGTACTAACTTCTTGTTGTAGTAGATTCTACAAAAATTCGAGATAACAATTTATTAGAAGAAACAAATCATGAACGTAAGTGGAATTATCCTCTTTTTAATTAAGTTATCGTTTGGTGCAATTTTAACATTGACAAAATCACTTCTTCTCCTTTAAATCACTCCCCTCTAAAATGATATGTTTAGCATAGACTAAAATGACTATAAGTTCAATTTTGTTAAAATATTAGTAGTTGAGTCTTCCGGTAATCGATCTATTTATTTAAATCCTTGACTAAAAGATAATAGACATTAAATGTCATTGAAGATCTACTTAATAATATCTAATCAAACAATTTGTAATGATACAAACAACTAAATTGAATGAGATATATGTTTTAATTTCCCTTCAATATTTATTATACAGATTTTTGTTACTTCACTTAACAATCATTTAACCATGGAATAAATGAAATAAAATAACAAAATAGATATTTATCACAATTATTAAGTTAAATAATTTTTCAAAAAGAAAAATATCATTTTTAGTAATTTTGTAATTTAAAAATCACTTTTAATACTAAACATAATAATTCAAAATTACTTTTAAATATATGAAAATCACTTTTAAGAATTTGGAACGAAACATAATATAACACGTATTCAACATTTTTTTAAACGTCTAAATATTAAAATATAAGATATATAGAATATTCATTTTCATAAAGGTTTTGGAGGAAGACTGCCAAAAGCTGCATTCTTGTTTCCAAATTCAAGTAACTCTTTACTAGTATCATCTCTATGAACAATGACCTCTATGAAACACAAACAATCATTTTCATCTCCCATTGCTATTTCAATTGCATTCACCAACTCTTCCTCTGTGTGAACCTACATGCAACATCCGAGTTTTATTTCAAACATATATATCCAAAAAAAAAAAATGTTATTTCTAAAAGTAATCCGGCCAAAGTCCATACAAGGCTTTTGGGAAATTCTATAAATAGAGGTGTGCCCTTCTGTTTTGGAGGAGATTGGAGGGAGAGATGATTAAAGATTCTCAAAACTTTCAAGGTTTTGGAGACTCTAAATACTTAAGCTTTGAAAATATAAAGATTAATTATAAAGACTTAGAAGAAGACACTTGTTTTGAGTTCCTGATTAGGGCGTCAAAGTTGAAGCTTTAAACAAACTTAGAAGATTAAAATTCGTTAGAGAAAAAACATTGAACGATCTTATATTATAGACTATACTAATCACTATACTATATATTATAATCACTACTAATTGAAGTTCATTCATCGTGGAATAAGTATATATGAAAATTGAAAAATAAAAACTACATTTAGATTGCACCTTTGTAGCCCAACAATTGCCTTCATGATTGTCCATAGCGTTGACAATGGCAGTATAATCCCAATTCTTGATAACATTGTAAGGGCCATCATGAATTTCTACTTCAATAGTGTATCCACCGTTATTTATCAAAAATATTATGTTGTTTTGCCCCAATCTTAGCATTGTAGACACATCTTGTGGAGTCATCTGTCACAATAATCATTCAATTTTTTTTCATATAATATAGTTAACAAATAATTTTAATTCTACTTCAAAAATTAAAATTTAACTTGGCCCAAAATCTCATTACATCCTATGTTTTGTTTTGTTCTTTTGGAAAAATTGAAATAAAACATATTAAAAATAGTTTCACAATAGAACAAGCTTATCCATAAAAATAGAATTTATACTCTATTAAAATAAAAGTTTACCTGAAAGCTTCCATCACCAATGAAAAGAACCATTCGCTGTTCTGGTGCAGCTTGTGCATATCCTAAAGTTGCACCCAAAGACCATCCAATAGATGCATATAACAATTGTACCTCATACCTACATTTTTATCAACATTATCGTTTTCATATTATGTGACATATCTATAAGAATTGCAAACAAATTTAGTTTTTGGAAGATTAAAAAAAAAATATTATAAATACCCGCATGATTTTGGTAGTTTAAGTTTTTGAGAGTGAAACCAAGAATCACCCGCCTCACATATCACAACCATATTACTTAATAACATTTTTTGGATATGTTTGAAAAGAACATTGACCCGTAAGGTCTCACCAGGCTCTGATTGCAGTGGGCTCGACTCCGGTATATAAATCCGTCGATAATTCTCATAAGCCGTCGGATTAGGCTTGAGCCGCTTACTTAGGGCCCATAGGAAATCATTCATTATAATTGGCCCAAAACTTGGCCCATCTGGGAACACCACGCGATCTGATTCTACCATAATGGCTTTGTTCTTTTTGTAGGTAAGCGAGAAGCTAAGGGATTCGAAGTTGTCTAAAATGGCTCCGACGAAGATTGAGGCGTCAGCTATTTCCACCGTCTCCTTGCAGAAGGTGGTGCTGATTGCTCCCCAATAAGTTCCGATGAAATGGGGGTGGTTCTCCGGGAACAATCCCTTGCCCGACGGTGTAACGGCGACGGCATAGCCACAAGCGTCGGCTAGCTCGAGGAATGCGGCTTGTCCTTTGGCGAGTCGCAGCTTCTTTCCGCCGACCATCACTGGCTTAACTGCGCTATTTAGAAGCTCAACTGCTTTCTCCACTGCCATCTCCAAACTCATTTGATTACTTTGCCTATCAAATCACACAACAAAAAGTATTAAACACTACTACATTTATTTGCCGAACCTAGTAAACGAACAAATTGGTGGTCTTTCCAGAAATGTTAAACGAAAGTTTTTCCCTTGTGACTTTCTTCCCATCCGAACTGATGGTTAGATCGCGACCGAGAAAACCCTTCAGATACCTTCCTTTTGTAGGCTACCTTTTTTCCTCATTCTGAATAAACTTGGTCAGCTCAAAATTCATCTTCTTATCTAAAGGCATAGCTTTCTAGGAGGGAGAGAGAGAGAAAGACTATAAAAAACAAATTGAAATTGAAAGAAGGGGTGACTAAATAGATATAATTTTTTAAGACAAAAAATCTTTATAAGATAGGGCTTTAAATTTTGTGTTTAATGAATATTACTTCTTTTACACTCCGTTTGGTTACCATTTGATTTTGAGATTTTAGTTTTAGAAAACAAAGTTTATTTCCTCTAAATTTCTTATAATAATTTATATCTTTATAAAGGGTAGAGTTGAATTATTAGCTAAATTTCAAAAATAAAAATAAAAAGAAATTTTAAAAAACTAGGTTGTTTGAATTTTCAAATGTTAGAAATCGTGGGTAGATAACAATATAAAAAAATTTAGAGGGAGATGAGGGTGGGCCCGTCCATTTAGAAGACGTATCTTGTTAATTTCTGATATTTATGTTATAAATCTTTGAGCAATTTATTTATTTATTTATTTATTTTTTTTGTAAGAAAAAAAATGACAACCGAACCTCAAATTAGTCTATTGACTTTTGTCTTTAAATAAAAATAATCACCAAAAATTTGAGTTCATACAAATTTCTTTTTCTTAATTAAAAAATAATAAATAATTTTTTAAAAGAAAGTTTTCCTTCCACACTTATTTTAAAATAAATAAACGAAATCAAAATTGATTTCATAAATAATCTTTTCCCAAAAGAATAATAAAGATTAATTTTCTAAAATATTTTGAATTAATAAACCAATTTTTTTAACCCAAAAAAAAATAATTTCCTTTAAGGTAATTGTTTTAAATGGCAAAACGGTTGAAATTAATTACAAATATAGCAAAATTTTACTTTCTATCCATGATAAATCACGATGGATCTATTTGGGTCTATCGCGGTCTATCAGTAAAATTTTGCTATATTTATAATTATTTTCAATAATTTTGTCATATTTTAATACATCTTCTTTTGACATAAACCAAAGAAATTTAAGATTTCTAATCACCCTACATGACTCTTAATTTTTGCTCATTTATTTTAATAACAAAGATCTATGTGTGATATTCAAAAATCAATTAAATTAAACTAGTCTTTTATTAATATTCTTAAACAAAAACAAAACAAGAAACTTCATGTTGGTTGTTTTAAAAATGTCTAACACAATTTTGAAAATATTTGAAAAGAATGATAAATAAGAAACATAAAAAGTTATAGTGTCGGGCATAACTCAATTTACAAAGTACTTAGAGGTTCAATTCCTCCCCCAAAATTTGGTCAAAAAGAAAAAAAAAAACATGAATAGCTATAATACAATTTTTTTTAGAAATTTGAAAAAAAAAAAAAAGAAAAAGAAACCAACAAGAAACAAAAAAAACATAAACATTATGGGACGATGTTTTGTAATGTTCTGTTTTCGAGTAAGAGCATAAGGGGGTCTGAAGGAGAAATTACTTGGGAGAAATTGAGAGCGGGACGAGTTGTTGGATAGAGAAAGAAGGATGAGGAATGGCCACCAAATTACAAGAAATGCTAATGTAAACTGGTTTGCTTTCTTCCAAACACTTTGATATTGCTCTATCTATTTCCCATTGTGCATCTTCCACATTGTCAATAATGGCCTATATCACCCACAACGTTAGGAGGAAAACAAAAGCCACATGAAAATCACATAAACTTAATTTCAACTATCAAAATAATACTTGCCAATGAGTTATTATTGGACATCATTAATAAGAAAAATACTTAAGTGCATCCTAAGAAACACCTATCTCTGTACATTCCACCAAATTGTCTTTTATAATGTGACATGTGACAAATTATTTTTATTTATTTTTTTGAAATATTTTAATTATTTTTTTATTATGAATGATAGAAGGGAGAAGCATAAAAATAGTCGACAACAACTCTATACAGTTAAATATAAGAGACAAACTCGAGAAGTAGCTCAATTTTGTATCACTAATAAATAATCTTTACCCAACAGTTATATAAAATGACAAACTTCTATCTTTGATCAATTAATTTTTTTTTTTAAAAAGAGCTTTTTTTTTTTTTTTTTTTTTTTTTTTTTTTTTTTTTTTTTTTATCACCGGCTATTTGAAGGAAAAATATGGAGTGAAGGTAGCACCCAAGTGTTAGTATTATTTTAACCTAGAGAGCTACCTGATAACAAGTGACATTTTGGAAGCATCGGAGTTCTTGAGTGAAATCCGGCAACCCAATCGTATGGTGGAGAATGTTCCTACTTCCATAATTATTTGAATTTGGTCCACCCACGATACAAATTACAGGAAGATCCTCAGAGTAAGCACCTGCAATGGCATTGATGAGGCTAAGGCTACCAACCGTGAAGGTCACAGCACATACTCCAACACCGCGGCACCTGGCGTAGCCATCGGCCGCATAGCCAGCATTGAGCTCATTACAACACCCCACAAGGTTCAGCCCTTTTTCTGCCACAAAGTAATCAAACAGCGCCAGATTAGAGTCCCCCGGAACCGAAAATATATCAGAGACACCGATTTGAACAAGACGACGGGCTAAGTAGTGGCCGAGCGTCGAGGGTGTGGTGGTGGGCGGTGGAATTATGACCGATGGGGCCCCCTTGTTGCTGCCAATTGGTTTATCGGAGGCTATTGGGCCATTGTTTACAGGCTCATGGGCCGCCCTTGGCCTGGTTTGAGTCTGGAAATGGAAGCCATTTTGAAGCTTTTTCATGGAGAAAGAGCGGTAGAATGTGGATGGCATTGGTAAAAGTTTTGGGATGCCTAAACTGTTTATCCACATCGTCACTTATATATTTCCAAAGGATCGTGGGAACTTTCTTGTGGATAAAGTGTTCATATATTTATATATATATATACACTAATATGAACAACTATAGTTTAACTAATTAAAACGTATGGTCATACTGAAAAATTAGAGATTAATTTGAATTTATCTCTTCACGACCACTTGTTCTTGAACTTAATAAAAAGATTTTTAAGTGAATGGATGACGTGATGCATTTTATATTATTTTAGAAGGAGAGAAAAAAGAAAAGATTTGTTCATTTTTTGTTTTTGTTTTTGTTTTTGTTGAAAAACAGACCATCAAAAATGAACAAAAAACAAAAAGTAATAAAGAATTGATAAATAAATTTACGTGGTTCACTAATATTGTATTAACTACATTCAGAGATAGAGGGAGAGAACAATTTTATTAGGGAGAAAAGTTCATATTACAAATCAAGAGGTGTCTCTAGGTTAGAGAGTTTAAATATAGCGCACTCTTCTCGATCTCCGTACTTAGTTGTTTTTGAAGTGTCAAGATAATAAATTCAATACATTCAGACGGATTTTTATTTTTTGTTTTTGCTTATCACTTTCTTTTCTTTTCACTTCCTTTCTCCCTTTCTATATCAATGCTAAAATACTATCAGAATTAATTGTAATTTAGCCTGTACTTTTATATATTTAGGTTATCTTTTCATGGATGAAAATTATATTTATTATTTTATCTAGATTGATAAAAATTAGATTCAAACCAATAATGAAGACTACTTTTGCATGAAATTTTCATTTTGTAAAATAAAAAAAATAAAAATGCAACCAACTGAAGATTGATAACTTGGGATTTTTGTATAGATGACAATTTTTTGGAAAAATGAAATTCGGTAATTCTTTTCAAAGAAAAGTTTTTTAACCTTTTGTTTGGCGTCACCGCATATTATTCTTTTTTTTCTTATCTTGTTCTCATTCCAGTTCTAGATCACTTCTTCGTTTTAGTTTACTTACTATCAACCTCCAATTCTTGCTCACTTGTTAGCTCACTTTTTGGCTCTTCTTCAACACTTGGTTCGTTTGGCATTTAGAGAAAAATTATGTTTGTTGCTATTGATCGTTACGTGACAATGCCAAGTAGGAGTGCAACAAAAATTCAAAAAACCGAAAAACCAAACCAATCCAAACCGTTCCACTGGTTTGGTTTTATTCTTTAGTATAAAATTGGACATATTGATTTGCATTTGAAAAAAACCAAAAAATTACTGGTTCAAATTGAATTTTGAATGAAAAAACCAATCAAAACCAAACATAACCAAGGGTATATATACCTTAAAAATAAACTTAACATTAGGTATATTTTAATGTTTTAATTATTACGATGCATATATATTTATTATTTAGAAAAGACTAATTATTAATAGAGTGTATGTTTCTTTTTTTTAGAAAGTGCCAAGAAAAAATAAAATTGTCTCATTTCAATCTATATATATATAAAAGAAACGGACCCAATTTTAATTTAAAATTAGCGAAAATGACCTATTCAAAACAAAATTAGAAATAAAAATTTAAATTTGGAAGAAAAAAAAAAAAAAAGAAAACGTCAAAAACCAAGAATCGAACCTATAATAAAACAAACCAAACAAAAACCAATGTTTTGTTCTTTATTGGACATTGGTTTGGATCCCCTCCTTATAAAACTGTTTGGGTTTGTTTGGTTCTTGGTTGACCCCAAAAATCGAACGGACTATCACCCTAATGCCAAGTCAGAAGAAATTAACAACTCCTTTCCTTGTCGTCATTACGGTGGTAATTAACAACTCCTTTCCTTGTTGTCATTGTTGTCATCAAAGATGAGATAAAGAAAAAGGAGCGTTATCACTACGGTAGATGAAAATGCAAAGCATAGATCTAGAGAAAGAAAACAAGAAAACAAAAGGGAGAGGGAGATTTAGAGAGAGAACGGAAGAAAAGGAAATAGTAAATATAAGGTTTGAAAAGGGTTATAAAACATTATTTTGAAAAACCAAATTATATAAAAAAAAAAAAAAAAAAAAAAAAAAAAAAAAAAAAACATTTTGACCCATTTATAATTTACGTCAATCTATTAAATAATCCTCATAACTTAAAGTTTTTTTTTTTTTCTTTTTGGAATAATTGTTGCTAAATTTGACTTTTGACAATAGCAATAAAAAAATAATTATATTTCATTAGGTGCATAATTAATAGAATTAATGAATAAAAATAATGGTACAAAATACATACTTATGTGCAAATAGTCCTACAACTAATTAAAAAATAATTATAGGTTGATCTCATAAATTAAAAATCTAAAAAGAAATAAAAAACAGGAAAAACAGACATACATCAATAATGAAAGATATAGTTTTCCACACAATAAATTCAGACGTGACGTGCAAAGATAGAAGGAGACCAATGTCTTTAATACGAATCAAATAATTGTAAGTTTTTTTTTTTTTTTTTCCTTCCTGTTTTCAGCTTCTCTTGCTCAAAATTATATTGTTCTATTTGGTCTTAGTTTTACCCTCTCAAGAAAGGAAGGGAAAGATTCATGGCATTTGATTGAACATTTTATATAATTTTACTCATTTTTAACATTCTTTTGTTTAATGACTATAATAGGGATGGGAGAATTATAACTTCAAACTACCTCTTGATCACGCTAATACATACTATATGTAAGTTGAATTATGCATGAATATTCAACTTTACAAAAGTTTTGGAGTACGACTACCCATAGCTGCAATCTTGCTTCCAAATTCAAGCAATTCTTTACTCGTATCATCTCTATGAACAATGACCTCAATGAAGCACAAACAATCATTTCGATCTCCCATTGCTATCTCAATTGCATTCACCAACTCTTCCTCCGTATGAACCTAACGTGCCAACAAAATTTTATTTTAAAGAAACCATTCATGAAAAAGCATAAATGAATGAAATGTTTTCTTTTCTCTCTTGTATTTGAATTCATGTACTTGACCGATTTTATCAAACAACTATTTGTTATTGGTCATTTGATAGTTCAAAAAATTAGCGGAAAAAAGATATTTTTCATTCTTATGTTTGGGTTTTGTAGTATTTAGGTATCAAACCGGACATTAGGGTTTATGAGGTTTGGAAAAATGGAAAATAGGGCAAAGCATATTTATGTATATTTTCCTTTTATATTAAAATATTGTATACGGAAATTAAAAGTAAAAAACTTAATTGAGATTTCACCTTGGTAGTCCAACAATTGCCGTGATGATTGTGAATAGCATCAATAATGCGGGTGTAATCCCAATTCTTGATAATATTGTAAGGGCCATCATGAATTTCTACTTCAATTGTGTATCCACCATTATTTATTAAAAATATTATATTATTTTGCCCCAACCTTAGCATTGTAGACACATCTTGTAAAGCCATCTGTCACAATAATCATCAAAAAATATACATACATATATATATATATATATGTTGAATTCAATTTAAAATATTCAAATTTAACTTTAGAATAAAACATATAAACAATAATAACTTTAGAATAAACTTATTTACTAATATAAAAATTAACCTGAAAACTTCCATCACCAATACAAAGAACCACACGCTCTTTTGGCGCAGCTTGTGCATATCCTAAAGTTGCACCAAGAGACCATCCAATTGATGCATACAACAATTCCACCTCATACCTACAAATTTAATCAATGTCATTTCATATCATAATCCACTTTAAAATTTTAAATTGTCTACATCTCAAGTTTAAAGGTTAAGATTTTAAGTCCCTAAATTTTCAAATCATCTATATATGTTAGTCTCTACAATTTTAAATTGTATGTTGTAGTCTTTGAACTTTTAAAAAATAATCATTTTTCTTTTTGTCATTGTTAAATTAAAATCTTGTTGATGTTAATATTAGTACACATATTCAGAGATATATCCTTAATTCATAAAAATAAAAGTTTTTGATAGTTGAATATATATATATATATATATATATATATATATATATATATATAATAAAAACTTAGAAACTGAAATAAGATTTAAAGCAGAGAAGAAACTAAATTATGTACCCGCATAATTTTGGTAGTTTTAGTTTTTGACAATGAAACCAAGAGTCACCCGTCTCCGATATCACAGCCATATTACTGGATAGCATTTTCTGGACATGTTTGAAAAGAACATTGACTCACAACGCCTCGCCCAGCTTTGATTGCGATGGACTCGACTCTGGTATATAAATCCGGCGATAATTCTCATAAGCTGTCAAATTGGGCTTCAGCCGCTTTGTTAAGCCCTGTAGGAAGTCCTTCATTAAAATTGGCCCAAAACTTAGTCCATTTGGAAACACAACACGATTTGATTCTACCATAATGGCTTTGTTCTTTTTGTAGGTAAGTGAGTAGCCCACGGTTTCCAGATCGTTCAAAGAAGCTCCTACAAAAATTGAAGCATCGGCTATTTCTACCGTCTCACCGCAAAAGGCGGTGCTGACTGTTCCCCAGTAAGTTTCGATGAAATGAGGGTGGTTCTCCGGGAACATGCCTATTGCTGATGGTGTAACAGCAACAGCGTAACCACAAGCGTCGGCTAGCTCTAGGAATGCGGCTTGTGCTTTGGCAAGTCGTAGCTTATTTCCACCGACCATTACGGGTTTAACAGCGGTATTTAGAAGCTCAGCTGCTTCTCCACTGCCATCTCCAAACTCATTTGATTACTTTGCCTATGATATCATTTCACAGAAATTAATCAAGGATTCACAATTTTTATTGTACATGTTTGGATTGACTAGTTTCAAAAACTTCATTTTTATTTGAACTATTTTGATAAAAATTGTTTAAAATACAAGACTATTTTGAGTAGTTACAAAACATTTTAATTTTTATTCAAAATGATTTGTTCTCACGATTAAATACTTAAAAGGTAAAACAAAATGCAGCCTATTCATATGTTGGGATAGAAAATATTTACTTGGGAGAAAGGGAGAGTGGGATGAGTGATCGGGCAGAGAAAGAAGGATGAGGAATGGCCACCAAATTACAAGAAATGCTAATGTAAACTGGTTTGCTTTCTTCCAAACACTTTGATATTGCTCTATCTATTTCCCACTGTGCATCTTCCAAATTGTCAATAATGGCCTATATCACCCAAGGAAAACAAAACCCACATAAAAATCAACAATCAAATTACACTTTTGCCTGCAAAATATTATTCCGGATTATTTTTTACATAAATTTTTATGGTTTCCAACCACTCGAAAGTCCAATGTCATTGAAAAATGAAGGTTGTTGTTTACAAATTTATGATCACTATCTACCCTCGTCAATGTGAGACTTCGTTTACATTCTTAACAAAAAATTTCATCTAAAGGTTAAAATTTTAATCTTATTACAATAAATGATCTTATTTTTAGTCTATGAGACTTGACTATTATCAAAATTGTCTTTCATATATTCAATACAACATGTAAACTTAATTGATGGGATTTTATTTTATTTGATTATCTACTCTTAATTTCTTTAATTTAGGTTTCCTTTTATATTCTCCTCATGTATATTTAATCCTTGTATTCTAGTGTATATTGTACACAGAAAATTTCAATAAAATATTCATCCAATACAACATGTTAACATATTATCAAAATTTATATAAAAAAATGATAATATTTACATAAGGGTTTTAAAAAAAATCAACAACAAACTAGTAATAGAGACAAGTAAATGTTAGGTTTATTGAATGTAAAAGACTAAAATTAAACAAATTTCAAAGTACAAAGACTAAAATGGTATTTTAACATTTCTTTCATTTAATATTAAAAAAAAAAAAAAAAAAAAAAAAAAAAAAAAACTCTATATATAATAAAGGATGCACCCATCTCTATGTTTCCACCTTCCATTACTCACACCAAAAAATAAATAAAAATAGTTTGCCACATATCACATTATGATAGGATAATTTGGTAAAATGCACAAAGATAGGTACTCCCAAGAATGCACTAAGTATTTTTCTAAATAAAAATGTTGTAGTCAGACACGGTAATTCCACGTGGTACTCAATAAATAAGTAATATTTTAACTTAAAAAGCTACCTGATAACAAGTGACATTTTGAAAGCATCTAAGTTCTTGAGTGAAATCCGGCAACCCAATGGTATGGTGAAGAATCTTCTTACTCCCGTAATCATTCGAATTTGGTCCACCCACAATACAAATCACAGGTAGATCCTCAGAGTAAGCACCCGCAATGGCATTGATGAGGCTAAGGCTACCAACCGTGAAGGTCACAGCACAAGCTCCCACGCCACGGCGCCTGGCATACCCATCAGCCGCATATCCAGCATTAAGCTCGTTACAACACCCCCACAAGCTTCAACCCTTCTTCTGCCACAAAGTAATCGAACAATACCAGATTAGAGTCTCCCGGGACCGAAAAGATATCGGAGACACCAATTTGAACCAGCCGACGGGCTAAGTAGTGGCCCAGTGTCGACGGTACGGTGGTGGGAGGTGGGATTATGATCAGTTGGGCGCCATTATTATTGCTGCAAGTAAGTTTGTTGGAAGCTAATGAGCCATTGGTTAGAGGATCAGTCCCGGGGCTATAGGCAGCCCTTGGCCTGGTTTGAGTTTGGAAGTGGAAGCCATTTTGAAGCTTCTTCATGGACATAGAATGGCAGAAGCTGGATGCCATTGGTAAATGTTGGGCAATGCCTAAACTGTGTATCAACATCACCACTCTCATTCACTGGTATATTATTGCCAAATTGAAGTGTTCATATATAATATCAGTACTTCCTATAATTATATTCTTTTAAATGACTTTTTCTGTGGCAGGTCAACTCTAAATGAAAGGATTAATACGAAGTATAGTTTAATTAATTAAGCCATCTCGATATGAAATAAAAAAGTTAAGGGCATATTTTTTTTTTAAGAATCTAAAAATAAAAATTTGAAAATAAGGAATTAAATGAAGATAGAGTTATATTTCATGTTTTCAGTAGAACTCATAAATTAGATTTTAATTTAAATAATTGCAAACTAGTTGTAGACTTATAGTTAACCCGTTAAATATTACTTGACAATAAACTATTATTAATTTATTTATGAACATGGTTTTATGTTAAAGAAATTGTATAATTATTATTTTGTAATATTATATAATTTATGGGATAAATTGAAATTTTTGTCTAAGTGGTTTGGAAGATGTTAAAATTTAGATCTTAGGGTTTATAATTGGAATTGAACTCCTATAGTTTGATAAAAACTTCATAAATAATCCCTATGGCAGAGATTATTTAAGAGGATTTAACAAACCATAGGGACAATATATGAAGTTGTATCAAACCATAGGAACTAAATTATAAATTTATCAAAACCATAGGGACCAAATTTGGATTTAACCTAATTTATAATAATTACATATTACATATTTTAATTTAAAAAAAAAAAAATTGAATTGAGTTTACAACATGACATACTATATTTCTAAATGTTTTTATCTTTATTTCATATAATTTTACATTTTAAAATTTAAAATTTAAATTCTGGATATAATGAAAATATAAAAATGTTGTTTTCAGAATTTACACTATTTGAATCACAAAATTCAAAAACAATTTTCAGAAACAGAATTCGAGTTGTTTACCAAACACATATTCGATGAACTCAATAAATTTAAACACATAAAATAGAATCCAAATTGTAAACCAAACCGGCTCTAATAGATTTGAATTTCTCTTTTATGGCCCGTTGTTGGACTCAAAAAGAACCATTTCTAAATAAAAGAACTTTTTGGATGGATGATCTAAAATTTTTTGGAAAAATGAAATTTAGTTGGCTTTTTCAAAACAAAGTTTGAAGCCTTTGTGCATATTATTTGTTTCTTCAGCCGGAAAATTTTCTTCAATTTCTCTCTCCAATATTGTGGGGAAATGATAACATCACCTTTCAAAAATCTTGTTTTCAGTAGCTTCAGATGCTGATTGGCCGGAAAACCCATAAGCCCATTTTTGTCAAAAATCTTCTTTTTTCAGTTGCAGATTTTAATTCCCATTTTGTTAAATTAACATTTTTCCTTAAATGATTTAAGTTTCTCGACTCTTTCTCTCATCTCTAACCATTCTATGTCGTCTCTATTGGATTTTTGGAGCTTAGTAATTTCTTATCTCCTCGGTCGTTTCTGTTCTTTTCGATATTTGTCATTTTTTTTCACAAGCTTTCCGGCCAAACCCGATCAAGCTGCTGCAAGTGCCGGCGCCACCGCCGTCCTTCAACTGTCCAAGATTGCACATTTTTTAAGAAACTGGAAGAAACAGAGAAAGAAGAAGGGAGAAAGGTTGATGGAGAGAGAAAGGATGGGAGAAATTGAAAAGTAATAATATATAGTATTATTTGATTTTCTTTCACCTAAAATTTTTACTTCCATGTTTTGAAATATAGAAAAAAATTGAAAAAAAATATATTTAAATATAGCAAATTTTAATTGTTTATCTGCATTACGAGATAAATATCGATAGCATCTGTTGTAGTCTATCGCACATAACTACGATATTTTATAATAATTTGTAAACATTTTAAGCAGTTTGTTATTTAAAATAATTTCTCTTTTTTCAATCATATTTTACTTTTTTTTCTAACTAACTTACCTCTTTTTTTATTTTAATTTAATAGAGACTATTTTTAAGCTTGATTGAAAATATGAGATTAAAATTCGACATTTAAAAGAAAAAAATTCTAATAAAACAATCCTTTAAAGTAAGATAAAAAGTACTTTAATCCAAAAGAAATCGAAGTTGATTTCATAAATTAAAATTTAAGAAACAAAAACAGAACAATAATGGAAAATAGCCTTACACACAATAAATTTGGACGTGATGATTTCATGTGTGCACTTGTAGCCTGTCGGTGTCCAAAAGATCGGAGACATTGTCTCACTACTTGATAAAATTGGCAGAATCAAATAATTGGAAGTTTGTTTTATTTATTTATTTATTTATTTTGTGGTAAGAGATGAACGTGTAAAAATTAAAAGTGATTGCATATGTTGGTGGAGTACAAAAGTAAGGGAGAATGGTTAGAAATCACCTGCGTCACCTTAAGCCTAAGGTTAAAAAGCCACAGGAGGAGCTTCACTTTTTCATTTATTCCACATTTGAGAATGAAAGAGTGGTGAGAGGTTATATATATAAAAGCACTTCTAAGAACTAATAAAAGTGGAGAGAATAGGAGTGAAGGGTCTTTTCCCACGTGCATACTGTGGGTGGGTTGGGATTGGGCAAGTGTGTGTGCGCAAAAAAAAAATAGTTTTATTTCTTTTTACTTTAATTTTTTTAAACCGTTGGAGGTTTAATAGATTTTGTCTTAAAAAACCAAAGGTTGTAACTAGATCTTCATCTTTCGATTTTTCATGAGCATTTTCTCATTGTTGATTCCAACCCTCCATTCGACGAGTGCACGTCGTCTGAAGGTGGGTGTTGTGTTAACTAGAGATGTCCACAGGGCGGGGCGGGGATGGGGAAGTCTTCCATCCTCGTCCCCTCCCCCCATTCCATTCCCTGTCCCCGCAAATTTCCCCCCGAAATTACGCAGGGAAAAAATCTCTGCCTTAATTTTTTTAACATTTTTATTTTAGATAAATTTAACCATTTTTTTAGTTCAACTAAATATATATTTTTTAACAATCCTTTAATTGAAGCATTTCCTTTACAATTTTCATTCAAATAGAACATTATCAATTTTCCTAATAAAAACAATAATACATATGCAATTTGAGAAAATATATAATTAAAATGTTAAATTCTCATGATTTATAAAAATTAGAATTCAACAATTAGAACATTCTATCTTAAATATTACAACATCTAAGTAATTAAAGTAAATAAAGTCTTAAACTTACATAATTATATAACATCCATAATTATCCTAACAAATTCTTCATATAATATATATATAAATAATATCTGGGGTGGGGTGGGGACTCAAGACGGGGCTGGGGCCTAAGACGGGGAATACATTCCCCATCCCCAGCCCTGATTTGTAAATGGGGAAAAAATTCCCCACTCCCTCCCCCATTCCCTGTGTATTCAGGGATCTCCTGCCCCATTCGGGGTGGGCTCTGCGGGTTAAATGGGCATCTCTAGTGTTAACCTTGGGGAGCAACCAACAAGAACGATTTGTACCACAGTCAGGCTGAATTTGCTTTCAAGGCAATGGTCTCCATGGCGCAACACATTGCATCCGGATCTAATCGTTCTTTTAACAAGAATAGCTTTTCATACAAAATAGATAAGTTAAATTACAAATTTTTGGTCTCTTTGAATTGGAGAAAGTTAAAATTTAATCCCTATAATTTATAATTAGAATTTAATTCATATATTTTGATAAAACACTCCTAAATAGTCTCTATAGTAAGATAGGAATTAAGTATAGAATTTTATCAAGCCATAAGTACTAAATTTGTAATTAAACCAAATAGATAATTTGAACATCTATGATTTCATGTATGTATGTGTTGGTAGCTAGGGATAAAAAACTCAACGACTTGATCAACTCACTCTAACTCGAATTGAATTTAATTGAGCTCAATAAATGAAAACTTTATGAGTTGCCTTGATTTTTAAGTTCGCTTAAAATTAGTTTGGGTTGAATCGAACTAACCCAAACTTATTGTTATTATTTTAAAAATATTTGCTTACAATATAACCATATATACATATATTTGTTTTAATATTTATTTAATTTCATAATTCTTTTCGGGTTACTTATTCTCCAAATACTAATTTTCATTCCATATATTGAAATTGAGTTGCCAATTTTAATTTAATAATTGAAAAAATAAATAGATGTTTTAAATATTAATTGTCTTTTTTTAAACAAAAATTGAATAAATTATATGAATAAACTTGTATCAAACCAACTCAAATATTTTATAGTTAAGTCGAATATTTTATAGTCAGGTTGGAGTTTAATTTGCGAACAAAGACGGTTCTTTTTTACAACTTGTAATGTTTTTTTTTTTTTTTTTTTATTTATATAATTGTAATATTTCTTTCAAGGCTTAAATAAATATGTTGCTATCATTGTACAATTCTGTCGTCCTTAGAGGAGCACGCAATTTGTCTGCCAAAAGTAGTGCATTGGGGCCAATTTTTGTTTTCTTTCAAATTTTGTAAGAACCTCTGCTTATATCTTCAAATTTTTTAAATAAATAATTAAAAAAAAATACTTATCACCATTTATGATTATACTCAAATTATCTAATTATAATTTGATATGTGGTAAATTTTTCTTATATCTTTCTAATATTTTAACTTTTTTATGTGATCAGAATAAAATGCATAAAGATAAGTGAAGTATTGTTCAATATGTGTTTTCATGCATGCGTACACGCGTCTGAGTGAACTACCTTATCAATTGAGAATTAAATGATAATAGTAATCTATACTATATTAAAATGAATGATAAGGAAAAATAATTTATATTCCCTTTTTGCCTTTAATCCTTCACCAATTCTTTTCTTCCATACATTTTTTTTAGTACAACAATTGGAAGTTAGAGAATTTGAATATTCCACCACTAGAATAGAAAGTTATGTCAATCACCACTAACCTAAACTCGTTTTGGCTTCCCTCACCACACTTGAACATACACATCTCTAACAAAAAAAAAAAAGATATCATAGCTTTTTGAGTTCATAGAATTCTCTTCATGTATCGCTTCACATAATACCTAAAATCCGTACAGGCACATCCTTTACAAATAAAGCACATCGTTTCACATAATAACTATACAATATTTAGAATAAATACAAACTTCCTTGTTTGATTGAACGAATTTTAGAATGATACTTGAACTTTTCACTCTTCGTAAAGAAAATATTGAATCATGTCAAAATGAAGTCTTGAGAATTTAAAATTTTTATTTTCTTCAACGAATAGATATGATTGTTATCTTCAAACTTAAATTTTGATTCATTATTGTTCATCGGTAGATATATTTGAAAAGAAAAAACTAAATATTCATAATATCTTGAAGTCTAAATTTTTTATCCATTGTTGATATATAATTAATTTGTTTTCAATAATAATATAAATTTGTGTTATTTTTAAAAAAAAAAAAAAACATTAAATTCTGATTACATACAATGATACAAAATTTAGTTTCATTTATTTTTTCTATTTTTAATTTATTTTCCATTTTTTGAAAAAACAGGAAAATCAGAAATTATAAGAGGATTTTTAATTTTCAATTTGCCATATGCGTCTTCTCCCAGTTAGCAAATTTAATTTCTTTTAATTTTGTTTTCTTTTGGTATTGTCACAATGGAGTTTCTTCTTTTGAACAATAACAAATATTCGTAAATTTTGTGTTATTTTAAATTTTAAATTATGAACATATAATTTTTATTAGTTCGAAAAGTTTTATATTATTATAATTATTTTACACAGTCCAACTACTCTTAAACAAAATCATGTGTAATTATGCAATTGTATTTTAACATATTATAATTATTTTAAAATAATTATAATATGTTAAAATCATTTATTTTTTTCTTATTTGTTTTATTTGTTTTAATTCTTTTGAAAAAGGAGACGATAGAGAGAGCCATTACAAGGAGCAGTTTAAATTTGCCAAATGGGTGAATTTTCTCCCATTTGACATTATTATTATTATTATTATTTCTTTTTTATTTTATTTATTTATTTTTTTGGTAGTGACAAATTTTGTATTTTTTTCAATCATAATAAATTTTTGTAAACTTTTGTTAGTTCGTGAAATTTTATATTATTGTTGTACATAATTAACTACTGTCAAACGAAATCATAAATTATGCATCTCTATTTTAATATTCATAATTAATTATTTTTTGTTTGATCTTGATTAGCGTTTTATGGTTTTGAGATTGAAATAATAGGAATGTTTTCTTTTTAATTGAGAGTTTTAATGACTAATTTGTTTACTACAATATTTTTATCCATTTTTTATGTGTTTGCAGAGATTAAAAATAAATAAATAAATAAATAATAAATAAAATTCAGGCACTATAGTAATGTTCAACAAAGGGATGAACAACATCAAAGTTGACATTAATTTATAAATTCAAAACATCTAAAATAAAGATATTAATATCATATATATTTCTAACTTTTTATTTGCATTGATTCTCAAACTTAATTTTATGCACCACGTGATTTTAGAGAAAATAAAGAGTTTATTAAAATTTTAATTGATTCATTTATGCAAAATTGAATTGAGAATTTCTTGCAGATGTTAGAGTCCAAATCGATAAAATTGAAAGTTTAGAATGAAAATTGGTACCAATCAAGTAGTTGGAGGAAATTTTGATTTTTTTATTATTTTATCTTAGTTAATTTTTTAGAAAAATACATATAGTTTTTTTTTTCTTTTTTTGAGAGATTTTTTAGTCAATGTAATTTTATTTTAATTAACTATCAAATATATAACATATGAAAGTTAACAATATTTGATTTTAATATTTCAATACTTAAAAAATATTTTAGGGTGGAGAGTTAAATTTCTAACTTCAAGAGAGCACAAACCAATATCACTAAGCTAGCTCACTTAGCCAATTTTGTTAATAATACTTGCTATTTTAATTAAATATAATATAGTATTGATTCTGGACAGAACTTTTATTATAATATTGTAGTTGAAAAAAGTATTTAGAAAAATATGAAAAAGATGTTCTTGTTATGTCTGGTTTTTATATTTCAATTCTCTAAAATTTCAACAGCATTAATATATTTCTGATGTTAATTTCAAAAATTTGAGCTCTAATTTCAATAAACAAAATCAAACATATAACATTCAATAATTCCGGTTGATTTTATTTCTTGGTAATGGTAAGTAAAGGGTGTTCGAAATTTAAGGTAAGATATCAATTTTGGTCCTTAACTTTATCATTTTTTTTTTTACTTTAAACTTTTAATTACATTAAGTTATACTTAAACATGGAGCATTATTGTAATCTTTATTTTAAACTTAATAGGTATTCTAATTTATATGAATAAGATTTCATTGGGAAAAAAAAAAGTGGGTCTGATTAAGGCTTTATGGGTGTGTTTCACGTGGGTGAGGAGTCAATTTAGTTTCCATTTGTAAAAGTTATAATTAAAAAAAAAAAAAAAAATGGATTTGAATTTTATAAATTTGTATGATGTGACTCAAACTAGCCTTATACAAAAATCAAACATCAATTTTAAATTTGATCTTCAAATTTTAAATCATCTCATTTTGAAAAAAAAAAAAACTGTGACTTATCAATATGAACAATACATACCATACGTGCAAAAAAAAATTTTGACAGTGTCCTAACTTTTGCTAATATTTTTGGCAAGTATCCCATTTTAGCATTTAATCACGTGGCTTTACTTATTGATTTTATATTATTTTCTATTATATGTGTTCATTTGTTTTTTTTTTCTCTTTCCATTTTTCTCTTCGTCTTTTCAAATTTTCCTCATGTCAGAACCCAGCTACAACGATCACAACCACCAACTGTCCTTTCAAAAACAACATTCAAGATTTGGATTCTCAACAAATCTTGATTTCATTGCTTTCATCTATTGAGGAGAAGAAAATACATCTGGATGAGGTTGATTGATTCAAAATTTGGCTCTGAAAAATAAATACATCCAAATGAATAACACATTATTAACTAACTACTAAACTTTTTTGATGTTGAGGAGAGCTGAATTGGTTACTCAGTAGAAAACAAGTATAGTGTTGAAAGAACAAATAAAATTATTGTTGAGAAACCACATATTATTTCTAAAGATTAATTTAGAGGTAGCTTTTTTTTTTTTTTTCTCTCTTTTTTTTTGTGTGTAGCAGTATCAAACTATAATGTCTAACAAATATTAGCTCTTCCTAAAAGGAAGTGATCTAGCCATTACTTCAATTTGTTATGTATGGATGATCTAATTCTATTGATACAGAGTCAATTCTTTACTATATTTTAGATCCATGGAAGGACATTAATTCAAATCCTATATATTTGAATTGAGAGAGATCAAGAATTCTCACTACATCTCAGATATTCAGAGACCCATCACCTGGATCAATTTGTTGGATTTTGATAATTATTGATCGTGGGGCAATGTGGATTCGTATTTTCCTCATTCCGAGAATGATAAAACAAAGACATGTTCATTCTTTTAGCGATGTTAACTCTTCCCACAGGGGTGGGAGCCATGATGACTTAGTAGAAAGAAAAAATAAAATTATTATTAAGGATGGGGGCCTTGATGACTTATTGGAAAACAAGTGTATTCCTAAAAGAGAAAAATAAAATTATTGTTGAGACTATTGTAGAAATGTCCATTCTTCGCGTGTGGACCGGACCCCGATAAGACCCGCCTCTAATGGGGAAGGAAGCTAAATGGACATGAAATTGGAAAACATGTTAGCCATCTTTATCTCCACCCATTTTCCCCTAACTTTATTGTTTTTATTATTGTTATAAATCACATATACATAATATTTAAATTTTAAAATTTAGGATTTGATGACTTACATTAATTTTATATGCTTTTAACTATAAAGTTGAATATTTTGACAATATGCATTGACAATTAAATAATTTTAAAAAGGTTACTTATTTTTCTTATATTAGAAAGTTTAAGAAATTTTTCTTTAAATGAGATTTTTTTTTTCAGGTATTATTAACCGTTTTAAACGATTTTTTTTCTTTTTTTTGGTTGAAAACCCAAGTATTGAAAAAACTTCAAACAAAATATGTATGATTTAATTAATTTAAAAAAAAAAAAAAAAAAAAAAAAAAAAAAAAAAAAAACAACAAACGACCCTAAATCAGGAATCGAGTTACATGTCCTCTATCCCAGCAAAAATGAACAAAGTATTATGTAGTGATGGGAATTAAAATGGGGATCATCCCTCCCTCATCATGAATAACTTTAGATTTGAAATCTTAATTCAAATTGATTTTTTTTTATTTTTAATTTTTAGATAACTTAATTTTTTCATTTAATGCTAATAGCAAAATACATATTTACAATATACTACTATCTGTGACATTTTTAAATAGTAATGTATCGCAGTAAAATTTTACTATATCTGTAAATATTTTAATTATTTTTGCAGCATTTTTTTTCTTTTAACTTTAGAAAAAAAAAGTGAAAAACCAAATTTGATAGATTGTTATTATAAAAAATAAAAAATAAAATTGAAACATAATCCACAGGAAGGTTTTATTTGGTTTTTTTATTATTTATTTTTAGATAACACGATTTTTTTTCATTTAAATTTAGAAAAAAACCAACTTTGATAGATTTTTTTAAAACAAAAAAATAAAATAAAACCCAAATCTGTGAATGAAGATTTAATTTAGATATTTATAGCATAAATTTAGATTTTAAATCTTAATTTGAGTTGATTTTTTTATTTTTTATTTTTAGATAACATGATTTTTTTTCTTTTAAATTTAGAAAAAAAAACGTGAAAAACTATATTTGATAGATTTTTTATAAAAAAAAATCAACTAAAACCAAAATTTGAAACCAAATCCACGTGAATGAAGGTTTAATTTAGTTATTTATAGAACAATTTTATATTTCAAATTTTAATTTGTTTTAATTTTTTAATTTTTAATTTAGATGACATGATTTTTTCTGTTAAATTTAGAAAAAAAAAAAAAAAAAAAAAAAAAAAAAAAAAAAAAAAAAACCAAATTTGATAGATTTTTTTATTTAAAAAAATCAAATAAAACCCAATTTTGAAACAAAATCCAAAGTAAAGTATTTAAAATGAGAATTTTTGTAACAACCCCAAACCCTTGAGATAATTTTCCCCTAACCCATTTAAATTAAGTTATTTTGCATAAAAAAGAATTTTTAATTATTTATTTACATTATGGTAATTATTTAAGTTAAATAGGAAAGTCCCAAAGAATTATTTATGGTGATAGGAGAATTGAAGATGGGATTAAGGAAAATGTTAGATTTGGTAAAGAATAATTTATTCTTATTCTATTTTAGGGCAAATAGAATAAAAAAATAAATTAATTTGGTAAATGAAGGATAATATTACCTTATTGAGTAAAAGGGGAGAATTGGGAAAAATTAGGGTTTAACGGGAGGGAATTACCTCGTTTTTCGTGCAGTTAAAATAAAAAGAAAGAAAATAATAACTCTCTCTCTCGTTCTCTCCGCCGCACCTCCTTCCCTCTCCCTTTCGCCGCCAGCTTCCCTCTGCCCGACATCTCTCTCTCGCTCTCCTTCAATTCTGTGGGCTCCCGGTTGTTTCACGCAAAGAGTGTCGCGGATTCACGTTGCCGTCGCCAGAGTGTCGCTGTCGCGTGGAAGGGTATCGCTCTCTCGCTACGTATCGCTTCCCCCGAATTCACGTTGTCCCGCTCTCCCTCGGCCAGGCTTTCACGCTATCGGGCTCTCGTGGTGTCGCTCTCTCGCTACCTCTCGCGCTCTTGCTCTCTCGCTCTCCCGCTCGTCTCACGCGCCCCGCGCCCGGTGTCGCCGCCAACCTTCTGACTCTTGCTCTCTTGCCGGTGTCGCTATTTCGGCTCTCGCGCTCTCGCCCAGGTCTCGCTTCTCGCTCGGGAGTCATTTTCTCTCGGATTTTTGGCTCTCGGCAGCGGTTATTTTCTTGTCCGGCCAGAACAGTACCTTTAAGTGAGTATCCCAAACTCGAATGGATTAGTTGTTTATGTTTTGGATGGAGATTTGAGAAATTCGAACTTTATTTGGTATATTTCAATAGGTGTTCGGTAATTGTTAGTCCGTAGGATCGGGGAAAGCTACGAGTTGGATCGCGTTCGGGTAAGGACTCTCTCGGACAAATAATTTTAGGTTACCCACGATAAACTAGACTTTTAGACTAATGTATAGACTAACGTATATTGACGGAAATTTTATTTCCGGTTTATTCAGGAACTAAATTTTTACAAAAGGAGCCGTATAGTAATTTTTATGGATCGATCACCAGGTAAGTGATCTTACTACTTGAACCGCCTTCAGGCTACACGTTTAGTTACCAAGTAGGAAATAACCAAAGCCTTATGATTTAGCATGTTCGTATGAGATACCTATGCCTAAAGATAGAAATTATCAAAGTCCTTATGATATAGTATGCTTATATGAGATTTCCATGCTTAAAAGTAGAAATTTCAAGACCTTTATGATATAGCATGCTTGCATGAGATTACCATATACTAGGTTGTATGTGCTTACTAAAGTATGACCCTATGCCATGCCATGTTATGTAATGAATGGAACCGTATTTTAATGTATGTAGTCATGGAATGGAATGAGTATGATTATGACTGTTTACGCTCTAGGAGTAGGGTTACTTCCCCTTTATTGGTTGGGTGTTCACGGAGGTTGTGTACCTTCGGGTCCACAGGAGGTTGTGTTCCTTCGGGATCACTAGAGGATGTGTACCTTCGGGTTCACTAGAGGTTGTGCTCCTTCGGGTTCACTAGAGGTTGTGTTCCTTCTGGTTCACAGGAGGTTCTGTTCCTTCGGGTTCACCAGAGGTTGTGCTCTTTCGAGTACATTAGAGGTTTGTGTTCCTTCGGGATCACCAGAGGTAAGAGCTTCTTTCGGGGCTCTAGAGGTTGTGAACATCCATAACCAACTGTAGGGTGAGTAAACTATTCCCAATGAATGCATGATAGATATGTATGCTTTATGTTGATGCACTTAAATGACATAGGTGCTTAGCCCGACTCCAAGTAGTGGGGTCACTTACTGAGTAATAAATTACTCATTCTTTATCCTTTATGTTTTTCAGGTAAGGGAAAGAACGTGATGGTGAATGACAAGAAGAATCCTTGATGGGATCACGGGACCCGTAGTAGCTTCCGCTTAGCATTTTTATGTTTTATGGAGTTTTTGTCAAATTATTGGTTTTTTTTTTTGAGACTTTTGATATGTGGCTTTCTATTTCATGAATTTTATTGATTTCTTTAGGGGTACCCCGAACCAAAACTTCTCTTTTCATGTTTATGGATGTTTTTTTCTTGAAGTTTATTAATAGAAATTGCCCAGAAAAGTTTTGTTTCTTCTCTTTACTAAGTTGCATAATGTTTTCTAGAATTTTACATGCATTGAGTAATGGTCCGGTTAGGATATGTAAGTCGGGTCGTTACAATTTTTTAATCGATTTAATTGTCAAATTATCCAACATAACCCTATAACCATCATCTAAAATGGGCAAAAGGGAAAAACGAATGTTTCTCCCCGTAACTCCTTTTAGATGGATATATATTATTATTTTATATCGGTAAGTTTTTAACATTTTGTATTGCCATTCGCCAATAAAGAAAAAAAAATGAATACTTATTTGTATATTAAAATTATTTTGTGGAATTTTTGTTTATTATTTCTTATTTTAATTGGCAAAACCATTACTACACATCAAATATTGTTACTTTCACTGTTACAAATATTGTTACTAGAATAGTATAAAAATTTATTCTTACTTTTACCATTACAATTACCATTAGTGTCAAGCAATAATGGTGATAATAAGGGTAACAGTAACATTCTAATTACATTTGTGATTCAGGTTAGGATTGATCTATTAATAGAATCTCATTACAATTACACTAATTTTCATTACGGATTGGTAAACGTTGTCTTAGTTTGTTCAATAAATAATACGACTAATTCTTTTTGTATAAAATATCTATATAAAATAGTGTTTTCAAATATAACAAAATGAGTCAAACTATTTACAAATATATAAAAATAGACCGTAATAGACTTCTCTGTCGCGGTCTATCACTAATTGACAATAAAATTTTTCTATATTTGTAAATAGTTTGATATTTTTTCTATTTATAATAATTATATATATTTTGAGATAACATTGGTAAAAGTTTTAGTAACCTTAAATAAGTTTTGGTTATTTGTATCCAAAAAAATTCTTTATTGCTATTATCTGAAGTTAATTTCAATAACTTGTTGGGAAACTTGATCCAATCCTAATCGATTGGCATATGAAAATTCAATTGCTTATGTGTTTACTTCGAGATGTAATTGGATTTAGAATTATTTTGAAGAAGTAACAAAGAAGATTCATGGTGTTCTTAGCATGTTTCTAGAGAATGTATTTTCCTTTTCTTACAATTGGATCAAGTTTTTGTCCAAATTTGGACCAATCTCTTTGGCCATTGAGGCATATTCATTTTTCACGCTACCCAATTAGTCATTTTAAGTTAGTCAATTTAAAATAACAAAAATATAATAGCACAATTTTCTTTTTCTTTTTCTTTTTTTAATTTAGTTATACTTGAACATCATGAAAAATATTTTATCTAAAACTTAACTATATTAAAATAATCAAAATAACAAATTTAAACAAATTTAAAATCTAAATATTGATTAAATACAATGAAATATTTCACAAACTTACATATTTCTAAATTTGCACCACATTCTCAATCTTCCTAAACCTAAAGACATCCAAACTTTCTAAACATGCATCCTAATTGCATTTTTCTTAAATCACGACTATCTAAATTCCCAATAGCTTAATTTCTCATGCTTAACATTCACAAACTCAAAATTCTCATGCCTCTGACTTGTTTATCAAGGTTTTATCGAACATAAGGATATGAATTCTATATTTTAAACCACGGAGATTAAATTTTAACCTTCTCCAACTACATGGACTAAATTTGTTTCTCAAACGAGTCGTGGGGGACGACTACTAATAGCAGCAAACTTGCTTCCAAATTCAAGTAACTCTTTACTAGTATCATCTCTATGAACAATAACCTCTATGAAGCACAAACAATCCTTTCGATCTTCCATTGCTATCTCAATTGCATTCACCAACTCTTCCTCGGTCTCCACCTACATGAAAACCAGAATTTTATGTTTAAAAAGAAGGTGCCAAAAAAGTACAAGCAAAATGTCACTTTTTCTATTAATTTATGCTTGTAGATTTGATGTATATATGAAAATGATATTTAGGGAAGTGAGTAGCACATATAGAATGTAGTAGGAATCTAAAGAAGTAGTTTTCTTCTAATAGGGTATATGAAATTAAAATAGTAGTAATAAGTTTATGGAGATTTTACCTTGACGGTCCAACAGTTGCCATCACGATTGTGCATAGCATTGACAATGGCAGTGTAATCCCAATTCTTGATCACATTGTAAGGACCGTCATGAATTTCTACTTCGATGCTGTATCCTCCGTTATTTATCAAAAATATTATGTTATTTTGCCTCAATGTTATCATTGTAGACACATCTTGCGGAGTCATCTGTCGCGATAATCATACCATTCGTATCAAAATTTATAAAAGAAATCAAAATTTATAACACTTACTCTTAAACTTTAGTGGGTAACGATTTAGTCTCTATACTTTTAAATCCATAACAATTTAGTCTTAGATTTTAATAAGTAATGATTTAGTCTCTATAGTTTACAATTTATAACGATATAGTCACATTACAAAAATATTACTATGATTTAATGAAATTTCTTACATGGGTAGATTGATAAATTGATTAGAAATCAAATTTATTTATAAACTATATAAAGACCTTGTAACGTAATAATAATTGACACTTAATTTTGATAAAATTTTTCACAATAGGGACTAAATCACTACACAATATTGTAAAGTACATAGACTAAATCGTTACTTATTAAAGTTTAGATGTTAAATTGTTACAAATTTGAAAATACAATGGGACTAAATCGTTACCAACTAAAGTTCATTGACTAAATTGCTATCTCCATGAAAATTCAAGAACAAAAAAAAAATTTTAAATAAATAAAATAAATTGAATTTAAATTTAGTAAAAAGCAAAAAATAACCTGAAAACTCCCATCACCAATGCAAAGAACCACTCGCTTTTCTGGTGCAGCTTGTGCACATCCTAGAGTTGCACCCAAGGACCATCCTATAGATGCATAAAGCAATTGTATCTCATACCTACATTTTATCCATAGCCATTTCATGTTATACTCAAAATAATATGAAAAAAGAAAAATCATCACTTTAATTATAAATTTAAAAAAAATGGTTAGTTTTATAAATAATAAAAAAAAAAAAAGAAAAATTACCCGCATGATTTTGGTAGTTTAAGTTTTTGACATTGGAACCAAGAGTCACCCGTCTCAGATATCACAACCATATTACTAGATAGCATTTTCTGAATATGTTTGAAAATAACGTTGACCCGTAAAGCCTCACCCGGATCCGATTGGGGTGGACCCGACTCTGCTATATAAATCCGCCGATAATTCTCAAAAGCCGTTGGGTTGGGCTTTAACCGTTTAGTTAAAGCCCAAAGGAAATCCTTCATTAAAATTGGCCCAAAAATAGGCCCATTTGGAAACACAACGCGTTCTGGTTCTACAATTATGGCTTTGTTCTTTTTGTAGGTAAGTGTGAAGGCTACGGTTTCTAGTTCGTCTAAAGTGGCTCCAGCGAAGATTGAGGCATCGGCTATTTCCACCGTCTCGCCGCAATAGGCGGTGCTGACTGTTCCCCAGTAAGTTCCGATAAAATGAGGGTGGTTCTCTGGAAACATACCTTTTGCCGATGGCGTGACAGCGACTGCGTAACCGCAAGCGTCGGCTAGCTCCACGAATGCTTCTTGTGCTTTGGCGGGTCGCAGCTTCTTCCCTCCGATCATGACGGGTTTTACGGCAGTATTTAGGAGTTGAGCTGCTTTTTCCACTGCCACTTCCAAAGCCATTTGGTTACTTTGCCTGTGAAAAATCATTGACGCAATAACGATTACAAGTCTAATGTAAATTTTAAAATAATAATTTTAAGTTTAGTTTTTATTTAGTTTTTAAAATATTTATAGTCTTTTTAATTTGATCTCAATTATCTCGAGATTTCAATTCCATTTCAATTTCAAGATTTGCATTTTAACTATGATTTTTTAATTCAATACTCACTTTCAATTTTTTTTAGTCTTAATGTCTATTAATAGATTTAAAAGATTTTTTTAAAAAAATATACTATTAATTAAGTTTCATATTTTTGTCACTATGAAATATTAATTTTAAATTTTAACTTCATAATTATTTTTAACTAATTAATAGACATTAACGTCAAAAGTGGAAAGTGAGTATTTAATGAAAACCCGAGATTAAAAGTGTAAATCTTGCAACCTAGAGATCATATTAAAACAAAATTCAAATTTTAAAGATAAAATTGTAAAACTTAGAAATTAAATTGATATCAAACTCAAAACTTAAGGACAATGATAGGGTGCATATATGCATGATTTCCTTAATATATAATTAAAAAATATATAAACAATTCAACTTAAAAAAAATATAGGTGCAATGAGGGGTGTCCGAAAAACTCGATGACTCGAAAAACCTAATCAACCCAACACAACTCAATTGGGTTGGTTCATGGGTTCACCTAAAATAACCCAACCAACCCGAACCAACTCGAACTTATTATTATTTTATATTTTATATTTTATATTTTTTTTTGCTTATGATAAAATTATATATACATATTTTAATTTCATTTTTTTTTTGGATAATTTTTTGAAAGATTATCTTAAATGGCAAAACTACTGAAAATATTCACAACTAATAGTAAAATGCACAATCTATTTGCCATAAACTGCGATAGATCATGATGGACTACTATCTGTGTCAATCGTGACACAGATAGTAGTCTATCGCAATCTATCACGGTCTATCGCAGATAGACTGTGAAATTTTGTTATTATTATATTTGTAAATATTTTGGTTCCTTTTGCCATATTTGAGGAGAGCTCTAATTTTTTTTTCCAACCAGTCCTTAAAAACAATGTTTTAGTACTTTAAAAGAAAATTTTCATAATATAAATTAGAATTGAGTTGTTAATTCTAATTCAATATATAAAAATAATTAAATAAAAGTTTTACATTGAAACATTTTAATTTTTTTTAACAAAAATTTAAATAAATGAACCGAGTAACTCGAAACAACCCAACCCAAATATCTCATGGTTGGGTTTGGTTGGGTTCATTTTTTAATAAAAGTTATTTGGGTCGAAAAAACTTACAACTCAGAACAATTAGATTGAACCTAAAAAATCCTTCAACCCAACCCAAATGTTTCGGGTTTTGGATTGGGTTGATTTTTTAATAAAATTTATTTGGGTTAAAGAAACTTACACCTCAAACAATTGGATTGAGCAAAGTCTTTCAACCCAACCCAACTTACGAACACTTTATGTGCAACTTAAATAGCATCCAAGTATTTTTTCAAACTTAACATTTTAAATGTAATAACCAAATGAAAATCAGACTCAAATTTAAGGACGAAAGAGGTATCTTTCCTTTTAATTTATTAGGAAAAGGTTAGAGAAATTACTTGGGAGAAATGGAGAGTGGGATGAGTTGTTGAGCAGAGAAAGAAGGATGAGGAATGGCCACCAAATTGCAGCAAATGCTAATGTAAACTGGTTTGCTCTCTTGTAAACACTTTGAAATGGCAGTGTCGATTTGCCATTGTGCATCTTCAAGATTATCAATAATGGCCTACACATAAAACAGAGTCAAAATGATGATTTAAAAGGTAAAATCCTAGAAGATATCACATTCAAATATGAGTTTAATCAAACATAAAGTTAATTAATTTCTTTAATCAACCCTTTGTATACCTTTTTGTAGCTTTCAAAGAATAATTGGATATTCAGTTCATTGGGTATATAATAGTACTTCCAATGCACCCAAAAAGTTTAAGTTCTTTTTATCTAAACAATGGAATCATGCCAATTAAAATAAAAACAAATATTTGAATTTATTCTGTACTGCACTCTTTTTTATTTTTTTTCTTTGCAAGAATACTGTCACCAAGGACAATATATAGAGAGGTCTAAATGACAGACAACAATGAACTAAAGCCATAACCGAGAAAGGAAAAGAAAAAAAAAACAATTAATTTCATATTTCTATATGGAAACAGTATTTAGGTACAAGAGGCATACCTGATAACAGGTGACATTTTGAAAGCATCGGAGTTCTTGACTGAAATCGGGCAACCCAATGGTATGGTGAAGAATCTTCTTACTCCCATAATCATTAGAGTTGGGTCCACCCACAATGCAAATCACTGGAAGATCTTCAGAATAAGCACCAGCAATGGCGTTGATCAAACTAAGACTACCAACAGTGAAGGTCACAGCACACGCTCCAACGCCGCGACGCCTAGCATAGCCATCAGCAGCATAGCCAGCATTGAGCTCGTTGCAACACCCCACAAGATTCAGCCCTTTTTCTGCCACAAAGTAATCGAACAGCACGAGATTGGAGTCTCCTGGAACGGAAAAAATATCGGAGATACCGATTTGGACTAGGCGACGGGCTAGGTAGTGGCCCAGCGTGAATGGGGCTGTGGCAGGCGGTGGGATAATGACCGGTGAGGGTGCCACGGCGCCATTATTATGATTGGTTCGAGATTGCCTACGAAGCTTGTCGGCGGCTGCTACGCCATTGGCTACTGCCTTAACGGCGGGGCTGTGGGCTGCTGCCATTGTTGTGGGCGTTGGAATGGTTTCAGCATGGAAGCCATTTTCAAGCTTCATAGACATAGCTGAAGATGAATGAATCTTGTAGGCACTGTGAGAAGAACTATGGAGAATAAAAGTGTGTACTGCTCAACATATTTATATCCACGACAATCCAAGTATTTGGGGAGACGGTCAGATTTACAATTTTATATTATTAATATTAAGTCGCATGAAATTTTTTTGTATTTTTATATTGCTAGAGTAACTCACAAATTAAATGTCAATTTTAAAGTAAAAAAAATCTATTTAGTATATATATATATATGTCTACTAAAATTCAAGAATTAAAAGTAGGAGGATTAAATTGTTATATAAGAGACCAAATCATTACAAACCAAAATTTAAGAGTTATATTATTTTTTTCATGCAAATTTAGGGTCAGTTTAATAACATTCTCTTTTTCTTGTTTCATGTTTCTTCTTTGTTGGAAACAAGAAACAATACTATGTTTAATAACTATTTTGTTTCCTATTTCTTGAAAAAATGAAACATAAACATAAATTTATTTGATAACTATTTCTTATTTCTGGTTTCTTGTTTTTTTAAGTTGGTTTAAATCAAAAATGTCCAAGAAATAATTACTCTAGTGAGATTCAAACTCAAAAGGAAGTTAAGAAACATGGAAGCTTGATACCAATACACCAAAAATTGAGAATAATTTTTGTTGGAATAGTAAGATAAAAATAGAAACAAAAACAGAAGAAACTACTTTTTGTTGTTTCTCAATTTTTGCCCCTTTTTTAGAAATGTTTCTTAAAATTTAGAAACAAAAAATGGAAACAATTATCAAACAAGTCAGTTTCTTAAAAATGAGAAACAGAAACGTTATCAAACGGGCCCTTAGAGACTAAAAGTCTTTTTTAACCATAAAAAATCTAAACCAATACATATATATGCCTATTAAATGTCATAAATTAATCATCCAAATTAAAGATGAATTAAACTATTGTAAGATATATATATATATATATATATACATATATATAGTCTTAAATCATATCATTATTTTTATTAAGTGCTAATTTTTTTTTAAGTACGACAATTATAGAAATAGGAGATCGAACCTTCCACTTCTAAGATAGAAGGTCATGTCAAATAGTGCTAATGAACATACCTTAAACTAATTATTTTTCTTACGTAATAATCTAAACATAAATTAATTAAGATATATATCATTGACTAAAAAATCAAATATATGTATTCTCCCCCTCAACATATTTGAACTAGAAAAAAAAAAAATTAAAACCCCAAATGAAATCAAAGTTTTTGAAACTCCACACTGGTTGCGATTTGGGGGGTTTTTTCATCTTAGGTTTATGCTCTGTTTTTTAGTTCAAGAACGCTGGAAAAGAGGAAAAGGGACAGAAAGTGGAAGATGAGGAGGTTTAAGAAAGAAAAATCCATATAA
Organism: Citrullus mucosospermus; assembly: GCA_030954485.1. Lineage (NCBI taxonomy): Eukaryota > Viridiplantae > Streptophyta > Magnoliopsida > Cucurbitales > Cucurbitaceae > Citrullus > Citrullus mucosospermus. Next base: position 20,683,490 of record CM062058.1, read on the forward strand.
GAAAAAGGAGAATCATATAAAATTAGGTTAAATTATCAACTCATTTAAGATTTGCCACATGAATATGTCATAAAATGCCACGTTATGTTTACATTAGTGTCAACTAACGGTCAAATTAATTCAAAGACTATTTAAAACTATTTTCTAAACTTCAAGGACTAAAATGTAACTTTTGAAATCATAGGCACTACTAATGTCAAACTTCAAGGACAACAAGTGTATTTTGCCCTAAAAATTAATTATTAGTTTCGAGTTGGTTTTGATTATTTTAGGTAAACTCATTAACTAATCTAGTTAATTCATAAAGTTTTTATTTTATTTGAATTCAACCGAACCCAAATCTTACGGGTTGAATTGTGTTGATCGAATTTTTTGAGTCATCAAGAGTTTTGAACGCCCCTACGACTTACTTGTAACTTTTTTTTTTTTTAGAGTTACCACAAATAAAATTAGAAAGTTTTGAATTTCCAACTTTAAAAGAAAATAGTAAATACCGATAAACGTAGAATTATGATCAATTGGGCAGGTAGAGACTTTCGTTGATTAACTTAAAAAGTTAGTACAAAATTGTTAGGAGGGAGTGCAAACAATTCTTAATTAAAGAAAATAATGATAATAAATTAAATCAACTGTTTTGTTTAAAATTAAATTGAAAAAATAATCCGACAGAATTTTGGTAACCTGAAGCGACAGCCATGCCCTATCAATATCACAGATTTCGAAGTTAATAATTCACTCCTTTCTTAATGTCCAAAATATAACACTTTCTTTTTCAGGAAGAAGAAAAAAAAAAAAGAAAGAAAGAAAAAAAACCTTCCACTCTCAGAGGATGGAGTTTGAATTTAGAAAATAAATAAATAAATAATATCATTTTGGTCATTTGTTGAATTTTGTTTCTATATTTTTAATTATTTCATTTTAACCCTGTACTTTCCTTAAATTTTGAACATATTTATATATTGCAATTTTTTTTATGAAAATTATTTAAGAAATATTGAAAATACATTAACTAAAATTGCATAAAACGAAAGCATAGGGTCAATATGGTATTTTCACCTAAAAATAAACATATTTTTACATTAAAATTATTATCATAATTATTTAACTAATTAGGTAAAAATTAACTTTGAAAGACTACATTTAAGATTAATTTATTGAAAATACATTGACTAAAATTGAATAAGTTTCAAAATATATGATTAAAATGGTATTTTCAGCTTAAGAAAAATAAACGTATTTTAGATTGTTCGATTTTTTAAAAGATTATTTAATTATTTTGAACAAATTACATTTTTACTATTTGAATCTGAGCTGTAATTTAATTTTTTTTATGTTATAACTTTGTTTTATTTACTCCTTCGGTTGATATTAAAATTGAGCACTACATTATTCTTAGTGATTTGATAAAAATTTAGAGAAAGAGAAAGATCTTACCGAGAAGAAAGTTTATATTTTCTCCTCTAAAATAATATGGTAAAAATTTTCATTTCTTAGCTATAGGATTAAGTAGTGAATTAATTATCGACCAATTATAATATTCACCAATAATGTAAAACTAACTTGAAGAATATTAATATATGAATAAATAAATTGAAATTTTAAACTATAAAAACTAGTCTGAAGAAATACTTTAAATTTTTTTTTTAGAAAAATGGAAGAAGTACTTAAATGTTAGAAATTGAGATATATATTTAGCCATTTAAATTCTTACCATTTTAAAAGTTTTACAATTATTATTTGTAAAGTGATGAATTATTTATGATTTTACTTGAAACATAAGAGAATTAATTATATTTATGTCTTATCAACCTGTCATATTTTCATTTTTATTGATATTTCTATATTTTTATGGATTTAACATCAAAATAAAATAAAGGATGAATCAATATTTTCATTATTAGTAAAAAAAATTATGAAATATAAAAAATAATCAATACTAATGTGAATACAATATAAATAATAAATACTTTTATTTATATAAAAAGCGAAAAATGTTTATTTATTAATTTTAGAGTTGTTTTCACATATAACAAAATGAATCAAAATATTTACAAATATAGCGAAATGTATTGACAGACAATGATAGACTACTTTCATCTATCGTTGTTTGTGAGTGATAGACACTACTGTCTATCACTAACAGATAGACAACTCTAAAATTTGAAAATATTTCCAACAATTTTTTCATTTAAAACAATTACCCTTTGTTTAAATATTTTTTTAATTTTTTCTTGTTATAACTTTTCAAAAAATATCCATCAACATTTTATCGATATTTTTATCGCACTTACATAAAATTAAGACTTTCACATTTTTGTCAGCATCGAAATTTTAAACATTTAGCATACTACATATAATTGAAAGTTTAATGACAAATTAGACCTAAAATTAAAAGTATAAAAAACTAATTACATACAAAATTGAAAGTTTAGAGTCTTATTAGACAATATAAAAGTGTAGGGTTTACGCGAACAATTTTAGAATTTTAAAATTTATTAGATATTTTTCAAAGTTTAATAACTTGGCTAATATAAATCTAAAGTTAAATTTCTGGTTTTCAGTTTTTAAAAAGTAGGCCTATAAACATTTATTTTGCCTCTAAGCTTATTTGTTTTAATTTGTTATGTATATTCTAGCAATGTTTTCAAAAACTAAGTAAGGTTTTGATAACTAAAAAGAGTAGTTTTTAAAAACTTTGTTTTTTATTTTTTAAATTTTGCTAAAATTTCAACTCTTTTACTTAAGAAAGATTAAAAAAAAAAAAACTATTGTAAGAAATTGAGAAGAAATAGACTTAATTTTTTTAAAAACCAAGGCCCCTATTTGTTTTTTGTTTTTAGAACTTTGCTACCAATACAACTCTCTTGTTTAAGAAAGAGAAAGCCTATGATAAAAAGTTGAAATAAAATAAGCTTAATTTTTTAAAATAAAAAAAAAAACCATATTAAGTGATTACCAAAGCCAAATAATCTTAACCGAACGATTAAGGGCCCATTTGAATTAATTTAAAAAATAAATATTTTTAAAAAATTTGTTATAATTTAAACATATTTAAAATAAAGGCACTAGCTTTCAAAAATTTATTTTAAAGAGTTTTCTTGTATTTATTTCGAAATGACTTAATTTTTTTTAAATCAAACATTTTAAAAAAATCATTCTAAATACACCTTAAATTTATAATTTAGCTAAAGATAAAAAAATAAAAATAAATAAACAAAATAAACACGTGTTTCTGGCAGTGGGCAAGTCTTGCACATGGCTTCTGTTCTACCTTTTCTTATTTAAATTTGATTATTTATTGTTTTTATATTCCTACACTCTATTCTTAAAAAAAAAAAAAAGAATAATTTGTGCCATTTTGAAATACTTTTATTGGGGTTGGTACAGCCAATCCTGATTGGAATCAAAATCATTGGATTGCGACAAAAGCAAAATAAAACACAACACCACGCTTCATATATTTTAAAAATTAATATTGGGACTAGTTTTCTTTTTTTTTTTTTTTATTTTAAATATCTCTAAAATTTGTATTTTGTGTTAAAAATATTTTTGAAATTTCAAATCTTTTAAAAATATTCTTCAACTTTTAAAAACAGTTTAAAAATATTCTTTTCGTTAATTTTAGATGGAAACTTTCAAAAATACCCTTAAATACAAACCGTTAGTACTCGTTTCAAATATATCTTTGAACTCTTAAAAGTTCATTAATATTCTTAGGCTTGCAAAAAATAAAAGTTTAAAAATGTTCATACTATATTAGTATAGTAATCAATTTGTTTGAAGTTTTGAGTTTGAATAGAACCAAGTTTAAAACAAATTATATATATACCCTTTTTTATATATAAATACTCTCATTTGTCCAATTCTTGCACCAATTTTGTCAGGACAAAATATAAACTATAACTTCAAGTTAAAGCATAAAATTTCACAAAACTCCAAAAAATGAAAATCTCCTCTTAAACTTAACAAAACTATAAATAATCAAGTACAAAAAGAATATATTTGGTTATTAACACACTCAACTACTAATGTATAATCTCATCAGAACATATAAGTCATAATGTCCCCTTGGTACTTCCATTGTTCTTTTTCTTTTTGTTGTAATCTATATACCTTAATTGAAAGATGCAATTTTTTTGTAATGAGATAAACAAAATGTTAAACAGATAACAAGAAAGAGAGTAAGAGGGAAGGAAAAAAATAGAGAAATGATAGGTCATAGGTTGAAGTAAGGGAGAGAAAAATGGAAAAGGTGATGAGGTTTAGATTAATGGTAAGAGCATTTTTAACCTTTTTTTTTTTTTTTCTTTTTGTAAGATGCTAATGCAAATTTTAAAAGTTTATATTTATGCAACTAGATATTAACGGTTTCTGTTGATATATTAATAGTAAGGGTATATTTAACCTTCCTTTAAGTTTAAGGGTATTTTTTAAACAAAACACTAACGGTTTCCATCCAAAACTAATGGGAAGGGTGTGTTTGAAACTTTTGAAAGTTTAACAGTATTTTTGACACAAAGACTAAAGTTCAAGGGTATTTTGTATAATTTAGTCTTTTTTCCTTGAAAAAGTTATTGAGAAAATGGAAGGTATCCTAGTTTCTCATTATACCAATTTAAAGTTTAAACTTCCAACTTAAAAGAAGAAAATATATGTCAATTATTGCTAAATTATACTCACTGAATTGGAGCATGTTGCAGGAGTGAGGCAGTGGTTGTTGTTGAAGTTTGTCTCCGACGATAGTTGGCGACTAATGTCGTTGAAAACATTGGAAGAATGGAGAGTTGGGTTGAATCAGTCAACCCAACTACACGACTCAAATTGGTGAAGTAAACATTGAGTTAGTAATTTTATCCACTCAAGCTAATAAGCCAAACATTCCTTAGAAATTTTTTAATTTATATGTATAGTAACTTACATTTCTACATAAAATGACGAGTACAACAAAATAATGTCTTCACCTCCCCTCCCCTCCCCTCCCCTCCCCCACAACAAATCATCTTCTTTTTTCATATCTTGTTTTGTCAGTATTTTAATTAATTGCTAAGATTATATCCATGGTATATCTAACGAGTAGTATTTAGGTACATTCCGAGCATCACTTATCTTTATGCATTTCATTTTTATCACACACATAAAAATAATTAAAATATTTTAAAAAACAAGTAAGAAAAATTTATTACACGGCAAATTGTGATTGAACAATTGAGTGGAATGCGCAAAAAATAGGTTATATCAAGTATTTTTCTTAAAAATGTATGGTGGGTATGAGTATACTTAAAATCTATGGATGAGTGTGTGTTGGATCTTAAGTGCTCTTCAGCATCTATTTTCTTCTTCTCATTTTCTTCTCTCTTTCTTTCTTTTCCTTTTGTTCTTCTCTTCTTTTTTCTATTTGTTTTTCCCATTTTCAAATGATGTAACTGAAGCTTTTTTCAATGTTTCAAGTTTTTTTTTTCTTTTTTTGAGTGTTATATTGCAATTTTATTTCATTTTTATAAAGAAAGTAAAATTTTAATGAAGTATTAGTTATGATTAAATTAACGATTATAAAATTAAAAGTTTAATGTTAAACTTTTAATTTTAAATCTAATAGGTCTATAAAAACAATTAAGATATTTAAAATTTTAATTATTATATTAGATATAAATCTAAATTTATGTCTAGAAAAACTCTAAATTTTTAATTTATGTCTAGTAGTTCATGAACTTTTTAAAAAGAAATTGAAAACTTAGGGACTCAATTTGAAATTTTGAAATTTAATGAATCAAATAAACACAAAAGTTCACAAACTAAATTATAATTTAGCTATTAGTTATTGGGTAATTGTTTTAAATAGAAAAAATTGCTGGAAATAAATAAATAAAAAAAAACATTTTCAAATTGATAAACAATGATAGACTAGGTAAGATAATAATAGACTACTATCAGCTATTTACTAATAGACTACTATCAATACTGTCACTACTAGACACTTATAGATGTCTATCATTGTTTATCTATTAGTGTCTACCAGTGTCTATCACTAATAGACAAGGATATACTACTTTAAAAATTTTCTTTTTCCAATTATAATTTAATTATTAAAAACTACTTTCTAGTTTACAAAATTTGGCCTTTTTTTAAAACCCAGTGTTTACAAGTTTAATCTTCCAAAGTCTAAAAGAAAAAATGAAATATCAAATCGGGATTTAATATTTTCTACTTTTTATTATTATTTTTTAACTCCAAAAAGAAAAAATCTCTTTTCTGGCGAATCTTTCTATATATTGAGATATCTTTGTCCCAAAGTATCATACAAATATTTGTCAAATATACCAAACTTCATTTGTAAATAAAATATAATATAATAAGAGTGGTTTTTCAAATATATATATATATATGAAGAAACTATGAAGCAACTTGCTCAAATGAACAATAATTACCACTAGAGAGAAAACAACAAAAGCATAATGCCAAACAACCTACTTCTCCATTAAGAGAAAATCACAAAAGATTTATCCCACGTTTTTTATAATGATTTGTTAAGTAACTTTTATAAAAAGTGTTTAATAAAAAAATGATTTAAATATTTAGCTCCGTGCTTTAAATTTTGATTATATGTATAATCAAAACAGATTAATATTACGTATAAAAATGATATCCTAGCTTCTTTTTGTTAACCAGTTGGGTTCAGGGCCCAACACCTAAATTCTTGCATATATATTAGTGACAAAGTTTGTAAATATAATAATCAGATCCAAAGTATTAATAGTAATAGTATTATACAAAAGAATTTGTAGATATAGCAAAATTTAGATTCAGCTTTTAGAGTTTATTAGTGATAAATTATATTGTTGGTAGGAGTTTATCATGGATAGATTTGGTTATATGTGTGATTCTTTAAAAATGTAGTTTTACACTTAATTATTAATCCTAGCAATGTTACCCATTGCAATTAACCTAAATTATTTGCTAGGGAGCTCAATTTTCCAAGAAAGTGATTCAATCAATAGTGTGTTTGGTTTAACTTTTCAAGCGTTTAATTTTAAAAATAAGTCATTTAAGAAAGAAAAAAAATTAAAGGGTTGGCGACCACTCAATATAGCTTTTGAAATACTTTCAAATTGTATTTTAAACAATTTTTAATTAAAAGAGTTTAAATAATAACAATGACTTAAAAAAAAAGGTTTGTTCGTAGTCAATTCAAATAGATTCTAAATTAGAATAACATCCCTCCTAAAATAGAACATAGGGATCACTTCTCAAATCATGGTATTTTTTTTAAGTAATTCTTGATCTATAACCATAATATTAAATTTTCATCGACATTTTGATATTTTCATCGATATTTCCATGTTTCTATGGGTTCGACATGAATATGGGGTGAATCAATATTTTCATGTAAAAAAAAAATGTTCGACATGAATATGGGGTGAATCAATATTTTCATGTAAAAAAAAAAATTAATTAAATTAAATAAAAACAAGCATCAAAAGCCAAAGATGATCACTAATGTAAACATAATATAAATAATATATTTTTTAAAATTATAAAATGTTTATTTACTAATTTAATTTTTTTAATATTTTATTTTTATAAAATTTTAGAAATATCCATCAAAATTTTTGTAAAATTAAAGTTTTAATATTTCTATGGACATCAACATTTTAAACCTGCCTATAACTTGATCAAATATAACCTCCCTAATAATTGATTAAATCAATTAACGATTCAAATCACATTCTACATTATTATTATTATTATTATTATTATTATTATTATTATTATTATTATTATTACCAAACTGACTATTTTAAAACATGCCCTAACAAAAGTTTGAAACCTTTCCTTTCCGACCCTTAATTTATTAAAAAATTGTATTAGTGGCTTGTGAATCCAGCATTAGGTAAGGTAACAGGATCATAATTCTTCTATAAACTCTGTATAACTTACATGTCACACACTCATTTTTAGTCCTAATGTTTTGACTTATAAATTGTTATCCCTTGCTTTTCCTTTTTTTTTTTTAATTTAAATTTCATTTTTTACACATTTATATTTAGGTTTGGTTGATGACCATTCGGATTTTAGTTTTTTAAATGTTGTGTTTGTTTTCCTACAACTTTTAACCATGTTTCATATTTCCTAATTAAACATTTGAATTCTTTAGTCAAGTTCTAAAATAAAAACAAACTTTTAGAAACTAACTTATTTGGATTTGGAAATCATTTCGTTTTTTGTTTTTGTTTGTGAAAATTAAGCCTATTTCCACACATATTCTTACAATGGTTTGCATCTTTATTGAGTAAAAATGAGTTGAATTATTAACCAAATTCCAGAAACAAAAACAAATTTTTAAGAACACTTTTTTTAGTTTCGAAAATTTAGCTTGGTTTTTGAAAAATTAGGTAAAGAATAGATAAGAAAAAACAAGAAATTTAAAGGTAGATGGGATGTCTGTAGGCTTAATTTTCAAAACTTAAAAAACAAAAATCAGATAGTTACTAAAAGGGGTCTTAATTTCAAATTTTGGATTGATTTTTGAAAATATTGGTAGTAAACCAAACTAGTTACTCTTTCTAAGTTTAATTCTTAAAAACCAAATAGTTTCCATTGGAATTCTTTAAGTTTTTCAATTTATGACTGTTAAAAGAAAAAAAAGAAAAAAAAAACATATATATTTTGTATTTGGTTGTTAGTTGCTTATATTTCACCATTTTAATGAGTTTATTTTTTCAATAACAAATAGTGTTGTTAAGTCCATAAATTAAGCATAATTCAAAGAAAAAACTTAATTAGTTAAAGCTTGTACTTTTAATACAATTGAACTTAATAATAAAATAGAGCCGCTCTCCAAATTATCATTAATTTATTACATTTCATGTTAAACAAGCGTGCTTAGAAGGCTAAAAACCATATTTATACACTCATCAAATAAAATAACACAACTTCAAATATGTTAAAGGTTAGCTATAGCTAAACATTGAACACAACTTCTCAAATGTGATAAGGTCAGCTATAGCTAAAAATTGAACACAACTTCTCGAATATGATAAAGTTAGCTATAGCTAAACAATGAACACAACTTCATTACAATTGAAGAACACAGATATACAATGAACCTCATAAAATAGGACCACTTTTTAGATTATCATTAATTTATTACCTTTCACTTTGGATAAACATGCTTAACAGGTTAAAAACCACATTTGTACACCCATCAAATAAAAGAACACAACTTCCAATATGATAAGGTTACTTATAGCTAAGCACTTCCGTCATTCATTTTCCCTCAGCAGTCAACACACACTCTTCGTAATGAATTATCAAAACTTCCTTTCAGAACAATATTATAAGTAGACATGTTTATTGAACTAAATTATGTACTTTGCCAATAAAAATATGTTGATGATACATGAGGAAGTAATAAAAAGGTTATTCCTTCTGATGTCTAAGAAACTATACTGAACCAGGCCCTAAAAATACTCATATGAAGGCTGATCAGTCAAACATACAATAAAAAGAAAACAGTGCCAAAATTGAAAGGATGGGTGGGAAGGAGCAGCAGGCCAAAAGGGGATCACTCATTCCTGTGATGCACCCCCATTCTTCGTCGACTCCATTGGCTCAGCCTCTTTTGAATCATCGGGTTTGTTGTCGCCTTTCTTACCTGAAATTTGTCGAGAAAACCCGGTTCAATAATCCAATCATACATCCTTTTACAATAATGGTTAGAACAGTATGCAGCTCTTAAGGATTGTGATCTGATGTTCCTCCTCCCAACATTACCTTTCTTCTTCTTCCCCCCACCCTTCTTCTTTGTCTTTGTTCCAAGTGTTAACCAAGCCTTAATTTCAGGATCATCCATACTTTTTGTAAGCTTAAGTTCTTGCAGTGCATGAGAGGTAATTCGATCCGATCCATTAGGCATTAACAAGACTGTAAATTTGATGTAGGCAACATAATCACCTGCGGAATAACCCATTGAGTGAGGAAGAGGAACAAAAGAGCAAAGCAAGGTACACTTGAGATGAAATTAAACTAATTTCGAAAAGGATAAAAATGTTACCAGGCTTTTCATGGAGGACGGGATACAGTTGCAATAGATCGTGATTAACACATTCGACTAGTCCCAGCCTAGCTCTTTTCTCTTCCAAAGCCCTATTAAGGTGTTAAACCTGTGCTTCAGAATTGCAGAAGCAAATTCCTCCCAAAAAAATTCATTGTCAAAACACAACCAACCTAGCAGTGAAAGGCAGAATGGGAAATTTCTGACTTATTTCACTGAAAATAAACCTAGATGCTTTCATCTTCAAGTGGTAATTCTTGTCCACGGCTCTCTTATATATAGTCGTCTGCTTCTCGTCCAACAGTTTAGGCTGCACAGATTCGTTCAGAAACAATTGGTATTGCATGATAAAAAATTAATCAGGTAACAATGGTTATTCAGCTTAAAGGCCTTATTACCTTGCCTTCGCCTCTGGTTGTAACTATGTCTATTGCATAAATTTCATTCTTTCAAACTCAGCATCGTCAACTCTTGTTTCTGGATTTGAAACACTGAGAATAACATTGTTTCCATCAATCACAAATTGCTTCAACTGGTGGCTAAGTACCCCTTCAACAATTTTGCAATCATAAGCAGCTGCAACCTTTTGAATGGCTTCTGTTACATCTTTATTCTGAAACCAAAGAGATTTTGATTAATCAATAGAAACTTACAAACAGAAATCCATTAAGAATTCAACGCAAAAAAAGAAAACAACTCCACAAGAAAGTAGGCATTTATAATCACAGAATATCCAACTATGTATTAATCATGACTAACAATGTTAACACAAGATCTGACAGCTACTTGTGATGTCAATAATGATGGGAAAAAACTATAGATTGCCTGAAAAAGTAACATGCCCTATCAGAGTAACTATGACAAAAGCCTCACTTGGAATACATTCCATAGCTTTTATTAAGTATTCATCACGTAGGGCTCTTAAGCAACAAAGCAGAGATAGAATACATAAGAGACAAATTGACGATATTTTAAGCACTAACAGAAATTATTGTTTAATTATATAAATTCTACTCATTATTATAAGACATCACTAGACTTTATCAGAATGTATGTCTTAAAACAATTTGGACAATTGAGACATAGGCATCATCCACGGAAAGTCAGCCTATGATATACCAAATTTGACCATTCACATTATAGGCAACAGGGAAAAGAGGTAATCATCAAGTCACACATCACCTCGGCAAAGTTGCCTTCATTATCTGGTTATGGGAAAACAGATTGTTGATAATATAAACTCTAGCAACTATCATAAGACATCACTAAAAGATTATCATGACAATATATTTTGTACAATAGTTTGGACAACTGAGACCATAGACATCATCCATGAGATATCAACCTACGATATCCCAAATTAACCATACACAATATAGACAACGGGGAAAAGAGGTAACCCACAAGTCACAAATCACCTCGGCAAAGTTGCCTTCATTATCCAGTTATGTGAAATGAATTGTACAACAATATAAACACTACCCATTATCATAAGATCACAGCTTGTCATGACAATTTATATTTTATTAATTTGGACAAGTGAGAACATAGACATCATCCATGAAAATCAGCCTATGATATCCCAACTTTGACCAGACACAATATAGGCAACAGGGAAAAGAGGCAATCCACAAATCATAAATCACCTCGGCAAAGTTGCCTTAAAATTCAGTGCATTATAGTTGCTTCAGTTAACTTTATTTCTATAGGGAGTTACTTCCAATTGCCTTCACCTCAACCATCAACATGCAAACTTCAATTTATATAATATTAATTTAGACAAGTAAGAGCATAGGCATCATCCATGAAAGTCAGCCTATGATATCCCAACTTTGACCAGACACCATATAGGCAACAGGGAAAAGAGGCAATCCACAAATCATAAATCACCTCGGCAAAGTTGCCTTAAAATTCAGTGCATTATAGTTGCTTCAGTTAACTTTATTTCTATAGGGAGTTACCAATATGCAAACTTCAATTTATATAATATTAATTTAGGCAAGTAAGAGCATAGGCATCATCCATGAAAGTTAACCTATGATATCCCAACTTTGACCAAACACCATATAGGCAACAGGGAAAAGAGGCAATCCACAAATCATAAATCACCTCGGCAAAGTTGCCTTAGAATTCAGTGCATTATAGTTGCTTCAATTAACTTTATTTCTACAGGGAATATACTTCCAATTGCCTTCACTTCAACCATCAATATGCAAACTTCACAACACAAACTGACAAGTACACTTCAACTGACATGGTGAGCAAAAACAAATAAAAGGATTATGCTTCAAGCAAGATCAACTGCACATGGTTATGTTGCATTTTGGTTTATTTTCTGAGCTTCACCAAAGCAGCAAAATTTTAACTTTAGTATTGTTAAAAGTAGGACATCAAAACTTAAAGCTGTAGCACTACGGCACTAAAAATTTCTCTGGAAAAATCTAGGTCACTGAGACCATAGGCATCAGCCATACATAGTATGTCCACCTACAAGAACCCAAGTATGAACAAAATCAATATGGGCAACAGGGAAAAGAGGTAATCAACAAGTAACTGATCACCTCGGCAAAGTTGCCACTAAAATGCTTGATCAATCTCTTATCCATGAGCTAGACTAAACGATTCAATAAGAGCTTCTTCAACACTCCCACCAAAAATTTCAAAGACTTGAGCGGATGAATCTTATAAATTCTGATAAAAGAAAATACCACAATGGAACAGATGAACTGAATCTTATAAATTATGATAAACAAACACCACACGATGGATCCAGAACATAAACAAAATTACAATGTTATAATCAAAATTTCCAAATAACTACCCAAGGATTCATACTCATAAATGTGAGTTCGAATAAGTCCCTACCATATAGAAGTATTTATTCCTTATAGAATAGCCATGAAAAAAGCTTCACATGGTGCTAAAGCATAGCTTGAGACAAAGTTCATAATTTAAGGACCAGGAAGACTGAGATCCGCAACATAACTATGGCATAAAACAATAGTTCCTACTGCAAACAATTAATCAAGATAATCTCTAATACGTGCACATTGATCGATAGCAACATCAGTCATTAACACCGAATGGAAAAGGTTTGAAACGGTATTATCAAGAACTATTACCTTCTTTCCAGGCCTGACAAGCCTCAAGGCAACTTCGGCAGCAGTGTTAGCAGCTGCAATGACGTCAGACGCCCTTCCAGTCACCGGTCCTTCTTGCAGAACATGAGTGTGAGCAACTACAGCGACAAACCCATCAATATGACAGCCCAAATCATTGCCGTAAGAAAAAACCCACCATCAATCAACTGACACTAAATACGCCACGAGAAAACAGCAATCAGTTAATGTATAATTGGTTACATCTTGAGTATATCTCCTTCTTCCATCACTGTTTCATCGCTAGCCAGAGGTGAAAAGTGGCCAGCTGTGTGGTTTACAGAGATGCAAGTTGGAAAGGCAACGCCTCGTTCTATCTTCTTCTTAACATTCTTGTACATGTTGCCTGTTTGCCTTCACATTCAGACAAGGAAAAAAAATTAACTAAAGTACGATCAGCGCAAAAGGAGGGAAAATTTTGAAGTTCTAATTTTAAAACCTACTCTCTAATGAAGGCATCTCCTTTTTCGCAAATGTCAACGATTTTTGCTTTAGGTTTACATTGGGATATTGCCAGCTGCAATGCCTCTGCAAGATTGTTTCGTTACCAAAAACAATGTCATAATTCATATAACAGAACAATGAAGAGTAACTAAGCCGCAAACTCAATTAGACATGCCAATGAGGAAGAAAATGGAAAAGAGTGCAATGAAAAGACAAAGATTACTCACTGTTTATGATCTCGGCAGCACTTCTGTACTTTGTAACAACGTCCGGAGAGGAGAGATCCAACTCCACCTCCTCCCTCTCATCGTCCAACGTCATTGCTTTTGAGCTTCAGAAACCCTTCAGCTATGTGAAGCGAATGATTTAGGATGAAGAAATCAAGTTTAGCAGCTAAGAACAACAGAAGCAGTGACACTTTGAAGTATTAAGCAGAGAAGAAATTAGGGTTACCTTCTTCTATGGCCGCGTTTGTTTATATAGGAATGCCATTGGGGTGGTTAGGGTTTTGGGTTTTCGCAGTCCACTTTGTATTCATTCTTTTAATTGGTAAGTGTCCAATTTACTCTTTACATTTTGCTATATTTTAAATATTTTAGTTCATTTTATTATATATAAAAACAGTTTGTTTAAATATAGAAAAATTATTTTAAATGATAAAACTGTTAAAAATATTTACAAATAATAGCAAAATATTAATAGACGATAGATCGCGATAGACAACAAAATTTTGCTATATTTGTAAATATTTTAGTTTATTTTTCTATATTTGAAATCAACTCTAAAATATACATAAATAAATTTAAAAAAAAAATAAAATTCTAGTTTTTTCTTAATTCTAAAAGCTCACCCTCGTCAACTTGTCTGATGATTTTTTTTCTTTTTTTATGAATGACCCTTGCAATCCTAAGAAGCATGCATGGTGGTCTAATTAATCTATACTCGCTCTAGCTACTTGATACACATTCTAGCTATTCACTCTATTTCTCGTTTTTTCTTATAATTTTGTTGTAAAAAAATTTGAATGAGTGAACAAATATATTTATATCGATTGTATTTTGAAAAAAAAAATCTACAACAAAATCTTAAGAAAGAAACAAGAGATAGAGTGAGAATCGGATAGATAGAATTAGTAGCTAAAGTGAGCATCTAGTAGCTAGAGCGAGTATCAAGCGTCGAGCTACCATGAGCGTATCTCAGAGTTGTTAGGATAATTTGACCATGTGATGACACAAGTAAAAGGTAAAAAAAAACTTAACTTTTTAAAACTTGAGGTCTTTTGTCATGTTGCATGTTTCCCTTAAAATGAGCCAAATGAAAAAATTCCCTTGTTTGATATTGATATAAGGAGATTTTTGTATATATAACCAAATTCTAGAGGCATTAATGGAAAATGATCCAATTCTAAAAAATAAATAAAAACTAATATAGCACTATTGCATTAGGGGAGGGACGTAATTGGAGCCCTAACATGATATTCATATCAATTGCGGTTTTTTTAAATCAACAGTCATCCAATCAAGGTCAAAGGCAGTCTCAAGCCAGTTTCGCAACCGCATTCTTTTTCTAGTACTAGTTCCTTGGGCAAATGTTGAGGATTGTAATAGAGTTGAGAGTGGATTGTAGAGGAAGCTTCTTTTGCGAAAGATTTGATTAAAGATTTGCAATCTCAATTGGTAGTGTTGAAGGAGAAGTTGCAAAATTCTCAAAGCTTAAACATGGAACTTCATTCGCATAATGCCTTACTTGTTTGTGATTATGTCGTTGTTGTTTTGAAGTTTGCTTATGCACAATAATATCCCGGTGAAGAAGGGAGACACTAGTGTTGTTTATTTGAAAATTAGTTTTTATTTGTGGTTGAAATTTTTTAAAGAATTTCATAATCTCGCAATTGAAATGAATATCACATTAGGGCTTTGGTTATTCTTGCGATACAAGAATGTCCCTGATGCAATAGTGTTGTATGATGTTAGCAAAATGTTAGTTTTTGTTGGTTTTTTACAATTTAATCATTCCCTATTAACGCCTCTACGATTAGGTCATCCATATAAAAAAAAAGGAAAAAAAAAGACTATTGATATTAGGACACGTTTATGCATACATAATGAAAATTGGGGAAATTTGTACGGATAGCCCAAATTTAAGTTCCCAAATGGCTCTTCCTAAATTTTCAATGAAATATGGCCTTCTACTGGTGACAACAACATGTGAATTTACCGCACTGCCCCAAAAACCTTATTTAGAGGCACCCACACGAGTTCTGCTTTCGAATCTCGATCTCGGCTCTTGGTCCCAACTATCAACCCTCGATCTTGATCAACGACGGTCAACCCTAGTTGACTTTCTACACAATATCACTCTTGGCACTCGTACCCCACTCTTGGAACTCGAATTTTTCAACTTATCCTGATCACGATCTCGGTCCTCGACAATTGGCTCTCGTATCTCGCCCTCAGTCTGAATAAGCTCGCACTCAACCGTTGTAATAGTTGGGACCGAGATTATGATCGGGATAAGTTGAAAAAGTCAATATATTTGATTGATGTGGATCAAGCTCGAGTTTTAAGAGTGGGGTACGAGTGCCAAGAGCGATATCGTGTAAAAAGTCAACTAGGGTTGATCGTCGTGGATCGAGATCAAGGGTCGATAGTTGGGACCAAGAGTTGAGATCGAGAGTCAAAAGTAGAACTCGTGTGGGTGCCTTTGAATAACGTTTTTTAGGGTAGTGCGGTAAATTCACACGTTGTTGATGCCAACAGAAGACCATATTTCATTAAAAATCTAAGAAGAGGCCAAATTTCCTTTGGGCCCTTGAATTTGGGTCATCCTTACAAATTTCTCCGAAAATTGGTCCAATCATAATAGTTATAATTCATGTGTCAAAAGGAACTTGATTTTTTTAGCCCATTTAAAATAGGTAGTATATGGTTTGCAAAAAAACTCGCGGAGACGAGGCTCGAATCGGGGAATCCCCGGTTTGACCAGGGATGGGGGTCAAACTGGAAACCTTTTTCCGGTACCCGTCCAGGGACGAGGTGAGGACAAGGAGGGTAACCCCGCCCCGACCCCAACCCTGACCCCGACCCCAAATCGTTCTCACATCATTTCCTCATTCACAATCACTCTATTCTCTCTTGCTCTCTCTCACACTCTTGCTCTCTCTTGCTCGCTCTTGCCTCCGTCTTGCGCACTCTCTCGCTCTCGCCCACGCTCACCCTCGCCCAAACCCAAAGGATTTATGGGCAGTAGATGGCCAAAATGTGGGTGTGGTTTTGAAAGATGTCCATATATTTAATATATTGAAATATGACCATTAGGATTTGAGGAGGGACCCGTTACTCATTAGATTATTCCATACTTACCCCTACAAATGCCTACGAAGGATGTATGCGATTGCAGGTAGTTTTGAAAAGATATTTACAAATAATATTGGCAGTAGATTTGATTTAGGCTAGAAACTTAAAATCTATTATAAATATTAGAACAAATTAGATGTCCATTATATAAATGTGCTTGGTGGCTAAAGACCATGTGTCTACTAAATACACATCCTTAGTGGCCATAAAATGTCATTACCTACTTGCCAAATTGTCTATAAATAGAAATTTTTTGTGGATATTGTAACATACACATTGAGAGAAAAGAAGATAAAAGATTGGTAAAATTCTAATTTCCATAAAATCTCACTTTCTTTATTTTAGTTTATTTTAAGTTTACTTTATTTAATTTAGTTATTTTAATTACTTTAATATCATTTTATTATTTATTATTTTAATATTATAATTTCTCAATTTTCGTGCTCCCGTTTTTCCGTCATTTTGCTCATCGATTTTACAACAAAATCATATTTTTTAGATCTCCAACAAAAATATTAATATATAACTCTATCTCTAGATTTTCTGTAGTAAACATCTATGTTTATCGTTTATATTCCCTTTCCCATCCCTAACGCCGAGCAAAATTTCCAATCCCTCTAGCATTATTGACTTCATGTTATGCGATGATGCAGTTTCATGGTGGTCAAACTAACAATAATTTCAAAACATGGCTCATACAACACCCACACCTTGCCAAAACCACAACGATGTTTGTTGGACACATAATTTTCGACCCTTTTACCAAAAGCTTTGTGTCACGTGGTTAGCGTTTCAACCTAACCAACCGCGCGGCACTTGTGTGATCCTGCTGTCAAAGGTCACACCAAGTAAGCCTATTGAGGTTTTAAGGATCGTTTCCTCCCTAGCACAATCGGGTGAGATTGGCAAAAGAAAGTAGGCTAGCAAGGAGGACTTGAGAGTTTGAGTGAATGAGGACTTAGTAGGGAGCTTCACCAACCGGTGAGAATCGCTCAAGCTTAAGGAATGCGCTTGTATTGATGATTCTCGACTCTATCTCGATGGTTACAAATGAGGGCCCTTCCTCATATTTATAGAGGGGGCTTGTCGACTTAGACTACAATGATCAACTTACTATGTCGGTCAAGAAGGATCTAGACTCTACTTGAATGTACAAGGGCGGCAATCCTATGTACAAGCCTAGATTCTACCGACTTAGGCCCATGCTAGAACTATCTAGACCTATCGAGGGTCTTCTAGCTATTTACAATGGATGTCTGACCGTCATAGAAGGTTCTAGAACTGTCCAAACACATTTAGCACTCTCTAGAGGCTTCTCGTACTCTCCAGCACTGTCGGGCACCTTCTCGGGTTCTCTAGGATAGTCGGGAGTCTTCCCGCACATCCTCGCCCATTCGAGGTTCTTCTGGAGGCTTCTCGTGTTGTCGGAGCCTTGGGCGAACAGTCGAGGCCTTTCCCATGTCTTCTATGTCACACCTCATCCCAGATACACTCTATACCTAGGATTGAGCATGATACTATTTCCCCTACATAAAACTTAATAGAATAGATACCATATAAAACACAATTCAAAGCAACATTCCATTGACATATTAGATAAAGTTGCAATCCCCTGAACAAGCATTTCTGCATATTTACATATAAGGTACAACACATTCCCCCTTTCTCCTCTAAGAAATATGCATATTACAATATATATGTACAGTCTAAATATTTACAACTATCCCAAAGGTTCGCTTCCAGATAGGCCCAAACGAGATTCTTCTGTAGGCTAGGCGTCCCGGACACGCTTGCTACCTGAAACAACAAACAACAACAAACTGAATGAGCAGAAAGCTCAGTGAGTGACTAAATCCATTAAACAACTCCTAACAAATATGAGCCAGTTTGTTTATCAGTAACCAATACGTATCACATCCCAAAGAATTACTAAGATTCTCTTTCCACATTACACATATAACTATCAAGTTCTCATGTCTCACAGACTTGCAACTATTTAGTGCCTTCATTTCCCGTCCCTCAGCACTTATTCAATTGTATTTACATTACCATGTGCCTTCACATGTAATCCCTCAGCACTGGTAACCAATTCTATCTTTACTCAAGTGCCTTCACTTATGATCCCTCAGCACGAGCTAGTGTATGATGGATTACTACATGCCTTCACTCATAGTCCCTGAGCATTGTAATCCATTCCTTATAGTTATTCAAGTGCCTTCACAAAGTCCCTCAGCACTTAACTTCACGCTTACCCACATATAAGCTTTCACCATAAGGTCCCCCAGCCACTATTATATTTAGACATTAGCATTAGTACTCTTTAAAACCACTAACACATCACATTCATAAGGAATACTACAATGAATCACATTTCCTCATCAATAAGCATACTAAATTTATCACAAGATATAACAAATAGTCACTCACGATTGGTCTCGGCCCTAAGTGGATTATAAGCCTCCCCGAGCTCTTCCTGGCCTGAAAACACATATTTCTCAAGTTTAGTTTCCATAATCTCCCTTTTTCTTTAACACACAATAATAGTGTTACTCTTTAGAAAATTAAAAGCTGCCAGCGTTACTCATCACACACTACTGTACTAGCGACACTGCGTTGAATGAAACCAGCGAGACTACCTTGAAGAGTGACACCCAGCGATACTCTAGCGAGAATCGTGAGACGCAAAGCCTATCTTGCGTTGCAGCGATACTTGCTTCGCTGCCCTGTCTGTCGCTCTCTCAGCGATATTACCGCTGCAGTAGAGCCGTTTTCTTCTTCCTTTCTTCTTCAACCTGCTAAACATTTCGTTTCGGTCACTTTCAGTACTTTCTTCCTTCTACAAACTTGTTAAAATACAGGTCCTTCATCTTACCTCCAAATTTCATAAAGAACATCCTCTCTGTTTAGGATATATCCTTCAACAACTCCGAGTTACCCCTAATCGTCCGGCAATTCAACTCTAATTTCTTCTTCCTGAGTTTGACACACAATTAAACAATTTCAGCTCAAGCATCCTTCATGAAACTTGCTAGAAATCGAGTTAACTTACTAACCTCAAAGTTTCAGCCCTAACCACCGTCTCTTCAATTTGTTCTTTCTCCAAAACCGAGCATCACTTTGAGGGAGTAACACCAGCTGAAACCTCTGCCAAACTCAAGTTCCTTCCACGGTTACGATGAGATTTCCACCTCAAATCAGCATGAACATCTTCTTCTACCTCCTTCCGATGTTTCGCCTTAGTATGGACCCAACTCGAGCTCTGAAATGCAATCAGAACACTTGAATTCTCAATCCACTTATATATATACCACCGACTTATCCTCCATTTCAACATTATACTATAATCCGTTCAACGCATACCTTCTATGCTCAGCTTCAGCAACGCACACAGCCTCTGATAATGTTTCTTTTCAAAACTCTCCCGCCAAAATGGTTAGCAAACACATTACTTTCTCTCGGCCAACACTCTTTGTCCAACGCATAACCACCTTCGACGCATGGTAGCGTTCACCACATAATAGCCCCATTGCAAATCAACTCCCAACTCCTCGTGGCCTTTACTTCCAACGGCACACTGCCTTTAATGTGTTTGCCGCATAATAATCTTCGGTACAAAGTGATTCTCCACGCCTTATGTCCTCAACGCGTCGGGGCTTCAGTGCATAATAGTCTTCCCTCACCTTTGCGTCTACACCAAAACTGTTTCCATCACAACATGTTGCCATCAACGCATAGCTGATACTTAGTTATTTTTCTACCCCAAACGCAAGCCAGCCAGCTACTCTTACCCAATCATCCATCTCTCAGCCCCCTTCTTACCTTGCGTTCTCACTAAATTAGGTACGGGGCTTACATTCCAGGTCCTTCCCGCAGTGTCGGGCATCCGGGCATGGGTGCTAGCTCTGCCCAGCGGCCTGCCTGCTCTTCTAAACACGTCTTGGCCTCTTCTGAGCCTTCTGGACATGTCCCGAGACTCCTAGAAACTTTCGGGACTTACTCGAGGCATCTGGGTCTTGACATGCGCATGGGCCTTGCAGGGGCGCACCTGCAGATCTATCGAAGGGCGCGACTCTCGGACACTCGTGGGGCGCATGCATCAGCCTGTTGATAGGCGCGTGCCTTGGTTGCGCGGAACTCCCACACAACGGGCATCTGTGGGACGCACGCGAGGGTCTCCCGCCAAGCGTGCGTGTCGGGCATGCATCTCCAGCACATGCCTGATACTCTTGTGCGTGCTAGCACGCCATGCTGCTCACCCTGGCAGCTATGCGTGCACGCTGCACACTCGTGGCTGGTTGCGCAACCACTTTGCCATGTGCCAACGCACATGGGCGTCTGCTAAGGCACTCAGTTGGGGGTCCGGCTATGTCGAAGGCGCACGCCTGAGGCATCGGCGTGACCCGATGGCACATGCAGCCTGTCTATATGCAATGGCATCCTCGTGCAACGACTTTGGTAACGCCTTGTCCCTTCACTCTTGACCTTCCCTTGGCGATGCTAGGCGAGTCAAGGGCGATTGTGTCGCGATTTGAAATGGCGTTATTTTCATACGTGTCACTTGGTTGCTTTGGATAATGAGGCGGCCATCAAAATCCATATCCTGTAGGTATGTAATGTTTTTTTTTTCTTTCTTTTTTTTCTTTTTTTTAAATTAAGCTTTCAAAGTGTTTTTGTAGAATTTGTGAGATTTTCAAATGTTGGTGATTAGATGAATTGAGCATTTAAAGAATTTGTATATTTATGAAAAGTTGTTGCGGAGTAGCCATCAAACACTTTAGGTTTTAATATAGAAAGTATTTGTGTGGTTTTGACAAATTTTACTACATAATATTTTCATTTGCATCACTTATGAAGCTTTTAGTCGTCATTATATATTTGTGTGAGATTTAAATCATTTTCATAATAAAGCATATGACAAAATATGACGAAATTTTTAATTAATGCAAGGTATTTACTGGACTCGTACTAATGAAGATATGACAATATATTTCAAAATTTTACGTGTTTGTTAGTAGAAAGTATTTGTTGGGCTTATATGAGGTTGACTTCATTCGATAAATAGAAATTCTGAATGCAACGTGTTTGATTATTTCATGCCTAATTTTCGAGCTAAATTATAATTAAATATATTTTACTAAAAGCTATAACTTTTTTATTTTCAACCCTTAATTTCTAATTATCATTTTTAGATTTAGATTTTGTTGCTCGTTTTGTTTTAATTATATTATGTTAGATATTGTTTTTTAACCCGTAAAGTTAGTTTTCATATATATATTTTTTTATTTGCTTCACAATAATTATATTCAAAATTCAAATTTATGAGAGATTTGGGGTAGTTTAGTTTATTAAATTGTGCTTTATGTTGTTAGATTTTTTTGTTTTAGGTTAGATTTTTTAATTTTGAAATACACCATATTGATAGGAATTTGGTAGTAGGAGTATTTTTGTCCACTCTCAAATTTTAAATAGTATCAAAATTAGTCATTTGACCATTTTAACAGAGAAAAATCTTTTGGTCATTTTTCTAAAACGTCTTTCTATTTTAGCCATTTATCCAGTTGACCCTTTTGAGAAGGATCTATAGAAAAAGTTGAAATTGGATTGAACCCATGCAGAGCCCATAAAAACCCCTATCAAAGTGGGTCTCCCGAATTACCTGGTCCATAGATGAGCGGGGAATTTAAAATAGCTTTCAAAACTTATAATCCAAAAAAGTTTTAGGTCAACTGCAACTATAAATACGTCATGAAGTCTTTAAAGAAGGTAAGTGAACTTCCCGTACTAGAATGATTTCGTCCTAGCTTTCCTCTTCTTCTAACTTATGCATTGGAGCATGTGTGGCATCCTCTACACTGGGATACATGTTAATTCTACTCAACCGTTCAAGTTCTTCCCCAAACAAACAAATTCACCATTTATTTCACCTTGAAGGTTAGGATTGATTAGTAAAAGTGATTTTTAATTAAAAAAAAAAAAAAAAAAAACCTTGATAAATAAAAATCTCTAAAATGTTTGGATTAATTTGAAATCCACCTTTGAATAATCTATTTCTCAAAAGTTTATTCAAAAATAGATTTGAATGGATGATATATTTTTACTAGAATAAATCAGAAAATTGGAGTATGTTATATTATTTACAAACTATATTAGAAAATTTGAGATCAATGTTACCATTTATCTCATTACAAAAGCCATTGTTAAAAAACAACTAAAAAATACCATTAAGATCATTTATATGATCAAATGTTAGTACACATTTGATGACATATCAATTTGCCTATTGTACATATTAATTGTCTCATCAATAATGTTCAACTTATTATTGAAAACTCCAAATTCGAAAGGTAAGAATTTAGGATTTGTTGGATGGACAATCTGAAAACATAAATTTGAAAATAAGAAATTCAATAATTATGAGAATTCGTATGATTTCACATTTTCATAAATATGTTTCTTATTCCTAAATTAGAATTTAAATTTAAACAATTATTCAAATTGTGTTTAATAATATATATAAACCATTGCAACTGACGGCAGTTACCCACACCGTACTGCGTTGCATACAAATTTATTAATTTAGTTTATATAAAAAGAACTTAGAATTATTATTTTTGTAATATCATATAATTATAACTTAAAATACTATCTTTAATATCTTCATTAAAATTGAAAATTAAATACACTAAAAAAAATTGTTTTCAAAATTTACACTCAACCAATTTTTTATTAAATGCATATACACTCAACTTACGAATCTAAAAACATAAAAGAAAAATACTCAGTGTATTCTCGATTATACATGTGGAACAAATAATTAGGAGAATTTCTGAATTAAATCAACACTAATCAAATTAACAATTGAATAAAGAATAAAACTTGAAAATTTGTATTAAATAATAGCAAAACTACTTAAATTATAATTAATAACAAAATACATTGTCTATATGCGATATACCGCGATAGATAGTGAAATTTTGCTGGTTTCTTTTTCTATATTTGAAAAGAGGTCATAAAACTTCATGGATTAAAACACGCCAATGACATTGTCACATAGAAGAAGATGTGCCTCCACTACACCCCACAACAAAAATACTAACAATCCTTTCAAAAGATTTTGTATATCACCTAAAATTTATTAAGAGACCCTATTGCTTGTATACTATTCGTGAAATCAACTCTTAACTAAAATCTAAAAAGGGGAAAAGTTGGAGAGAAATCTCCACGTTCTCCATTAATTACAGAGAAAACCGTGTAACTGATATTCCATTTCCTATGAAGGAAGGAGGAATGGAGTCCCTATAAGAGTAAATAAATAAATTATAAAGTTTAATTTGTTAAAAAATGTTCAAATATCCAACAATACCTATTTTTATCTAACCTACTTAAATAACTACTAATTACAAATGGTCACATGATAAATTAAAAAAATAAATAAATAAAAAAATAAATAAAAACTGATTTTGTTTGGTGATGGAAGAGGTATACACAGCTAGTAAGATTCATATGTATTTACACGTGATGATGAGTTGAACGTGTCGACCGCAAGCATGAAGACGACAGTGTTGGTGACGTGTCCTTAAGAAATTGCTGATTTTGCACCCCAATGTGCCGCGTTAGCCTTATTACGTGTCCATTTTACAAGCTCTGTTTCTTTCGTCATCGGAGTTTTTCTCCAATTCTCCCGCTTATATAAACTCCCCACATGAACTGTCCCTTTCCACCACGGTTTTCTTACTAATCAAAATTTAAATCTTTTCTATATATATATATAGAAGTTTCTTTAGAAGAATTAGAAGGTCGGGCAACACAAATGGCATCGCAACAGGAAAGATCAGAGCTGGACGCTAAAGCAAAGCAGGGTGAGACTGTGGTTCCTGGCGGAACCGGCGGCAAAAGCTTTGAAGCTCAAGAACGTCTCGCTGAAGGTTCTTAACTGTCTCTTAATTGTTAATGTACTATGTATTTCTGCTTTAATAACACAATACGATAGAAAACATTTTTAAGTATTTCTTGAGAAAAACTTAGATTTTATCTTTGTCCAACAAAGAAAAAAACTCTAATGTGATAAATCTTTTTTCAAAAAAATGATTTTTTTATAGTTTTGTTAACTCGTTTGTTTCTTGGGTCGTGGCGACATGGAGGTCGGAGTCGGGGTGGGCAGACGAGGAAGGAGCAATTGGGGCATGAAGGGTATCAGGAGCTAGGGCACCAGGGAGGAGAGGCAAGAAGGGAGCAGATGGGCCATGAAGGCTACCAAGAAATGGGTCGTAAAGGAGGGCTGAGCACCATGGACAAGTCTGGTGGTGAGCGGGCAGCGGAGGAAGGAATCGAGATCGACGAGTCCAAGTTCAGGACCAAGGACCGTTGATCAGAGCTTATGGCTCTGTGTGCATACAAGATGATGATCCAGCTGACGTTGTTTTGAAAGTAGCCGTGTGGCGTGTTCTTGTCGTGTTTTTTTTTTTTTTTTTTTTTTTTTTTTTTTTTTTTTTTTTTTTTTTTTTTTCCTTCATGTTTATGTATTTCGGTAAGGTTGCTTTGTAATAGTTAATGTCTTTTTAAGTCTGTTTTTTTTTTCCGTTTCTGGCCACATGTACGTCGACACGTCAGGGTTTTGGTTATTGGACTTGAACAAGGACGAACTTTGCTTTATTATGTGAATTTTAGATGTCTTATTTTATTTGCATGGAAAAAGGAAAGGATCTTGGCCAACTTTAATTCGCATTATCATGAACACTCACTCCTATTCTCAATGGGTTAAGATGGAAATTTCATGTTTCTCTTTCCAGATCGAATTTGAATTTCTGCTTAGCTAAGTTCACTACGTGAAGATAAAAAAAACTGGAACAAACTAACTCATAATTGTTTCAATTAAATGTTAGAACTAGTGTGAGTTTGATTTTGAAATTGAAATTTCGGGCGGAGTGTAAATTGATATATATCTAAATATAAATTGATTAGACTATTGGAGATTATGGAAGATTTTTTTAGAGTTTGATCCACGCAAATTAAAAGTTTTATCAACGAAATTAAGGAAATACACAAAAAAAAATTGAAGGAATTTAGAAAATAATTAGAAGTTCATATTTAGGTTAAAGTTAATATTTTTTCTAAAAATATGAAGAATAAAGTACCACGTCAATTTTCATCTTTCATTTAGTGAAAAATAAAGTTCAAATAAGAATTTTGTACGATTTAATTTTAAAAAAAGAAAACTAAATTACAGATGCGCTTCCAACTTATATGTGGTTTTCTTTTTAAAATATTTCAATATTTTGTAAGATATTAAGGAAGAGCTAATGCTTTGTTTGACATTTTACCATGATACCTTACTGGATAAAAACTTGAAGTTGGACTACTATGATGACATCAAAATCCACTCCATTTGATCCCAACTTCTAATTAGATTTAGGTAAACACTTTTGGTCCAATAAAAGTAAAGATTAAATTAAACCATTATCAGCCAAAGGTTTTAAGCCTAAATTGTTATTTCAAATAGAAAGATAAAAACTACTTTTTAACTGATTTAAAAATAGCTATGAGCCAATAATCTAATGACAAAATTTTAGCATTTTATTCCCACTATAAATTTGTGTTAGTAAATTGAGCACTTAAATATTTATCGTGCTGAATATTTAAGGGTTCTTGATTTTTGTTTTTCATGGTTTAAAAAACTAAATCTAAAGCTGGGGTTTAAATTTCTAGTTAAAATATTATTTTGGTATCTAACTGGTCAAAATTTTAATCCCAACGTCGGATTTTAAATCTATATCCTTAAACTTATTTTAAAACAACTTTGTCATACATATTTATTTATTTTATTTTCTGAAAATTATTGTTATCATTATATTATTTAATCAATTTTGAAACTGGACTAAAATGGAATAAACTGGGACTGAAATGGTATTTGACCTAAATCTTTCTACCTTATCGCAGTACTGACCTAAATTTTTCTACCTTATCGTAGTACTGTTGATAGAAGGGAATCAGATCTTAGAACCGCTATCTCGTCTCAACACGTGTCATCCGTGGGACACTAGAAGAAACTTTTTGACTGAGTAAGCACCTACGTGTCAACCACGCAATGTTCTGCAATTCGTTATCAGCCACGTAGGCACTCCAGAGTTGGGAATAAGAGTTCTCAAATTCTATATAAACCCAAAGGGACAAGAAGAGACAGGCATAAACTCTTATCTTCTCTTGTCGAAGCTAAGTATTTGGAAGAGTTGAAGAAAGAGATGTCGTCTGAGCAAGAAAGATGTGAACTCGACGCCAGGGCCAGGCAAGGGGAGACTGTCGTCCCCGGTGGAACTGGGGGCAAGAGTCTCGAAGCTCAGGAGCACCTTGCTGAAGGTGTGACGACTTGTCGACTTTTCTAGTTTCCAACCCTATTGCTCCATTTTGAACTTACCTTTTCTTAGTTAACAAGCACTTTTTATCTAAATTTAACCATTTGAATCCTTTAGCTCTGGTACTTAATTATTTAAGTCAATATACTTTTTAACTTGATATCAAAATGAAGTGTCGCTACTATAAAACAAGGTTTATTATTCTACAAATTTAATAAATTTCATTTGGTATCTAAAATTTTTAAAATGGTTAAATTAAAATTCTAGTCTCTAATTATTTTTATCTCGTTGATTCGAGACCTGACCGAACTTCAAATCTTGTGGCTAAAGCCTCTATACTTCTAATTTTCTATATTTAATAAGGCTATGATATATGCAACTTTTTTCCTTTATAAAAAAAATTATAGGAAAGGGATAGTTTTCAAAAAAAAACCTTTTCAAATATAACAAAATCCGTGTAGCAAAATGTTGAATAAATATAGTTAAATTATACTATCATTCATGACCGGACTACTACGGATAATCGACTACTATTTATTTAGAATTATCGCCATCACTAAAAAAAGTTGCTGTATTTAAAAATATTTTAAGCAATTTTGCTATTTAAAATAATTATTTAAAAAAATATATTATATTTGATAATTTTTTAAGTAAATTTTAGTTAATAATTGATCTATTAAACATGCTCTAAAAATTTTGTCTTATTAGATGAAAATTTTATAAGACTGAAAATTGAAACTAATTTATAGGCTGAACTTTTAAGAAAATTATTATAAATTGAAAAAATATTAGAACTTCTATCGCTAACATCCCAAAACTTTTAATTTAATCTTTAAAAATATCTCTAAACACCATAGAGACCACGCAAAACACTCTTGAAAGTACTAATGTTGAGGCACATTTTAAACCAATGCCAACCGCCAAAGTGAAAAGTGGCGACTCATTCTGATGGCTGATGCAGGGCGGAGCCGTGGGGGCCAGACAAGGAAGGAGCAACTAGGACACGAAGGGTACCAAGAGATGGGCCGTAAAGGAGGGCTAAGCAACACGGGTATGCCAGGAGGAGAGCGTGCTGCTGAGGAAGGGGTTGAAATTGACGAATCCAAGTTCAGGACTAAGTAGAAGAAAGCCTTTCACAATGTCGTTGAGTTTCAAGTTCTAAGTTCCATTTTCAGCTTTAGTTTCTTTTTAGAGTCTGCTTTCTCTAAAAGCATCTAGAATAAATAGTTGTCTTTCAAGACTTTAGCCTACAGTGTCGGGTGTGAATATGGATGGATGTTTATGCCTTGGGTGAGAAATTAATGTCAGTCTTTTTCTAAAGTTTCTGCCTAAAATGCTACATATGCCTATAAACAAGAGGGATATGCATAGCTATCTAGAGAGAGATTCCATGATCTTGTTAGAGGATAGCAACAATCACTTAGATGGTCAAATGGTTTTCAAATTTTTGTGTTGTTTTTCAATCCAAATATTCTCAAAATGAGTAGAGATTTCTCGAGAAAAATAGGGTTTTGATTATTTTGGAAACAGAAGTAATTAAGTGAATGTCATGAAATAGGGAATCAGATGAATGATTGAGTGAGGTTTAGAAATTAGAGAGAAGAAACTTAAGTCAGTATAGTTGGTAGGCAGACCTGAAAACATGAGAGCAGTCAGAAGCTCAATGGGAACAGAATTCCAGGGTATGCATTATTATAATTCTATTGAAGCCTGAAGTAAGAAGACAACAAGGGTAGGAGCTGAGACAATTCACGTGTAATAGGAAACTAAACCTATTGAAGGATTTGGAGAACTGAGAAAAGGACCTACTTTAAGCCTAAGAACTGATAGTGATACAACACTAAATCAAAGCTTTGAAATATGCTGATTGAAATCCAACACCTGCTGTTACTAAACAAGGCAAAATTTAACCTGAATTGAGCTGGCTGCTGCTGGGTTCCCAAGGCTCGGCTTCCAGCTCCTTCTGGTCTTGCATTTGTCTCGCATGCTTAATAGGTGTACGTATGATTCTCCGCCTGTTGGGTTCAATGACTGGTTGCTAAAGCAGTGACCAACAGACCCAGCACAAGAAATGGCTGAGCACTGGCCTGAAATGTTATTGCAAACATAAGGTCAAATAATTGTGCCGATCGCAAAGTTGACAATCTGGCGGGGACATGGATGGGGTTTTGACCACTTAAAAGTTATTGGAAAAGGAAGAACCATAATGTTTCATCAAATAGCTTAGAGAGAACTGGCTCTATATAGCAGTTTCTATAAACGTAAATCTCCAATTTCGAGAAGATTTGAGTATACCTGATATTTGACATCGTACTTGACGGGGTCCTTGAGGAAGTATTTGAACTGTAAGAATTATAATATGTGGATTAGTCCGAGTATTGAAGGCTGATTCTCGAACCATACATAACTATTCAATTATAATTAAAGAAAATAGAGAGAGAGAGACATGGGATCACAACACAACTTACACCAAATATTTCAATACAAAATAAGACCTCATATTACTATACAGTTGATCAGATCGTGTCACTAATGAAATACTAATAACCTGACTTTTCTTAACAAAAGTATTATTATTCTTACATGCATACTTTTGTTTCAAGGTACTAAGTTATAAAATCACTATATTGAATGTTCCTTTACACAGTATGGGAGCGCGATTAAGTACGTAGGGTTGTACTTAACTCATGTTCAGCAGCAGCTGCCCCTACTTAAGAGAAGACCGACACCATGTGACGATTCTTTAAGAGTATTTACCTGGAAAAAAACTTGGGGAGCAATTAGAGCAAGGAGGGCTAATGCGTAATACGGCTTGCCAGCTCCCAATAGATAACCTGCAATGATGGATATTATTGGTGGTCACGTTCATTTCAAATAAATTAGAGGGAATAGTCTAATTAATTTGCAAATCGAAGCCTTGAATCTAGATTAAGTGTTATAGTAGTCCTTATGATCTCTGGATCTACATTGCAAATAAATAACAATTCATCTGATATACATGGCAGGATGATAGCTCTAGCTTTAGTATCAGAGTGCCCGGGTCTCCTGAAATAGTGCAGTTCATAGCAGCAAAGAAGTTAAGAAGTTAAAAATAAAAAGTTTTTGGAACACCATCTTTCGGACATTGAAATTCCAGAATTATTTTGCTAGAGAAGGCCAAGAGAAATAGAGCAATCCATCTTTCCACAATCAGAATGCTGAATATTTAATATTTTCTGCGTTGCATACAAACTTTTGGGATCCCTATCCTCATCTCAGTTAACTGCTTCGTTGAGAGTCGGAGATATATCATCAGTAGATGTACAAACATTGGAGGATAGAGCACAATTGTAATAAAATTATTCGAAGGGACGCACGTACAGAAAAATGAAACCCGAACAAGGTGAAGATCCTCCAGAATGTAAATTACTGGAAGGCAGAAGCCAAGAAACGAGCAACTTGTGTTCTTATTTTTCAGTAGAACCAGAAAATGGTCTAGTATGCTTTAAATTTGCGCATCGTTTTATAGAGAAAATCCCTTGGGAACAAAAAAGTGCTAAATGAATTACCAGCAACAGATAATTGAGTTATGTCAATGGCGCCAACGCAAATCCATTTAGCAGTTTCAGCACCAAAAGCTACTGGAAGTGACTGTAAGGGCAGTAAATAACAAAAGCTGACAATAGAATAACAAAACAAAAACAACCTGATAGAACCTAAATTAGTTTTACGAAATCATAAACTCTGTTTTTAGAATGAAATACCTGAAGTCCTAAAGCTCTATCGCCCTCAACACTTTTGAAATCATTTACAATGGCTATCCCCAGCTGATTAAGGCAAAGCAGAAGGAAGTCGCATTAGGATTGGATTTTGTGAAGGTAGGAACTCAAAAAATAAATTGAGGAGCATACTCCAGCTATGCTGTACAAAAGTGTGAGAACGACAATATCAGGAGTGAGAGTTCCAAATAAAGCTTGACCTGCCCACCTGAGATTGAAAGTTGGCTGTTACTGGAAAAGGCAAACTTATCCTATCATAAACAACAAGAAAATTGTGATACATATGATTAATGTAAAGCCTGGAACAAGCCAATTAACTTTACGTAAAAGAAATAAATTGCAGATAACTGCAAACTAGCCATCAGTTGGTGGTTTCATCTATGGGACTTGAGTTCAACACACGAGGACACTCAAAGTGCATTAGAAGTAGATAAAGTATTCATTATTTAAATTTGTATGGACAAAGCGTAATCGTGGCCAATAGATTTCATGGTCAATAGAGAGGATGTTCTCCTTCGATCAGCTTCTGTCTACAGGATAGCAATATGCTCAAAAGTCGGAGGCCATCCAAATGAGTGTGAATATTAACAACTAACCAAATACAGAGAAAGCTTTCAAATTTTCATTTGAAACAAAATTGACTTCGTCAACCAATCAATTGCAGATTGAAATTACTGGTTGACTTTATCCATCAGCAATGCATGTCAATTACCAACAATTAAGGATCACAGGATTTCTCACCATGGTAAACTGATATAACTAGCTCCAAGAGCAAAATTTCCAATCCATCCATTTTGTTTCAGCTGCAACCACAAAATAAATGTTCTTAGCATTCAGAAGACCCAATTTAGAAACAATAAACTTTTGTGTTACCTTTAGAGGTGGAGCAGAGTATATGTATGATAACAGAGAGCCACCTAGAGCAAGGTAAAAGACTGTAGGAAAGTCATGCCCTGCCTGAGAAGGATAAGGACGGAGTTCAGGGAAAAACAGTCCATATGAGAGATGAGTATGTTCCATGAATTCACTGAACCTACCCACACATCCAACAAACCAGCCAAGCCAAGTCCTCCCAGAAGCAACACCCATATTTGAGTTATAACCTAATAAAATTTATGGAAGGAAGAAACCAGTAAGGAAGGATCATATATGCCTCTGTTAATGAAAATCAAGTGGTTTAGCTCATACCTCATTCTCAGATATTGCCCCAGATGGGATTGGACGATAAGGTTCATTAATTGCATCAATCTCTCGATCATACCAATCATTGATTGTCTAAAAAAACCAAAGTACCAAGTCTATCTTATTTGTGCTTGAATACTTTCATAAGTCACAGGAAAGCTTTATATCAACGGAAGTTTACTTGTGTATAGCCAGTGAGAAATGGACCAGACATAAGCATGCAAGTAATCGATTTTGCCACATCCTCGAAATTCCAATGGAAGTTACCTGTAAAAAAAAGCATGAACATTGAAGCCATATTCAATGGTTGAATGAGGTAACTAATCAATGAAGCAGTGAAAAAGTCGGTTAGTAGAGTACTAATTATCTACATGTGGAAGCACTTTTGACCACCATCTGATACATGAAACTATATAATACACAACATGAGAATAGATCTTAAAATTTTAATTAGAGAAGAACTCACTAATTCTCATCATACAGGATGTCTAAGAAGTAAGTTGATAGTAACATACGCTACTAGTTCATCAAAGATTTTTCAAATTTATTTTTAGTGTCTTAGTATGTAAAAAATGAGTACCAGAAGCGGCAGCACCACAGACTACTCCCCAAACCAAGGGCGGCCATGTAACAGGCTTTGTCAATTGAAGACGAATCTTCCATTTATTCTGCATAAAGTGCACATGAAGAACTTACTAACGACTTACTGTAACACGTACAATCAAAATCTTCCTAAAAAACAAGCTGAGAACGTGGAGGTGACTCACAGTTTCTTGCGCAGCACCTTTAATTCCAAGAAGCTGGTTGAAGCTGGAACCACCACTTGTCGGCGCTTTATCTGGTGCCTGAGATTTAACTGATCAAAACGAATAAGAAAAAATATAAATACACAGCACAACATGAGAAAAAATAATTAAAGCATCTCAAATTAAATCGTTTCTTTAAGTTTTGAGAAATCTTCACTGCCAAGATTCAAAGTATTGCCCGGGTCAACATAAAAAAAAAAAAAAGGAAACGAACTATTAAACAAAACGCATTAAAGACCTTCGTTCGTGTCAGTTTCAGCGGCAATAACCGATAGCCTCCTTCCTAGAACAATGAACAATCTTCGTTACTAATAGAAAGAAGAATCAACACTTAATATCTCAAAATCGACATTGAAGCTAGAGAAATCCGTGAAGAATAACAAGTAAATTGGAACAGCCATGCAAGTAAAATAGAGTTAAGAAAACGCTCATTCTTCAATTCGAAAGCTCTTGAATGTCAATGTTTATTCATTTCTTTTTACTTCCAGAACCAGTAAAGCATTACAGAGTGAAACTCACTAGAAAACGAAACAGAAGCCGGCGATAAAGCAGACTGAATTCGAACTCGATTGGCTTGGATGCTCGATAGTCTTAGAGATGGAGCTGTATTCAGCGTCAACGCCATTGAAGCACTGAGACCTGTCGGATACTGCGCGGAGAGAAAGAGGAAGACAATGGTGAAATTTAGCCGTCGAAGGGAGCTGATAACTTAACCAGCTTAAGATGTGAGGGAAAAATTTACAAAAATAGAAATAAAGTTGGTGTGGAGGAGGGTATTTTTAGTCTACATCTTAGCTTATGGTAAATAGCGTGTTCTCACGTACGTGGCACCTGATTATGTCTATGGGTTTCCTTCTTGGAAAGTTGGAATCACGATCCACGTCACGGGTCTGATTTGTTGAAGTTTTTTAAAATTTGAGAGAAAAAATATATATCATTTGGTTTAAGATACCATTTTGGTAATGTTGTTTAATAGTGTTAAATTTCTATCCCCGAATCGATATTTTTATCGATATTTTTAAGTTTTGGTGGGTTCAATCTATTTGAGGATGAATCGAAATTTCCATTATATTATGAAAAATAGTCAACAAAATGTCACTAATATAAATATAGTATAAATAATAAACATACTTATTTAAAAATTATAAAATGTTCATTTAATAACTTTTTTTAAAAAATTTTTATTTTTATAATTTTTCCAAAAATATTAATCAAAATCAACATTTTATCAATATTTCCATCGAAATTTTTGTAAAATTAGGATCTTGATATTTCCACCAACATCGACATTTTAAACATTCTTGTTTTACATTTATTCAATTTTAACATGTAATTTCGAAAGTTTAATTTAGTATTAGTTTCTAAAGAAATCTTAAATTTAATCTTTGTGCTTGGTTATTATTGATTTCTCTTTTTAAAAAAAAAAAAAAAAAACTTGTCATTTATCAACGTTTTCACTCTTAATTTTGAAAACATATTCATATATCATATTTTATTACATCAAAATTATTACTATTATTTAGCCAATTTCAATAAAAATTTACTTTGAAAGTCTAAATTTAAAATTTATTAAAGAAACATAATTGAAATTGGACATTTAATAATATAATGACTAAAATTGTATTTTAACAAATCATTATTTACTCGTAAACGTGTATGCTTATTTTTAGAGTAAAAATATGTCTAAAATTATTCAATTTTTATTTCAGACAATTGACTTCCAAAACTTAGTTTAAGGTTGATAATTTTAAGTCTTAACAGTAAATTTTAAAACAAATGGTTGCATGAAAAATAGGAAAATATCAATAAAAATATCGTTGAATTTTTTTTTTTTTTTTTTTTTTTTTTTTTTTTGAAATTTATATCGATGATAAGGTTAGTCTTTAGCAAATAATTTGTTAAGTGGAAACAAAATCCGATAATCATAAGTAATTAAAAAATCTAAGCAATTGGGCTGGGCCACTGGGCTTAGTCAGACGAGCTTTCGGGTAAGAGGGCAATGGATTCAGCCTTAGATTCCTTTCTTTTTTTTATTTTATTTTGTTACCTTGAAAAATGATTATGATTTTGCGTAAATTTAACGAGAAATTATTCGGTGAAGTCATCAGAATATAGGGGGTGATTTTCCACCATTCGATATATGTGAAAAAAGATCTCAAATTCACATCTACTAATTATTAAGAGCATGTACATTTTTTAATATATTATTGGCAATTATTATAAGACAGACACATTGTGACAGCCTCATTGAATAATAAGCAAATAACTAATTTTCAATAATTTATTCACTTGAACTAAAAAAACATGTTAACTTTGTTATATACTTTACAATAACATACTCAAAATCATAGCAAACATCTAATTATAATATATATATATATCATCCACATTCATTAAAAGTAATTTAATAACTCTTTAAACTTTGATTTTGTATTTATGGTTAATAGGTTCCTAATATATTCAATTATGTTTTAAAATGAAAATTTGATAGTTGATCTATTAGGTAGAAAATTGAATTTTTTATTTTATTATTATTTTTAACAAAATGAGAAACACTTCATTTAGAAGACTTATTGTCATATTGGCTACTTTGACTAGTGTTGGATACACAACTAGACACCCATCAAGAAGGAAAATCACAATACCAAGAATAGGACAATTTGGAAAAACCTCTATGAGCAAGCGAGTTTGCCGTCCTATTCTAGAGACGAAGGATATAACAAAAAGCTACAAAATGAAAATATACCTATGATACCAAATATCTTCCACGAAATTGAGCATAGCTAACTAATTGAAATCCTTAAATTTAAAAGTTCAAAATGTTCTTATACTTTAGAAACGGTTCAATTTTAGTCTCGGTACTTTCAAATGTTATGAATTTAGTCTTTGAACTTTTAATAAACCTTAAATTTAGTACACACTGCTAGTTTATTGGATATTTTTTAAAATCTTTTTGTTATCCGTTAACATCTTAGAACACATATGTGTATATATGTATGTTCTCGCATGAAAGTTAATATTATTATTTAGTCATTGAAAGCACTAAAACTAAAATTGGTCATTTAAGAGTATAAGAACTAAATTAAACAAACTCCAAAATACAAAAACTAAAATAGTATTATTGTTACCAATTTTAAAATATAGGTTAAAATATCATTTTGGTACTTAAACTTTGAAGTTTATTCATTTAATCTCTACACTTTCAAATGTTAAATTTTGGTCTTTGTACTTTCACAAAATTTTAAATTTAGTCCCTATTTTTTATTGTTGATTTTTTTCAAAAAACTTTGTTATTTATTAGCATTTTTATTATAAATTTTGGGAACACATTCACATATTATATTTCCTTTTATAAAAATTATTTTTATTATTTAACAATTTCGAAGAAAAAAAAAGATTATTAAAAGTATATAAATTAAAATTAGACATTTGAAAGTATATGGATGGAAATTGATAAAAACCCAAAGGAAAGAGACCAAAATTATATTTTAACTTAAAATACATTATATTCTTATCAACAATTTTGAAGGAGAGAGCTAATAAATAAATACATACATATATACACAGATATACATAGTATATATATATATAGATACGTATATATACTAGTCAAAAAACACGTGTAATGCATGTAAAAATCTTATAGTTTTATTCAATTTTGTAAGAAATAGTAGGTTTTAGCGTGTAACAAAAAAATATTATATAGTTTTGTTTTAATTTTCATTATTTATTATTTATTTATTTATTTTTGGTAAAGTAAAACAGCAAACTGAACTTTTTTTTTTTTATACATTTATGTAAATATTTATTATCAATGTAGAAAAAACCAAAGTTTTATTTATTATCATTATTTTTTCAATAGCCATAAATTTATTGTGTTGGAGGAACAAGTACCCTAAAATTATGAGATTTTGTAGGTAGAGAAGTGGGTCATTTTAAAATTATATGATCAAAATTAAATGAATTTTTACACAACAATTCCATATTTTTCTCAATTATCCCTCCATTTTTCTCAAATATCTTTCTATTTTCTCTCTATTCTCTCTCTATTCTCATGATTTTCTCCCTCATCTAAACTAACTCTCTCTTTCTTTTCAATATCAATTCAAAATAAACTAACCCTAAATTGTGATGAAAAAAAAAACAATAAACATATGAAACTATGTAGTCCCTAGTTTGAACGTGAACAGAGCATAGAATAAAAGCACTTTTCTGAACCACGGTTGGGTACTTGAATCTCTGAAAGTTTGCATTGGCGGCAAGCAGCCTCCCCCGTTAGCGGCATTGAAAATATAAAAAGAAAAGAATTAGAGTAAGAACAAAATGTTAACATAAATTGAAATAATTCAAAGAAACAGAGTGAATTGGAGTAATAACCTTTGCTTTTCAGAAATCTTAAACAATGTTGTTGGGATCCACTTCCTGAACAAGAAATCACAATGCAAAAACTAATATTATAAAACTCCCCATATATAAAAACTTGCGATCCCAATTAGTTATACTATGAAAGGGTATGAGGAAAGGTGTCAAAACCTCAAAGAACAATTACTTGAAATTGTATTTTTGGTGGTTGCAAGTTCATTTCTAAATGCAGCTTTGTGAGTTGGCTAGAAGCTAAGGCCATCCTTACGGGGCTGAAATCACTGGTCCTATTCCACCCTTGGAGATGGAGTCTGATGCTTTAGAAGTTATCAAGCTACTCAACAGGGGTTATTATAGAGGTCATTTTGTATTTTGTGAACTATGTGAATACTAAATCATTTTGTTATTGTCCCAGTGAGAACAACAAAGCAGTCTATTCAATAGTTGCTTTGGCATTCTCATTGGGATGCTCTTTGATCTAGAAAGATGTTTCCAGATAGTTTGCTCCCAATCCTTGTCAAAGAGTCTATTGGGGAGTAGTTGGTATTGGTTTGCTTGTTTCTTGTCTAAAAAAAATTACGTGAAAAAGTGTTCATTATGTGGAAAGATATTAAATGGCAAAATAGCAATTATAAAAAAACATAAGGGCAAAAAGGAAAGATAATCTAGGAAGATAAAAACTCTCATTATAGATTTAATATATTATAGATATATAATACACTAATAAAAATGGTGTTAGGATGGAGCAAATAATTCATTATTTGTCTCCTTCCAAGAAGGAGAAAGAAAACTCACATAAACTATATATATATATATTAATTAATTAATAATGTAATTGAAGATAAAGTTATGCACAGATCCGACTCCGCAATAATTTTCAATCATCTAACCTTTATTATAATTTTAAAACTCTTTTAATGGAGCACTACCTCAATTAAATCAATATTTTCTATACCCAATTTGGTTTGGTCATAAATTTTAAATTATTATTACAAAACAAAGAACAGCAGCTAGCTAAAACAGTCAGCTTTCAATCCATTTTCACCTTCTTAATTTTTTACTATTTTTTTCCTTGTCTTTTAAAGGATTTTTCTTCCCATATAAGTAATTAAAGGTAAAATTATAGTAATATAAATAAAGTTTTGAAAATGATTTCCCACTAAGAGTAGAGGACTTGAGAGAATGAAAGTAACCTAATTACCATGTTATTACTTATTATTTTTATTTTCCTTTTCAAAGGATATGGGCCATCAGAAGAAGTAATTGTATATATGCATTATACCATAACTAAACTAAGATCTAAACTCTTATATGCCTATTTTATTTTGTTAAAATAAAAGAAAGAAAAAAAACAAAGTTGTCCACATTTTTTTTATCACATAATTTACTTTTA
This sequence comes from Citrullus mucosospermus, assembly GCA_030954485.1. Taxonomy (NCBI): domain Eukaryota; kingdom Viridiplantae; phylum Streptophyta; class Magnoliopsida; order Cucurbitales; family Cucurbitaceae; genus Citrullus; species Citrullus mucosospermus. Next base: position 20,722,349 of record CM062058.1, read on the forward strand.
AAATGTTGGTTAAAGTTTGTAAACTTAACAAAAAAAAAAATGTGTCTATATATATATATTTTTTTAAAAAAAAATATTTTGACAAAATAAACAAATAGTCCAAACAAAATATTAAAAATGAAGTTGTTAGCTAAAGAGATACGTCTTCTTATACTCATGGTTTAATTTTTGTCGACATATTGATATTTTTATCGACATTTTCCTATTTTGTAGATTTGACATTAAAATGCGACATGAAATAATATTTTTATTTTATCGTATAAAAATTCAAGAAACATAAGAAATGAGCAATATATAGAATGACGTTAATTAATGTGAATATAATTTTTATAAACAATTAATAATTTTTAAGTATATCCATCGAGATCAACATCATATTCCGTAAATGTTATCCAAACTAAAACTTGATTTTCTAGAATGCAGAAATACTATTAAATAAGTTGTTTATTTTATTATGGAGCCTCACTAGATTAAATATTCATTTATATATAATACAACAAGAGAGATATGAACCACTGTTTATGTAGTTATTAGTAGCCTCGTATACCAATTAAGCTAATTAAACTAAATTAATTTTCACTTTTTTTTAAAAGTAGTTAATGTTGTGTACATTAATGATTTCACATTGGCCAATGTATTGATTGTATTTGTAATGTATTTTATTGATAATATATTAATAATATTTTTAAAATGTCTTCAAAATGACTAATACAAAACAATCCTAATAAAAATGTGGATTTTTAAAGGAAATAAATTTATCTTTTATAGCCAACATAAACATAGTTCAATTGATATAAAATATGTATCGTCGATCAAGCATGCAAAAAATTTGAATTTTCACCCCACATACAAATGACCTTCAGCATAAATATAGCTTAACAGATAAAAACTCAAACTAGATTTATTTATTCTCTTTGGAACATTTTAATAAGAAAAGTACGTACTTCGTTGTACAAACGATCTCCAAACATTTGTTAATTCCATTTGTGCCCAACATCGAAGCGACGAAGTTTATGGATTTCTCTTTATCAATCAAAATTTGCTTGCTACTCACGTTCCTTGCCACAAAATATAATGACGATGATTTAGCTTGACAATCACCTTGTATGGATGGATTCTTTAATTACCATTTTCTATAATTTGATATTTATTCTCCCTTATGTATGCAAAAAAAACACAATTCTTAGTATTATAAATTGATAACATCATAAAACTCAAACATTTTGTTACTAATTGTCAACTATGTTTAGCAATAAAAGTATCTATTCAAATCTTTTATGCTACATTTATAATTTTTTAAAAATTACAAATTCAACAAAGTAAATCCCAAAAAGATGTTATCCCTTCAAATATTATAATTTGACACACTAATAACGAGTTTGCTATACTTTGTTAAAAAGCCATAGGTTAAAATCCTTCCACTCACTTGAAATGAAATATAGAGTCACTTGAAAATGAGACTCACATTTTGAAGCTTTCATTGTTGGGTTATTTTTTAGACTTTTTCTCAATGGTAATTTAAGAGATTTTTAATGAATAATTCTCTCCCTAATTCTAATAAAACTAAATGTAAATTAACGATGAACAACTACGATAAAGTTCGAGTACATTTTTTTCTCCTCTTTTGCTTAATTTTACCAGTCTAATTTGCTTTAAAGAAAAAAAGGTAATTTCTAAGTATTTAAATAATTCACATTCATTTTCGAGTTTTTCCTTAAACATCATAAAAGATGTATTATATAAATAATTTTAAGAAACCAAACATTTTGATGACATGCCTATATAATATATAGTTGTTAGGTTGGAACATTTTGTTTTAATTGTTTTGTGTAGCTAATGAATGTGTGTGTCATCAATTGTACTATGTCTTCTATGGTTGCAAAGCACCTTTTTTTTTTTCTATAAGAAGAAGAATAATTTCCTATTTTTGTTCATAAATAATAAATAAGAGCAAAGAGAATCCAACATACATAAAAGCAATCCATCATTGCCAAATATTCATGGCTTTAATAATGTTAGTCTATTTGCTCCAACTCCCACAAGCATCTCCCGAATAAATAATTCCAAGAATTGTACCAAATTGAAATCACATTCCATTTATTATGCTATAGTTTCTATTATTATTATTTTTTTATTCTTAGTATACTTTTTAAGAATGATAGTGAACAAAAGTATAGAATTTAAGATATTTGCTGAGTTATTTTAGGTATATTCTAAATTTTTACTTAATGTAGAATTTTATTTAGAATTATTTTTAAATATAGCAAAATGAGTCAATTTATTTAATATAGTAAAATGTCATTATTTATTAGTGAATAGTGATAGACACTAATAGATGCCATCTATTTATCTATATTACTTATAGACAGTAACATTTTACTATATTTAAAAATATTTACAGCAATTTTGCAATTTAAAATAATTACCTTTTTATCTATAATGCTAATTTGTGGTCATATTTGTAAATCTATGGCATAGAAAAATAGTTATATGATACCTACTTTTTCTTGTGCTATTGTACACTGCATAGACATATTATTGATAACCAAAGTTTTTAATTGATAATATTATTTTGTGTCTATGACTGATAAATTAACATCTATCACTTGTAAATTAATAGACGTAAACTAAAGATCGAATACACATTTCAGTTAAGATGTGTTGATAAGATATTTTAACTTTCTAAAGGTATTGGACCATTTTTGTAAATATTTTTATCTTGGGCCAAATTTACTATATGAATTTAGAAGTGCTACAAATAGCAATTTCGAACTATTGTTGTTATTGTCATTTTTTTAAATAGAGATTATTCTGCGTTTTCTTAAATAGAAATTATTGTTGTTATTATAGTTATTTTTGGGAATAAAAGCAACTTCAAACTAGCAAAGAAAAAACCTTTACTTGATTGGTGTTAAAGGACAACCAAGTTCTTAGTTCTTCAACATTGATGTGATATTGTCTATTTTGAGTAGGAGTGTAATGAAAATTCAAGAAAATTCAAAAAACTAAATCGATCCATTGGTTTGGTTTTTTAATATAAAATTAGACATGTTGGTTTGTATTTGCACAAAACTAAAAGGTATTGGTTCAAATTGTTTTCTGGTTGAAAAAACCAATCAAAATCAAATCAAACCAAAATTATATATATACTCTAACATTAAGAGACCGTTTGGATTAACTTAAAAAATAAATATTTTTTAAAAATTCATGACCATTTAAACACTTCAACGGTTTAAAATAAAGACACTAATGATTTTCAAAATCCATTTTAAGTGTTGCTAAACAGTTATATTTCTTTCAAAATGACTTATTTTCTAAATTAAACACCTGAAAATATATTTCAAACGCATCCTAAATATCTTTAAGTATTTTAATTATTATGTTGCATGTATATTTTTTGTTTAGAAAAAAATAAATTATTATAGAGTATGTATGTTTGTCATTTAGAAAAGTGTCAAGAAAAAAATATCCAATTTCGATCTATAAAAATGCAACCAACTCAAATTTAATTTGAAAATAGTAAAAATGATCTATTTGAAAACAAAAGGAGAAATAAAAATAAAAAAAGTGAAGAAAAAAAAAATGCAAATAAAAGTTAATTTATTGGTTTTTTTTATTTTATTGGAAATTAATTTGATTCCTTCCTATCAAATTAGTTGATTTGATTTGGTTGTTGGTTGATTATTACTTCTAATTTTGAGCATAATCTACAAATTTGCTTTGGTTTCATCAAAATGATCAATATCAACACAATGAAAGGATCCATTAATATTAGTTTTAAAAACATGATCAATTAATTTAGTGTTGACATATCGATGGAAATGAATTGGTTTCTTGCCGTTGAACATTGGAAAAATTTATAGAGAATTGATGTCATAGGGAAGAGAAGAAAAATAAAATATTATTCCAACTTATTAAAAATTTAGAGGATAAAAATTATAAACTTTATAGCATATTCCCTTTTGTGTGTCACACTAAACGAATTTGAATGCTGGATTTTGAAACATCAAACATTGTCTAAAGTTTAATATCTCTTTTCTTAATAAGATTCTAAAGAGAACAAGGAACACATGCTTTTAAACGTGGATAATTTTGTACTCAAATAGAATTTCAAAAACTTTTTTTTTTATTTAATTGAAAATATCGAATATCGATTTTTGTAATGATAATTCGGTGTCTTATCTCTAAACTATGCTACTAAATTGACTATTCTAAGAACTCCATTAATTTATTATATATAAGAAAAAATTACACTTAAGTCGTCTATGAAATTTTGTTTAGATTACATTTGAGTCCTTGAGTTTTCAAACTTCATTTTGATTGACTGCTTTTGGTAGCATCTTTGGTCTATTTTTTTTTTTTTAATTATTAACCAGAGAGTTGATACAATGCCTATTTTTCTTTTTTAGTTTTTGATTAATTAATTTAAAATATATTTATTTTGAAATTCTCCCTCTTTTTCTCTCCTCTCATATTCTTTCTCTTGATGCAGTCAACAACTACAATTCTTTTTCCTTCTCAAAAAATTAGGGAAAATATTTTTTAAAATAAAAAATTAGTGTCATATTAGCCTTTTCCATTAATAATAAACAAGAACAAGAATTTAACTAGGGATGAAGAGTGCCACTAAGAAGTGTTTGAGTCATCAAACTGGAGTTAGGAGGAGTAAAATTGTCAACTTCACTTATTTGACCTAAGGAGAGTTTGTGACCCCACGTCTTATAAACTTCTTACATTATGAGTCCTATGATTAAACAGCTCCACTCTTTACTCTAAAACGCTCATACAGATAGAAATATTAAACCTAAAATGCAACCTCTAAATCAAACCTTATATACTAAAAATTGTAAAAAAAAAATTAAAAAAAAAATTGATTTTTCATATGATAAGTAGAGATTCCGGTATTGTCCTCCTCACCCATCTCCGTCAGACGGTGTGTGGAATGGCGGAAGCATATTCCAAGAAACCTCCTCTTGGATCAGGACGTGTTTGGGAGATGCCAATGCCAAGTTTGTTGTGTGATTTGCACCCAGCCGCCTGTTTATTGCATTGCAACCAAACTTGGCGTAAAGAATCAAATGATGGGAATTACATTACAATCACACAATAACTTTATCAAATTTTGTTACAGGATATAATATTAAATGTTAAGTTATAAATTTGGTTCTTATAATTTAGAAAAGTTAGAATTTAGGCTACGTTCATTAGTCAAATGTAATAAATTAATGGTAATCTAGAAAGTGGTCCCACTTGATTTCATTTATTGTTATTTACATGCATTATGTGCTTCTACTAACATGTGGAGCTCATGTCCAAATTATAATAAAAAACGCAAACTTGTTGACGAGCGGAGAGCGATCAATTCAATTGTATTTGAAAATTACGTGAGACTCACTAACTAATACTGTTATTGTTTCTGTTACTGTTATAGACACTGTTACTGCTACAATATGAGAATTATGAATCTATCACATTTATTGTTTGACCCTAAACGATAACTGTAAATGTAACAGATTTATAATTCTAAGTAAATGTAATCAAAAGCAATTACGTTTGCAATTAATCTATTAGTGAAATCTCATTTCGATTACAAAAATTTTCATTACAGATCGGTAAACGTGGCCTCAGTCTCTATAGTTTTAAGAGTTACAATTTAGTTCTTATGATTTGATAAAACTTTCATAAATATTTCAAACTATTATCAAATTCTAGTTATAAATCATATCTATTAAATTCTCACTCTCTCCAAACTACATGAGTCAAATTTGCAATCTAACCTAATATTAAATTTATCTTCATCCATCAATTTATGTTTTTTTGCTTTAATTGATAGTTTAACATGATACAGAGCAAGTGGTCTAGAAGATTCTAGATTCAAACCTCTAATTTAATAATTGTTTTTTTTAAATAATTATTATTAAATTCTAGGTTATGTGGAATATATAAAAAGAGAATAATTATAATGACACAATTGTTAAAAATATATTATATTATCAAAATTTTAATCTTTCAATATCATTGGCTTTCGTTATGACATACGTAATGGCAAAAGGTCGACGGACACCAAATGGCCAAGTGCGTATAATAAAGGAATATTTGTTTGATAATTTTTTTATTTATTTTATAAAATAAAAGTGTCTTACGAATTCCCTATTTATTTTTTCTTTTTGGAAATAATGTTTATTGAAATTATTACTAACTTTTGAAAATTGAGATTAATTTAAATTTCCTTTTTTTTATTTTTTAAATTGTAAAAGATGATTCGATAACTTAAACAAAGTGTTTGAAGTTTTTCTTTTTTCAAACTAATCTAATTATATCCATTTAAATTCTAAAACTTTCAATTTTATTAAATTGAATCTTGAATTTAAATAAAAATTGTAATTTTAATTTTTAGTTCAATTTTTATTTATTTGCCAAGAAAATTAGTTTTAAAAATTTCATAAATAATTCTTACCATAAGGACTATTTATGAAGGTTCTATCAAAGTATAGGGACCAAATTTTCAATTATAAACGGTAGGGATACAATTTTAACTTTCTCCAAACCATGAGGATCAAATTTGTAATTTAATTAACCTTTTATTAAAATAGGAAAAAAAATTAATTTACATTCTTAAACTTTAGGGTTGTGTATCAATTTAAATCTTAAACTAATGATTGCATCAATTTAAACCTTGAACTTTTGTAAGTATATCAATTAGCACCCTTCTTCATACTTAATTCAAAAAATATTGTGCAAACATATAATTGTTTCAATTGAAACTTCTAAAATTGTTATAAATGAACAAATTTAGACCATTTATTAATATTACGTTTGAAAATTGTCCACGTATTCAATTCTTACACGTATGTAGACTTTTTCAAATGCTGGATCAATAAAATGGACTATAAAAATTGATGCATGGATAATTTTCAAAAAAAATCTCAATTGAGAATCTGAATTGATTTGCTAATGAAAGTTTAGGGGTGTAATTGTTCAAAAAATAAAAAATAAATAAAAACATATAAGGGAGGTGGATGATGTAAATTGATACACTCACAAAAAAATTTAAGATTTATATTGATACAATTATTAGTTACGATTTAAAGTGATACAACCCAAAGTTTAGGAGTGGAAATTGATATTTTTTCTTAAAATTTTAAATGATTAATATCTTAGTACAATTTAACTGATTAAGACATTATCTTGGATTAAAAGGTAAAAAAATTCAATTTTTACTTCACATGTAAAAGTAATAATGATCTTAACTAATAATGTTCAATTAAAACCCTAATTATGTCTCAAATTACAACGAAGGGCAAATTTCAAATCTTTTTTCCCTTAAAAATAGGTGTGCGAGTGTCAAAACAAACACAACTCAACTTGCATACGAAAGTGTTATTGACTGCAAGGTTTGTGGTTTAAATCCCCCTACCCTATTGTCTTAAAAAAAGTGTGTGATTTCTAGTTTTCGTGTAAAATATAAAATATGGCCCCCTAATTGTCAAAACAACTTCTTTTAACCATTGGGAGGAGGCGTAGGTGAGTGCCCATCCCAAAAGAAAAATGTCAATACCTCAGGGTTTGGGCTAACCAACCAAACCGATGACACTATTGATGTTACATCTAACCAAAGGCATATGTTAGAGGAAGGGCCTAACTTAAGCATTAGAGCCCAATAGGCTCGACATTATACTGATGCGATGATCTCTTATGCAAGTCAGCTTAGAGTATCTCAAGACCATACCAAGGAGATTCGGGCTGGAGGTCAAGCCCATGAGAGGCCCGTGGCAATGCCCAATGCAGACGAGATCCAAGCGCCAACAAGACTTATAAAAACTACTTCTAGTTCTATTGACAAGTTTTTTTATGCATTGTCATCTACTTTCTACTCATGTTTTAAAAAACTGAGCTACTTTTTTTTAAATTAAAAAAAGTAATTTTCAAAAACTCGTTATTGTTTTTATAATTTGACAAGGAATTCAAGTGTTTTTTTTTAACAAAAGTAAAAACCACAATTGAAAATTTGAGAGAAAGCAAAGCATAAATTTGTTAGTAGAAAACAAATAACAAAGGACTAGTTTGGTAACCCAATTGGTTTTATTTTTTTATTTTAAAAAATTAAGCTTATGAATACAACTTCCACCTATTGGTTTCTATGTTTTGATATCTCCATTTTATGAGTGTTTTCAAAATTCAATCCAAATTTTGAAAACTAAAAAAATTAGTTTTTTAAAATTTAATTTTGTTTTTAGAGTTTAGTTAAGTATCTATATGCTTACATAAAAAATATGAAAACCATGGTTAAAGGAATGAAGAGAAAACAAACACTCTCCAAAAATGATCAAAAATAAAAAATCAATTGGTTAAAATTTAATATCTAAATCTAAAATGTCAATATTGACAAATGGAGTTGTTACAGACAGTACGACATGTCAACATGCTCATAGTCCCAACAAGCTCTCCAACATATATGACAAGAGTAAGAATAGTCCAACCATGATTTACACCATCGTGACATACATCTTTGGTCTGACCTTAAAAAAATGTAAGTAACAATTTAATTAGTTAAATTATGTTTAAATCTAACTCTATCTTGAAACTAAGATTTTCCATTTCAAAGTTCCCATTGAAATTTGCCATCAAGAATCTAGAGTTGTTGCCGTCTTTAATTAAAAAAAAAAAGTTGCGTCACACTTCAAATTTTGATCACGTTGGACTTGTACATGATTCGCAAGTTGAATAAATCTAAAGCGGCCAATAAGTTGCTTTTTGTGATATATTCCTACCGTTCTTGCTTGTTCTCAATTTTTTCTCTTTTTTAATTTTTTTTTAAATAATAATAATTTACTCTCTCTTATATCATTTCCCCCTTTTTTAAAAATAAAAAAAAAATAAAATAAATTAAAAGTAACATTTTGATGAAGTAGGTTGAAGGTATTAAATCGACAAAATTTTTCTAAGAGTGAGATAACACTTGAGAAAAAAAGTTTTGTTCAATATGATATTCCAAAAGTTTTTTTTTTTTTTTTTTTTGTTACAATTTTAAAATGGCTATTAAATTTATAGCCGTACAACAAAAACAAAACACTTAACTAATTAATTTTGAAATAATAATCCTACATTAATTAGTCAAAATAACCACTAAATAAATATTAACTTGAAAAATTATTACAAATAAAAAAAAAAATTAAATTATATCAATTTATCAACAATAGATTGCAATAAATTTTATTTTAGGAAGTAAATTTATAATTTACTCTAATATTTTAGGGAGTATTTAATAGGTTTATGATGATAAACTCTAAAAAAAAATCGTAAAGAGTAAACTTGTAATTCATTTAAATCTTAAAAATTGAAAGTTATATTTTAATTATATAATTATCTAAGATGAGGAGAGAAAAATAATTTTATAGTAGGTAGGGCGAACCTGAGCTGGAAGCATGATCAAGATCCGCCAAATCTTATCCATTTTACTTATAAAAGAAATTAAGAAAAATATAAAGGACGAAGTTATAGTTCCCTGATTGAGAAGAAAAAGATAGATTCCACTTATTTTCCAATTATTCTTTCCATCATTTGCATTCTTTATCCTTAAAAATAATAATAATAATAATAAAAAATAACAGAAAAATAAAAAACTTCAATCTATAATTAAAGAAGACATGTAAATTTTTTTTTTCATTTTTAAAATTATTCTAAAACATTTTAAGTATTTAAGTGAAATTTGTTGTATAAATAAATCGATAAACTAATTAGAGACTCAATATTTTTATAAAATACAAAGTCTACGTCATAAAATAATAAAAGTTAACATCTATTTTTAATGAATTTTTATGTTAGGAACTAAAAATTGTTACAATTTTAAAAATAATAATTAAATTGTTATATATTAAAGCATAGAGATTGAATTGTTACAAAATTGAAAGTGTATAGGCTGAATCGTCACAAACCAAAGATTAGAGACTTAATTGTTATTTTCATGAAAGTTTAGAGACCGAAGGTGTATTTTTAACCTAAAAATTACATTAAAACATGTAAACTTTAATATTAAATTAATTTTAACCAACTAAAAGTATGTTTTGGAGTAATTTTAAACATGTCTCAAAGACTAAAGTGATTGACAATTTTAAAATTACTTCAAAATATGTACTAATTCTATAATTATTTATAAATGGTTTTATTTTTTTAAAAAAAAATTAAATGCGCTTGATAATCAGTTTCTATTATTTTTTAAAACTATGCTGAAGCTTTACGCTAGTTTATGAAAAATATACCATTGAAATTTTTATACTAATTTCTAGATTTTTTATCTCACTTTTGTAATTTCGTTGAAAAAATATAGAAATTTCACTTAAAAAATAGTCTTTTTTTTTTTTTTTTTTTGAAAGACTTAAAAAAATAGTCTTTTACCAAGTGTTTATGCACCTGACATTTTTTATCTTATTTTATGATCTTTAAAAATTTAAGTCTTTACGGACAATTAAAAATATGTAAAACACATAATTTAATTAATAATAAAATATATAAAAATCTACGTCATAGGCATTTAATTTGGTGTTATATATATATCAGAACTCATGGCAACATATTTGGTTGTAAAGTAGTGTGTGTAAGAGTGAATTTACCAAAGTATACTAAATAACTAAAAATTATCTTAAATTTCTAGTTAATTAAAAATAGTTAAATTATACAAAATATCCTTAAACTTTGTATTTCGTATAAAAGTTACCCTTGAACTTTCAAAAGTTTCAAAAATACTCTTAAACTTTCAAAAAGTTTGAAAAAAACTCTTATTATCAGTACATAAACACAAACCGTTAATAACCGTTTTAAATATATTTGAACTTTTAAAAATTGCATTAATATTCTTAGCCTTGCAAAAAAAAAAAAAAAGTTTAAAAATGCTTCTACTATTAATATAGTGATAAATGTGTTTGAAATTTTTTTGAATTCAAAAAGAAACAAATTTAAAACAAATTATATAAATATAATTTTTTTCATATAGATACTTTCATTTTTCATTCATTTGTCCAATTCTTGGATCAATTTTGTCGAAACAAAATATAAACCATAACTATTCAAGTTCTTTAGAAAAATTAAAACAAAATAAAAATAAAAAACCATAACTTCAAGTTAAAGCATAAAATCTCACAAAACTCTAAAAATAAAAATCTCTCCTTAAAACTTACCAAAACTATCAATAGCCAAATACAAAAAGAACTTATTTGACTATTAATATACACTCAACTACGCTTGTCAAAACATATAAGTTCTTAAAGTCTCTTTGGTGCTTCAATTATTCTTTCTTTTTTGCTATAATCTATATACTTAACTGAAGGGGTAATTTTTCTAATGAGACAAACAAATTAAAAGGTTAAACAGGTAACAATAAGGAGTGTAAGAGGGAAAAGAAAAATTGAAAAAATAGAGAAACTGATAGGTCATAGATTGAAGTATGGGAGAAAGAAAGTGGAAGAGGTGATGAGGTGTAGATTTAGGGTAAGGGCCTTTTTAACTTTTATTATCTTTTAAAGGGTACTAATGCAACTATTGAAAGATTATATTTATGCAATGATGCATTAACGGTTTCTATTCATATATTAACAGTAAGGGCATTTTTTAAACTTTTCTTGAAGTTTAAATGTGTTTTTGAAACTTTATTTGAAAGTTTGAGGGTGTTTTTTTAAACAAAACATTAACGGTTTCCATCCAAAACTAACAGTAAAGGTATTTGTGAATTCTTTTTAAAAGTTTAGGGCATTTTAAAAACATTTGAAAGTTCAACGATATTTTTGACACATAGTACAAAGTACAAAGTTCAAGTGTATTTTGTATATTTTAGCCATTAAAAATCGATCATTTTTTAGATGATAGTAACAACTTAAAGGGATAGTACTTCTTAAAAATTCGAAGCCATTTTCACGAACCATTTTTATCTTTCATGGATGCTTACCATCAAACTAACTATTATTTCTTATTTATTGTGTCACATGCTACTAACACTAGATTAACTATTAGATAACTTATTCACAGTCATACCAAACTAATAGTAATACTTCATAGGCAAAATTATTATAATAAGAATCCTAGCTCATCGCTTTATTATCTATTTTTCAAAATTAATTTACTACTGAAATCCCACAAGTCATGTAATTCTATTATATTAATTATAATTAAGAGTGTAATCATGAATTTAAAATTGAATTATTATAACAAGAAGAGTCGTTTTTAAATATAACAAAATAAGTTAAATTATTTATAAATATAAAAATTTTTAGTGATACACCGCAATAGATCTCTATTACTATGCAATAGACTTTTATCGCTCAGTGATAGAAAGAGCGATAAAAATCTATCATGATCTATCACTATAATTTTTTTTATATTGATAAATAGTCTGATATTTTTTTTATTTATAATAATTTACATACAATCAATTATAATTGATTTTTAGAAAACTAAAATGATTAAATCAATAGCAATTACTATTAAGTCAATAGCAAGTGGTTTACGTGGTGATGGGGGTGGTAGCTTGTGTAGCTAGGAAATAAATTTTAATTGGTTTGGGAAATTTTCAATTTACACTCCAAATTGGAGAGTTGTATAATTTAAACTCTTAACTAATAATTCAAATAATATAAATTCGAATTTTCATAAATGTATCAATTTACATTGTTTTTAGATTTAGTTTGAAAAATATTGTGTGAGACATTTAATTTTTTAATTAAACTTTCAAATTGTTATTAAGTAAATCAACTGCAAACTTTTATTAGGATTTTATTTAAAAATCATTAATGCATTCAATTTTTACACGTATATACACTTTTTCAAATATCAGTTAACATTATTGATGATTAAATTGGTGTATAGACAATTTTCAAATGAAATCTAAATTAATAGTTTAAATTTATTTGTTTACGAAAGTTTAGAATTTAATTCATAAAATAATAAGTCTTGCACGATGTTTATCTAAAAAAAAAAATGTAGTGATGATTTAAATCGATATACTTACCAAAGTTCAAATTTTAAATAGATATAATTATCAATTTAAAATTTAAATAAATACAAAACTTTAAAGTCGGATACAAATGGATCCTAATGATTTTGATGTAATTAATATTTTGAAATATGATTTGTTTTAGTATAACTTTATAAATAAAATATAAAGATCACTACGGTTAAAGAAAAATGCTTCTTCCACATTCTTATGTCAAATTCTTTTCTTCCACGTGATTAGGATAAGCTCCCATGAAATGGAGTTGTGCATTCGAAAGTGATTAAAAGTATAATATAGTTTGGAAGCTTATTTTATATATATGGTCATTTAAATTATAATTATTAACATGCACTTACCAATCTTTCATCTTCATAATTATTAATTAAAACAAATCACAATTTTTCTTAAAAATTTATACAAAGAAAACCCAATTGATTAGATTGCTAATGCAACATCATAAAATCTTATTTCATATCAAATGCCATAAAATTTAAGCTACAATTTCTCCACCTCACAGTATATAGAAAAATTATTTTAAATGCAAAATTACTGAAAATATTTACAATTAATAGCAAAATACACAGTCTATCTACGATAAACTGTGATAGATTGCGATAGACTACTATATGTGCCTATCGTGACACAAATAATAGTCTATCTCGGTCTATCACATAGACAGTAAAATTTTGCTATATTTATAAATATTTTGGTTACTTTTGCTATATTTGAAAATAGTCTATATATACATAAATATAAAGTTTTGACTATCAAAATAGTTCTCTCCTCAAACATATTGTATTATTTTCTGAGCAATTCTTTAAGTGCCTTCGTGCATTTCTTCCAATAAAAAAATCATTTGGAAAAAAGAAAAAAAAATGTTGGTCACTTAAGAATTTATAATCAAGCATTTTGGTGGGTTACACAAAAATAGGTACAACTTAAGATGTATCCAACTATTTTATCTTTCCTACTTTTTGGGAATACAACTCGGAATGTACCCAAATACTTTTCTTATTTTTCTATTGGAGGACTGCTTTGGAATAGAATTTAGGAGAATAAAATGTTTTAGGAATAAGATTTAGGAGAATAAAATGTATGGGATTCGGATATGAATTTTGTTTACTGTTTAGTATTTTATAAAATTCCTATCATTCATGTTTTCTATTTAATTATGAGATATTAATTAAATCAATGTTAAATTACAATTTTCAAGTTTATTCAATTTTAGTTCATATACTTTTAGTTGTCCAATTTTAGTATCTCTACTTTCGATAAATTTTAAATTTAGTTCTCAATGCTAACTTATTGTTGTTTTTTAAAAAAACAAAACGAAACTTTTTGTTATCTATTAGCATTTTTACTATAAATTTTGAAAACATATTCACATATTATATATCTTTACATGAAAAGTATTATAATTATTTAACCAATTTTAGTAAAATATTAACTTTGAAGACCTAAAATTAAGATTTATTAAAATTACATGAATTGAAGTTGAACAAACTTCAAAGTATAAAGTAGTTTAACCTAAATAATTTATTATAACTAGCTACAAATTTCAAGTTCATTTAAAATTATCATGGATTGGCTTAATGATAAAAAAGAGACATAGTTTTAAGTTTCCTTAACACCCAAATGTTGTAGGGTCAGATGGATTATCTCGTGAGATTAGTCGAAGTAAATAATAAAAAAAAAAAAATAGAATCATGGACTGTTAAATCAATAATAAATATCTTATGTTAAAATTGACTATGTAAACTCACTCAATAAGTCTTTGTCCATATACCTCATATTCACCAAATTAAAAAATATTTAATAACGAACACTTCTTTTTAAAAAACTAATAGTGACAGTTGACACTTCATAAATTCATTATACTTCTATCACATTTATTTCATTTACGTCTAACTAAGAAAAACCGAAGCTTTGGGACCAAATTACACTATATAGAAAAGTCAAAATAAGTATTGTTTACATTATTAGATTAGCACCTCTCCACGCGATGATCACGTGATCCAATTCTCACTTTTCATTCTTCAAAAATAAATAAATATTAAATCAAACCAACCAAAAATAAAGGTAAATTTTTTTAAATCAACAAAACTATTTAAAATATTTATAAATATAACAAAATATCATAGTTTATTAATGACAGACAACGATAGACAGTAATAGACATCTATCAATATTTATACTAATAGACAATGACATACGATAGTAGTCTATGAGTGATAAACTTGACATTTTTGCTAAATGTTTTAGTTCATTTTTGTATATTTAAAAACAACCCTAAAAATAAACTAGACATTACAAAAAAAAAAAAAAACATTTTATTTTTAGAAGCAAGCATAATTCAACGTAATTACATGTACGACTTTTTATGGTTGGAAATTTGAATCATTTGTTTCATTTATTTGTTATAGAAAAAAAGTCTTTCTAAATTTAGGATAATACTCCTATTTATATTTAAGGTGCGAATAATCTCTCACATATACATGTTGGACATATCTTTGCAAATAATAATAATAATCGTAGTATTAAATTTCTGTCAATATGTTGATATTTCCACTTTTTCATGTGTTTGATATTGACATGAGGAGTGAATCGATATTTTCATTATTATTGTAGAAAAAATTACGAAAGATAAAAAAAATTAAGCAACAAAATGTCACTGATGTAAATATAATATAAATAATAGATATGTTAAGTTGTTTAAAATCACAAAATGTTTATTTACTAATATAAATTTATTTTTTAAATTTATTGTTTTTATAATTTTTCTAGAAGTATCCATCAAAATCTATATTTTATCGAAATTTCAATAAAATTAGAACTTCAATATTTTCGTCGACATCAACATTTTTTTAATAATAATAAAGATAAAATAAGTAAAATAATAGTAAAAAATCATCACATTTTCAAGATGCCCAGCACCAGCTGGTTTGATGGGATTATTTGGCGCACGATGCGGAATTGTGGATAATGAAAGGGACTTCCATCCACATCCCTACTTACAGTTTAAAATATATTTAAATAATTAAAATAATATTAATGAAAATATTAATGTATTTTAAGGATTCTATATTGAAAAAATAAAAATAAAAATCTTACAATTTCAACGACATGAATAAGTTACTTTTTTTACTTTTAATTAATTTTGAGATAGAACTTCATGTAATTTAATATTGTCGATAATTGTTTTTAGAAAAAGTTATAAAAAATGGTAAATATATCTAATATTGTCTAATCATGTATTTTATAGTCACATTAGCAACATTTTTATGGATTTTTTTTTTTATGTTTAATGAATTTTTATACAATATAACGAAAATGCTAATTTACTCCTTATGTCGATGTCGAGTTCATGAATATATGTGAAATTATTGATGTAAATGTCGACATGTATTTAATACGTCATGCTACTAACACGATCCTCCTCCTCCCTCATTGTGGGCCCAACTTTATTTCTTCCAACAACATGCTTCATGAGACACCAGTTCTTTAATCTTAGTTTATTTTATTCTTTGAATATAGTCAATAACATGAAATGTAAAGGAAAATGATGTATATGTGTTTTAACTATCAACATATGAGCATATAGTTCAATAGTAGTTGATGTGTACTTATTCTTTTAAAGTTGGAGTTTAAAATCTTCATCTACATATTTATTTTGGACGAAATTTGGGCTTTCGAGCATAAATAGCTAAAATGTGTGCAATACTTTTGCACCTTCATGGAGCCAATGACCTCAAATTTCTTCGACGAACGATTGTTTGTATCTTATTGTTAAAGTAGAGTTAGAAAACATTTCGCTTTGACCGATGGAACTTTTTTCTATCAAATATATTATCTAGTTACTTTTCAAACCTAACTTTGACATTATAGTTAGCCTAAAAAACAAAAATTTCAAATCTCTATCAACAATCCAATAGGCAATAATGGATTAAAAATGGAATAAATAAAGAAATAAAATTTGAGTGGAATTGAAATAATTAAGATATAAGTAATCTTCAATAAAGGTAAGTTAAAACCTGCATGTTTAATGGTAATACTAAAAAAATATATTAAAAAATGAGTGTTAAGTTTTTTTGTTCAGACATATATGGGAAATACATTTAAATTTTTGTCTTATTGGTGGATGATATATTTTTTCAACCAATTTTCATTATAAGAAATTTTGTCTTTGTCGACGAAACTTTTTCCAGTGTGTTTAAAAGCTTGAAAAAAGACTCTTGTTCTGACGGTAAAAATATGTATCCCAAGGACATTAAGAAATGCGTCGAGATAGGTCTATTTTCTTGACGCCATCTATGACATCGAGATATATAGGATATTTACACTTATCCAAAATTTTCATAGCTCTTTCCACGGGTTTTTCAAAAAACGTTGGGAGAAGAGATGCTTTCCATGATGCTATTTACAGACCCCCCCCCCCCCCCCCCCCCCTCTTTTGGAAAAATTTCTTGTGTTACCGTTATTTATTTGACACATCATTAAATGATTTTTTAATTTATTAAATATTTATATGTGGACCTCACATAATCCTTAAAAATTCCCTAAGTGCAATAACTAAATTGAGGTAGTATAGAAAATTTAACATACAACCATAGTACTAGAAATTTCTTCTTTCCTTTCTTCGTTTTTGCAATCCTTCGCAGGTTGCCATTTTCGTCTGCCATATTTTTCTTTTGTCGTGCGCTTCGGTGTAAAGGTATGCTTCTATTTTGTTTATTTTGTTTTTGTTTTAGGGATTTAAATGCTTAGCTTTTGGTTTCATTTTTCAATTTTTATTTTAAGGGCTTTAGTTTAGCTGTTTAGATTGTTCATTTTAGAAATTTAAAATGATTTGGATGAGGTTAAGTGTTATCTGTGTGAATTTGAAATGTTTTGTTTACTTTTTAGGGATTTATTTACAGGTGGTGAACGAGGATAAAATGAAGTTGAGATTAGTTTTAAGTTTGATTGTTTTCTTTATTTTCAGTTTTAACGTTCTTAATTTTAAGTTCAAGTTTTAAACAAGTTTTAGATTAGTATAGGGGGAGGACGTTATACATTGAAGCTTTAGATAAGTTTTGGATATTGATTTATTGGTTGAATATTGTTGTTGAGATAATTTGAATAAGTGGAAAGTCCACTCCCTTTTACCATAATTCTTAAAAATACAATAAAACACAATTTTTATTTATTTATTAGATTTAAAGTTTTATATTGAGTTTGAAATTGTTACGGAGGTAAATGTATGGTTATGTTTGATTTTGAGTTAAATTTTAAGTTTTGATGTTTAGTTTGACGTATTAGTAGAGTATAGTTTCTAAACTTAAGTTTGAATTTAAAGTGTATGTAGGGAGAGGTGCCTAGAGATTATTTAAAGTTATTAATGTTTTTAGGTCGAATTTGAAGTTTTATATTTAGTTTGAATTGTTATGGGGTAAATGTATAGTTATGTATAAGTATGAGTTGAATTCTAAGTTTTGATTTTGAGTTTGACGTATTTCTAGAGTACAGTTTCTAAATTTAAGTTTGAATGTAAAATGCATGCGTATATGTAGAGGGGGTGGGTGAGTGTCTAAGTTTTATTGAGTTTGAGATTGATATATGATTAACTTTTGATATTAAGATTGATATAAGGGGTAAGGCCGGTAAGGTTTATTTGATTTTACCAATGTTTCTAAGTTTAAGTTTTATATTAAGTTTGAAAATGAAAATATGGATAAATACATAGTTATGTTTAAGTTTTATGTTAGTTGGGCAAATGCATAGTTATGTTTATTGTTTATATTTTTGTTGAATTTTAAGTTATAGCTCATATACTTATATAAAGTTAATTATTCAGTGGCATTAAAACTATTTGAATTTGTTTTTATTTTAGCTATTTCCGAGTTTACGTTCAAGCAAAGAAGCATGGAGATGAATAGCAAAAATTTTGTTATTTGTGGATATTGTGTAACTGTAAATTAACTTTCTAAAAAATAAATTGGATGTTACTATTAATTTTGTTTTGCTATTATGTTGTTGCTTGTACTTTGCTTGATATTAATGCTATGTAGGAAAATTAATTAGATATATTAGTTGTTAGATTCTAGTTTATTTTACTAAACTTGTAAGTTTAAACATGTTTTAATTGTTGGTTTTAGAAAAATAAATAAACAGGTCTGATTTTGAGTAAATTGAAAAAAAATTAAAAAATAATATATATAGCAAAATTGTCCTCCCTCAATGCCAAATGAATTCGGTGTTGGGAAATGTAGTAGATTTATGTAAATTTCGAATCCTTTTCACGATGCCAAACGAATTCAACATCAGGAAAAGTACCCTCTCCCGATGCCATACCAAATTGGCGTCACCAGAAGTAATTTCTCACTTATCCTCACAAATTGGCATCAACACTATATTCATTTCAATTTCTAAACCTTTGGATCCCTCTCACAACTCTTGTTGACCAATTTTACGTGTCGAAGAGGGACTCTCTATTGACACCACTCGATTGTTGCTTTCTGCGACTCTGGTGTCACGCGATAGTTGCTTCCTGAAGAAGAAGGTTTTTTCCGTTGGCATAGGGCTTTGACCACAACTGAGCCAATAGTCAAATTGGCGTACAAAAAACCTTTCTATGCTTTTTTGGCTTTTCTGATTTATTGTAGTACTCATGTTTGGGGGGTGCGGGGGTTATAACATTATTATAAATGTGGAAGTGTAGATCTAAACTTTGAGTAAAATTATTGATACTTTTAACTTATATTATTTTGTTGATCAAGTATCTCACCTAAAAATGAGTTAAAAAATTTGAATCTCTAATATTTAAGAAAAGGTAAGTAATATTCACAAACTAGTCGATTTTTGTTTAAATTAGGTACAATGATAAGTTTAAACTAATAAATAATTCATAACAGCAAAACTAAAAAAAATATTCATAAACTTGAATAAGGTTTTTCTTGTCATGAAAATACTGGTTGATTTCATATACTATGAATATATCGACAACCTTTCTTTTGCAAGACTCTTTTTTTTTTTTTGTGTAGAACAAATATGAAGGTGGAGATTTAAACCTCCAATTTCGTGAGAAGGTGTTATCTTAATCATTAAACAAAACTTATTTTCACTCTTATCTAACACCTATATAATTCATGAATTGTACATTCATTCTCCTTAATAGTATATTCAAAAGGAGAAGATTAATAATTCTGACAAATGAGTCTTATCTTAAAACCATATCAACCATTCATTGACATTATTGTACCATATAATATATGTGGGCTCTTGTATTATTTATTTACTACTTTCTTTTTGTCCTTTATAAAAGTACAAAATAGATAATAATGGACAAGAACTTGATCCATTTCTCTTTTATTTGAAGTGATATTGTTAAAACTATAGCAACTTTGGTAGATTATTTTGTTTCTACCTATTTTTACTGCCTACCTACTTTTCTTGTAGGTTTATCATTATTGTTCGAGAGAATTAGTTAGCTATATAACCTTATGATCACTAAAATAATACAATATAATTATCAAAGTGAATATAACTTAACTAGTATATAAATGTGTTAGTAACTAAGAGATCCATGATTTGAATCTTTCTATATATATATATATAGCTTAGACTAATATACTTTTGGTCTCTGAAATTTTATGAAAGTAATAATTTACTTCCTATGCTTTCAAATTTGTAATAATTTAGACCATAAACTTTAATAAGTAACAATTTAGTCATTGTACTTTATAATGTGTGATGATTTAATTCCTATCGTGTAAAATTTTGTAAGATTTAATAAAAAATTTAATGCATGTAGATCAATAAACTAATCTAATATCAATTTTTTTTTTTATATAAACTATTAATTTTGATGAAAATTTTCATGACACATACTAAATTGTTACAAATTTCAAAATATAAAGATTAAATTATTACTTATTAAAAGTCATGACTAAATTGTTACAAATTTGATGTTACAAGAACTAAATCGTTATCAATTATATTTCATAGACTAAATTGTTACTTTAATAAAAGTTCAAGGATCAAAAACGGTTTTTTAACCGAAGTTTAGTTTAACTAGGTTACATATGCTAAAAATACGTAATCTAGGTGGATTGTAGGACGAGTCTCAACCGATCAACTAGGTGAAACAAGTGAGTATCATAAGTGCATAGTCCAACATAAGAAAAACAAAAAGTCAATGAGTCATAGCAAGTGAGACCAACGAATACTTGATTTAACTAGACATGTGACTCTTATATTTTCTCAATACTCAAAACTCTAAAAAGACATGATGGGTTGATGAGACACATTAATAATAACACGTCGTCGTATTGCACATGATATATCTTACATGCTTAACTCACCACTACATCTAACCATGCTATAAATCTTAACAAGTCAATTGAGAAAGATGACTATTTGTCCAAAGCAACAACAATGGACCACTAGTTTGATCAATTCACAACCAACAATTCTCGTCTCTACGAGAAAAACAAGATGTAGAACTGTATCACATCATTTCTTTCTTAATTTCGAGATTTGAATTGATTGAAGCATTAGAGCGTATTTGACAAATTTCGTGAATAATATGAGCGAACAATCTAAAATTTTAGCAAGCTCATTATTCATTTAAAATTAGACAACAACAATTAAAAATATACTTTGGAACATACTTTCATGAAGTGTCACATCTGTTTTCTCTTTTTGACAATCTATTTAAGTTATTTTAGATATCAATCAACATATACACCTCAAGTGTATTTCAAACCCATTGCAATAAAATATTTTTTATTTAAAAAATTTAATACTAACATTTATCTTCTTGTTTTTATATTACAATAAAATGTGAAAGTCTGCTTAGTTATGTTCATTTAAACAAATCTTTTCAATTATTAAAGGCTAAAAATGACAATATACCTGAATTAAAAAAATTATAGTTTTTTTTTAATTTTTTTTAATTTAACATTGTCAATGGTTAATCTACCAACACTTTGTTTGTTAAAACCTATAGTGTTTTAAAATAATCTCATAATATTTTAACAATTAGTTCTATCTCTTTATCCCTCAATTTTTTGTTGTTGTAATCACAAAGATTTAATTGAAAAAAATAGGAAAAAATTCAATTCTTACCTCTTAACTTGGTATGTTGTTCTCATTTTCATTATAAACTTTTAATTTTGTCAAACCGAACCTCAAATTTAGATAAGAGTCGCTATTTCTATAATACTTATCAATTTCTACCCATTCACCCATTGAATTTAACAAAAAGCAATTAAAAGTTTATTTTACCATCCACTAATTTTAATAATAATATCAAGGTTGACGTAATTTTTTTTAGTACACAAACTAATCATTGAGTAATTTCCCCAGAGTTCAAGTCTTTTAAGAAAAATTTAAATATAGTTGTTTTTCTTTTAAATTCAATCAACTTAGTATCATATCTATGTATTATAATGAATAATTATTTTAAATAATAAAATTGCTGAAAATATTTACAAATATGGTAATATCATTGTCTATTAGTGATAAATAGCGATAAACACTAGTAGATATCTATCAATGTTTATCACTAATAGATAGTAATATATGGTGGTAGTCTATCAATGATAGACATGACATTTTGCTATATTTATAAATATTTTAGCTAATTTTGCTATGTTTGAAAACAATCATTTTATAATTGATTGAATGTGGGAGAATATTTTTTTCCTTAATTGTTTAAAAGAATATTTATTAAATAGAAAAATTCCATTTTTTTTTTTTTGTAAGTTTAAGGTTAAATGACAATAAAGTTTTAAATAAAAATTATACTACATCAACTAAGATTTTACATCAATACAAAATAATTAATGAAGGAAAATAAATAGGAACTGAATTGGAAAAGATCTAACATTCGATACTGAAATATAAATCTAATAATTTATATATATATATATATATATAATTCCATCGATGTCATTAGCTGCAGAAAAATTAAAAAAATCCACAAGTTAGAGAGGAAATAAAGTTTTGGTTTAAATCCAATTTTAGTTGTACAATTACAATTTAGACCTAGGAAAAAAGTGTTTTCAAGAAAAATTATTAAATAATTTTAAAAAAAGCTATTTAAAATATATTTAAAATTGTTTCAAGAGATATTTTAAATGGTTAATAAGCACTCCCATCTTTTTCCAAAACTACTTATTTTCAAATCAAACCTTCTAAAAGTTAAACTAAACAAATCTTTCATTTTCAATTTTATATTTTAAAAATTTATGATTGCAATTTTATTTATAATAGTTTCGCCTATTATAAAAACCACCGTCATTTTGAGTCGCTAAAAAATAAAATATAAGTTTTTGAAGACTATTTTTTAAGTTTTTAAAATTTGACTTGATTTTTTTTTTTAAAAAATATGAGTATAAAATAGATAACAAATATGAAAAATTATGGTAGAAGCAACCAGCTAAATTTTCAAAAATTAAATATCAAAAATCAAATAATTACTTATCAAACGAGCAAAAACATTTTTAAATTATTCATTTTGTTTAGCTTGTTCCATTTCTAGTCCCTCGATCTTTTAAAATATCTATTTTAATGTATAATTTTTTTAAGTAACAATTTTAACCTTTACATTTAGTTTGATTTCAACAAATTAATAACATAATATAATATAAAATAGGTAAGAATACCAGTTTAATTTCTAGACTTTATTCAATTTTAGTCCTTATAACTTCAAATGTCAGTGTCTATACTTTTAATGAATCTTAGATTTAGGGCCCGTTTGGATTAACTTAAAAAATAAATGTTTTTCAAAAATTAATTTTCATTTAAACACTTTTGATAAGAAATGTTTAAAATAAATATACTAATGACTTTCAAAATCTATTTTGAATGGTAGTTAGACAATTGTATTTATTTCAAAATGACTTCTTTTTTTTTTAATTAAATTCTTGAAAGTATATTCCAAACACACTCCTAGTTCTTCAAAGTTAATTTTTATTGAAATTGATTAAATAATAATCTAAAAAAAACACATTTCTATAGAAAAAAATGGGCTAAATTATAAATGTGGTCCCTATGGTCTAAAGAAAGTTAAAGTCTAGTTCTTATAGTTTTAAAAAGTTAGATTTTAGTCCCTATAATTTGATAACACTTCATATTTATACTTTGATAAAATCCACGTAAATAGTATCTATTAGGTTTTTTTTTTTTAATCTAAATTCTAATTATTTATAATTTAACTATATTTTTCAATTTGGGTACATTTTAAGAGAAAAAGAATAAAGGATAAAAGGAAAAAACCCTAATTGGAAATATATATAAAAAAGAAAAATGTAGAAACAAAATTGGTGAGAGAGGGCAGAGTAGGAGAGAGAAAAAGCTGATAGTGTAAATCTCTCTCTCTTTCTCTGTTTCTCTTTGTGCATATGCAGTCTCTGGGTTCTCTCTCGCATATCTCTTTCTCTATAAATATCGAACCAAAGCTTCATTTGCTCGAACAAATCGGTGCTCTCTTAATCATTTGCTAGTAACCATTCAGAGCTTTCTCTCAGGTTAGAGACGACTCGTTTTCTCATACCAAACTCCAATGGATACTTATCCCTTGCACATGGCCATGGCGGCTCTGATAGGGGCCTCCGTCGTCGCTGTTTCCGCGTATTATATGCACCGGAAAACCCTAACTCAGCTGCTGGAGTTTGCCAAGACTGTGGAGAGAGAAAGGGAGCGGGATGATAATTTGGAGGTTGAGTCGCCCAGGCATTCCAAGAAGCAGCGTGGAAACCATGTGCGGCGTAAAGGGAACGGTTATAATCGGAGGGGCTCCGCTTCGTTGCCGGATGTCACTGCTATTTCCGGTGGGCCTGATGGCGACGAGAAGCGAAATGGACAGGTACTGTTGGACGTGATTCCGGCAGGGCTGCCGAGGTTACACACACTCCCTGAAGGTATGGATTTAATGGATTTCTCTTCCGGAGATTCATGGACTTTGAATGCATATAAACTATTCGGTTTTGTTGGATTCCGAGGGGAATGGTTTGTTTTTTTAACATTTACTGGTACTGGATGCTTCTTTTGGCGCCTTTGGTTCTAAAATAATTGAGACAGAGGGTTATTACTGCTTTCTTTCAATTTATACGGCTGATGTTTTGTTTTTAACTTTAGAATCATGATTAACTATAAAGTTCTGATGAATCGGGTTCTCTTAATACGATTCCAAATTAGGAGTGTTTTGATCTTTATATGACCAATAATACTGCAGATAGCGCGTTTCTGTAAGGTCATGAACTTTCTCTTACCGTATTTGGGAAAATTAATTGTGGTCTTATTCAGTTGATTAATGCTTAAGCCATGCAATCCAAGGAGTCCCGTGTCATGTATTTCAGAATCCCATTCATAAATCTTGTCTTTCTAAAATTTTCTGAATGTCTGTTAGCATAACCTGCTAACCTTGAGATTATTTGTGATTCTTCCATGCTTATCTTGATAATGCTTTTCTCCCCTCTTTTGGAACAAAAACGGATTATCCTACCCTTTAGATTATGAAACAATTTGGTATGACTATTCAGGTCATAGGAAATAGGTCTTGATTAAAGTTTGACTGTTTCATATTAAAGAGACGAAGCTTGAAGTTTTAACAAACCTGCTAATCTAAATTATCAAGTCTATATGTTGAAAGATGGTATGGCTATTGCATCAATTTTGGCAACGTTTGGCAGGAGATCACCCATGGGCTAAGGCAATTTGCTCCAGTTAATTTCATTCTGGATATATAATTTGACTTGACTTCTATAGTCTATGTTTTAAGAAATGCCAAGGATATGGGTGACCCATGGCTTTTCCCACTAGTCCGAAAAATAGTTAGCATCAATAGGTTAATTCAACTTTCTTTTCGGCTCATGTATTTATTGGAAGTCCAACTTCAAAACTCATGATTTCATTCTGCCAGGAGGACTCCAGATTATCTGAATTATCCTGGCAACTTTTCTGACTATTTTTCACCTACAGATATTAAGATTGAAAGGCTGATGATGTATATTAATGTACTTATCCCTCCAAATAATCATTTGTATCAGGGAAAAATTCTACCAAGAGATCAATTAGGCCTACTTCACCAAAGTCCCCCATTGCAAGTACGAGTGCCTTTGAGAGTGTTGAAGGGTCGGATGATGAAGACGATAATATGACTGAGGATACTAAATTAAGTTCAGCCTATCTGATTGCTAATGGAAATGCAGTGAGTACTTAACTCCCTTGCATGTCCTTATTTCATGGGTTCCTAATGGCCTTTGGAGCTTGGGAGTACTTACAGTGTTGCATTTAACCCCCACGTGCAGGGTCCAGAATGTAAGGGTATATTTGAAAATCTTCCCGATCACATTAATGCCAATGGAGAGCAGATTGCTTTGGCTGCTTCAAGTATGATTCGGTCTCATAGTATATCTGGTGATCTGCATGGTGTTCAGCCTGATCCGATTGCAGCTGATATTTTGAGGAAAGAGCCCGAGCAAGAAACTTTTGTACGGCTCAAAATTACCCCATCTGGTATTGCTAGTTGGATCCTTTCTATGTGACTTATTTTTTTGTTTTCCCTGACAATTAGATAATACAACTGCACGGTCATAATTGTAAGGTGCTTAACATGGTGGCATGGTCTTTGTTTGTGTTGTGTCTGCATATTGATGTAATCTTTCATAAAGAATGTATAAGTGATTGTTAGACGTAATATTATGATTTCTATCATTGAGGTAAGTATGCCATTTTGTTTGTTGTGTTGGATGGATTATTAGGGATTTCGTTTATATGCAAGCTCAGTGGTCAATAATTGAAGTAAAATTGAATTGTATTTTTCGACATGCATGCAGATTTGATTTTTAATAAGTTTCTATTTGTCTGGTGCTTTTCTAGAGGTACCTTTACCTGATGAAGTAGAATCATATCTGGTTCTTCAAGAATGCCTTGAGATGCGGAAAAGATATGTATTCAGCGAAGCTGTTGCTCCATGGGAGAAAGAAATCATATCTGACCCCAGTACACCAAAACCTAATCCAGATCCGTTTCAATACACTTCGGAGGGCAAGTCTGATGTGAGTGTGTCATCATTGACAAATGACTAGTATATTGTGCTGCATGTTGCTAATTTTGCTTCAAACGTCCTTTGTTCTCATAGTAATGCATTTTATTCTATCGTTCCTCTCATTCAATTTATATTTTCTTTCTGCAGCATCATTTTGAGATGCAAGACGGGGTCATTCACGTCTATGCAGACAAAGATTGTAAGAACATTAGAGTTATCCACACAAACTCCTGATGTCTCTTTTTAATTGCTCTTATAAGTTTTATTCAAATTATTTGCAGCAAAGGAAGAACTGTTTCCTGTTGCCGATGCAACCACCTTCTTTACCGATCTTCATCACATACTTAGAGTCACTGCAGCAGGAAACATTAGAACTCTATGCCACCATCGACTGAATCTTCTTGAACAGGTATATGGCCTATAAAGCTTTAGTTATTGAAATGTTTGTTAACGTTTTCATTTTGCATCCTTGATGATAAGCCTATACATTTACGTCATTCAGAAATTCAATCTTCATCTGATGCTCAATGCGGACAAGGAATTTCTGGCTCAGAAAAGTGCTCCACACCGTGACTTTTACAATGTCAGGAAAGTTGACACTCATGTTCATCACTCTGCGTGCATGAACCAGAAACATCTCTTAAGATTTATTAAGTCCAAATTGAGAAAAGAGCCTGATGAGGTAATGAATATGACTTGATTTATTGACTAGTGTTTCTTCCTGTTTCTATTATGATTGTGAGAGTTGATGCTCTATATCTAAGTCATTTGGCGGTTTACATGTTTTCTTTCTTTTATATATTCCTCTACTTAGGTTGTAATATTTCGGGATGGTACATATTTGACCTTGAAAGAAGTTTTTGAGAGCTTGGACTTATCTGGGTAAGTTTTTCCTTATCCATTTTCTTTGATAATGAAGAATCACTTATATTCAACATCCAAAAACAAAAAAACAAAAGATGCTGATTTTATCCACTTCAAACTTTGAACTTCTATAAAATATGTCTGAGCCTGGAATATTGATTTCTTTTGACACAAATGGAGCACAGGTACGACTTAAATGTTGACCTCTTGGATGTTCATGCTGACAAGAGCACATTTCACCGCTTTGATAAGTTTAATCTTAAGTACAACCCCTGTGGTCAAAGTAGACTCAGGGAGATCTTCCTAAAGCAGGACAATCTAATTCAAGGTATATGTTGCTTCCTTTGTAAACTATTGGATTTGTCATGACTCATAAGAATAGTGTGACGTTTGCTTTTGTTTGCACATTCTTCTTTCTTGCATATTTAGTTAGTCAATTTAGGGATTTGGGACTGATATTTACCTACTCGAAATTAGTAGGAGAACTTATAATCTGCAAGCCAAAACCTTGCATTTGCAGTAGATGTAATGATTTTCTTTTTTCAATGTTTTGATGGAAGGTTTTTCTATCCTTCATTTGTATATACATTGAAATCCAATGGTTTCTTAAAACTCAAGATGCACTGAAGCACAGTAGCCCCCTCTGGAGCTTAAGCTCAAGATGCAAAAAAGAAAAGAAATGTGTGGGTTTCTTTTACGAGGTGCATAATAGACAAATGTAAACGGAACTTTAATATAGGAAGAAACATAGTTGGATGAATATTAAGATGAGAAAATGTTCATATGACCTTACTTGAACAGGATCTATTCTATAGGTTGTATAGCTAAAGATAGATAAATAATTTATGAAAATAGAGCTTTTATTTGGTAAGAATATTCATGTATTTCTTCCTTAAAATAACTTCATATACCCTATATGTGTTTTCTGTCCCCATAGTAACTCTATATGCCCTACATATCCTTTGTCTGTCGATCCTTTCATCAATGGATCATGATAGCATGCAGGTGTTTTGTCGCTGGTTTAAATGACCAGAGACGTGACTGTAGATATGGTTCTATAGACAAGAGTGTCATCTATATAGAATCCTTAAGCAACTTTACTAGACTGTTGCATTCCATTAGTTTTTGATATTTCTGATGGATGTCTCTTTGAAGGCCGTTTCCTTGGTGAGCTGACCAAACAAGTATTTTCTGATCTTGCGGCTAGTAAATATCAGGTGCATCATTCTTCCTTCTTTTTAGTTAGATACATTATTCTGAATTCATTTGCTTTATGGCATCAATTAATTTCTAGCATATACTAGGTATATTCTCAATCTATCTCTTGTATTCTCTGTTCAGTAAATGTGTGCATAGCATGATCTTTTAGAGGATGGGGAAAAATAGCATCGACGGTTTAACTTTGTCTCGCTTTTAGTAATTTATATGATGTCAACTCCCTATGATGGAACCTCAACTGATTCTTTTTCCCATCTCTCACTCTCTTTCTCTCTCTAAAACATTAGCTGACATAATATGGAGAGGAGCTGCTAAAATATAACTAACACCAGGCACAAGAAAGAGCTCTAATCATTTGTAATAAAAGAAAAAAGAAAAGAAAAAATCACAAAAGACTATGAAGAAAAGGCCAAATGGGTGAAATCCAAACAGGCAAAGATTCCAGACATCCTTCAAGTGTCCTCTACGCCCCATAAATCCTCGTTAGTTTTGAGCCAAATGTATCTAAAGGTTGATAAAAAATTGGCTTGCCATGGTCACTTCCATGGACGTGTTGTGACAATTGGAGTGGATATGAATAGGACAACCCAAAAACTATAAACCAAAAGGCTCTTCCAATTCAGATTTCCTGTGTGCTTGGCCTCTCTTGTTGGCCTGTCTTTTGTTGTCCTTTTGTATTCTTTAATTTATCTCAAAAAAACGCTCAGTTTCTTTATAAGGGAAAAAAAAAGAGGATTTCCTTTATAGACTCTGTTGAACTCCACTCCGAACCCCGTTACACATGAAAGCTTGCCATCATGCACCGATACTAAAGGCTCTTTCACAGGGGTGGAGCAGAATGCAACGGAAAGGAAAGTCGCCAAAAGGTATTTTGAACTGGTTCACGAAACTTGAGCAAACTGCTATTTGACAAACTTTGTAGAGGAAACAAATTTTAGGCGATTCATATTTTGTTGAAAAGCAAATAATTTATTGGAGATGAAGCTTGCCTGTTTAATCCGTCCTCAACCAAGGAACCCAACCTAAATGGTGACTCTCAAAGAATTCAACCTAAGTCGTAACTCTTGAAGAGAAGTAAGATTTTATCTTCAGCCCTGCTCGAAATCATTATCTTGTCTTCGATTTTTGATCTGGTGAAGTCCATGATTGCTGGATGACCTCATTTCTCCGCCCTAAAATTTGTACCTACAGAGCACTCTTCGGACATTTATGTAGACTTGGGAGCTTTAGTACAAAAGAAAAGGACAATAATAAATATTTACTTTTAGTATGTGAGAAATGGTGGAATTACCTCACTACAGTATAGAACTTTTATTTCAAGATATTCGTTTAGAAAGTTGTAATCGTAATGTAATTGACATTTTTATGTTTATGAAATATTTCCTATTGTTTTCCAGTCTATGAAATAAATTTTTTGTGATACATATGTCCAGGGCCGTGTACAGTATCTTTTACTGAATTAATATTTGAAAACTTACATGTCATGTCCATGATATGGAGTACGCATGTCAGAGGGTTTATATTTCTGTGGTTAAACAGAGAGAGAAGAGAGAATGGAGCAGGACATAGATCAACTAGAAAAAAACACTGTTGTCCCTTGATACTTGGTAGTTGATAGGATGCCGCATCCTTCTGATGCATCAGAATATCCTTGATGGTCTGTAAGCATTTTTGTAATAATAATTAAAAGAGCTGATGAGCTAACAAATTTGTATAAAGTTCTACCAGTCTGTTTATGGCTCTGTATGAAACTTTAGATGACGTGGATGCATGAAAAGTAAACTCATGATAGCTTTATGCAAATTCAATGTTGATGAAAATGATATATTACCCCCTTCCTACTTTCAAGACATGGAACCCTTTCTATTTTTTCATGTTTGACATTTCATTCTTTTAGTGCAGATGGCTGAATATCGGATATCTATATATGGAAGGAAGCAAAGTGAATGGGATCAACTTGCCAGTTGGATAATTAATAATGATTTGTACAGTGACAATGTCGTATGGTTGATCCAGGTAATGAGGCCTTCAAAAGCACAAGAGAAAAAAGTGTCATTTTGGCTTATCATATATGCCTGGCATGGCATGTCAATTTTGGTTCTGGTGTACTGTAATTGGTTTTATTAAGTGAACTAAAGTTGCATTATTTCTTAGAAATTTTTTTATCACCAACTTTATGTCACCGTTTTTGACTTTTTACCTATTGCTTTTCGTTAAAATTAGAGTTTCTGTGGTTCATAATTTTTATGCTTCACTAGGAAGTGTAAATTTTCTTCATTGGCATCCTAGGGATTTCACTAATCTTTTGGTCTGCAAGTTTACAAATGGTGTATTATATTATCTAGCACTTCTCTCTGTTTGTACATATCTACGAGGACACTGAGAAGTATTTCCTTTTCACAAATTTGTTACAACTTTTTGTATCTGAGGATCCTGTTTATTTCTGTCTTATTTTATTATGGTTTGCATTTCAGCTGCCACGACTTTACAATGTGTACAAGGAAATGGGGATTGTGACTTCATTTCAAAACATTCTTGACAACATCTTCCTACCATTATTTGAGGTCACAGTGGATCCAGATTCACATCCGCAGTTGCATGTTTTCTTGAAACAGGTTTGTTATCCTCCCAAAAGAATCTTCAGTTTATCTTTAACAGGAGCTTATCAGTCTGTTTAAATGAAGATAGCTGTTCTATTGATTTTGGTAGGGTTGCATCTGAAACCATTGTTGATAGTTGTGTTCTCATTTATTCTGCCACTAACTTATGTTATGTTTTATTTATTTTCTTTAAGTAACCTAATATGCACCATAAACTTATTGACTCGTTGAGGGTGCAAAAATTGCAAATTCATTCTCTTTTATTAACTTTTCAGGTTGTTGGTTTGGATTTGGTTGATGATGAAAGCAAACCTGAACGACGCCCTACCAAGCACATGCCAACGCCTGCTCAGTGGACGAACGTTTTTAATCCTGCATTCTCATACTATGTCTATTACTGCTATGCCAATCTCTACACACTAAACAAGGTTTATGACGCGAATTGATCTTAAGCTTGTTACTTTGTGTCATATATTTTATCACATTCCAAGTACATAATGTGGTATAAATAGCTCATTTTTAAAATTTTATACTTGCTTTTTTTACAACTTTAGACGAGTCTGTTTAAAATAAATTATATTTGGCTTGACACATATACTGTTATTTTATGGGTGGTGTTTTAGACGTTTTATTTGCATTCCTTTCCCTTTTTGGGCTCTCTCAATGTTTCCTGCATTTATATCATGACCGAAGTCTGTGCTTCCTCCATGCTTAACTTTTCTAAGGGTTATGATTTTTCAATTTTCAGCTTCGTGAATCAAAGGGCATGACCACTATAAACCTTCGTCCACATTCTGGAGAGGTACTTGGAAAATTTATTCAAATTTGATGCTACGGTACATTTTTTTACATTTACATTCAACTTATGCATGGAATCCTTTCAGGCCGGTGATATTGACCACCTTGCTGCAACTTTCCTAACTGCTCATAGCATTGCACATGGAATCAATTTGAGAAAGTCTCCAGTGCTTCAGTATTTATATTATCTAGCACAGGTAATGAAGCAGACAACAATTTCTTCCCATTAAACTCACATAATTTTTATCGTTACTGTGTCTTATTTTGAACACGACATGCATTAACAGGTTGGTCTGGCTATGTCTCCGCTCAGCAATAATTCTCTGTTTTTGGACTACCACCGGAATCCATTTCCCATGTTTTTTTCTCGTGGTCTAAATGTCTCTCTTTCTACCGATGACCCTCTTCAAATCCACTTGACAAAAGAACCTCTGGTTGAAGAATATAGCATAGCTGCTTCGGTGAGTTATCTTTCCTTGACCTTGCCCCTTTCACGGTTCATGCATCTCAATGTGAGAACCAGATGTCATGAAAGTCTATTTTGTTTAATTTTTTTTTTCTAAATTGTTGAAATTTATTGTATAGGTCTGGAAGCTAAGTTCTTGTGACCTATGTGAAATAGCTCGCAATTCTGTCTACCAATCAGGTTTCTCTCATGCTCTGAAGGTACATACAGAACTATGGAGCTATATAATTTTATTACTTAATCCCCCACTCATATTATGAATTATGATGCGGAGATAACACTCCTATTTAATTCCTCCACCTGCATATGATGCATTCAACTATGAGAATCTAAGCGTCCGTTTAGATTAACTTAAAAAGAAAATAAACATTTTTCAAAAATTCATTTTCTTATGAACGTTTTGTTGAAGTTCAAAATAAGAACATTAATGGCTTTCAAAATACATTTTTAAGTGCTTGTCAAATACTTTTATTTCTTCAAAATGACTTGTTTTTTAAATTAAACACTTGAAAATGTATTCTAAACACACCCTAAATATGTTCAAATGGAAAACATATGTTTTTTATACCTCGATAAAATCCTAAATGTTCAAGACCAAATGTAGCTTTTCCATTTATCTAGATATCTTGCTATGATGAAGGAAAACCCTAGATAGAAGTTAACCAGCAGTAACAACCTTCCATGAATAGTTTTTATAGGGTGTAGAACTGACTGCTTGAGGAGTAGATGACCTGCATATTAGGTTACTTGTGAACGTGCATTTTTCTTTTCTATTATAAATTGAGTTCACACTTTTCCTTGTGAACGTGCATCTTTCTCCTACGAAAATACGTAGGATCATTGAGATCTGGAAATTTCTTCTGACGTCTCCAATTGTCCTGATTTAGCGCCTTTATGAATGACTCGACCTTTTTGTTGCAGTCGCATTGGATTGGAAAAGAATATTACAAGAGAGGACCTGCAGGAAATGATATTCACAGAACGAATGTGCCACACATTAGGGTTGAATTCCGTGACACGGTATGTACCTCTTTTTCCCCCTCTCTTACTGCACTCTTTTTTCTCATTTGAAAGATTTCTATCATATCATCTAACATTTCACTTTTATGCCCCATTTCTTTCCCCTCTTACTACAAAGATCTGGAGAGAGGAAATGCAGCTGGTTTATCTGGGGAAGGCCGACATTTCCGACGAGATTGAAAAGTGATGAGTAGTGGAGAAACACATCAGAAGACCACACCAGAATATTTATGTTTTAGGTGGTGTTTGAAGATTCGATTATTTGGATTAGTCATTTGATCGCCTCAACGAAGAAGCTGGATTTCGATAAATTCATCTGGTTGCGCCTCAGACGAAGAACTCTGAAGTTGGGGGAGGAGAGTATATACAAATTGCAAAGGGTAGCTGAGGGTTTGTCTAGCCGAAGCTTTGATGTGGGCATAATTTAACGTTGGTCGTATCACAAATACACTTATTGGGAAGAGATCGGCACTTTAGATCCCAAAGACAATCTACTAAGTTATATGAATATATAAATATATATATATACGTAGTAGCCTAAATAATCATATAATGGTGGGAAATAATAAGAGGAAGCCAAAATAAGGTTAGTGTTTCCCCACAGGTGGAAGGGACAAAGGCTCCCTCTCTAAGTCCAATTTTGAATATCATTGGATTTATGGTTTCTAATTTAAGCCTTTGCTTATGATTTTGTGGCATTACTGGATGAACGAACTCCTTCCATAATGGCATCCTTAATACGATGGCTTGACTCTCTATTTGGTTACTTCAAAATGAAACTCCCTAATTTCTTTACCAAGTCTGTTTTCGAGGAATGTTTTTTCCTACATAACAATCACGTTTAAAGAGCAAAACCAAGAATTTTGAACGAAATATCATCAATGTAAGCATCAAGATTTTAGTCAGTATACTTGAGTTGAACTTCGTAAGTCGTGGTCCAACTTATTCACGGTCGAAGTTGAATTTTATGAGTTTGATCTTTCATTTAGTTAATCAAGATTTTAATTTGTAACTTTAGTTTGCTGTGATACTTAATTTGACGAGCGCAATCTATTAGCAGAGTGAAATTTGAAAAATTGATAAATAAGAGCGAAAGCCCGTTCCTATTTTTCTTCTTCTATCACACCATTTATCATTCAATCTTTGGTGGTTATGTTAATCCCACCAGTTTTGCTCTTCATCCGAATTTTCCCGGAAATGTGGGTTTTTTGCCAGGTGATGGAGCCAGCTTTGAGCAGATATTCCCAACGAAAATGTTCTGTCCTTAATGGAATTTTAGATAGGTTGGCATCAATTCAATAATGGTTGGTTTAGAAAGTCCATTGCCATCAAAAGAAAATCTGTTGAATCAAACCATGATCCTCCTCACTGAATCTATATTTCAAGAATATTTCAATCATTGAATGAACGATAATTCTTACAAATTAGGAATGGAAATGAGCCGAATAGACATCAAGACTTTGGGCGTAAAGGCAAACTGAGACATATAAAAGGAGGGATTTCTAAATCACTTAAATGAACATACCAAACTAATGCTCAAGTAGGTTGAATCAATGTTTAAGAAAGTCTTGGTGAATAAAAAGGGCAACCAAGGTAAAACAATATTATTGACTAAGAGAAGCGTCTGCTGTTTTAGGTATCAACCCGGTGTCCAAATAAGCCAGCAGCAACTCACCGCAAAAGCCAAGTGAAAAATGACAAGTTTGGAAATCAACTCACCGGATTGAAGAAGTAATATGAACTTGGAAACTTCCTATTTCTTGTACTGCTTTATCTCTTTGATTACACCATCTGCAAGTGAATCAACGTCGTTGTTTTTCCCAAAAAATTTTACAAATTCCATCTTCTCAGGACCCATTAAGTACCTGCGCCAGATTTCCACACCAGATTGTGACAAAACTTAACGTGTGATACTGACGACAGACTCAATTTGAAGCAAACTGGAACTCATACTTACATCACTATGGAGTGATCGACAAGATAATCTGAGTCTTCCTCTTCAGTCTTCATATAATAAACTCGATATGCTCTAGCTACATTCCGTATCTCATCTGAAGTTCCAGTCAGGCCAATCAAGTCCGGATGGAATTCTGTAACATTAGGGAAAAGATTATATTACTTTGTTATTGTCTAAACAAGTATGATTAACAGATGGACTCCTACGTACCTTTGACATATTCCCGCACTTGTTCAACCGTATCTCTCTCAGGATCAACAGAGATAAAAACAGGTACAATTTTAATTCCTGCCTTTTCTGCTTCCAACAGAGAAAAAAAGACGAAAAAATAAACAAACATAATTATCTGAGAATAAACGGCATGAGAAATATAAGAAGTTCAGCAGAGAATTGTCACAGCAAATGTATCAATATTAAAAAATGATGATGATAACAAAGATATTGTTGGAAACAAGAAGGATTTGAGAAATAGCTTTGATTGGAGGAAACTTTTGTTCATCAAAGAAAAATATCGAATGCTCAGCGGCAGTCCTGACCATTAAAAGCCACACATCTTTATCACAACTTGCGAGCACAAAATACAATAAAAGGAACGGTCATGTAGAAGATGTCCTGACAAACTACATTGAGAACTTTTCATGTCTGCCATCATTATATTTTGTTACTATCTACATGGAAGACTAGTTGAGAAAGTTTTCTTGTTTTCAAACCGGTTAATAAGAAGAGAAATCAGATAATATGAATTATTTTGAGATTTCTATTCACACGTCAATAGTTTTGGATTCCAAAAGATAAGACATATGGGAGAATAAGCAAATGAAAATAGATCTTTCAGGAAAATTTACTCCACAACTTATTTTCAGTGAGTCTATACTTAGAAAGGCAGAAGAGTGTTTTGAGACTAGTCTTGCAAACAAGTACGAACAAGAGTGTGAAAGAGCAAATGACTAACTGATTTTATCAACTGCAGCAGCTAGCTTTTGCAGCTCATCTGGGCAGATATCGGGACAGTGAGTGAAGCCAAAATATATCAACGTCCATTTCCCAAAAAAATCTTTTTCTGTGACCTGCTTCCCATCATGATTAACAAGTTTAAATGGGCCCCCAATAGCTGCTTTTCCTACTGACGGTCCTTGTTTGACTTCTGTGGAAGCCTTGTTTATTTCTGTTAATTAAAGAGAATAATCAAATCATGAACGCAAATTCAGAGGAACAATGTTGAAATAAAATCGTACATCAACACACATTATGCCCTAACTACTAAAAGCAGCCCATGCCTCTTGTTAACGTGATAAGTTGAATTTTTACAGTAACCCTCATAGTGAAATAGTTCCAGTTCCTAAAACTTGGTAAATCAACTAATAAGAATGCACTCGAAGCAACACAATAGACATAAATCTAATAATTGAGATGGAAATGAACCATGACACTAAATAACTACCCAAATGGATGCAGCAACATCAAAAACGAAACTGGTCGGGTCAGGTCAAGTGTCTCATCTCATACAAGTAGCACCTAGGTAGAAAATACTTAATAGAATCGTGTATGTATTAGAAGGAAAAGATAATTGAAAATTTTCTACTATATTAATACTTATAAGCCATGTTACGATTTGACAACAAAGCAATAGCAATAACAATAGCAATATACAACACATCAAGAGGAAAACCCCCACATGTTGCTTGTTCAAGAGGCCTCTTCGAATAAACATTGCCTGTAAGATTTTCTTCTCTTGAAAATGTGGGGAAGAATATTAATTCCACTCAGGCACTCACCATAGTAGTCTACCTTCGATATGACGTTTCTTTTCCCGGTCATAATAGAAAACCAGCCCCGCTCCAGTGGCAACCAGCAAAAGAAAACTCAACCATGATACCGGCTGCAAAGAGAGAATCAATCAACTCCTAACGATCAAATCTCAAGAAGAAGACTATAGATATTGTAGAAAGCCCATTAGAAAAGCTAAAGGCAACCATACCCCACCACGAACAGGTTTACCAGCATCCTGGCCCTGATTTGATTTCCCCGATTTATCCCCTTCACTAGAATTGGACTCAGCCAATTTCTCGGAGGCTGGACTTTGAGAATCAGCAGTAGTAGAAGTGGTACTATAAAGCCGCCTCATATACGTAGCTAAAAAGTTTATTCCAAGCCCCTAGAAAAGAGGGAACTCAAATAGAAAGAAAAATACTCATAAAGAGAAATGCTAAATACAATTCTCGTAGTATAACCTCTATCGATGGTGACAATTGAGAATTAAAAAGAAAAACGAAGAAAAATAAATCATAAGATCATCGCACCAAGAATACTATAGAAAAACCCCCCATTGTTTCCTCCTATCTTTAAACGAAACATTCCAGGCCAACAAATAAGGGTAGCGTATAACCTACGATCATTAACTAACTTTCTGATTGAAACGATTAATCATTAGTATCGTATAAATTTCACTGAAACCGGATCTTTAGCTTATGCACGACTTCTCAACAACCAGTTTCCCAATGTACAAAACTGAATATTAGGGCAGATGGTTAATCAAAATCGATAAGGAAACCCACCGAATGAAGAGGGGGAAAATCTCGATCATGAAGATTCGCGCCTGCTAGAACGGAAGGCGAAGGCGAAAGATAATGTAACCTCAGCCGATGTAAAGAGATACTGCGATTTGCGTAGTGGAAATGCTTCGCACTCCTAGAAATAATGGTCGCCATTGTCAAACGTAAATCCTCGTAAAACCCTGAAATGTGGAAATGGCCTTCGGAAGCCCTCGTCGCCGGAATTTGGAGGGAAGGCGGCGGGCTATTTATAGGGAAAACTTCCGGACCATGATAATGGGCTTCTTTATGGGCCGGATCCATTAATCAACTCAAGGACCAAAATCCAAATGTAATTTAACCAAAATTTTAAATAAAGAAATACGTTAAATTACAAAAATATACAAAAATGGAATAAAAGAGATGCGGATTTTCCGGTGTCAGTCTTGCTTCTACTTGGCTAGCTCTTCCCAGGAGCTGACTCGAGAACTCTAATAGTTCTATCTTAGTAAGTGTTGGCTAAGAAGCTCTTTTCGTCAACAGAATAGTACTCCTATTCATTCACTATATATTCTGAATTTGGTTTATGTAGTTTGAATAAAGTAAGAATTTAGTTATATAATTTTAAAAGTTAAGGTTTAGTCCCTATAATTTAATAATACCTCATAAATAATTCTTGTGGTTTTATAAAATTAGAAACTATTTATGAAATGTTAGGCCCCGTTTGATATTTATTTGATTTTTTAATATTAGTTTTTGAAAATTAAGCCTACAAATTAAACACATCTTTTACCTCTAAATTTATTGTTTTCTTATCTACTTTTTACTCATGTTTTCAAAAACCAAGCAAAATTTTGAAAACTTAAAAAATTAATTTTTAAAAACTTATTTTTACTTTTGGAAATTGGTCAAGAGTTAAACTCTTGTGCTCAATAAAAAATGCAAACAATGATAAGAAAATGTGAAAAAATAGGCTTAATTTTCATAAATCAAAAACAAAAAATGAAATGGTTAACAAACGGGGTCATAAAGATTAAAGTATTCCTTTCTCCAAATCATAAGGACCAAATTTAACACTTAACCTTAATTTTAATATAATCCATATGATTTGAAAATTGTTAAATTTCTCATTATTATTTGGTCAAGTTCACAAATTATTGCCATTATTACAAGCACTGTCATATTAGATGTGTGACACATATTCTAATTATAAGATAATGAACTAGAGTTTTCTAGCCACGTTTAAGTTCTAGAAACATTAGAAATCAAATTAAAACTTTTAAAACCCGTAATAATCAAATCAAAATTACCCTAAATTCTCAACACATAAGAACTAAATTAAAAATTTACAAAATCATACCCACCGAATTAAAACTAAACTGTGAAAGTTGATTCTTTCGACTTTTTTTCTAAATCTAATAATGGTGATTTTGAATTTTTGTTGTTGTTAGAAGTCCCTCCCCAAGAAAACGACGGGTTGGAGTTGGGTCTCTTATGCACAACTAGAGTTTGCTTTTAGTTTATCGAAGGTTCTTGATGTATCTTTTTTTCTTTATTAGCTAATAAAATTTTAGTTTCAAAAGAAAAAAAAAATCCACAACTCAACCCAACTCAAACTAAAACCATGAAAACATCCCAAACCGAAAATTTTAACCCAAAACAAAAACTTTTCAAAATGCCATACTCTCCCCTTCAATAAATACCAATTTTCCACTATTTCCATAAAATAATTTACACGTTTCAGAAACCACATTCCAAATCCCTTGTTTCACCATAAACCTCACAAGTAAAACGGAAAAAAATAAAAAAATAAAAAGGGAAAATAATTTGTTGAATAAAATCTTTGAACATTTGATGCTCCCAAGACTTGGTACAATTTTTTTTTTTTTTTTTGCAAACGGGGCTCAAACTTTCTTTAATTTGTTTTGGGTTCATAATTATATATATTGCTACAAATGTGCGAAAAGTATTTGATTCCAAGTATCGGGGACGCCGGGAAGGCACCAGTGGATGCAGTCGGCGTGGTGGAGAGGATCCGCCTTTTGCTCCGCCGTCAGTAGCTTGCCGCCGGTTTCGGTGAAGACGGAGGAATGGGCGTCGATTCGGTAGTCGGAAAGCTGCGTAATGTTGATGAATGTGACTGGGACTTTCATTTTGTGCACTATTTTTGAGACCACACTCATCATTCCTTTGTCGGATCCACTCCCCCAGAATTTTCTGTTTCTTATTGGCTTTGTTTCATTGAAGCATTTGCTCCCATTCACTCTCCCCCAATCCATACTCCTGTTTTAACCATCATTCCTATTCAATTTTCGTCTCACATTTTAATATTTCTATCCATTTCTATTTTTATAATTTAAAATACATGAAAAATATATAATATAAGATTTTAACTGCTCTGAAACCCCTAAAATTTTTTATTCATTAATTTAAATATTCTTTTTAAAGGTATTTGTTTTGTCTAATTTTCTTTTTAAATAACTAAATTTATAATTAAAAAATTAAAAAAAGAAAAAAGATGCAGAAAGGTGAAGAGTATGACCTCGTGTGAGTTGGAGACATTGTTGTAAAGAAGACACGTGTCATATTGGGATTGACATTTGAGTCAACCCAATTGGCCCAAGTCTTCAATCCCATTGTATAAGCAATTGGTGTATCAAATTCTTCATATCCTTCTTCTCCATTCTCAAACGATCCCCATCTACACATCGATTAAAAATAAAGCTCCAGAATTTAATATGTATTTTTGCATAGAGTGATGAAGGTAAAAGCATATAAAAATTAATTTCATTCTCTTAAATCAATTAATAAAGAATTAAAGTAGATGATTAAAAATGTAAAATTTTAAAAACTAAACTCGCACCTCAAAACTTCGAATGTATTATTTTAAAATTTAAGAAACTAACTTTTATATATATGAAAATTATATTTCCTATTTTTCGTTTTTGGAAAATAACAATTAGGACGTGTGTGTATATAAATATAAAAGAGAGAGAGAGCTTACAAGGATTTAATTTTAACGCCACTCATCCACCAGACATAGGTATTGAAGACAAGAATATCAACATTAGTCCAATGTTTGGAATGGTTAGCAACTGAGTCCACTCTCAATATTCTTTGCTTTGGATCTCCAATTATGGGATTGTCCGAATTTGAGTGCACCAAAAATGGGGCCCAATAGAACTCAATTGTTGCCTTGTATTCCTATAACCACGTGCCATCGTAAATAAAATTAAAATTTTAATTTTGTCTTCAGATACCTTTTTAACTTATGATAAACCTGTTAACTTTTAATTTTGTGTCTAATAAATTTTTTACTTATTTAATATTTTTTTAAAAAAAAACAAATCAGTTATGAGTTGAAAGTTCATACTTCCATTAGACATAAAACTCAAAGTTTATGTCTAACAAAGTAGTTATTTTTTTACAATTTTAAACATATTAGAAATTTATTAGATGTAAAATTGAAAGCTCAATAACATTTGATTATTCCCTCAAACTAACAATAGTTATAGAAATTGGACCCCAAATGATAAAAATTGAACACTCAAACTTATATAATTGTTACAATTTCTACAATTATGTAAGTTTGAGAGTTCAATTTTAACACTTGGGTAAGGTTTGAGGATATGAATGCAACTAGTGTCAAACTTTAAATGTAGTTTTGCAATTTGTCCATTTAAAAAAATAATTAAAATTAAGCAGTCCTAAACTAACCAAAATCGTAAATTTTTTGGTTAAATTACGAATTTGTCCTTATAGTCTTGGAAAAATTAGAATTTGTTTGGTTATTATGGTTTGGAGAAAATTAGAATTTATTTAGCGGGCTTTTCAACATAGAGACTAAATTCTAATTAAACACTAACTTTTATCCAATTAAATTTGTAATTTAATTAAAAAAATTTTTTTTAATAAAAAACTTATTTAAATTTGGTGGAAGGAAATTAGAAAATCAGAACAAAAGAGTACCACCTTAGCAGTGAAAACAGAGAGAAATCGGCCTCTCTTGAGAGATTTTTTATCTTCGGGAATCATCCATTCAACCATACAAACAAATGATTGCCATTGGCCACGCTGCAATGAATCCCCAACGAACATTAGCCTTTTTCCCCTCAGCTTCTTCAGTGCAATCTCTGCATTAAATCTGTGATTTTCAAACCAAATTTTCCAATGTCATTCCCCCAAACTTTGATCTCTCTCTCTACTTCTCTATTTACTTCAATTCACCAAAACAAATTCAAACCTTGGCAATGTGCAATCATCTGGTTGCCACTCCCAGTGCCGGTAATCTGAATCCACCCGCCCGTTCTTCACGCATGACACTTGCCGGTCCAGATACGGGCACGATTGGTCCGTGTACAATGGCTTCATCGACCGGTTAAACACCCACTTCCCCTTCACTACGCTGCACTCCTCCGGGTCGAACTCGAACCGGTCGTCCGTCAACGGGTCTCTCCACTGCTCCTCCTCCACTCGCTTCTCCCCTGCAGGTAAAGTGGTCAGACGCAAAGTGAAGACGGAAGGAAGAAGACAATTGCAAGAACAAAAATATTTGATTGGTAGTTCAACTACACCCATGTTTCTACCGCTTGAATTTTAAAATTGAGATATGTATGAAAGTTGAAATATAAAATTGGTTGACATGTGACTCTTCGTTTGCTTAAAAGAATGTAACCCTAAATGAAGAGTCACATACCATATATTCCAACAATATTTTGAAAAAACATACTTATTTTGGATGGAATGGATTTTCGAGGGCACGACTTGAGTTTAAAAATGGAGGTGGAGGAGAAGAAAGTGATCCGCTCGGTGTAGAAGAGAGCAAGGAAGGCGAAGGCACAAAAGACGACGGTGAGAAAGGGGAGGTGAGGCTTGAGTCGGGCGATCGAGGGTTTCGCCATCAACGGAGAGGGAGACGGTGCCAACAAGCTCATAGGGGAAAGAAGAAGAAGAAGAAAAAAAGAAAAGAAAGAAGAAGGTAGGTAGGTTGAGAAGAGAATGAAGAGGATTAGGATTAGGAGGTTATTTTAGGAGAGTTTGAGGTAATATTTTATGGGTGTTTTTTTGAGTAGGAGTGAAGCTAAAGAAAAGTGTGGTTGGGTTTGAGTTTTAA
Source organism: Citrullus mucosospermus (assembly GCA_030954485.1). Lineage (NCBI taxonomy): Eukaryota > Viridiplantae > Streptophyta > Magnoliopsida > Cucurbitales > Cucurbitaceae > Citrullus > Citrullus mucosospermus. The sequence continues at coordinate 20,765,930 of CM062058.1, forward strand.
TAGCTTTTCTTTATGGAGGTTAAGAAGGGGTGGGGTGGGTGGGTTGAAAGGCTAATGTCTTAAGCTTCTTCTAATGGAATTAATTATTATTATTATTATTATTATTATTATTATTATTTATTATCTTATTAGATCCAATTGGTTAATTTCTCTCTCAAACAGATTCCGAATCTTTTCATTTTGGTGAATGTAGAAATTTTTATGTTTTTATTTTTTTATTTTTAGCTTTGAGGTCAATTTATGAGACTATGTATTATTTTCATATAATATAACATTTCCACAGAAAAGGGGACTAAAAAGACAAACATTCATTCTCCAAAAGAAAAAGGGAAATATAAAAATAAAGAAGGGAAAATCATACGCTATACCTTTTTTTTTAATTAATAATTGGGTCAGCAAAGTTTTTCTACTTTTGAAATTCTGTTTAGAAATGGTTATATTATTTCTGCTCGAAAATAGTAGTCAATTGATTGCCTTTAAAATTACTTCCTTCATTTTCTTAAAACAAAATTCTCTAAGAGAACTATTTCTTAATGAAAGGGGAAAAATAAAATTTTTACCTCAATTTTTGTCTTTCAAAGGAAAGAAAACCAATTTATATCTCGAACAAATAAATTTCATACATGAATTCATTTAAATTATTAATCGTGACATTTTATCTATTTTCACCTAATGACATTTACAATTAACTCAAAAATTACTTAAGTAAAATTATTCTTCTCCCAAAATTTTACCAAAGTAACCAAGAAAAATGATCAAGTAGTTATTTTTAAATAAGTAGAGAAAAATATAGGTCGATTATAAGATTAAAAAAAAAATACTCATTTCATTACTATCTATTTGATTCTAGCATTTCTTTTCAATTTATGTTAATTCTTGTTTTTTTAAGAAAAAAATTCCACACGTGTGAATCTTCTAAGTTTTAATTGATACAACTATTTATTTGAAATTTTAAGCCATACAATTTTTAATGTTTGGAGTATAAATTGATTTTTTTTCTAAGTTTTATATATTCTTGTGTGCTTTTTTTTTTTTTTTTTAATTTTCAAAATTGATTTATTTATTATTAAAAGAAGAATAAAAATAGAGTCGAACTTTTGTTTTCAAGATTATGAATTTGGGAATGATGTTAATAGAAACGGATTTTGGCATATCGGTGAAAAAGATTCAAGAAAATGAATAAAAAATTGGAGAAATTATCTTTAGAAAAAAGGGGTCAATTTCAAAAACACAATTTTGATTATTTTGTTAGTTTTTAGTTTTCATAAATTTTTTGTTTTAATAAAAAAATAGTTTTAATCATGTACAACAACCAAATCACACTTAACACATGTAGTGATTTTAATTCGTTAGCGGTTGTGTAATCATAAACTCTCCTCATTCTATGGCTATTAATGAGAATGATTCTTGTTTAAAACACTATTATTGAGAATGATTCATAAATGAGAATACATTATTACTTAAATTTAATTTCATCTTCCAAAAAATAAATAAATAAATAAATAAATAATTACTTGAAATTGTCATTCTCCTAATAATTTAAAATATTGATAACCATTATTATTATTATTTTGTAAATAATCAACATTCATTCCGAAAAAAAAAACAAACATTAAAACTACTTTAATTTTGCCACTTTTCAAACCTCGTTAAAATAAAAAAAAATAAAAAAATAAAAAAAACTTGGTAGAAAAATGGATTATAAAATGAAAAAACTTAGAAATAGAAATAAGAGTTGTTTTCAAATATTGGAAAATAAACAAAAATATTTATAAATATAGCAAAAATCTGTGTTTAATAGACACAGATAGTAGTCTATCGCAGATAGATCGTGATATTTTGTTATTATTTGTAAATATTTTTAACAGTTTTGTCATTTAAAATAATTTCCTTAGAAATAATGTTTACAAGCTTAATTTTTAAAAGCTATAAACAAAAAAACAAAAAAAATGAAACTGTTATCAAACACAACTTAGATATTCAATTTTAGTAGCCAACAATCTAAACATAATTCAATTAGTTTAAGCATATATTCTCGACTCAAAAGGTTAAGAGAGTTCAAATCTTCCCAACCTCACACGTATTGTTGAACTAAAGAAAAGACACCTATTACCTTATTTATAATAGTGTGTGTATATATATTAGGCTATGTTTGACAACCGTTTGGATTTTGAAAATTAAGCATATAAATAATATTTTTACCTATAAGTTTTTTTCTTTTTTTTTTTTTGTTATCCACTTTTCGCTCGCATTTTCAAAATATCAAGCCAAATTGTGAAAACTGAAATATATATGAATTTGGTTAAGGAATCAATTGTTTTCTTCAGGAGAAAGAAAAGTGAGAGCCATAATATAGAAATTAGAAGAAAACAAGCTTAAATTTCAAAAACAAAATTGTTATCAAATAAGGTCTTGATAATCACAATTTTAATGAGAATTTAAGTTATATTTGAATCTATAGTATAATTCAATAGATAACAACATTACTATTTTAAAAGTTGATAGTTCAATCTCCTACAAAACTTAACAGTTAGACATTCAATTACTTGTAGACATATGCAATATCATAGAAGTACTACAGGAATTACGTAGAAGAAAAATGAGTGGTTTAGCAAAGTTTGAAAGTTACAAAACGTTTAGAAAGAGTGAAGAAAAACAATTGAATTGTGAAATGAGAATAAAAGGAAATGAATTGGTAATGCAGCATTGTATAATTAAAAACAAAAGCATTAAGCAATACGCAAACTCCATGATTTCATTTCCCAACAAGAGCAATGATTGATGAAAAGCCAAATGTTTTGCATTCCCATTAATATTTTTTTTCATTGAGGCCCCACGTCGAACACCTTGTGTTCAATTCGGAATGGACCAATTAACCCACGCACCTTTTATATTTTCTCCTCACCCAATCCCATTCTCAAGCTTCAAAATCAAGTTTATGATAACGCCATTTCTGCCCATCAAACCTATGGAAAAATCCCAATCAAATCCTTTGGTTTAGCCTCTGACATACCCAGACCGAGTTATCATGTATAAACAATAAAATTTGGTTATATTTATAAATATTATGATTTATTTTTTTATATTTGAAAACAATCCTATTATTTATTTTTATGTTTATAATAGTATCATTTTAGATATAATAGAAATGTCGATTTACTCCTTACGTCGATATCGAACTCATGGAAATATGAAAATATATCGAGATGTCGATGGAAATTTAATATTATGGTTGTAATCAATGATTAAAATAACAATGTTGAGATTTTAATTTTATAAAATATTGGTATCGATAGATATTTCTGTAAGTGAAAAAATTTATAAAAAAGTATATATTTAGATTATTAAATTAAGTTGTGTTTACTATCAAATTAAGTTATGGATATTGTTATTGGTATTTCTATTCATATTGGACTAAAGAGATATGACATTTTTTTATGTTTCACGAGCATTTATAACCGATATTGAAGATATTAATGGATCTTTAGTATTGATGTTGAACTTTTCGATTTACGAATATATCAATGGATATACCGGCATGTCAACAAATATTTTAATCCTTGTTTGTAATGTAAATGAAAAGTAAAACCTAGAATGGTTTGGTGCTGATGATTTGATACAAAAATAAAAATTTGAACACAATCACACTCGTTTCAAGTTTTAATTGGTTAGATTACAAGTTTAGTCTTAGAGCTTTTAAGTTTGTGTCTATTTGATATCTAAAGTTTCAAAAGTGTCTATTAGTTTAACAAACTTTCGATATATGTCCCTAAGCTTTAAATTTAATTTTTAGTCTAATAGGATCTATAAACTTTCAATTTTATAATTAATAGGTTCATGATATATTCAATTTTTTAAAAAAATTGATAATCGATCTATTCAATACAAATTTGAATTTTATGTCTTATAGAACTCTAAGATTTCAATTTTATGATTAGTAGATACGTGAATTTAGAAAAGCATGCGAATAGCTCAATGACCTATTAGATACAAAATGGAAAATTTTAGGATGTTAGAACACAAAATTGAAAATTTAAGGATCTAAGACTTTTTAAAATTTAGGAACTTAGTAGACACAATTAAAAGTTTTAGAATATCTGTTCTATTAGACACCATTTATAGTTCAAGGGCCAATTAGATATCTTTGAAAGTTTAGGAACCAAATAGGTTTAAATAGACATAAACACAATAACCATCATGGATTGATCCAATGATAATTGGGAACATATTAAAAGGCCAAAAGACAAAAAGATCCTGAGTTCAATCCATGGTATCTTACCTATCTATGATTTATGATTAAACTTATCTCTTGACACGATATGCTTCACTCTACGCCGCTAGGCAAAGTCCAAATTTTTTGGTTAGTTTTCCTTTCACCTTCAATCTTTTATATTTGTTGGTTGATTTCATTTTCTTATGTGAAAAAAAAAAAAACGAAATTGCATGATTTTTATATGGATTGTTTGATTTAGGTTTGGATTGTTTGTTTGAGTTTTGACAAAAAAAATAAAAAATAAATAATAATAATAATAATAATAATAATAATAAAAATAAAAAGTGGGAGATTAAATTGTTAATACAGATTGTTTAAATTTAGATATGGATTGAGGTGGGACGGAGGCAAAGTAGCCATAGTTACAGGTGAGTGAAGTAGTTATGTATCATGTAGTAATGGTAGCAAAGTAGTTATGTCTTACTATTAGTTGTAGGAAAATGAGACATGACTATCTTGCAGTTATGGAAGCCTTAGTTTTGAAGTGAGGTGTGAGTGTGGTTTTAGAAAATTGTTATGTTTTAGATAACCTAAGTGTTATGTTTATGAAGTTTGGATAAGTTAAATACTGTGGTTAAGATTAGTTTGTGGAGAGGTGGTGAGGAAATGATCGTTTTGTTCAAATTTTGTTTCTATAATGCATGTTTCTAGGATTCATTTAAGTGATAGGAAATTACTATATTTGTTAGTCATTTAGTGTTGGTGTCATTTGTTGTATTAAGGGAAGTTAGATTGGGGGATGGGTGTGTGGGTTTAGAATATTGTTGTGTTTTAGGTAACTAAGTATTATGTTTATGAGTGTTTAATTATGTTTATGAAGTTTGGATAAGTTAAATATTGTGGTTAAGATTAGTTTGCGGAGGGGTGCATGTGGAATTGATCTCAACTTTTGTTACTATAATGAGTGATAGGAAATTGCTATATTTGTTAGTTAAATAGTTTTGGTATCATTTGTTTTATTAATGGAAGTTAAATTGGGGGTGGGTGGGTGGGTTTAGAAAATTGTTATGTTTTAGGTAACCTATAAGTCTTATGTCTATGAGTGTTTATGTTTATGAAGTTTGGATGATAAGTTAAATATTTTGGTTAAGATTAGTTTGTGGCGGGTTGAGTGTATAATGAATGTTTTGTTCAAGTTTTGTTACTATAATGTATGTTTCTAGGAGTCATTTTCTGTAATATGACAACTACGGAGGTGGGGATTAAACCTTCGACTTATAGAAAAGAAAATCATGTAAATTACCAATTAGCTTAGCTCATTTTGACATGATTTTAGGATTCATTTAAGTTGTAAGAAATTGTTGTATTTATTAGTTTTGTTTTATTTGTGGAAGTTAGAATGGGTTGGATGTAGAGTTCAGAATTTTGTTAAGTTTTATGTACCTACGTGTTTATGAGTATGAAGTGTAAAAACTTGAATTGCTTTTACTCATGGAAGTTAGATCAAGGGTGGGTGTGGGTTTAGTGTTTTGCCAAGTTTTAGGTAATTGTTATGTTTAGAGTGTTTATGAAGTTTGAATAATTTTAATATTGTATTTAAGATTATTTCATGTTAGTGAATTAGTTTGAATAAGTTCAAATTTTCTTCAAGAGTTTCATGAGATGTGTTGAAATTGGACTAGTTGAAAGTTGTGTTTGAGATTAGTTTTGAATGTTGGTTTGAGTTTTTGATACATTTTTTTTTAATACCAAACATGATTACAAAATCAAACAATACTAATTAAGAAAAAATCTACTGCATAAAACTGGCGAATCCAAATGAGAAAATTCTCCCACCATACATGGGAGCAATCCCCTGAAAATGCCCAAGAAATCAAATGGTCTGCTAGCTCATTTTGCGAACATCCAATGTGACGAAATTGTTGTACATTCACCACCACACTGACTTAATAATTTCCTCCACAAGTGACATGATTGTTGTCAAATTTATCTTTTCCCCCTTTAAAAGTCTAATTGATGTCAAACTATTTGACTCCACAATAAGCGGATGGAAACCCCGAGAAGCAACACCTTCAACCCATTAGCAATATCCCACACCTCCAACATCAAAGAGTCATACCCACCACTGACACGTCGGCAACTTACACCACAAAGTTGACCTTCATGGTCCATCAAAACCCAACCCGAGGCCCCCACTCCAGCATCCTGTCTCCAACCAACATCACAAGACAAAGTCAAGACCTGCGTGCGAGTGCGCACCCACCAAGGAGGAGCCACACCCAACTGATGGGCGCTTGTCCAAGATTCAACCCTATCCCCCATTGCCCCTCAGGACTTGCAAACTCTCTAGTAAAGCCTTGAACAATATCTGCCATCATAGGAGCCGAGATACCACCGCTACAAAACACCAGCTGATTACAATGGTCCAAATCCGCCATAACGCCACAAAGAGCCGAGGAACATCCTTTGAATTTCCATGAACACGCAACCACGCCAAGCGATCCAAAGCTAACCCAGAATCCTTGTTTCATAAAATAGAAGCAATATTAGCATTAAATAAAAGGGGTCAAACCTCCCTTACCTTCTTACACCATTAGAATAGATGAGCCGACGTCTCAGGCTTCTCACCACACAGCACCAAGGATCAAAATCAACACCCCTCCTTAACAAATCCCCCCTAGTAGGAATAATATGCTTCAACACCCTCTAGCAACAAATCATCACCTTGGACGGAACCTAACATTGTCATAGACATTTCCATAAGGAAACAACCCCCTCTCTTGAGGCAGAAGAGCCCTCATCAATTATGTCCAACTATAAACCCAACCGATACGAATTATTCACTAAGAACACACCCATTTTATCCAGACACAAAAATATCATCACCACTTCCCGTTTCCTTGCCTAGGAAGCTAAGGATCCCTCTCAATTTGAATAGACATTCCATTACTCACCCGCCACATGTACCCCTTCTCAAACAAGTCTCGCCCCAACAAAATACTCCTCCAAGCATAAGACGGATTTGTTCTCAAATGTGCTTACAAAAAAATTACCTGTTCGAAAATACCACCCCCTGAGAACCTGAAACAAAAGACTCCCAGGATTTCTACACAAATTCCGGGTCTGTTTGGCCAACAACGCTTGATTAAAAAATTTTGACTCTCGAAAACCAAGACCCTCCCCAACTCCTTAGCAACACACAACCTCTTCCACCCTGCCAATGAAGCTTCTGATACCCTTCCCCATACCCCCACCAAAATCTGGTACACATAGACTTTAAATAAGCACATAGAGAAGAAGGTAATCTAAAACAACTCATTATATAAATGGGGATAGCTTGCACCACGACCTTGATGAGCATTTCCTTCCCCTCAGTCGAAAAAAAGCTTCTCCTTCCACCCCTATAAGACCTTTCATACCCCCTCCTTAATTGACAAGAAGATGGCTCTTTTGCACCTAGCATTTTGAGTTGGGAGCCCCAAATATCAACCTAAAGCATTAGTTCGAGCGACTCCTAACTCCTGATAAATAACTCTTGTATATCCCTATTTTTGTTTTGACTAGTCATAAACATAGATTTACCGTAATTCACAACCTGCCCAGAAGCTGATTCATAAATTGAAAGAATACTCTTAACAGACAAATAGTCACATTTAATAGCTCGAAAGAAAATAAGACTATCATCAACATAAAAAGGATGCGAAACCATAGGACAATATCTAGTAATTTGCAAACCCTGTAACGCCTTCCAAATAATCTTCTTATGGAAGAGAGCCAACAGACCCTGGACACATAGAATAAATAAATAAGGAGAAAGAGGGTCATCCTAATGAAGGCCTCTCCTCGGAGCGAACCACTTTGTTGGCATCCCATTGAGCAGAACAACTGAGTTAACAGTTTCAACACAGCTCATCACAAGCTGAACCCATTGGTCACAAAAACCCATTTTTAACATTATATAGCGAAGGTAAGGTCATTCCACTCGATTAGATATGATCTCGGTTCATTCATGTACCTTTCCTAAACTTGAGGTGTTATAATTGAAATCATCTAAAACCTTATTATAACCTACAAAGGAACATGGTTTGTGGTCTTCCTCAACCATGCAACTTATACGGTAATAGAAAGTCTCTCTCTATTAAATGGGTGATAAGATCAGGCTAAAGAAGCATAGTATTGTGGGGACCATAATCTTGTACGGATAAGTTGGTCCATTGTGCTCATAATTCTTTAGAAACAATTGGTTGGTTTCTACTCAACATACCACACTTCTATTTGGAAAGCTATATGAACCTATAATCAAGATCATGTCACACAATAGGCTGAATAAATAGCCTAATTATGATTACTGTTTAATTTGCTGTCCATATTCCAACACATGATTAATTTTTTTTCTTTAAAAAAAAGAAAAAAAAAAACTTATTATTCTATAGCCTACAAGAAAGCTCTCTAAAAAGGTAGCTTTGGAGAAGCAACATAATATGAAGAGGACAATATTCAAATATGTTGTGTAGGCAAAACTAATTAGGTTATAATGTTATTGCAATGAAGGTGAAAATACTTGACATGGAGACTCAAGTCGACAGGCAATATAATATACCACAAGAAACCTATGAGAGTCATCAATAACTTAAGCCTGTTGATTTAACAAAGGTGGTCTCTGATTTTTTTTTCTTTCTCTCTTTTTTCATAATCCTTTTTAGAGAGAGTTTACTAATTAAATAAGAGGCTTTGATGTTTGCATGAAAAGGCCTATAAATGAGACTAATAATTATTTGGCTGAATTATATGCTATATTTGAGCCTAACTCAATTCATTAAGGTATTATATATATTTAATTAAATAAAAACCCCGAAAAAAGAAAAGACACATAGAATTTCAATTTTAACATTTTAAAAAAAAAATCATACGCAAATAAAAATTAGCCGATAATTTAACATTTACAAAATTTTGTTAAAAAATAAAGAAAATTTTCAAATAAAAGGCATCTCCCAAACTTATATTAGCAGTACAAAGACACACTTTAATTACCATTTACTTTATTATGATCCTATATATTTTGATAATGTGAGATGGGGATTCAACCTCTTAGACTTATAAGATATATATATATATATATATATATATATATATTAAATTAAATTAAAAAATTATAATTATAATTTTTTTTTATTAGTGATAAATTTGTATCCTTTTCCCACATCTTAATAAATATTATGTTATTAAGGAAAACTCTTGATAAAGATCAGAGAGAAGATCAACAAGATCGTTGTAATCAAATAACATCTTTGAATTTAAGTGTCATTAACAATGATTCAACTCATTAAAAAAAAAAAATGATTCAACTCACAAAATTCAAATTTTTATCAGGTGATTGATTACATATTCCCAAGTTAATTAATCACCCTCTTTTGTGGTTAAATAATCCTAAAAATAACAAGTTTAAATTATAATATGAGATAAGAGAACTTGAAATATATATATATATACACATATGTCATGCATGCTTATATACATCCAATCAATCAACATTTTTTTTCTTTTTTTGACAAATCCAATCTATCAACTTAAGATAAAGGCATAGTCTACCTATTAATCATTCATATACAAATTAATACATATACATATATATAACTTTACTTTAGGGAAAAAAAAACATAACCATATCTTTATAAAACATTAAATTAAAAAATTGAAAATTATAATCTCTCTTTTTATGAATGATAGATTTGTATCCTTTCCCCCATATTTTGTAACGTTATGTTCTTTAAGAATATAAAATTCTGGATAAAAGAGAGAGAAGATCATCAATATGATTTTAATTAAAAAACCATCTTTAAATTTAAGTGTCATTAAGAATGATTCAACTCACAAGTTTGAATTAATTAATCACCCTTTTTTGTGGTTAAATAATTGCTAAAAATAACAAAGTAATTAATAATAATATGAGATGAGAGAGGTTGAACAAGTACATACCTTTATAATCTTATATCTTAAATTATGTGAGGCTTCTCAATAAAGCTGAGATCAAAGCATCTCTCTTCTCAGCCCTTTCTTCCTCTCTTTCTCTCCTCTTCTCTTCTTTTTCTCTCCATAATATCTCCATCATCATCTTCTCTCTCTCTATGGCTTCCATTTTCATCCTCCATTCTTCCTCTTTTAACCTTCTCTCTTCCTCTCTAACCCTAAATGCTTCTCTCCATTGCCTCTCCATTTCCATCTCTCTTTCCACAAAACCCTTCAATATTTCCTTCAATTTCCTCTTATGTTCTAATTGATCTCTTATCCATCTCCCCTTTTTTGTACCCTTTTTCCTTTTCGTACTTGACCCGAATGCTTCGTCTTCGTCGTTTTCTTCTTTATTACCGTCCTGATCCTCACTAGAGAATCGCTCGGTGGTTTTCCATTTGGAGCCTCCCGATCGATCTTCGGCTTCGATCCACCAGTTGTTTTGCATCCTTGCAGTAAAAATGGCATGAAGGTCGTCGTAAAATGGAAATTGCTGCTTTAGAGCTTTGGGATCCATAGTTTCACAGCCCTATATAATTAATGTGAAGGGTTTGACAGATAGTAAAAGAGAAGGAAAAAAATTATCAAGAAAAAGAAACTTTGGTGTTAGCCTGACTGCACCTACCCTCCACATTTGCCCATGGAAAATTTTTATTTTTTTAAAAAATCGAATCTTTTATTTTTTTTTTTTTAGTTATGTAGTAAGAGAGGGAGGCATGAGATTAGAATTATTCTTCAAAAATTATTTGTAGCAACACATTTCCTTATTTTATCCTTATGTGTATTATTTAAAATTCGAACCCTTAACTTGTCAGGCTAGTAAACTTTTTAAATCTCTATATATTCTTTTAAGGACAAATAATGGGAATAATATACTCGTGATTTTGTTTGGTAATTGACATTTTGTCTTTTAGTTATCATCGTTTTCTTAATTCTCTCTTTTTTAAAAAAATATTTATATAAGTTAATTTCTTTCTAATTATTTAAGATACGGCTCAGATTTAGCAGAACTATATATTTGTTATAGTTATAAGAACTCAAAAAATGAGTTGATAGTAGAAGTGTAACAAAAGATTGAAAATTCGAAAATTCAAATTAATCCAAGTTGATTCGATGGTTTGGTTTAGTATTAAATTGGACATATTGGTTCGTATTTAGAGAAAACCAAAAAGTACAAATTCAGATCAATTTTTTATTAGAAAAACCAATCAAAACCGAACCGAACCAAACCAATGCTATATATATACCCCTGAAAATAAACTTTTCATTAAGTATTTTTCAGTATTTTAATTATTATGGTGCATATATATTTGATGTTTAGTTAAAAGACCAATTATTATGGAGTGTATGTTTTTTTAATTTAGAAAAAAAACAAGAAAAAAAACAAAAATGTCAAATTTCAATTTATAAAAAAAGAAATACACTCAATTTTAATTTAAGATTATAAAAAATGATCGATTCAAAACAAAGTGGAAATAAAAATGAAAGAAAAAAAAAATGTCAGAAACCGAGAACCAAACCGATAATAAACTGATCAAAATAAAACCAATCCATTGGTTTTGTTCTTTATTGGACATTGGTTTGGATCCCTTCTTTGTAAAACCGATTAGTTTGGTTTGGTTTTTGGTTGGCCCTAAAACCGACAAAACCGAACTAACCACCACCCCGACTTGATAGTTTTGAATAAATTAAATTCAATTATTATATAGGGATACGTTGTCAATATGGAATGTCTTCGTTTTTAGATACGTTAACATGGAGTATCAAATTATTGAAGTAGCCAATTATCAATTTATATTATAAAGTTTATTAGTTTTGTGTTTTATTATATAGAAATTATTTAACAAGTAACTTAACTTGTACACTTCATTTTCAAAATTTAATATAACACCACACATTCTATTACTTCAAGGCTGGAAACTCCTTTTGTCACGATTTCTTTTTAGTTTCCCTGTTTCTAAACAACCAAGTCAGTATATACCAGTTGTTATAAATTTAAAATATTAAACCTAATTTTCAAAATAAAACAAAAAATTCCATGCAAGTTCTGAAAATTAAGCAACGTTATTCTACTTATGATTTTTTTTTCCTTTCCTTATATATTTTTTTAATGTTTTTAAAATTCAAGTTAAGTTTTGATAACTAACAAAATAGATTTAAAATTTTTATTTTAGTTTTTAAAAATTTATTAAGAAGTATCATTGTATTAAAATGGTGAGAAAATAAGCAGACATTTTAAAAATTGAAAACTAAAAACTAACAATTCAAGCCTTTTACACGTTATGAAATTTCTCGATGATGATCCATTTAAAATGGTAAAGAAAATTGTTTGATTTGATGCCGTAACCTTCACATTTGACACGTAATTCAACTTTTAGTTTTTAACACAGTTGAGTTTGATGACAAAATTTGTAAGTAATTTATATTTGTGTTTATTTAGTTATCAAATTTTTTTAAAAAAATATTTAAACTTTTAGATCCCTTAACCTGCAATTTCGTATTAGAAGTAAATTCTGAAATTTTCAAATTTTTTAAAAATGAATTAATTTATTAATATTAAAATTTAAATTTTATGTCAAAATTCTAAAATTTCAAGTTAGTGTTTGGTAATTTGTGAATTTTAGAGAAAAAAAAGAAAAAAAAAACAAAAATCAGACTAAATTTGTAATTAAATAAAATCATAATTGAACAAATATTTTGATAATGAGGGTAACAGTTATCAAAAACCCTAAAATAATGACACCACTAAAAAGAAAATTCATTGATTACCTTATAACGAGTGACGAGATTTTTCCATTTGCACTTACACTGCTCATCGTTCCGATTGAAGCCTTTCGCCTTCATCTTATCGGCCACCGAAATCCAAAGCATCCTATTCTGTTTCATCTCCGAGAAGCTTCTATCCAACGCCGCTCTGATCGCAAGCAACTCCTTCGTCTCCGGTACACTCCACGGCGGAAACCTATCCCCCGCCTCTGCATTAACGCCTATTCGATTCGGCCGTCGGTCAAGAATAGCACGGCGGAGATCGCAATAATCTTCCATCGCGAAAAGAAAAAATAAATCGGGCGATTGATTCGATCGCGGATTTTGAAAGAATAGAGAGAAGAAGGATTTGGTACGGCAATTAATGGGTGTGAATTATAGCTGGTATGTTGTTTGTGTATGAAAGCGTAAAAAGATGAGCGGATTTATTTATTTTTATTTTGGTGTTTAATTTGATATATAGGAAAGAGAAATAGTAAGAGAGTTTGTTATTGTGTAAGTGCAGACTGGGCAGTATCGTCTTTATCCTTTCACGCGATTTTCACTTGTGTTACTCATTTCGTCGACATGTCGTCACGCTTACAAATATTTTCTAGTAATTTAAAAGGTTGTTAATATGAATATAATAAAACTATAAAGCATTAACATAAAATACCTATTTATTCGTTTAAATATTTTTTAGACAATTATTTTTATTATATTTTTCAAAAATATCTACATGTAATCAACATTTTTATTAATATTTTCATAATGTTTGTGACATCGTTATTTTTGTGTATATCCACGTTTTAAACCTAAATTATAGTTTGCACTCATTATATAGAAGAAAGAAGAAAAATAATAATTAGATATATTCCTCCACGCCAATGGCCAATCGCTTAATCAAATACCCTATTCAAAAAAGTATTCAAATTGTAATAATTTTTTTTTTTTTTTTTAGTACGTGTGTGAGTTTAATTATTAGGCGTAACATATTTTATTCTCCTACCAATTCTTTATGACAATAAAGATATTAAAATTCTATTAAAAAAACAATATATTAAACTAAATATTTATTTTAAAATTGTTATGTTTCTAGACCGACAACTAATATCATATAAATAGATTATTATTTTTTAAAAATTTTTGTCTAGTTGTAATGATGAAAAATTCTTGAATTCAAATACGTCAATATATTTTCCGGGATTCGTTTGAACATTTTGACTTTTTTTTTTTTTTCGTATTGAGACAATAGCTTGAATTTAGCTCCAAAATCTTTCTTATAATTAGGGTTCAAATTTGCTAATTTTACATTGTTGAATTGAATTTATTAGAAAATAATGATAGGCGTATCTCAAATTCATATCAAGTCGTTATTAGAAGACTTGCAAATTTTCAAATCAACATTCAACTTTTATTGAGAGACAATTTGTGGACTCCCTCTTTTAACTGTCTATGAATTATTGTATATTACAACCTTAAAATTTAGACTCCGTTTGATAATCATTTAATTTTTTTTTTTTAAAAAAAAAAGTTAAGATTATAGGTGCTACTTACGTATATTAGTTTTTTTGTTTTTATGGCAATTTTCAAATATAATAAAATTAGCAAAATTATTTACAAATATAAAAAAATTTCACCGTCTATCATAGATAGATTGTGCACATTTTCTATATTTGTAATAGTTCAATATTTTCCTTGTTTTTATGTGCCAAGTTTTAAAGCTGGTTTTAAAAACTTGTTTTTATTTTTTAAAGTTAGCTAAGAATCCAAATGCTTATTTAATTATGATGAGTGCTATGGCAAAGAAATTGTGGGGAAAAAAAATAAGCACAAATTATGAAAAACAAATAAAAATTAGACCATACTTTTCACATTTTTCTTAGAACCAGTTTGGATTAACTTAAAAAATAAATGTATTTCAAAAAATTTCATTTTCATCTAAACGCTTTTGATAAAACTATTTAAAATAAAGATATTAATGACTTTCAAAATTCATTTTGAGTGATTGTCAAATACTTGTATCTCTTTCAAAATGACTCATTTTTAAAATTAAACACTTCAAAATGTATTCCAAACACACATTTGATACATAATCATTATAAATTCTTAATCAAACTTAAAAAAATAATAAAAATAAAAATCTAAGAAGTAAACAACAGTGAGATAGTTCCCGGCCCACAACTAAGAATAGTGTTGGAGCCGAGGCCCATTTTGTATAACAACCTTGGCCCAAAAATTGCGAAGTATGAAAATTAGTCTCGTATCATGAAATGATTAATTAAGAAGTAAGTCATTATCACCAATAGAACTTCGAGAGTTTGATCTAAATTTTGTTGTATTTAAAAAAAAAATTTGTATTGTGTTAATTATTATATTTGCAACTATCTCTTAATAATTTAATAAGATTCTTTTCTCTTAATTTAATAAATGATGTTCAATATATGAAGATTAATAAAACAATATCTAAATTAGTTATAGCATTTTCTTAAAAAAGCGTAAAAGTCATGCTAAAATTGAAATGTTAAATTTCAAAGTATTGGAAAAATCTTAGAATAGAAAATTAAAAAGGGATGACAGGAAGCTAGCTTCCCCTTTTAAAATCAAAACTTAAACTTTAAAGAATTAGATAAATAATAGAGATGTTTTAAAAATAGAAAAAATGTTGAAAATAATTGTAAATAAAACAAAATTTTAATTTATATTTGTGATAGACCGCGATAGACTCAGATAGACATCTATTACTTTATCATATAGACACAGATAGATGTCTATTCGGATCTATCGTGGTCTATCACAATAAAAATTAAAATTTTGCTATATTTGTAAATAGTTTGATATTTTTTCTATTTATAATAATTTTTCTAAATATAATACTTCGGGTTCTATTTCATGTTCTACTTTAAATTGTATAAATTTAGCCCATATACTTTCAATAAATCTTAAATTTAATCATTCGAAATAAGTCTTTATTGAAATTATTTTAATACTAACAATAACTTTTATGAAAAAGAAAAAAGAAAAAAAAGCATTATGCTAATATATATCTAGAATTTATAAAGCTAACATAGACAATCTTTCCTATATAAAAAAGAAATAAATAACAATAGAAACCATGTTAAAAGACCATTTTTAGAAACAATAAACAAAATATAACCAAAGTTGACTGTTTGACGAGTTTTTTGAAGAAATTTAATTCGTGGAACTTGAACTTCGTATTTGTATTAATTTCAGTGTTGTAGGTACAATCTCTAAAATTTGATCTTTTAATTCTTTCTCTAGACAAAATAAACTTTAATCCTTAGGTTTGTTGATTTTCTTGGACGATCAGCCTTTGGGCTTGATGATCTTCTTAGGCGATCAGCTTGTAGGCTTGTCGATCTTCTTGGGTGATCAGCCTTTGGGCTTGGTGATCTTCTTTGGTGATCGGCCTTTAGGCTTATTGATCTTCTTGGATGATCAGCCTTTAGGGTTTTTGCATTCTTCAAAGCTTGTATTCTTCAGATCTTTTGAGCTAAGGGAGGTTGTGTTATTCTTTGGCCCAAAAAAATTCACAATGGACTTGAATTGGGTTAGGCTTTTGACCCGAGCAACTTTAATTACTCGGCCCAATCTGATTTATAAATTCCACAATGCATTTGGACTTTGTTATGATGATGTGACGAAATTTGGTTGGCCGAAATTTCTCATTCAACATTTACTAAAACTGATTTTTTAACCTAATTTAAAAAAAAAAAAAAAAGAAAAAAAAAAAGAAATTAGATGATAAATATGCTTCCACTTTGGTTGTAATATATATATGAATATATATTAGTTTAACAAAATAAAAATGAAGATTCAAATGTCTAATTGTTAAGAAATAAAATAAACCTTTTAACCTACTTATTTTAAGACTCGACTAAATTATTCTTTCCAAAAAATGTGTTCATAATGAAATGGTCTTCTTGAATTTAATACATCCAAATATCCTATTTATAGTATTAAATTTTCATCGACATGTCAATATTTCTATCAATATTTTTACGTTTTCATGAGTTTGATATCCACATGAGAGGTGAATCGATATTTTCATTAATCGTAGAAAAATCTATGAAAAAAAAAAAACAACAAAATATCACTTGTATAAATAATAATAATATTAAACTTTTTTAAAGATTATAAAATATTTATTTACAAATTTAAATTTATTCTTAAACTTTTTGTTTTTACAATTTTTCCAAAAATATCGATCAAAATCGATATTTAATCAATATTACATCAAAATTCCCATAAAATTAAGACCTCAATATTTTAATCGAAATCAACCTTTTAAACCTTACCCACCAAGTATTTATTAGAGATGGATGAAAAAAACAAATGGAAAAATATGAACTATAATTGCAAATCGAAATCAACCTTTTAAACCTTACCCACCAAGTATTTATTAGAGATGGATGAAAAGAACAAATGGAAAAATATGAACTATAATTGCAAAGGAAACTATAGGGTGTGCATGAAAAGACCTCGATATTTCATGTTGCAATTTTACACAATCTCTACTATAACAATTTATTCTTTTAATTAGAACTTTTGAAGATTATCAATTAAATCCATAAACTATTAATATTTTATAAGCGTATTAATTCACACCATCATTCAAATTTCGTTCAAAATTATCGTACTAAAACTTATAATTCGCATCAATTAAACTTCTAAATTTCCTTCCATAAGTAAATCAATTGAGATTGTTCATTATAATTAACTTTAAGAATCACACGTGTAAACTAATTCAAATGTCAATTTTATTTTTATTACTTCTTGTTATTTTTCTACAAGCTAACGTGGTTGTCCTTAATAACACGAGTTTGAATTTTATCTATATTTTTTTTTAATAGACCAACCATTTTAAAAGAAAAAATCGAACCATCAACCTCTAGAATGATAATAGAAACCGTATCCACCAAGTTATGCTCGAATTCTCCTTTTGTAAACACTAATCAAGTGGCTGCTTTTTAAAATAATTTTAATTAGCCAACTAAACATAACGAATATTATCAAACTTCTATTATCATTATTTCTTAATTTCAACAGTCTTGTCAAATACACTCTTCATTTAGGATATTCTTTTTCGAAGTTAAGATTTCAAATACTCTTCTGTTCTAAATTGTAAATTCATCAAATTGTCAGCCATAAATTCCTTGCAACAAAAATTAGTATACAATTCTCTATTATTGCTATTACATTCTTAAAGCAATGCTCTTCCCCACATATCATAAGTTGAGTACTCTCTACCTATAGCACAGCTGTTATAGATTCTTGATATGATGTTTGTAACTTTCAGCAAGCAAATTCATTGCGATGATGTTTACCTTTCTCAGCTGAAAAGAAAAGCTTGTCTGTGTGAGAGTTTCCCAGCTTCTTTGTCAAGGAAAACTCCGTGACGCATATGGAACTCGGTGAAGGATAAGACTTAAAATAATTAATCCCAATCTGTCAACCGGCAACAGACGATTCTTTAGATTTTTCTGGGACTGCAACCTCCTTCTCTGAGTTACTTGAATCGACCATGTTAGCCTGACTTGGTTGCACCTGGCTTATATTTTGAGCATCTAAGGTGATCCCTAAAACAGTCAACACAGCCCTGAAAAAGAAGCAAATCTGTCTGATTTGACATAAGAAGGAAAAAAGTAGTATGAAAATGTCAGTCATGCCAAAACCTTGGGAGTGTAGATCGGATATTTGGTTGGCTAGCATGAGCGACCAAAGGCGCCTTGAGTGCTGCAGTTTTGTTTAAAGCATTTTCAAGCTGTGCTGGCGGTAGCTGAAAGAACAAATGAAAGTCAATAATAAGAACATTGCTTTCGTGTATTTCATTCCTGGAATGGAATGTACCTCATGTCATATAAATATATTGCCGATGATTAACACAATATATCGAAAATATGGAACTATGCTCCTAATCCTACTGCTAAAGCATCCTTAAATAATATCCTAGAGAAAACTACAATATTAGAGTCCAATTTGAAAGACTCCAAAACTACTGTTCATAAAGCTTCGCCCACCAAGCTAGAGGAGCATTTCGTTATTTGCCATTAAAGAAATTGAAAGACAGAAGCATTTACAATGGAGAAACTAAACCCCCGTTTGATAACCATTTGGTTTTTTATTTAGTTTTTGAAAATTAAGCGTATAGACATCTCTGACCCCTTCACCGCTAAATTTCTTGCTTTGTCGTCTACTTTTTTACCATTGCTTTCAAAACCCAAGTCAAAATTTGAAAAAATTCAAAAGAAAAAATAAAATTCAAACTTAAAAAAAAAGTATTTTTGTTTTTAGAATTTAGTTAAGAACTCAACTCTTTTACTAAAGAAAAATGCAAACCATTGCAAAAAATTAAAAGAAAATAGGCTTAATTTTCAAAAACCAAAAACAATATGGTTGGTAAATGAGGCCTAAAATTTTCGTCCCCTTATTTTCCCCTTGAAACGTCTCCTTTACCACCGTATCAGCCAGCTTCATTTTCAGGGACTTCCTCAGGTCCTCTTTCAGCGGAGATTGGAAAAGAAAACTACCTTAAGGCTCGTCCTGATCGTCAAGAATCTGCAAACCCCGTAAAAGCTGGCTTTTAATGAAAGGCCATGATGCATCAGATTTGAGATGAGCTAAATCCGGACAAGGAAAACTCACCCCTATGTTGAGAGAACACTCTCTAGAATAGTGTTCTGTTTCAAAATAATATCAAAAGCTCCCCTTACAATTCCAGAAGTGGCTAATTATAGCTTCTCAATCATTTTTTTTTTTTTTTAAAAATGGAAGTTATTAAATCCAAAACACTAATTAAGCACTAAGTAATATAGAAGTAACGACCAAACTAATAGTAATTAAACTGTACTAATTACCTAACACTTCATCCTACATCATCGGGCCAAACATTCAATACTCAGGTTTTGATTCCAAAGTCTGATTAGAGAGACAACCCCCCTTAAGGCCTTCTAGGCTTTGACTAACAATACAACCTTCAGCTTCTTGGAGAAAATCAAGTCGAGGCCAATTAACAATAGAACTTTTCTTTTACTCTCCTCAACAGCAGAGAGAAAAGAATGAGACATTGAATGAAGCTGCACATTCTCAAATTGGAAGGCAGGTACACCGCTTCAGAGTACCAGTTTCCAGCAAGATAAATTGGAAGGCTGTGCACTTGTCTAAGCAAAGGAGCCATAAGAGGGGAATCTCAATCAAAGATAAATCCTCCATCAATTCGTTGAATCTCTTCATCCTCCTATCAATTCTACCATCAAAGGATCTCCCATCGCTCCAACTAATGACATTGAAATCACGTCCCAAAAGAGCAGAAACCTAAAGAAATGCAAAAGAGCTTTGAACTCAGGCCATGGGAATGGGACCATAAATTCTTCTTCATCCTACGAAGGAGGACCATAGTTGTCAAACCCAGTACGCGAAGATTGTTGGCTGGCTGAAGGTTAATGGAAAGAGCTTGTTTAAGAGGATATCAACAACAGTAACAAAAGATTCATCCGAAGATCAGAAAGATTCGATAAAGGATAGCCCTTCATCTCTTTAGCTCTAAAGAGTCTCATAACCCTGTCAAGTGAGCTTATATTCCTGCAAAAATAACTTGATGGCGATATCAAAATTTTTACCAGTCTGCCGAAGATTAGCACCACTTTTTCTTTCTTTAAATTCCTGAAAGATTCAATAAATGCCGGGCCAACCTGCTGAATTATTTTGAACTGTGCATTATGCAGAATTTTTAAGGACTTTTAAAGGAAAAACAGAGTACTGTGATTTTACCCTTTTTTTAATACAAAACAGAGAGATATATTCAAATCGGTCAAACAAAACAACTTAAGGGCAAAGGTTAGAGAGAACCAATAGCTTGTCCACCACATGAAGGTCCCTCGCTTGACCGGCTACATCCTAAGAATCCCTCTATATGGAACCTTGCTTCTACAAGTTTTTTGCAGCATAACATAGTGAGGCTTATGTCAAAAAGTTCAAAACCAATCCAAACATGGATACTTTGCAGAAATCAAATAATGGACGGACGAGCTGCATCCTAATCCCCTCAAATAAAGAAAAGAGTGGTTGGTTCTCCTCTTTCTCCCTAATTTCAGACTACCCAGGTCCTTTTAGCAAAAAGTGAATCCAACACACTGATAGACCCCATATCACCAAAGTGTATGTGCGTATGCGTGTGAGGAAAGAAAAGGAGCACGTCTGAGGAAATATGTTAGTTATGTAGGTGGGCCCTGGGGAATATTGTTTGTTAGGGAAGGAAGGCTTAGGAATGAGGGACTATGTAAACTGTTGGGAAGGGAGTGAAGGATTACCTTTTTTGCATCTTTTTTTTGGTGATTCTCTTGTATGAGAACTAGGAGAGGGAGGAGAGCTCTCAAATTCTCCCTTGGTGTGTTGATAAATAAATTGACTTAGGCTAAGGCCTATCAATTTGGTATCAAAGCAGTGAGATTTGGGCATGCTGGGTAAGATGGAAAGCAGAGTAATAGTGCTGGAGGAGAAGCTGATAGAAGTAGGGGAGAAACAGTCTGGATTGGAATCAAAGGTGGAATCGGGATTCAGTGAAGCTAGTTGTAAGTTCAATAGTCTGAATCATCAGATGCAATTGATCTTGTCTCGATTGGATGCAATGAATGCCGGTGTTCATCAAGCATCAACGTCGTCGGAAGGATGGTGACGGAGAACCTAAACCAACCTCTAAAGAATCGAAGAAAGAAACAGAAAGGGAGGAAGGAATTCACGCACCTGGAAACAAAGAAATTCCCCTGTTCGATATGAGATTGCAAAAACTCGAGGTGCCAAAATGGTTGGTTGCACAGGGTTGAACGGTACTTTGTAGTGAATCGCCTGTCCAAAAAAGACAAGCTGGATGCAGTTGTTCTTTGTCTGAAGGGAGAAGCCTTGGATTGATACCAGTGGGAGGAAGACTGGAAGTCGATAGACACGTGGGTACGTTTTCGGAAGCTGCTGTTAGACAGATTCCGTCTGACGAATGAAGCAGATCGGTAGCCAGACTGATGTGATTACAACAAGAAGATAAGTCGGTGAGGGAGTATCGCCACCGATGTGAACAGTACTCGGCTGGGCTAAAGGAATTAGAGGCATGCCGATTTGAAACGTATTCGAGGTGTTCTGTAATGGGCATGCCAAAGCACTGGTCTTCTTGGATTCCCTAGGAAAAATTTAGTTACAACCCGTCGTTCCACACAGCCAGTCAATTGACTCCGTTTGTGTTATGACAAAGGTTTGAGTGTTGTAGCTGAGGTTGACAAGCAATTGCGGGAGAGATGAAATGTTGACCACATTAGAGGCCTCACTACAAAAGGCACAACAGGGGATGGTAAGGAGTGCTAACAAAAATCGATGGGAGATGGACTTTGAGGTGAATGACTAGGTTTACTTGAAATTAAGACCTTACCGCCAGTCTTCGTTGGCTCGATATGCACATCTGAAACTGGTCCCTCGGTTTATCGGTCCATATCAAATAACAACCCATGTCGAAAAGGCTGCCTATCAAATTGCTCTGCCACCAGAGGCGGGTATACACCCCGTATTCCTTGTTTCAATGCTAAGGAAAGCTGTGGGCAGCAATCTTCCTGTTCTACCCATGCCCCCAAATTTGGCACCAGACTTAACATATGCCCTCCAGCAGACAGAGGTATTGGGTATGCAGAATTCTCCAACAGATGAGGGAGCTATCGAAGTCTTAATGCGATGGGAGAATGGGCTGCCAATCAATGCTACATGGGAGTTGACCACAGTTATTAATGAATAGTTTCCAGAATTCCACCTTGAGAACAAGGTGTCTCTTTAGGGGGCGGGTAATGATAGGCCTCGTATCACTAAAGTGTATGTGCATAAGCATGTCAAGAAAGAAAAGGAGCACATGTGAGGAAATCTGTTAGTTATGTAGGTGGGCCCCGGGGAATATTGCTCGTTAGGAAGGAGGGCTCGGGAATGAGGGACTATGTAAACGGTTGGGATGGGAGTGAAGGATTACCTTTTTTGCATCCTCTTTCTTGTGATTTACTTTTATGAGAAATAGGAGTGGGAGGGGAGCTCTCAAGTTCTCCCTTGGTGTGTTGATAAATAAATTGACTTTAGCTAAGGCCTATCACACACGCACCGAACACCTCATATACCCTACCGGTCAGTTCCATAAGGAGAACCAAACACCACCCCTTGGTATGTTTGGAAGTGATTTTGGCATGACCAAAATCACTTTTGTCAAGCCATTGTAAAAATTACTTTTCTTTCAGATATTGATGTTTGGCAAATATTGAAATTGATTTTTTTAAAAAATCGACAATCATTTAAAATTGATTTCCCAATAATTAGTTGAGAGGTGATTCTTGGTAGGGTGATTGACCGGGACTCACCCAAAAGAGTTGCCCACATTTTGTTCATTTATTGAAATACCAAATTTGCCCTTATAGAATAATTTTTTGTCCTTTTTAATTAATTTGATAATTCTAAAGTTACTATGGAAACCAAACATAATAATTCAAAATCACTTTTAAAAGCTTGAAACCAAACATCAATATGCTTGTATGAAAATAAATTTCACAAAATCAATTGTTCTTAATTCTCTTTTTCTAAAATCACTACTTCAACTATCACTCTCAAACATGCACTTTAAAAATAACATCAGCCAGGGTCAACATCATTCACAGATGTCATTGATTGGAAGGAAGCTTTCATGGTCCAATTATTTTCCCCTGAGGATGACTGGCCAACCATAATGGCCATAAGTCAAGCCATGACCACCAGACGCATCCTCAACCCCTTCCAAGACACCAAGCGTTCATGAAATGTTATTACTAAACAATAAATAACCATATAATCATAAAGGACACAGGATACAGTTAAAAATTACTTAAGGAACACTACAAGAGACACACCTGAAGCAGCACATTAAATGATTGAGGCTTTGTCAAGAGTGCACACTTCAAAAAGCCTACCCACAACTTGGGATATTTCCATATCTGTGACAACCCATCGCCAGATTGAGAATGATGAAACCTTAATTCACAAGTAATCTAAGAGTGGAAAAATATTGACCTGTTTGCCAACAAGACGTGATAGAATCTCCATTATAAAATCTACCTGTAAAGAAGAAACAAAACGGTAACTAATAAATTGGAGATTGTAGAAGAGATGAAAGAAAACGATTGAGCGCGTTGCTTTTGTAGTTTTAAGGCAGGGTTCCATCTTCTCCTGACCCGTAGGTAGTTTGTTTGCCTTTCCTTGGTCTCAATGTACCTCTCGTTTCTTTCTCTTTTTTCCCCTTTTTTTAAAAAAACAAAAAATAAAAGGAAGCGAGAAATGGATTATCTGAGAAGGATCAAGCAATCAATAATTCTGAACCACTCTAGTCCAACATATTAGACTATTTTGCGAAAGATACATATCACAACTTTTTTAGTCCTTTAATTGAGATTGGGATGGAACAAGGGAAAATATATAGATTATAAAAATGTAGAGATGCAAGCTCAATACGAATATACTTTTTTAGTCCTTTAATTGAGATTGGGATGGTACAAGGGAAAATATATAGATTATAAAAATGTAGAGATGCAAGCTCAATACGAATATACAAGAACCTTATATTTTAAGGTAGGGGCATTGACAAGGAAAAAGAAAAGCCAAAAACAACGATCAAATGGAAAACCATTATCAAAATGGGATTATGCACAGAATAGACTAAACAAAAAGAAACCGAAAAAAAAAGTGTACTAAATAACAGATCATACTCATATAATTGACCTAGGATCGTGACAGATAGTCATCTGTTACCCCCTAAAAAGTAAGAATAATCTGCAAACACATTTTCATTCATAAAAAATTACCGACCAACAAAAGCAAGAGTCATAATCTCACCAGTGACGGAAAAGTACCAATGGCTTGCAATACTGTGCGCATGAATAATAATGGAAGAGGAATCTGCTCGACCTGCACGGAACAAGCCACTTGGTGTGATTTCAAAAAAGAAAAACTGTCTCCATGTACTATCAAAGATTTGTCACAATCATACAAACCAATTGATTCAAAACTTTTGCAATGATTTGCTGGGTGAAAGTTTGACGCTGCTCAAAGCAAGCATTGCATGCATCTGTGACCTGCAGGTGAAGCAACCTGTTGTTCAATAAGGAGACACGGTAAGGTTTTAGATAGAGTAAATCAGGAGGGGCAACCTTCTTGAGAGGAATTCCATCTCTGTCGGGATCAATTCCATGAATAGCAATTAGAACTTCAGCTGGATTTAGAACTGGCCCAGAATGAGATGATCCCTGAGTAGGATATTAAAGAGAAATAAAATCAATGGAACTTAGAATACAACCATTCATGTGGTGGAAACACTCGCATAAATGAATCATTTTGTCTCTTGTTTTTTAGAACAAAATTATCAAAGCTCAAGCTCGTCACTCTCCTATAGAAAAGAGATTCAGTCTGGTAGTGCAAAATAAATGGTTGGCAATTTAACTTACCACAAAAAACCAAAGGCATCTAAAACAAGGGATTCATATGTGAAGATGATTATATAGCCAAGGTGATAAACATAACAAATGAATAGTTTGACTTCTTGCAGCTTATATTGCTAATTAACCTAAAACCAGAACCCTTCGTACATTCAATATTTTCTTTTCAAGCGTTAACGAAAATAGCTTTTTAGTTGGAGAAAATAACATTTGCCAGTTGAATGTTGCAATGCTTAGGCATAAAATATACTCCCAGCTATAACGAAGATCTACTTTGGTAGGTTCATGATGAGATCTAAATTTAGAAAAACATGGAAGAATAACACCTGTAGGCTGCCAAGGAAAAAGGGGAAGAAAATACCTGCAATATCCGTAGAAGTGCTGCTTGGAATTTATCCCCCGGAAGATTCACTATCCGTGGGAAAATCATCATAACCTAACAAAACAAGAAAATGACTTCAGGTGATTTCAATCGATAGAAAACATTTTTGAAGCAACATGAGAACAAAAATGAATTGAAAGCAGTATTAGAATGAAGTTTTGAAATGCTGAAAATGAAAGGCAAACATCAAGAAGTAACATGGAGGATATCAAAAGGGAACTGCAAAGATTGAGAAATTGGTCA
This sequence comes from Citrullus mucosospermus, assembly GCA_030954485.1. Lineage (NCBI taxonomy): Eukaryota > Viridiplantae > Streptophyta > Magnoliopsida > Cucurbitales > Cucurbitaceae > Citrullus > Citrullus mucosospermus. The sequence continues at coordinate 20,792,019 of CM062058.1, forward strand.
GAGCTTTCTTCTGGAGCTTATGATCAAAAAAGCAACAATCGGACTTTCGATGGAAAACACTTTTGCAACTTTTGTGAAAAAATTTTTATTCAAGCTTTTAACTGGTGCTAATATTACCACACATCTTTCACAAAATTGCAGTCTTAACAACCTATTGATTAATTGGAAGGCTTTTTATGGTCTCCAGTTTTCTTTTATAGCCATTTGTCCTCTTATTAAAGAAATATATTATGTTTCCTATCAAAAAAAAGGAAAAACAATTAAAATTTGAGAAATTAATATCTCAGTCAGATCTCAGATGGATTAATACAAGCACCATGTGGGTGCTCATGTTTCACTGTTAGATGATCAGCCAAGAGATAATATTAGACCTTCGAACTCTATAAAAACAGAGGGTAGAACTTGGGAGAAGTAGTCAGTTTTTAAACAAAGTTAGAAGTACATAGGATAGTCATATCATATCTCTTTTCTTTCGAAGTTATCCTGAAGGATCATTTTGAAAGAGTTGAGATAGTAAGGAATATATTTGAAACTTATATTGGGTATATATGTTTATTTATCCATGCTGTAGGTACGTTAATCCTACCAGTTATATAAACCCTGGCTTATTAATACAGATTCTTGATTGTAAATGGATTTTTACAAATCATAAACTCAAACACCAAACATAAGTTACTTAAACTCAGATTTCTAAGATCCTTGTATCAAGAAAAAGCTGTACAAAGTTAACCTTCCCAACTTCAACCGTTGTGGGCTAAATAATCCTTTACAATTTTCAAGTATCAAAGTGAAAAAGAATTTACTGTTCAACGCCAGTGAACTGTGAATGCCATACAACTTGGAGACAAAAACTATAATTTAACCTTATGACGATGAGAGAACAACTATAGATTCAGGTTTTTATGAACCAATATTTTGGAAGTGCTGAACAAAAGCAGAAGATATTAGCCAGACTCCTACTACAAAGAAATAAAACATGGATAGCAAAATGTAAAATAAAAATGCATTAAGGATAAGTGATATAGAAGATTGCTGAAAACATCTATGGTAATTGGTAAGAACAATTTGAAATAAGAAAAATAATATCCACCATACAAGCTCAAAACATATAGGTACCCAGATAGACAGATGACAACAAGGCAGAAGAGAGAGAGATTATCCACCTCATCTTTTGGTAGATATGGTAATACTGGGATCATAATCTCCACATCCTAAAAGCAATCAACACATAACAGCCATTAGCAAAGATCTATTAGTAAAGACTTTTTAATTAGGACTTTAGGATTAGAACTTCAATATCCTGAAAGCTGTGGCCAGATGTTTCTACCGAGGGAAATATAATATAAAAATAAATCAACAAGTTTAAAGCTAATAGCTTCGTTATCAAAAAGGAATAATGCTTACCTTTAGTTTTGAATTGTATAGCTTGCTAATGGTAAAAACTAACTCAGTGGAGGGAATAATCCCATCCGTCAGTATATGCAAAACCTAAAAAAAAATCAAGGAAACAAAAAGCAACTGTTATGTCCCCCATTTTCTTGGTCTCAGCTTATAATAGACAAATAGTTTAATTGATAGAGGAAAAACCTGCATTACAAGATTTTCACTTCCGCTTGGAGGATCAGTGAGAATTTCAAGAAGATCTGAGGATGAGCCCATTGTACGGACAAGTATAGGGATATGGTCATGAACCGCCTATACAAAATGCAAGTGATAAAAATTTCAGAAATCAGGACTCGTGAAAAGAAAGAAAAACAGCATTACGAAGTGAGACAAACCTGCTTAATTGCTTTTGAGGCATTTTTATACATGACAAAAATTTGGCGAAAAAGTGAATGCTTCTGTCATTCAGATTACACAAATAGACTATAAGCTTCAAAAAAAAATTATTATCTTAAGACAAACTTAAAGTATTAAATTAGACAGCCTCAAACCTTTGTGCAAAGTGCAAAATATAAAGACATCCGACGCTGAGCCTCAGAGATCGGAAGAGATGAGTCAGCTTGTGAAATGGATGAAGGATGGGTATCAGAGGAAATATCTTTATTGATGGCACTAGATTCAACTAAAGATTTCTCTGGATGAGCATCCTGCTAAAGAAGCAACAATTGCCGATGTCAATTCTAAATTTCCAAACTGCTAAGTGACAAGGATGCTAACTAAATAGTTGAAACATCAAAAAACATTGAACAACTAGAATTAGGTAAGGTGTAATACTTGAGCTCCAAAATCTGGAATTCTAACTAAAATTTGGAACTTCTTATTCAACTAAAATTCCACTTAGTTATGAGCTCAACTAAGACAACTAAAATTACAATTGTGTAATACTAGACACAATTTTTATCTTACTTAATCTGGCCTTTGATGTATTTCTTGCATCTCCATATAAAAACAAACCTGATGTGATTCTGGTATTAATCCATCAGCATCTGTCATATCCGTAGAACGATCACTAATGGCAGAAAGCAGCATTTCCTTAGAAAAATCTTCTATTCGTCGAGAAATGGATGGTATTGGATAAAGCTTGTTGGCAACCTACAAAAAGAGAAAACCTAAGTAACTGGAAAACAGTAATTTTTTGTTGAATATCATAAGTTGTCAACAAATTACCAGACGGATTGCCTTCATCCTCACTTCCTCGGAGAGATGTACAGTGCTCTTTCATGGTAAAAAAGAGAGAGTCAAAGTGCAATCAATAACAGGGAAAAGGCTCTTAGAGCAAAGTGGGTGTGGGTGTGGGTGTGAGTGTGGGTGGGGGAGGGGAAGAACCCTCCAAACATCACATGCTTTGACAGACAGGGGCAAGGTAATTACACAACAAAAAATACTTAAAGACTTGAACAAGAAAAATACTACAAATGTTCCAAACTAATCATCAACAAATAAACGTTCTTAAATAAGAAACATCAAATATGAATTCTTATCTGGCTAGTAGTTAAGCACGAACAAACCAATAGGACTTATCGCCTGCATTCAGACAATGAACAATATTGTAGTAATAAACTCTTAACGGTTTACTATTTTTAAAACACAATTATGCTCAGCAAGCAAACATTAAATGGATGTACGATCTATGAACTAAAAGTCAATGTTACAAAGAAAATAATTGAAGTAGAACAAAATGAAATAAGTTTGAGGAAAATTAGAACCTGTAAGGCAATTTTCAAGCAGACATCACGAATGGGGGGTCTCAACAGAATCAAACTCCACACTGCACTAAGACCTTGAGTTACACGATCACCACTTTGAATATCCTTTTCTGCATTTTCACTGTTTCCAGGAGAGCACATACATTCCAACAGGTTTATGACTGACTTTGGTAGATAAGGAGCTTCACCAAGTAATCTACTTAATGACTTGTCTGATGGAGGAAAAGAATCTTTAAGTGTTTCTGCCTGCATGGAAAATCAAATTATTCACATATATACAAAAATAATACCGACAAGAAATAGGTCACAAAGCACACACCACAGTGAGCAGAAATGTCTCATATACTGACGCAGCAGTTGTAGATGTAAAGAAATCATGTTCCTCTTCTGCTTCTCCAAATAACCTATACAGAACCCTCAAAGTCAACTCGTGTCCCTGAACCAATTGTTATAGTCAGCATGAATGAATTCAGTAGAATACAGAGAGAGAAGAAAAGAAAATATAAGGAAACGAGAGAGAAACCGATAGACATCTCATTCAAGCTTATGCATGTTAACTTAATTGACTAAATGAAACATGAATTCAAATTTCTGACGAACCCAGCACACAAAAAGAAACCAATGGAATTTATTTTCCCATGCAATGGAAAAATAATAGCAGAAAGTAAACGGGAGTATACTTCACTAGCAGACCTAAAGTAGGACACTTTTATTCAACAAAAATAAGCAAGAGTATACTTCAATACAAGTTGGAGCAACATTGACCAAATAGTTTTTACTTTTAACGTCTTTAACAATACTAGACACTAGGCTGATTTTACTGCAACATAGAAGCAGGGAATAGAACTTTAGAGAGAAAATGAAGTTAAAGAATTGATGTTAACAAGAGCTTAGAGTGTACTCAAGTTACTAAGAGAGTTCCAAAAGGTAATAATCTTTACTACAGTGTCTTTTATATCTCTGCAAATGTTGATAGTTGCAAGTAAATATATTTCTCAAATGACTTGTGCCTTGCAGTTGCAGATAAGGGGAAAAAATAACAATTGAAGGCACGGACCCATATGGATTTAAGACATTGCTGGAAGCACAAAAGGTTGTTTTATACAGGAACAGAGCAACAAGAGAATAACAAAGGGAAAAGAAGGTTAAAAGTGAAACAGGAAAATTTTGTAAAACCCCTATTCTAAGACAAATGCTCACCTCATTATTTACATAATCAGCCAATATATGGTTTTGCAACACTTTCCATGCCTCTAATTCCAAGGGATACTGCCCAATAAGGAAAGAAAGTTTAAGCAAATAAAAAGGTTCAAATTTTATGTCTTTAGATAGATAACTATTGCAAAGAGAAATTAAAGGATAAGCATAGAACGAGCAAGCTGAAATAAGATGAGCTTCCAACCAAATTGAATGTGCCAAATCATGAAACATGAAAATCGTAAAATTGGAGAACATCTCAACGTTTAAGAAACTAGGACACACACAAAAGAAGTATTAACTGTGACCTTCACAAGATCATAGCTTGAATCAAAGTATTAGTATAAGTTCACAAATGGTTCAGTGCCCATCAGAAGAAATACAACTGTAAAGAAACTCACTAACTGAAACTTTGGAGAACTTCTAAATTGGAAAAAATAAAGGTTGTTCTCATCAAAAATAAAATAAAGGTTGTTGCAATCCAAATGTATAAATCTGCCTCTTATGATCAATATGTGATAAGAGAAACTTATTTTGGTTATAAAGGACAGGGTAATGGAATGGTAAAAGAACTCCTCATGCAGCTTCACTCTCATGGTATATGGTAGGTGAAGGACATGATAAATCAACTCAAGCGTTATCAAATTTGAGACATTGAATATACTGCATGTAGTAACAGTTAATTGTATGATATACAGAACACTGGTTGCTGATCAAAATATGGATCATTTAACCAGCCTGTAAATCAAATTCAATTTTAGGAGGAACATTTCTCATAACCACACACAAGATAAAACTAATACCTCCACTCCTAAATATGCCAACAGAGAAAAGCGGGCTTGTGAACCACCAGCGACTGCTATTTGCTTATATGCCTCAACAATGCGCACAAATGCCAGTTTTAGTAATTCATCCTTCTCTTCATCTACAAGGTCAACAACAGGTGCTGCCATCTTGGGCAAGACCAACTGAAAAGACACCCTGGCAGAAGTTGCAGTTGAAGAGGCCAAGCTGTTGACATCTGAAACAACTGCCATTGGACTAAGCTCCTCTGATTTTTCTCTAGAAACTGATAATTTCAAGGAGGAGCTTAGATCCAAAGTTGAAATGTTCTCTTGATTAGATTCATCAAAACCAGATGATGCAAGCGAGGGAGTAACAACAGTATCTGACATCCCATCACTTTGAACAGAAGAATCAAGTCCCGGTATCCCACTGTCTAAATTGCCCACATCATGTATACTAGATGGAATGATTGAGCAAACTTCTTCAGCTTCAGATATAGAAGTTTTGGAACCAGGTAAACTAGTTGGCATAATAGCATTTTCAGAATCATGATTTGTCCCAGCACTGTCGACAGTAGGAACTGCATGATGGTTTCCTTCCTCCTGAGGTTTCTAGGGATGAGATTAAAAACAAAAATTAAGAGGACAATGCAGCACAACAAGTTACAGAAAGAAAGAAAAAAAAAAAGAAAGAAATTACATAAATCACAACCTAATTTAACATACTCATCACCAATCAAGAAAATAATGACACACCAAGGAAAATATGGCCCAGAATTCAAGGTAACATGACAGAAAAAATTGTACTACCATGTGATCAGATAATGACCTAGAAGAATCCAACAATGATGCAATCGGTGGGAAGGTGCTAGATAATGAAAGAACATCAGCAACAAAAGATGACGGATATTTGGCTTGAGCATCACTGCCAATTATACACATATTCTGCAGAAGTTCTCCATCTCCTGTATCAGGCTGATGAGGAGGAAGGAAACGCATATTAGCAATGACAACTTCAGCAAGCAAGTCAGCAGAAATACTAGAGATAAGGATCTGTAAGGACCCAATCGCTTTTTCTCCTTGAGCAACTAAGGCACCAAACATAGTTACAAGTTGCTGTGCTGGTCCAGTATCCACATCTTCGGTTGAAGATGTTCCACTTGATGATTCATTTTGTTTAGACACGACAGTAGTCCTCTCCGTTTCTTTAGATGGTTCCTCAGACTCAGAGACATCAGTTGTTGGTCTGGCACGTTTTCCAGATTCATTTCCATCCTCTGACAAATCACAGCTATCTGGTTCTCCAGATCTCTTCCTCCCCAAATTATTATGCACAGAAGTTCTTTGAACAGCAGCCTTCTCATCCTATAAAAGATTAAAGTTGTAATCAGATATGTTCGCCTGTATGCCATATCTCAGGCAGAAAACCTTTCATCAAGACTGCATTCATAAATATTAAACCAATAATGGACAAAGAAGTTAGCACTTACCGTGGTAAAATGGTCATCACCCTGCTCTTCCTTTACAGATCCATTAACTGTTGAAACTTGATGAAGGGATGGGTCAGCCACTCCCCTAACTTTCATTTCTCTCAGGGCACCAAGTAGAGGATCCCGCCACTACAGTGACCACAATTATCTCCATTATCAATTAAATCCATACAAGGTAAACAATTTGTGATAGTAGTTTTACTGTACTATTCAACAAGGAGAAGAAATTAAATAAAATTGCAGGACTTTGTTTAGAATAGTTGTGGGTAGTCAAAGCTAGTTTATAGACATCTCGACTAATTTCACAAGACTATTCCTAATTCTACATGTGGCATAGAGCAACTTGTATGATATTTCTTATCCTAAGCGACCACCTTTGTTTGACTAAGAACCCATAACTTCAAAGCTACCAAGATTTATAGCTCAGTCCTAAAATCATCAGGCAGCCAACCCAGCGAGGTAAATAATGCATACATACATACATACATACATACATACATAAATACTATATATATATATATATATATCAGATTAAACAACAGTTATTTTGAACCATGGCCAAAGGAACACCTGACAGAGAAAATATCATATTCTTTATAGAGTTAATACATACTAAAAGAGATGTGTACAAGTAGAACTTGTAAAACATACAAAAACATATAACATGCTATTAAAGAAAGGAAAAGATGTGGATAAGGCAGAAAACGCAGAAAATTCGCCCAACTAGAGTAGGGGTATGCCAATTTTCTTTTGGGTGGGGGGTTCAAGAAGTTATATTTTAGTTTTGGAAATTTACCGGTAAAGCACCCGGATGGGTACACTTCAAGCAGTTAAGAAATGCATTCTTTAAGGCATAATGTACACCAGGAGCATGCAACCCATTAAAGATGGTGCCTGAGCGATCCAGGCCAAGTAATACAGGCAGAATGCGGCCATAAAATGCAGGCCTCCTTTTCGCAATTGTTGTAAGACTAGTAAGAAATATAAAAGAGAAAAGATGAGTCAGAACTGTATTTTAAAAGGAATCGATAATCATAAGTCTATTTTCCTTTTATTTTTGGACCATTTCTTGATTTGTGCATGTCATCCTTGTGCAAAGGCCATACTAATCTTCTCTGTATTGTTCCAATTTTATCGGATGTCCCCAAAGGGACTCTATTTTCCTTTTATTAGTTTACTGACCATTTTTTTTTATGAGAAACAAGTTATTAGCTAACTAATCTACAGAAGGCTTAAGGACATTCTTGTTTTATTATTATGATTCAGAAGTTTATCGGCAAGTGTTGAGAAATAAATGCGTAGAAATAAAACAGTTAAATGTGAAGTCTTAGATGCAGGGAAATCAGTATAACCTATTAATAAGCACAATAGTCTTTGCATTATTGAGAGATTTCACTTTTGGGAATCTGAGTTGATCGAGCAACAAACCCAAACTTTGACTGGCCTCAGTTGATAAGTCTCTAATCTTGAGTATAGGATGACCCCCACGAAGCCATGATATATTAAAATCGCCAAAAGTTTCTATAGAATACGAAATGTTTTCAAGGTCAGATACAACTTAAGTCGTTTTATTTAATTTATTTGAAAAATAAAAAAGGTCAAGCCTCTCAAGCGAGGATGAACCATACAAACCCAAGTACATGACAACTACCTTCACAAGCAGGAGGCTCTGAAGAGCCATTGGGATCAGGTGTGTAAAGTAAAATTACTTCTACGACAAACTTGAGAGCTAGCAAACTCATTCCACCATTTCCCTACGCAAAAATGTGTATTTAGAAACATGGTAACAAAAAGGATACAACTAATTATTTAAAAATTTTAGCTTACATGAACAGCTATTGAATATATCTCTTCCTTGAACTTTAACATCCATGTCCACAATGATTGAAGTGAATTGTCTATCTCGTTAGAATATAGACCCTGTAATATTATAGAATTGAACCTAAAACAGTGAGATTACAACATTTTTCCTTTAAAAGATTATTTTATTACTACATCCCAGGAAAAAAAAATAAACAAACAAAGTGTACGTGAGTTTGACCTTTAAATCATGAGGGTGTCTTAAAGCTTGGGAAAAATATGTGATTGTTTTAAATACATGACTGTTGGCTAATAAAACTGAAACATGAAAATTTGTTTAAAAAAATGAAACATGAAAGTGAAAAGTCTTTTATATGTTCACTGGACACTATAATCTAAGTAAGTTGCAGCATAAAAATAACAGAATGGTTTGTGATGAGGACTGGCATTGCACAGAAAAGCTATCAATTTAAGCACCTGATAAAACATGCAGAATAAGGTTACCTTCATTGCAATTTTTACAAGACTGACGCGAAACAAATTGATGGCACAAGTAATGGATTGCCGAACAACAGCTGGAGTATCGTCAGTCAAAACTGTTATCAATAATGGTACAATTTGAGGCAACAAGTCGATGTGCTTGAATCCAATTTCACCAATCATCCTACACAGTAATAAAACAATTAAATAAGTAAGAATCATCCCAAAGCTGCCTCGATCAGTCAGGACCAGGTCACTTAATCCCAGGTTTTTAACAGTTCCCCTAACAAAATTGATTCATAAGACCATCAAGATGACATCTATTGCATAAGTTTTAATGACCAATCAGATATCCCACAAATACTTAAAAGAATACCACAGCGCTGCTGTAGGATTTAATACAAACCACCAGCACCCATTGCATTCCCCAAGACAATGAAAACAAGGTTCAGACAGCGCATTACATCATCAATTAAATCTTTATTTTTTTTTTAATGAACAACTTCTTTCATCATCAATTGAATCTTGAGTTGTATCAATAAATGAATCTTTCTCTCGAATATGCAAAATGAACAGAAGAAATGCACAACAGCAACACCTAATCTACACAAGTATCGGTAGTCTTGATTTAATGAACCTTCTGACACTGATAACAATGACTGCAGAGGGATGTGACCACACCAGTACACTGGAAAAGAACACTTGATGGGTATCTCTGGAGTCTTTCAAAATTACAACAAGCAACTACAACCAAGATTGTTAGAGTTCAATAGTTCATGCCCGTGATACAGCTAACTACCAGTACACCACCCATCAACCTGTGGAGTAATAAATTACTTATCCAATGAAGCGTGTGGGGAAGCGTTTTTCTTGTAAAGAAACAGTAAACAAGCGACCGAAGTGCAAGGTTAGTCGTTGAGAATAACGGAATGCCATATTCTGATTTTGAAAACACGACTTTGGAAATGCAAGACACTCAGAGTCTTCGAATTTGAAAAACCCATTCAATTCCCAAAATCAGCAAACAAAAACAGAAAAACGAGACTGGAAAAATTCACATCTCCGTCACTTCATGAATTGGATGCAAAAAACGGATATAAATGCTTATGAGCTTAACCTAGAGAAAGGAAGGAAGAGTACTCTGTGACAAACTTGCGGATGGGGCTGAAGCGGTCGGACTGTAGCTCAAGGATGCGGGGGAGGAGCTCAGATAGTAAAACAGGGTCTTCTGGAAGCAAAACATTCTTTAATTGACGCAAACGAGCAAGTTTGGAAGGTAAATCTGCAGCAATCTTGGTTGAGTTGATCAGACCAGCGAGCCTCTCCCTTGAATTAACAGCCATCATCATTCCGACCATAGCTTTCGGAAGAAGAAAATGAAGAACTTCGAATTTCAAGTGTTGCTACAGAGAATTTGCTCGCTGCTCGTCGAGAGCGAGGGAGAAGGCGAAAGCCTTTATTTGTTTTTTGTTTTCGTTTTTGCGGCCCAATTTATGTACAATTGTTTTCTTCTTTAAAAATAAATAAAAAAATAAATAATAATAATAAGCATAGCAAAACCGGTATTGAACTTGTACGGTTGACCTTTAAATTGAAGGCAAAAAAAAAAATTGATAAATTTTAAGATGGTTTCTAAATGCAGTAAAAATGTTAAATTATTTCCGAACATATAAAACTTTTACGGGTAGATATTAAAAAATTTATATATTCGTAAATAGTTTGATATTTTTTTTATTTATAATATTTTTTAAAATTATATAAAATATCAAAATTAATACTTTGTGTCTAAAACACCTTTGAACATTTCAAAAATATTCTTAAATTTTAAAAGAAACTTCAAAAATACTTTTATTATCATTATATGAACACAAATTGTTAACACTCCTTTAAAAAATATCATTGAATTTCAAATTTTGTATTAATACTTTTAAACTTAAAAAATATATATTAAAAATGCTCCTGCCACTAAGATGGTTGTCAATTTATTTGAAGTTTTTATGACTTTGAAAATCACCAAACTAACAACAAAATTATATTAGTTTACCTCATTTTTCTTCCATTTGTCCAATTCAAACACCGATTTTGTCCAAACAGTATATAAACTAAAACTTTAAGTTAAATTATAATATACACAAAATCACACAAATTTTCAAAATCAAATTCTCCCCTTAAAACTTACAAAACAATAAATACCGAAATACATAAATGACATATTTGGTTGTTAACATACACTCAACCACTAACATACACCCTTAGTAAAACATTTAAAACTTAAGGTTCCGTTGTTGCTTCCATTATTCATTTCTTTTTGTTATAATATATATACCTTAACTGAAATAGGCATATTTTTTTATGAGATAAACAAATACCAAATATTTAACAAGAATGAGAGTGGGAGGGGAAAAGTAGAGAAAATAAGGAAGTGTTAGGTCATATTTGAAGTATGGAAGAGGGAGGTGATGGTAAATAAACAGTCAGAGCATCTTTAACTTTTTGTTTAAGATAAGGATATTAATGCAACTTTTTAAAGTTTAGACATATTTTTACAACGATGTATTAACGAGTTTTGTTCATATATTAATAGTAAGGGTATTATTGAAACTTTTGAAAGTTCAAATATATTTTTTAAACAAAACACTAACTGTAGGGGTATTTTTAATACAAATAACAAAGTTCAAGGACATTTTTTTTACAATTAAGCCTACATTTTATTCATAAACCTTTTGAATACAATAGAAGTAAAGAGGTTCAAACAAAAAACCTTTAGATTGATAACACATACCTAGCTAAGCTCATTTTAGCTATTTTATGTATAAATTTGTATTGTAATTGGATACTAATCAAAGAGTTTTTTTTTTTTTTTTTTTTTTTTTGTTAATTTGCAAGTTTATATAAAATGTTTGATAGGTTATCAAACTTTAAAATTTTGATCAATAAGTCCTTCACAATTCAAAAAATTTAAAAAGCATACGATATATGGGATATAAAATTGAATTGGTTAAATTGCAAAAAGATGCCCCTTACTTTTTTCTTTTGTTTTATAAATACGTATGTTATTTATGCAAAATTGAGAACTAAAATCACTTTTTTTCTTATGCAATTGTTCCAATTTTTTTTAGATAAACAAATACCAAACTGTTAACAAGAAGGGAATAAGAGGGGATAAAAAAAAGAGGGAAAATAGAGAAGTGTGATAAGTCATGGATTGAAGTAGAAAGAAAGAAAATGGAATAGGAAAGTGATGGAGTAATAGATAAATGGTAAAAATATTTTTTAACTTTATTTGAAAGGTAATAGCACTAATGCAATTTTTGAAAATTTAGACATATATTCGCAATGAAAGATATTTTTAATTTTTTTTTCTAAAATTTAAGGGCAACTTTTTTTTATTTAAAAAATGTTTTAAATCAGGTATTTTTTAAGTTTGGAGAGTTTGCCATCTTTTAGTTTCTTCAAAAACCGGTAGTTTTTTTAAGTATTTTTTAAAAAGGAAAATTAAGAGGCTTTTTACTCAGACATATTAAAAAAGTGCAGGCTGTGGGGTTCGAACCCACGCGCACTTATGTGCAGAAGATCTTAAGTCTTCCCCCTTAACCTCTCGGGCAAACCTGCTTACTGTTAAATTTTTCGCCAAATAATATATATATATTTAATTATATTTGGGCCATTAATAAAATAGGAAAATTTACATTTTTATTCATAAGGTTTGTGTTAGATTTCATCCTAGTTCATGAGTTTTTAAATTTAACAATTTTACCTCAAAAGTTTGCATTTCATTGTATTCTTGGTCCCTCGCTTAATTTTTCGGTTAATTACATGTGAAAAGCAAGTGCAACACTTACTTCTTATTCCATAGTTATTTTCTCTAATTTTTATTTACTAATTTTTTTTTTTTTATAAAAAAAAACAATTTATTTATCACTATTTGATGAGGTTTTTGAAAGAAACTTAATTCATTGAATTTGAAGTTTATATCTATATTGATTTCAGCGTTGTGAGTACAATATATAATATTTAATCATTTGATTCTTTCTCTAAAAAAGAAACTTTAATCCTTAGGCTTGTTGATATTCTTGGTGATCGGTCTTTAGGCTTGATGATCTTTTGGGTGATGATTGGCTTTTGGGTTTGATGATCTTATTGGGTGATCGGCTTTTAGGCTTGTTGATCAGGTTGGATCGACCTATGGTTTTGTTGGATTAGCTTCTAGTTTGTTTTTGTTGGATTAGCTTCTAGTTTGTTGATCTACTTGGATTGGCTTTTGGAGTTTTTGACTTCAAGAACTTTGGAGAGAGTCTTCTGATCTTGTGAAAGTCTTATGAATTTTAGTTTTTAGATCTCAAGGAGATTACTAAGCAACATGAACGGTGAGAAGTGAAAGAGTAATGAAAATTTATTATAGAGAGATCCAACAATGAGCGCCATGCGTTTGATAATTATAGGAAGAAAATGAAAGGTATATGTGATCTTGCCATGTCAGCATGTAGTCAATTTAATAGTTGTATTAGAAGAAGGCTAAACATGTATTTCCCTTTTTATTATTAAAACTAGTTTATACCAGGTGTTTTAAAAACTTTCTTTTTGAAAATATTTACCAATAGTAATTTTTTAGAAAGAAGATTTTAAAGTAAAAATGGTAACTTTAATTTAAATCTTAAAGTGCATGCCATATAATTTAACTTAAAAAAAATGGTAGAAAATAAGTAAAGTGAATTTAAGGGTTTATATTAAGTTTTGGAAATACTATTAATAATATTTTTTAGCCTAAAAAAAGCTTATCATATGGCTTTGAAGTGTTTCTTGGGTATTTAACCCTTTAATTTTGCTTGACATTAAATTAAAGATTTAAAGAAGTTAAAACAGTTTTTGTCTTAAAACCCCACTTAATAAAAATCTCTTTTTCCGTCAAATTTGTGCTGCTTGTAAGAGTCATTTTTTTTCCATTTTCTTCTTAAATTATTATTATTATATGCGCACCTCGACTAATCTCACGAGATAACCTACTTGACCCTACAACAAAAAAACTTGTTAAATCCTAGGTAGGTAGCCACCATGGGACTGAACTCATGACCCCTTGGCCTTTTGGCATTTTTAAGATATTCACACTACCCCTAGGCCAATTCATGATGATTTTCTTGAATTACTTAATACGGGGTGTGCAGAAACCGATCCAAAATGATGAAGTGGACCCAACAGAGTGGATTGGTCCAATTTTTCAAAGACAATGCTCCCCAGTTAAGTATTTGAAAAAATCGAGTGGTTTAGTTTGATTCTTGATTTGCTATTTTAAAAATCTGAAAAATTATATGAAACTCCAAAAGCATAGACGAAGAGAGCAAAGTTGGAATTTTAAAAATCTAAATTAAAATTTTAGATTCATACTAGCTTTTAGAATTTTGCTATATCTAGAAATAAGTATGTTGATTTTATTCTTTCTTACAATTACCCAAAAGAAAGTAGAAAGAATACCTACAAAATAGCTAAAACGATATGATTTTGCAAAAATCAATTACATTGCCCTTTTGATTTAGATAGTTTTACCAACTACCAAAATGACTAAAAAATCAATAAGAGAAAAATAAGAAATCATAAGAAACAAAAAAGAGATTTAAGGTCTATAATATACATGGAAGATAATGAAAGCTTAACAATAAAAAGCAAAACCTCGTATAAGTTACAAGAGGAGCATATAAAACATATTGTGTGAAAACTTATAACCACATAGATGTCTAAAAGAATGTCACACATAGCGGAGCATGGCCATAATAGGGGTCCAAATCCTCATAAGCATGCACACCAACAAATAAATAAATAAATTGCATCAATAGGAGACAATGATGAGATTTGAGACACTCTAAATAAAGTCTCTAAGCTATTGACCCTCTCAACATTAAACAACCAATGAAGAATTCATAAGGAGGCTATTTACAATATATTCTTGAACAAACCAACAACCAAGGGTGGAAGTTGAGAGCGTCTAAATAAAGTCTAAAGCATTTTGACCCTCCAAACCAAAAACAACCAACAAAGATTGCACACACGAGTTCAAAGAATAGAGTCCCTTCCTTCTTTCTATATGCAAGGAAGGATATAAGGGCACATAAGTTGAAGTTCTTTTCTAGAAGACAACTCATCATATGATCAGGTATAGACATCATACACTACAAGAATATTTATTTGTTCCGACATTTTTTTATCCTGTCGCATGCCTTTTCGTTCGCATAGATGTATTTCTCCTGACGAAACTCTAATTTGTTGGCCAAAATGGAAAAACAAATACGTTTTTTTCATATATATGCCGACGACAAATTGGACATATGCCAATGCAAATTTGCGTCGGCAAAAGTTAAACTATGAAAAACAAATATGTTTTTTTTTCTTCGGACATATGCCGACCCATCTTTGCGTGGGCAAAATTTAATCTAAAAAAGGAATGAACACATTTTTTCCAGATTTATGCCAACGAAAAAACAGACATATGCTGACGCATATTTGCGTCGGCAAAAGGAAATCTAAAAAAACCCTCCCCCCCTTTTTTTCATTTCCCCCCATTTTCCTTTTCCCTTTCTTTTTTCCTTCCCGATTTTCTTTCCCACAAACCCTTTCCCCTCCATTTTTCTTTCACAACTCTCCTTCCCCAATTGACAACTGTTGCCCACTCCACCTAGGGTTTATGTTCAGCCACCCACTCTGACAATCGTCGTTCCCATCCACGCACACAGTCACAGGCTCATTCTCCACGCACGCAGCCGCTGACTAATTCTCCACTCACACATCCGTTGGCTCCGATAGCCGTCGTTCCCATCCCCACTCCTTCTTGTCAGCGCCGCCTCTCTTTTTCTCTTCTTAAACTCTTAGTAAGTGCTTTTTTGAAAGTGTACCAATTAGGTTGATTAACATTGATTTTTCTTTGATGATTAACATTAAATTCTATGTGTTGCTTTTGGTTGATGAACATTAGAAATCTTTTGTTTTTCTTTTTGTTTTTTCAATTTGTAATTAGAACGCAACCATCAATTTGTGATAAAATATCGTTTACTATTTCTAGTCAAGATGCCATCAAATTCACATAGATCTGAATGAATTAAGTTTAGAGGCTCGGTTTCCCTAAGAGCAGATTTATGCGACGTTTTAGTGATCTTAGCTTGATTACAATATTCACATTTATCAAAATCATTAAGAGATATCTTAGGAATCATTTCCAACCTGCTCATGTTACTAATTATTCGTTTGTTAATGTGACAAAATCTAGCATGCCAAGTATTAATAGAACACAACATATACACAGAAGATTTCATTTTATTAGCAATCAAGTTCAATTTAAACATGTCTTCTGTAACATACCTTTTCCCAATAAATACATTGTTTTTAGTAAGAGTAAATTGGTCTGCCCTATCGTTTGAGTGAAGCCGACCTTGTTGAGGATGTATCCTGAGACCAGATTCTTCCTTATCTTGAAGTGTGCAGGACCTCCCTCAGAATGAGAGTCTTCCTAGAGGTAAATTTCAACTTTACAACTTTTTTCGAGTGATGATCCCCCAATAGAATATTTTTATCCTTAGTTTCATTATAAGTTTTAAATAAACTAAAGTCGTGACAAACATGGCACGTAGCACCAGTGTCTATCCACCACCCCTCATAACCATCGATCATATTTACTTCTGTGATCATGGCCACTAATTACTCTTCAGTTAGGTTCGCCTGCCCGGCAGGACAATGCCTGTTCCTACAGTTCCTTGCCATATGCCCAGGCTTATTACGGTTAAAGCAACGAAAATGTATTGTTTCTCCTAAGAGGGGTTTCTGTTTCTTTTGGTTCTATTGGTTATTGGATTCGCGGTTCTGACCTTTTCTCTTGGTCCCCTTCGACTTCTAGTTAGACTTTACAGCTGCTGGAGCGAGATTCCTCGTCATAAGATTTATCTCTTCCCTCTAGTCCTGCTTCCAGGCCTCCTCCTCTATCCTCAACCTTGGTCTTGTGCCTCAGAGTGTTTTTGAAATCCTTCCATAATGGAGGCAGCTTGTCAATAATAATAACAATTTCAAATTGCTCGTCTAGAGGCATACCTTCACTTATTATTTCATGGGCAAGTTTCTGCAGTTCATGTGACTGGACTTCCACCGACTTGTCATCCATCATTTGGAACTTCAGGTAACGGCCGATGGCATACTTCTTTGAATCGGCTTCTTCGGTGTCGTATTTCTTCTGTAGGGCACCCCATTCTTCTTTTGATATTTTCACCGTGCTGTAGTAATCATAAAGATCATCAGTCAAACCATTTAAAATAAAATTTTTGCACAGAAAATCTTTTTCCTTCCACTTGACAGTAGCCTTCAGTTGATCTTCTGTTGGATTAGTTTTCGGGATATCGGGCGGATTCGAGGTATAGGGGTCGACGACTTTCTTGATCATCAGGAAGAAAAAGATCTTTTGTTTCCAACATTTGAAATTCGCCCCTTCGAAGTGGAAAGGACAGTTGAGATCGGAGGACATGATGTCATTTTGGGTTGACAGTGTCATCACAGCAGCGGTTTGAGCGTCTTAAAGTTGTTGGAACAACTACTCTAATATGCAACAATTAACAGCATGAACTGTAACCGTCAGTAATGAACGACTCGAACATACCCTGCAAAATAGAAACTCGTGACATGCTGAGTCGCAGAGCTCGCTCTTTTTAAGACGTTTCATGGCTTTGTCAGAGTGCAAGCAGTTCTTCAAGATACCACGTCGTCCCCAGGATAAAACAGCCATAACGGTAAACCAGAATTGCACCTAGACCAATTGATAATGCTAACACCCTTCTAATATTATGTTCGAAAATGTGAATAAAACAAGGTTCTTCCAAATAAATTATTTTAGAAGGAAGCTTTGTGTGAGGAGAGTTGGGAGATGAGATGGGGGATGGAAGATGAAGAGAATAAGTTAATGCGAAGTGAGGGGAGGAAGCAGAATTTATAGTGCTGGTGACCAATGATCTGCTGCACTACTTCCTCCCAGCTTGACATGTGGCAGCTCGACGTCCAGTGAACGTGCGCGTACGGTTAGGAGGGAAATCGATGACTCGACTTAACACGTGGAAGGACCTAGTTGAGTGTTCTCAACCAAACACGTGGACAGAGGTTCAAAAAATATCTAAGTGAAACATAAAAAATAATAATAATAATAAAAAAAAATTGTTATAAAAAAAATTATTTCTTCTTTTTCACCTCGCCTAGACGGTGGCGGCGAGCGCGCGTGTGGAGATCCCGATAGGCCCAACATGGCCTATCTCCTCACCTTTTCTAAAACTTGAGTTCCCCCTTGGGCCCAAAACGAAATGTGTAAGGGGAAGTTAATAAAGAGAAGTCTCACTTCTAAAATAACCAATGTGAGATTCTTAATATACCAAATCTCCTTTATTAAAAACAATTTTTTTCACCAATAACAATGTATCTATGAACACGGTCCATACCTACCTCTCTATTTCTCTTAACCTTCGGTCTATAGTGATGCCACAGCCTTTGACGAGCAATATTGATCTACCTGCACCGGCGGAGCTTCAATAGATACCACAAAACAAAAACGGTATAACATGATTGTTGCTTATCTAGAAAATCATACAACGGTCATCCACACACAAAATCGAAACAGTTAGTCGTCCATGGTTTTCGTATTTTACCTCCAAACCCATCACCGAATGGTTGTTCAAAAACCCGCCTAACTCATTCCGCCACACATGCTTTAGAACCGGTAAGGACAGTGTTTATCCTAAACTCCCCCACTCTCACTTGAAACGTAGCTTTTCTTTCAGACTCATCAACAACATTAATTCCAATCGCCATGGTTTTTTAAGATGAAGAAGATAAAGAATGAGTCTATGTTGTGATCGTTGATAGCAGTTAAAATGTGTTATCTTCCTTAGCTTAACTCGGGATCGTTATGCTATTTAATTTGTCAATTATGTTATTTTGTAGGTTTCGAGCACTTAGCAGGTAGAACGGGACGTTAGTAATAAATTTGAGCTAAAACGGACTGAAACGGAGTTCCATGACATCAATCGGGAAAGAGAATTCCAAAATGACCAAAATGCCCCTAAAGTCATGGCGCAACGGCGACGCTTTTCCCCAAGAATAATTCAGCTGGTATAGAGTAATAGCATCACAGCACCCCGAGGTTGAAGTGCGAAAGAAATTAGCGTCAGCGCCGCGGCGCCTCGACACTTCTTTAAATAGTAACCTCGATTTTTAGGTTAAGCCATCAGCCACCAGTCGAATTCTCCCATTTTTCTCTCTGCTTTTCTTCTCTCTTTTCATTATTTCATGTACAAACCTAATCCTTGGAGGCTCATTTCGATGTATTAAGGCTAAGGTAACCATTTTCTAGCTTGGGTATTAGGAATTCTTCTTTGTAATCGATGTTCTTAAGAGGTTTCTAACTAATTCTTGTATGCATGATTTAATTCAGATTTTATAAGTATTATTATCCAATTGTGATGCTGGTGTACGCTTGATTGTTGTTTTGATTGAATTACGACTCATGACACTTGGTTGTATGCCGATCATAGAAGCAATAGGTTAGGTTAGCTTGCAAATCTAATCATTGACGAGCATTGTTCTGATCAACCTAGGATTAAATCAATAAGACATTCATTCTAGGCCTTTCCAGTTGAACGTTCCACCTAATTTTTCTTAAAACTTAATGAAATTAGAGTTAATACAAATTTTGCATGCCTTTCATCGGTTTGATGTAATTCTAATTAGTCAATTAGGACAATTTAATTTTGGCATTTCCAATTGAATTGATTCGGTGCCAAGTATAACGAATTTAGTAATGACAAACCAATGAATAAGAACATTGAACAAGGAAAATCCCGTGCAACCCAAGCTAGAGCTTTCTTCACTTGAATTTTACCATCTTTTAATTTGGTGCATTTTATTTTATGCAATTTCAATTTCTTTGCAAACAACCATCCAAAACCCCCTCCGGTTACTATAATTGTAAACTGTCTAATTGTGAAATTCAAAGGCTCCTTGTGTTCGACCCGACTCGCCACTACTACTGTTGGTTAGGTTCGGTAAATTTATTTGGCAAGGAATTGGGCGACGAATTTCGTCCGCCAATTGTGAAGATGAAGGAAGGCTAACCAAATGAGGGAATAAAAAGGGCGTTGGGATTAGGGAACCAAAATACCAATTTAGCCCTTTTCCATTAAATTAAATATCAATTTCAGTATTAACAATGTGCTCCATTTCAACTTTTATTATTATTGTTATATAGTAAAATTATCTTAAATGACAAAATTGCTGAAAACATTACAACTAATAGTAAAATATACAGTTTATCTGCGATAGACCTCGATAAATCACGATAGACTACTATCTGTGTCTATAGTGAAATTTTATTATATTTGTAAATATTTTGGTTCCTTTTGTTATATTTCAAAAGAGCACCATTATATTATATATATATATATATGTGGTATTATAAACATTACGCCCTAAGCCCTTATTAAATTAAATTCATATTTTTTTATTACATATCCAATCCATCATTTTGACTTTCTATATCCATTTCATTTCTAAATTTTCAAAATTACAGATAGTCTTTAAATTTTAAAATTCACAAATATATATACAAAATTTTTATTTATAATATTCTATTAGACATGACGTTGAATTATTTTTTAAGGTATATAATCACACCAAACACACATGCATTAATTAATATAATGGATTTATGAGATATAAAATTTAATTTTGTGTTTACTGTAGTCATTAACTTTTAATTTTGTATTTAATTGATGGTTGAGTAAATTTTAAAAACCCATATATGTGGAAAGGATCTGCAAATATCAAATTTAAGATAAACTCATTTTAAAGTTAAAATTACTAATTCAACCCAAAATTAAAATTTCAAGAAAATATTACAAACTTATGGGCTGTTTGGGGCAAATGAATGTATAACCATGAGTTAAATTGTACGGGGGAGTTATTTCTATATAAAACCAATTCTATGTGAACTTTATAGAATTATTTTCGTTTGTTTATTTACATTGTGACAACATATTTCTTCACTTGCAGTAATTTGATTGTTTCAATTATGTCTCGATTCATTTGTTTATTCACATTATGTTAATCTCTCTTCACTTGCAATGATTTGAGCATATAAACAATATTCGTTAAAATGAAGGAGGGGAATTATAAATCACTAAATTTTCGATTGAATTTTTAAACTTTTAATTTTGTGTTATGAACTTTCAATTTTTTATATCTAAGATGTCTATCATATATTTAATTTTTTTAAAAGTATTAACTGATCATTAGTTCTATTATATATAAAATTGAATTTTATGTATAATGAAATCCTAAATTTTAATTTTATGTTTTGTAGATATTTGAATTAAAAAAAAGTTGAATAGCTCTAATACACAATTGAAAGTTTAGAGATTTATTAGACAAAAAATTAAAGATTTAATAATCTATTGGACATTTTTTATAGTTGATAGATTTAAAGAAAATTATTTTAAATGACAAAACTGCTAAAAAATATTTTCAACCATTTTATTATTTAAAATAATTTTTAATAATTTATTCTCATTATTATTTTAATTTGTAATAATTCTTGAAATGTTAGTACGTAACATATGAATTTAAGGGGTGAGTGGCTGGCGAGTTTTTTTTTCCTTTTTTTTTTTTTTTTTAAAGATCTAATTAGAAAAAAAAGTCATATCAACAAAGGAAGCTCTAAATAATAATAAATTTATTAATTAAACATGAACTCATCAAATTAAATGATTGTGCACCACAAACACAAATAATTTAACTTTTCAGACTACATGACTTTGCACTCCAAATTCAAATTATTCTAACTCATACTAAACAACTCTACACCTCAAACACATATAATTTAACTCTCCAGACAACACAACTTTGCACCTCAAACCTAGATTATTCTAACTCAGACTAAATAACTCTACACTAGAACACAAATTATTTAACTCTTCAGACAATTTAATTCAAGGTCATATATTCACTTGCCCCAAACACCCCCTAAGGATCTAATTCTCTCTAACCTTTAAAATCAAGACCAAATTCGTATTTGTTGCATTTGAAAACTAACAAATTCAAATACAATCTAAACCCAAATTTTAAAGACTGATAATGCACTTTTTTCGATAAAAAATAAAATATAAATGCCATGTTAATGAAAGCCAAATCGTGCATACATACAAATATGGTTAAAAGTTACATGATCCCAGTTTCAAATAACTTTGAAAAAAATATATGATTTGTAAACCTAACTTAATTTTCTATAAATACATGTATGAAAAGTCATGTTTTAATAATTTTTTTTAGCATTTTAAATCATCAAAAGTGTTTTTTAAATCTAATTAAATAAAAAGTAGTTTAAAAAAATTGAATTAATTTTAAAACTGTCTCTTGAAGAACAACTTAAAGAAGAATTGTCAAAAAAAAAAAAAAAATACAGAAAATATGTGGTAAGAAGAAAAAACATATTTGTAACTAATAGAATCACTATTAAACATGATGCAACCTAAAAATTTGTTACTTAAAATATTGAGAGGGAAAAAAAAAACTAAACTAATACATGCCTTTTTCAAAGGAGAAAACCAAAACAAAACAAAAGATAGGGAAAGAATTAAATATATTATTCTAAAAAAAGTAATTAAACTAGAAGCCAAAAGACACCATAAAATTCTTACAAAAGCACTTAAGAAATCAGTAGGAGAACTGTCCCCAAAACAGAATTAGGAGATAACAACAAAATCTTAGCCAGTTTCTACAGCTAAAGGTGTAGCTAATTAACCAAAACCAACGAGCTGCCTATTTCTGCAGAAACTAAAATCCGTTAGAAAAATTAGGTCTTTATAAACCAATTGTATTAAAATAAATAAATAAATAAATAAGAAAAAAAAGACTATTCCAAGAAGAATGAGAAGAAAATAGGTTGAAGGATACTCCCCGAAAAAAAAAAAAAAAAAAAAAAAAAAAAAAGCTTCTGTGAATGGGGAATCTGGAAAAGCAGATAGCCAAAAAGAGTCATAGTTTCATGGCATTTAAATCATTTTCAGAACAAGGATGGAAGATAGTTGGAGCTTGCAAGAAGGGTTGGTATAAGCTTCGAGCTAACCTAAAAATATAGCTTTGAAGATTATTGTATCATCATATATATGTAACTTTAGCCACCGGAATTTGCACTTTTGTTTCAATTAGCCGACGTTCTAAGCTAACGTGGGCATACCTCAACGGTAATTTACATGTACTCCTTTCTTTCTTTAAAGTCGAAAATTTAAAATTTTCACTTATTGTACTAAAAAAACCCAACGATTCTAAGGTTGTGAGTGGAAGAAGACGTGTGCAATTGTTTAAAAAGTTAGAATAATGTGTGATTTGACGTCTCTAGATGTACGAGAAGAATGAAATATTTGTGGTTTGATTATGGGTTCTATGATTAGGAAGAAGGTTATGAGAATTTTGTGCGGATGACCTAAATTACATGTCCAAAATGATATTTGACCCAGATTTTGAAAGAAGCAAAGATGACCGTGAGCATGAGCATGAGGAAGGAAATGCCCTAGCGTGTGAGAGCACACTATTGTATTATTGGATTAGTTGAACTCAAGCACGAGCTAGTGCAAGAGAGGAAGGAATAGCGCGAGCGCAAGGGAGTGACACAAATGAAAGGTTGTATATCTTTCTTTTCAAAATTTGGATTAAAATGTTATTTCCGTGAAATTTGGGTTATCCATACAAAAATCTCGTCAACCACATCGACCAAACTTTTTAAAAAAAATTTCCAGTTTATTTATTACGACTTTATTGTTGTGAAATGCAAATTGCATTGAAGAACCAGTTGTACACAAGTTGGTTTAAGCACACTTGTCTTGTCAAATAAGGACTTTACATTTAAAGTATATAAGAATTGATTCTGTTCGATTTTAATTAAGCCTTATGCTTTATATCCGTTAAAGCCAAAATAGAAATCTGAGTTAAGCTCTATTGGATCATCATTTAATTTTGGAAATTAAACTATAAACATTATTTCTATAAATAAGTTCTTTTTACTCTTTATTTTGTAATCTATTTTCTGGTAATGTTTTATAAAACCCAACTAAGAAATGAATATAAATTTTAAAAATAAAAAATTAAAAGCGAAATCATTATTATGTTTTAAGGCCTCATCTTGTAACCATTTCGTTGTTGGTTTTTGGTTTTTGAAAATTAAACCTATTTCCTCCACATTTCTTATAAAGATATGCATCTTTCTTAAGTATAATGGTTAAATTCTTAGCCAAATTTCAAAAACAAAAACAAAATTTTAAAAACTATTTTTTTTTTCAAAATTTGGGTTGGTAACCACATGATTCAATTGTATTTCTGCCATCTAGGATTTGAAGGAGAAAGCAAGCAGAAGTGATATCTATCGTTTTTATTTACTTTCCTTCTCTCAATCAACCGAATTTGGGCAATGATTAAGTGCAACTTAAACTGCACTTAACCTAACTTCATACTCCCCATTTTATTATACACACAAAAGAAAAACCAAAAGAATCGTTTTTGTTCTGAAAAACCTAAAATTACCACGTGGTAGTTTTTTATTGAGCAGTTCCCTACGATGCATAGAAATAGATACAACTCAAGAAACATCTAAGTATTTTTCATGGAATTTTGTGGCTTTTCCCTAAACCAAGGGATAAAATTAGGATTGAACTTAAAAAGGAAAAAAGAAAAGAAAATTACTAATGTCCATCTGCATGACCTCGTAATTTAGTCAATTCTATTGTTAAAGTTATTTTTATTGTTAAATTCTTTTGAAGTTGTATTAAACTTTCTATTTTAAAAATTAAACCTTCAAAATTATATAAATGTTAAAATTTGGTTAAATTGAGTCTCTAAACTTACATAATTGTATAAATTGTAACATTTGTATAAGTTAAAGAGTTCAATTTTGATCATTTGTAGGCCCAATTTTTATAATTATGGTAAGCTTAAGGGTTCAATTTTAACACATGTAGAACTTTAAGGGTGGTTTTTGCAATCCTATAAAATTTGAAGGTTGAATTGCAACTACAACTATACTTCAAGGGTAGCTTTTGCAATTTGCCCTAAGTTTAAACAGGGTTGCAATTTATATTCTTCTCTTACTAAAAGCATTTTGATCATATGTTTTGAATGATTTACAAAAACATTTGTATTGTATGAAATTGACAAGATTTCAAATAAAAATGACGTTATCGTAAATTTTTGGTAAAATTTGTGAAGTTGGAGAAAATTATTTAATAATATGCAAAGCTTGATATTATTTAAATTAGTGAAAAGTTTTACAATAACTTCGGTTGAAATTATGATAATTTGTTCTACCTCTCACTCGCATTAATGAAAAATATTCTCCTCCAAAGCACCAAGATGAAAGGTAAGATAAGAGTAGTGTTCATACACTAATTAATTTAGTTTCTATAGGAATATATAGCTTAATAATAATTTACATATACTTATTTTTTTAAGTTGGATTCTAATTTTCATATCTTATATTTGTTACGGCTTAAAAAAAGACGTAGTTTTGGAGGTGAGCCAATCGCATCCATTTTTCTTAGTCATTGTTGCACATGCCACCCAAGTAGGGCATAAAGGAAATGATGACTTGATGTCGATCATCCTCACCCTCTTTATGATTTATCGTTGACAAGATGCTTAAGGTTCTAACATCATCGGTGACAACTAAACACAAGAGTTGTGTTAACAATCTTATAGTTGAAAGGTTTAATTGTAAAATTAATTATAATTTTGGGATGGTTTGAACAATAATATACAATTCGTTAGGATTTAATTGTAATAATTCATAGTGTTTAGGTAGTTGATTGATCAAATTGAAATTTAATGGTGTGATTGTAATAACTCCATATTAGAAAAATTATTATAAATAGAAAAAATGAAATAATTTGTAAATTTTTCTATATTTATAAATAGTTTGACTAATTTTGCTATATTTGAAAACAACTCTTCATATTATTATGGAGTGATTTTTGCATTTTTCAAAAGAATAAATAAACGATATTTAGTAACCATCTGTAGTTGCTAACATGAACATAGTTCAACCAACATGAATTTATAATATCCAACTTCGATGTTTTAAGTTCGATTCTCCCACCATCGTGTTGTAAAAAAGGGAGAAAAAAAACCATTCTATTGAATTAAAATTTGAAATAAGAAAAGTTTAATGTCTATTAGTGATAAACCATAATAGACTGCGATAGACTTCCACTACAAGAGAGTGAGAAGTCTATTATAGTCTATCGCGGATAGATAGTGAAATTTTTCTATATTTGTAAATAGTTTGATATTTTTTCAAAGGAAAATTGCACAAACTACCCTTAAAATATGAAATTAGTTACAATCACACCCATATACTTTTAACTTGATCAATAATCCCCATGGAAAAAACTTGTCATGTCAAAAAAAAAAAAAATTAGTGGAAACAACATCGTTGAAGCAATAAAGGGCCTTGGCCAAATCGAATGAGAACAAAGGAGAAGACTGATCGAAGCAGGCTTGAACTGAAAAATTTTTATAAACTACGTGATATTAAAAAAATCAAAAATCAAAAATCAAAAATCAAACGAAAATTAATTCTTTTTCCGTTGTTCTCCATCGATTTGGCTGGCCTTCATCTTTGTTGACAAATAATAGTTCAGGTTTCTATATATATATATATATATGACAGGTTTGCCCCTCTCTTACCCATGCGTGAGTCATATCTAATGTCCAAATAAATCCCAATTTAGTTAAAGGGGTTTGATTTCAACTATTATAAAAATATAAGGGGATAATTGATCAGATTAGAATTATATGGGTGTGATTGTAACTAATTCTATACTTTAAGGGTGGTTTGTATAATTTTCCATTTTTCTATTATAATAAACAATAAAGATTTTGTTATTCATTTTGTTTTCTTTAATCAAAATTTTTGGGATCGACTCTCGGAAGTGAGAAAAAATAGTTATAACGGATTTTTTATATAAAAAAAACCTATAAATAAAAACAACTTTAAAATGGTTAGCTTAGTTTAATGGTATTGACATGTACTTTTTCTCTAGAGAATAAATCTCCACAATTAATTATTGTACTAAAAAAAGCAATTTTGAAATACATTGAATAACTATTTAATTTTTTTGTTATTGAAAATTAAAATAGAAACATTACTCTCACTTATAAGGTTTTTTTTTTTTCTACGAAAAGATTTTATTTTGAAAAACTTATTTTTGTGTTAGGTAAGTTAACTAAAAATTCAAACATTTGTCATTATTTTTTTTGAAGTAAAAATCATGATAAAGAAGTTGGGACAAACTTGATCAAATCTTAAAAATAGAAAAGTAAAAAGGAAATCGTTATCAATTCCTATTACTAACTTTTTCAACCATTCATCGTCTCATTTTTATTAAAAGACCCAACTTTCTTTTGAAGAGAAAGTAAATCAAACTAGTATAAAATAGGTTATTTTACAAATTTGATCTATATAATTTATACACATTTTGAATTTGATATGTATAATTTAAAAATTTTCAAGTTAGTCCTACAAAAGAAAATAAAGGTTAAAAATCATGTTTGATCTTTAATTAGAGCAACCTTTAGCTGCTAACAATTTAGTTCTTTATTTTCAAATTTGTAATAATTTAGTCGGTTAACTTTAATAAGTAACAAATTGGTACCTATATTTTGAAAGTTTTAGTCCCTATTATGAAAAAGCTATTTAAACTTAAGTGTTAATTATTATTATGTAACGATTTAATTGTTATAGTTTATGAAAAAAAAAAAGATTTTCGGTTAATTTAATGATCTATATGTATAAAAAATTTCATTAAATATTAAGAATATTTTTCACAATAGGAACTAAATTGCTACAAATTGTAAAGTATAGGAACTAAATTGATACTTATTAAAGTTTAAGGACTAAATTGTTACAAATTAAAAAATGTAGAGACTAAATTGTAGCCAACAAAAGTCCGTGGACTAAATTGTTACTCTAATAATTATTTAAAAACAAAAATGTTTTTTTAGAATTGAAAATTTTAAACTTCATAGTCTAACTCGGGACAAGGAAATAAAAATATAAATGGGGCAAATTTCCATAATGTCCTTGTATTTTCAAATATATCGATGTTGTAGAAAGTTTTACATATGTGATATATCATTGACCTTAAAAATTTATTTAAATACCATACGAAGAATTGTACTTTTAAAATGAGTGATGAAGATTTACGTAGTGGTTGAATTTAGAGATTAAAATATCAACGTCTATATTGATATCGACATTTTAATTTTACAGATATATCGAAAAAATATTGATATTGGCATATATTTCTGTTAACTAGGAATTTTATAAAACTTATTTACATTAGTTAAGTTGTTTTTAATTCCAAACTAAGTTATGGATATTGTTATTAAGAATTGTTCGTATTGAACTAAAGAGATGACATCTTTTACACTTCACAAGTATTAATAAAATATGTTAGAGATATCCATGGATATTTAATATCGACATCAAACCTTTCGATTAACGGATATATCAACACATCGACGAGTGTTTTCATATTGGATGAGTTGCAATTTGTTCATATAACAACGGTAGAAGTAGTTTTAGAAAAACGAACCCTAACGTGATAAGTATTGATAAATATTATGCAATCACTTTTCAAGTCGTATTCCTCATTTGTTTTTCAAAAACTATATTTGTAAATGTTTCATTTACAATTGAACTACCATGTCAATTCGCGTCACTCATTTTGATGTTAACAAATTTCATCAACATCATTATTTAAACACCAATCACATAATTAACAAAATTGGTCTTAAACTTCGATACCCCTTTCAAAATAGTATTTAATTCACGAACCAACAATATACAAATTGAAAGCATGTAATTTTAAGTCTTAATTTTTACAAAATATTCAAAAATGCCAGGTTCCATTAGACATAAAAAAGAAATCATCTAAATACAAAATTGAAAGTTTAAAAGCATATAAATTAAATTTAAGTTCAATAACTAATTAGATGCGAAATTCAAAGTTACGACTCCATTTGACAACCATGGTTTTGAGGAGTTTTCTTGTTATTATTTTTTATTTTTAATATTAAGCTTACACACTGCTTCCACCTATAAGTTTCTATGTTATGTTATACACTTTCTACTATTATTTTGAAAAAACAAAACCAAGTATTAAAAATTAAAAAAAAAATTAAAAACTTATTTTCTGTTTTTAGTATTTACTAGAAATTCACAATTATTATTAAAAAATTAGAAGAAAACAAACAAAAATTTCAAAATAGAAAACTAAAAACAAAATCGCTGTCAAGCTGAAACTTAAGAACCTATTATACCTTTCTTTTCAGTATAATAGAAGGTGGGACAATTCAAACCATATACCTGTTAATCACTAACAGATATTTTATGCCCGTTGAGCTATGCTCCCATTGGCCATATTAAATACTTTTTAAATTCAAAAAATTATTTTATTTTGATGTTTAATTAATCTTTAAGGGGCATTGGGGGTGTTGAATTAGATATAATCGTGAGTATGTTATAATAGTTTGTGTGTGGGATGTAAACTATTTTAATATGACTTATAATAGGCAGTGTTTGAGGTTCAAAATATTGTTGTTTAGGAAGGAAATAGTAAACACTATAACAAAGAAAAAAAAAAGGGATAAGTTGAGAATAGTAATTACTAGAACAAATAGAGTTTTGAAATAGTTCTATACTTAATTGTAAGTTATAAATAGTCGTAAATATCATCATTATATTTGGTATCCCAAACATGTTTGAAATACCTTCTTAAGTGTTTAATTTAAAAAATAAGTCATCTGAAAAAAATATAAATATTTGACAACCATTTAAAATACAAATATCTTACCATAAGTGTTTAAATAGAATGAATTTTTAAAAAATATTTATTTTTTAAGTTAACCTAAAATAAATATCAAATTGAAATTTTGTATGTAAATTTTATATGTACTAAGTCCTTACACATTGGAATTTTCAATTGAAACCTCCAATAATTTAGCCATATAATTAATGACTTATTAAATTAAATAAATTCCCTACAGCCAGCGGGGATTGCCACGTCATCACAAGCCATATTATATTATTATTACACAAGCCGCTTCCGCAGTAGAAACCGTCCCAATGTCCCTTCGCTTCTCATTACCATTGCCTTATGAAAAAACAGAAACTTTGACGGAACGTTTATTTTGTCCGAGCAAATATTCCATTTTTCCTTTATACCCTTATTTCCCTCGTTGTCAACTCTGTCTGATTCTAAATTCATCTTTCTTCCAAAGGACAAACTCGTAATTTCATCCTCCCATCCCTTGACTCGCTTTTTTCAACAAACAATGTCATCGGAATTTCGGAATCTAACCCTATTTCCCTTTCCCCCTTTTCCCCCACTTCCCCGAGACGAGCCAGATCCGCGAAGCTCCATTTCGAATTTCGAAAGCGAAGAGGGAGGACGCCAGATTGTTTGTTTTTCTTCTTCGATCTCTTCGATTCGTTTTCGTACTGGTTTCGAATTCGAATCGGGAGCTCGTGAACGATGGGCGATTTCAATCTCGCTCTTGTGATTGTAGCTATTGTCGTCTGTGTGATTGTATTCATCTTCAATGTCTACCTTTTGGTTAATTACCAGCATCCTGATGACAAAAACCAGGCGTATTTTCCTAAATTTGTTGTTGTTTTCGGCTTGTCTGTTGCGTTGATTTCCATTTTGATGTTACCGGCCGACGTCGCTAACCGGCAGGCTTGCAAGCATGCTTTGTATAATGGCGCTTGTAACCTCACATTGCCGATGAAGGATCTATGGCTCGCTATCTATATTGCCGATGCGGTGCTTGTCTTCTTCATTATTCCTTTCGCCATGTTCTATTATGAAGGAGACCAGGACAAGTAATTGCTTAGAATTTGAGTCTTTTGTGAAAACAAAAATTATATTCATTATGTGGAGGATTTATTTTTTGTGTTATCTTTGTGAAGGAGCATTGGCAAACGGATCAAGAGCGCCTTGATATGGGTTGTGGTAATGGCCATTGTCTGTGGTCTTCTGTTGGGAATTTTATATGGTCAGCTCTTATGCTCATTCTTATGGTTTTTTATTTTATTTCATTTTATTTTATTTTGTTGTTGTTGTTGTTGTTCTTACATTTGGTTTTTAATTTTGGCTATAAAAGTATTTATAAGTTGAGCCGATTTTAAAGTTGAAGGCAACATTTGACTTGCTTCGTTTTACGATCATTTCTTGTCTGCTCTCAAGTTAACTGGAATTTTGACTTCTTCCTTACATTCCTGCTAACGGAAGCTTGAAATATGATCATGGTGCTTTGAAGTTTTTCCTTTAGAATTACATTCTCATTTTACCTAAAAAATAGCCAAGTGATGAATTGACTATTTCATGGCTTTTCTAGTGTAGCATATAAACATTATTTCAATTGATGGACGTGTATTTAAATCGTAATAATTTCTTATTTCCCTTCAAGCCTTAGTTTTCGGTTGGAAAATTGTTGTGCTTTCTAACCAAGAAACTTCGTTGGTATATTTATCAGGGCTCGTTGGAGAAGTTGACTTCACCGTTATGCATCTCTCTTCAAACACAGCTTCTTTTCCGACATCATGGGACTTCTCTAGCAGCCAACCGTGCATTGGAAATGGTGCCCGCCAGGTTCTACTTTTGTGTGGAAACTTTACATGTCATATATGGCTCTATTATGGATTTGCATAATTTTATCAAATGAACATCTACGTGACTACTTTTATTTGTTGTGTTGTAGTGTTCAGCATTCACAACAAATGCTTCATCAGAGAAAACGTGGACAATGCGCACTACTTTTCCGGAATATGTTGTTGCTCTTGCCACTATTGTTGGATCCGTACTCTTCTCTGTAAGTTTGTTGATGTAGATTGGAGGAAACCACTGAGTCTCCAGCTTTTATGAAATAGTGATCAATTTAAATACAAGTACTCTGCCCTTTCTCTGGAAATAAGAAAGAGAACGAGAACAGAAGATGGTCTATTTACATATTATGGTATAAGATTACTTTATACACTAAAGAGGTGTACTTCTTATGGCCAACTGGTTCGTCTATTAGTTGGAAATCACCAGGAAGTATGATATTGAATTTACTGACAAATATTTCATGTAGAAAATTAGAAACTAATATTGCCCATCTTGCCATATAAAGAACACCAGCAAGTTATTTTCATGAAACAAAATATAAATTTATTACTTCTAACACTGTGGAAAATTTTTCCTACTGTTTAATTTACAATAATCAAAAGACATTATGCTGATCTTTTTTTTTTTTCTCTCTCTCCACTAGATATTTGGAGGTGTTGGTATTGCTTGTCTGCCCTTGGGCCTTATTTTCTCATTCATTAGGCGTCCAAAGGCTGTCATCACTCGCTCACAATACATCAAGGTGCTTTTTAGCCTTTCATTATGCACATTACTTACTATTTTAATGATGGGATTGACTTGCTAATTTCTATCACTTATAAGTTATGTTTTATTTCCTGCAGGAAGCAACAGAACTAGGAAAAAAAGCTAGAGAACTGAAGAAAGCTGCTGATGGACTCCACCAGGAAGAAAGAAGTGGTTCTAAGGGTAGAAAATGGCGAAAGAATGTGAAGGCTGTAGAGAAGGTATGCTTCACCTTTGATAATTTTGGTGCATGTTCTTTCAGGTTTTCTCATTCCTTTTCTTTTAGAATTTGGTTTTGGTTTTGGTTTTGGTTTTGGTTTTGAGTACATGCATTATTCACTATTGTCACATAATTTCTGAAGAACCCCAGATTTTGCTAGAAGTCTTGTGAGTGTTGTTTTTGTCAGATGAGAACTTCAATACGTTACTGCAAGTTTGATTTTAGATGTTCCTTTGCAATTCTTAATGTGCTTATGAGACATCTACTTGTTTAATTTTGTAGGAGTTGCTTCAATTAGAAGAAGATGTAAAGCTTTTAGAAGAGATGTACCCGCAAGGAGAAAAGGTGGACTGCTGGATTTATTATTATTATTATTATTTATCTTTTCCATTGTACAATTGCAATAACCTCTATTATCTCCTTTATGAAAGTATTAATATGCCAAACTGGATACAGGCGGAGACTGCATGGGCATTGACTGTTCTTGGCTACCTGGCAAAACTTGTGTTGGGAGTTTTGGGGTAAGTGGAGTTATGATCCCCCAAGATATTTATATTAAAGCATTACCTATTCTTGTTTGTTTCTTTCTTGTTAGTATTTCACATCCGCACTTTATTTTTTTTTAAAAAAAAAAAAAAAAACGCGTAACCATGGTACACAATGATTTGTTGAAGAGTGAAGGAGACGGCATCTTGCTATTTTTTATATATGTTGCTAGATTAAGAGGGTAGAGTATCTGGAGGAGAAGGATACCTTCTTTTGTTGTTATTTTTTGTTTTGTACTTTGGTGAGAAGTTGAGCTTTCATTGAGTGGAATGAAAAATATTTGGTGGAAGAATTTTACAAGTGTTGATGCTCTTCCAAAGTCTGGTTCTTGTGCTTTTACTCAAGATAGATAATGTCCACTCCACTCCACATTTTTTTTCCTTTCCATTTTTCTCCGAGATGTAGTTGACCCAGTTGCCACATTTTTCTTAAAGTAGTTATGTTCCAGTTTTGGGAAATAAGTTTCTTGAGCAAGTATATTAGACTTGAGTCTCTCTCTCTCTCTCTCTCTCCCCATATTTGAGACATATTCAGTCATATTGTTTAATTTACTGATTTTTTTCTCTGTTTGACAGGTTGATTGTTTCAGTGGCGTGGGTTGTACATATTGTTATATATCTGCTAATTGATCCCCCATTGTCTCCTTTTCTGAATGAAGTTTTTATCAAACTGGATGATGTTTGGGGTACATTTTTTTCCCTAACAATTTCCTTTCATGTCTTTTTTTATTTGATAATTGTTCTTACGAGGCTTATTTTCCTGTGTCACCAGGTCTTCTTGGAACTGCAGCATTTGCATTCTTCTGCTTCTACCTTCTTCTAGCAGTGATTGCTGGAGCCATGATGCTTGGCCTGAGACTAGTTTTTATTACAATTCATCCGATGAAGTAGTTACATTTTTCTTAGTGTTGAGTTTGTTCCTTTTATTTTCTTCTCCTTTTTTTGTCTGTCCAGCTGTTGATTGCTCAAAATTGATTGTCTTTTTGTTGCTCTTTCATCTATCCTTTGTATATAGGTGGGGAGGCACGCTGATGAACTCTTTCCTGTTTAATGTGGGGCTTATCCTCCTCTGCTCTATCAGGTTTGGATCTTCAGTTACTATTGCTTATTGTATACTACTTGCCTTAGAACTTCTATAGTGGAAACTGGCCAACAGTGATCATGAATGAACACACAATTTGGGGTGACAAAACCTGGGATACATTTGTGTGCATGTGGATAAGAACCTATCACTAACAATGCAGTAGGATGTATAAACAGTGATGGGGGAGGCATGATGTATCTAATTTCTTTCCTTAGTCAAGGAGTTATAAAAACACTGCTGATTGCCTTGAATAAAGAAGAGAGAATACACGAAACTCTGTTTGAGAAACAGCATCCTTGGCCTACTCTATCATTACAAATCTTTTTGCTCCTCCCTACCAAATATTGAGGTTCCTATTAATTAGAGCAATTTAAATGAGTGCCAAGTGACCGACTTTTATTCTAAGTGCCTTTATCCTTTTCTAGGAGTGTAAGTGCTGAGTGAGCGTTTTTACATTGTGTTATGTGTAAGCCATAGGTGCAAAGCTGTAGTTTTAGTTTATGTGTGAAGGCATAGAAGGGAACCGAGGAAGGTACTACCTTGAATTTCTTTAGGATATGTAGCTCTCCAGTTGACAAGCATGAGATTGATTATTGGTCTCTTTTGGGACGCTGGTGGATGAATTTAAGATGTTCTCTAAAGTCTAAACTCAAGATTCATTCCTTCTTAATGAAACTCGTTCTTTTCATTAAAAGAACTAACGCAGAGATACATATTTTTGTTAAATGTTGAGCAGTTATTATTTAGTTGCCACGTATGGCTGACATTAGAAGGGTTCTCTCTGTATCTCAATCAAGTTGATTGAGTGATTAATCATACCTGTTTTCTGTTTTATAGTGTGATTCAGTTTTGCTCCACGGCATTTGCATACTATGCACGAGCAACTGCAGCACAAGAAATCTTTGGACACACATTGCAGTCTCTTCGCGGTATCAAATATTTGTACAAGTGAGTGATGAAATTATTCTCTACAGATTTTCCGGATCATGAATCTTTGCCATCTGCAGTTCTTATTTGGTTGAATAAACCTGGCTCTTGCATTGCAGGTATAATGTGTTTCAAATAGCATTCATTGCGTTGGCGGGATTGACTTTTGTGTATTATGCTGCCTTTGTAAGCTTCCAAAACTAATCTACTTGATTGTGCTCTAACTCCCAGTTTTTGGTTCTAATGCCATGGTATATCTCCTCTTGTCTTGTAAACTTCAAGGGATGGAGAAGAAAGAAGCCCTCTGGCAGGTTCCAGCTTTCCTCGTAATTGTATGTCTTGCCTCGAAAGATCAAAAACCGACAAGGCCGACAAATTCTCTCATATTCGTCATCCATTTTAGATTAATTTGATTTGAAGGTCGTGTTTGGCGGAGTTTTTCGTTGTTGAATCTTGTGAAGTTGGCAGAAAACATCCAGAGTTGAGTGACCTCAAATATACAAATGACATAGTGAGTGCTGCTGCTTCTTGACTGTTTGTACTTTAAAAGGCTTTTGTATGTATTGTTTCTCTGATTTGTGTTATACATTGGCTTAGGCATGTAAAATTGAAGGATTGTTGGTTCTTTGCACACTGAAATATGGTTTTTAGGAAATGCCTTTCTTTGTAATATAGCCAATTGAGGATGAATAGTTGTATCAGTTCTCCACTTCATATTTATGCCTTTATTTATTTTATTTTTTCCCCTCTTATATTTGTGTCATTGGACTATCAAAAAGAAAAATCTAGAGAATTTGGAAGCTAAAAAATTTTCATGGGTTGGTTTGGCTGTTTATATCATATCACTTTTCTATGCACATTCTTCCATAATATTTATATTTGAAAAATTTCCCTCTTATTTAATTACTTAAATGCAAAATTTTATAGTCAACCTCAACATTAACAGAGTTAGGTTGCTAAGTCACTCATATATTTAAATTTCTTACTCCCTATTTAGAGTTGCAAATAAAAGTGTTTATAGACTACTTACTATATGCTTTTGCCTCGGTTTGAATATCCATATCATGTTGCCCATATATATAAAAAAAATTTAATGTCCATATCTTTTATATTGAGTGGCTTTGAATTGGGTCAGTTCTTGTTGATGATCCCATGAATGAATCAAAATTGATCGAAATTAACTTAACTGAAATATTCATATTTTGAAGTTGAGTGGAATAATTGAAGTAACTCAATGATTAAGATTTATAAATTATAACTTGAAGTTTCATACTTTGAAATTAAATGAAATGATTGAAGTGACTCAATGATTAGGATATCTAAAATTTAAACCTACTTTAATAATTGAAGCGACTCAAATTATGTACACAATGGTACAAAATGCAAATTCATGAAACAGAATAACTTATGTTATCAGTTATGTAGTTTAAAATAAGATTTTCTCAGTTTTGCTTCCACGTGTCTTTACCTTTTTTAAAAATAAATAAAGAAATAAAATCTAAGTATTTGGTTTTAAAATACAAATTAAAATTCATGTAACTAAAGACTTTTTATGTTACTATTGCACAGTTAAAAATTTTCTCACTTTTGGTTCCACATGTTTAAACCTTTTTTTTTTTTTTTTTTTAAAAATTATATTTAAATTGAGTGATTTATTTTCTTAATTTCATTAAAGAAAGAGACCAATTACAAGAAAATTTCTCATTAAGAATAGAAGGCATCCAATAAGGTTGAATAATTTTGGTTCTACCAACTGAGCTATATGAACATTTGAATTAAAAAGAACAAATTAACAGAAACTAAAATTGTCAAAACTTTCGCCCACCGTGGGGTTCGAACCCACGACCACAAGGTTAAGAGCCTTGCGCTCTACCGACTGAGCTAGACGGGCCCACGTTATTTGAGAACAACATGTTTACAAGTTAGTTCCTTAGTGATTGAAAGTCGACTTGTCGTTTTCAACACTCAGTCGTACTGGTAGCTCGTTAGGCGCGAACAACATGTAGTTCCAGAACTGGTGAGCATGAGCAGTTGATTAGGTCTTCAATTTTCATCCAGGGAGGTTCATCCCGTTCTCCTTCGTAAAATGGCAATCCAATTGAATTGATGGTAAGATTTCCCTGTAGTTCTTCATTTCGGTGCCAATTGTAAGAAGAAAATGGATATAGCTCTGTTTTCGCCGTCGTCACTTTTCCCCGACGACGACGACGAATCTTCTAATGGTACTCATTCGCTCCCTCTCCCTACTGCTTGTGCCTCGTGCTTTGATTTTATTTCTTTAGAATGTTTCGTTTCGATCTTCTCCTGTTTGTTTTCTCAGATGCGGGGACTTCAGACACGCTGCAGAGCTTCGAGGAAAGGAAGCATCAATTTCCTGGAACGGTATTGTTTCTCTTTTTGAAGTCACTCCTTTCTTAAGAATATGGCAATGGAAGTAGTTCAGATGTTTTGTTTTCACTTGTAAACGAAGTTTCTTGGCATCTGATATTTTTAGCTCATGCGTTTACTTGGAATGGTTCAAATTGTTATGCTATTGACAGTTCTTGAGGTTTTGTTTATGTTTAGGAATTAGTTTTGGATTTCTGTTTTCTTACATGACGCCATTGGAACGCAGGAGTTGGTTATTCGAGAGTTTTCATTTCATCAGCTGAATGCGAATTTGCTCTGGCCGGGGACATTTGCATTTGCAGAATGGTTGGTTCAAAACTCGTCTTGGATCCAAGGACGAAGATGTATTGAATTAGGAAGGTACTATTATTCACTTATTTTGAACTTCTTTTATCCAACTGAAGATCTTTTTTGTAACTTCATTGGATGGGTTTGTCCCTTTTGTATGATTCATATTATCAGTGAAATGGTTTCCAATCCAACATAAATTACAAAAGTTTCATGGCTCGGCATTGAAATATTATATTTTAGTTTTAAAAAATTAAGGCCCATTTGTTAAGGATTTCATTTTTTAGTTTTCTATTTTTGAAGTTTATGCTTGTTTGGTCTTGATTTTCTAATTATGGTTATCACCTTTGTTAAAGAAACACTTGAATTTCTATTCAAATTCTAAAAACAAAACTTTGTTTAGTTTTCAAAACTAGGCTTGGTTTGTGAAAGAATTAGTTGGAGGTAGATAGCAAAACAGAGAACCTTAGGTGTGGAAGTAGTTTTAAAAACCAAAAACCAAATGATTATGAAATGGGCCCTAAATTTTTTGTCTTAGTTTCTAAACTCTGTATAAAGTGTTTTAGTTTTTAACATTGTTAAAATTTTCATCAATAATGTAATAGAAGCCCATTTTCTTCTTGAAATCTGGTACTTGACTTATTGCATAGCGTATTGCTTCAAAAGCTTGGCCATTGGAGCATAGACAATTTACTTGTCAAGTAAAAACAAAAATATCATGTCAAGTTCCCATTGAATGTTTTTGAAAAATTAACAATAAGGATAAAAATGGGTCCGTTTTTATGCAAACTTAAGAGGACTAAAATAAAATGATTGGAAGTTTGAGGGACCAAATTTAGTAAGTTTGAAAGTGTAGGAACTAGAATTCCATTGAATCCATGTTCAAATTCCCCACTCTCTCTCTTTCTCTTTTTATGTGCAGTCTCCTTAATCTTCTTTGTTTGCACCTCAATCTTCTTGTATGCATTATTCTCTTCTTATACACAGCCTCTTCATTCTTCTATATATACACACCTTCAATTACTTCTTCATCTGTTTTTGCAGTGGCACTGGTTCATTGGCAATATTTCTACGAAAATCATTTGATCTTGATATCACAACATCAGACTATGATGATCATGAAATTGAAGAGAACATTGCCTATAACTGCAGGGTGAATGGAATCACGCCTGCCCTTCCCCACGTTAAGCGTGCGTGAGTTCTCTCTCTCTCAATTGACTAACTATTTTATAGATTAGAAGGGTAAGACTTGTGATATTAACTTCCGAGATAATATGGCTGCGGATCAAGTGAATCTTTCATGGGAAACTACGAATACCACTACTGAAATTATTGAAAGAACAAAATTTTCTGGAGGGAATACATCAATTTGTAAAATTTTCTGGAGGGAATACATCAATTTGTACTCCTAACTTTGAAGACTATATCAATTAAAACTTCAAGCTAATAATTATATTGATCAAAACATCAAACTTTTATAAATGAATCAATTTAGACCATTTGTTAGTGTTTATAGTTATTTTCACTCGATTACATTTCAAATTTGCTCAAAATTACCTAAATAAAATTATTCTTCTCAAAAAATCATGCCAAAGTTGCAAGAAAAATTGTCATGTAATTCTTTCTACGAAAAATAGAGGAAGACGAGCATATGAAAAACTACTCAAATTTATTGGAAGACCATTATTATTTATTTGACTCTTGCATTTCTCTCTAATTTACATTAACCCTTGCATTTAAAGAAGTCCTATCCAGAAAAATTATCATGTAATTCTTTCTTCATAAGCAGAAAAAAATAGAGGAAGACGAGCCTATGAAAATCCACTCAAATGTCATTATTATTTATTTGACTCTTGCATTTAAAGAAGTCTTATACACGTAAAGTCTTGTATTAAGAGTTTTAAAATAAAATTCGAATGGAGAGTCTAAATCGGTTCAATTATAAAAATTTAAGGTTTAAATTGATACAAATATTGGTTTGAGTTCTAATCAGTAAAGCCTCCAAAATCTAGAGGTATAGATTTTTTTTCACTATTGTGAATGTAACGGAACTGAGATATGCACCTTTGAGCTCATCCTTTGGTTAAGGCTACCGTACATACCATTTGACATTTAGAAGCAGTGAAGCACCCTTGTCTAGGTTTTACTGATTCAGCATTTTCTCCAGTCTTTCAGGAGCAGCCAATAAAATTAGTTTTATATAGTTGTCATTTCCTGAGATTTTTCTTTTTAATCTTTTTGCCGCACTTGTCTTCTTGAAGGGATCTAATATTTTTACATGTTTTTTTCCCCCTTTCAGATACATGGGGAGACAACTTTCCAATTAGTGATCCTGACTGGGACCTTGTCATTGCCAGCGATATTTTACTGTGTAAGCCTAAGCTCCTAGCCTTTAGTTATCTGTTTGAGATATTTTTCCAGGATTTTATCAACTCAGTTTCGATGGGAAAAATAATTGTAATCTGATTGGTTCATGGACGATAGAAATTTGTTGTTTCCTGAATGTGAAGTCAACAAAAATTCTTACAAACGTTTGAGGTACAGGGGTAGTGAAATGAATGTTGAACCCGGGTTTCCAAGCTATATTTGTCTAGAATATTCCAGTTCTGTGTTTTCTGAGTTCTGCTGATAGTTATTTTTGTGGTTTCTATAGTTGATATGCTTTTTCTTTTTTTTCCCTTGTTTTTCCATCTTTTCTATTTAGAATTGTCCAATGTTGTTCCGTTGAAACATTTGAGTATGTCTGGGTCTACATAGGAACATTTTGAGAGACAATCATAGTGGTTATTAAACGTGGGGTCACATTATTAAGGACCATTGTGGAGACTATTATTACGAACACTTATATCAATAGTCTACTTGTTGAGCCTGATGTTAACGTTTGGATCCACAACTGAAAGAGAGTGTTTGAGAATATACTATTAATAACTTTTTTCAAATCTACTAAAACACATTAAGTCGTCTTCTTCCTTTCTTTTTTTTGTTTTTTTTCATGGGACTATTGAGCCTTTAGGTAAAGAATCTTAGATATCCATATGAGAGTTATGGTAGTTAAACTGGCGAGAGTCATGCTCGACGGTAGATGAATGATGTCATCATTAGAAGTATAGAGTAAACTTCAGATCCTGTTATTATTACCAAAGAGAGCATAGTTCAACTTGAAAATGATATGGAATTCTTTCATATCTCTTCTTTCAGATGTGAAACAGTATCCAAACCTGATAAAAACGCTATCATATCTTCTCAAGCGAAAGTACAACGCAACGGATTCTCTGTCTGCCATTGGAATTGATGGTAATGCCAATCTTGCTAGTTTTACGATGATACATGGCAAACTAAAACATTTTATTAAAACTTTTGATGGCTCGTCTGTGCTTTCAGAGGCTGCAGGTGCACCCATGGCTCAGCCAGTGTTTGTAATGAGCTGGAGGCGCAGAATTGGGAAGGAGGATGAATTGCTCTTCTTCACTGGTTGCGAAAATGCGGGCCTTGAAGTAAAAC
This sequence comes from Citrullus mucosospermus, assembly GCA_030954485.1. Lineage (NCBI taxonomy): Eukaryota > Viridiplantae > Streptophyta > Magnoliopsida > Cucurbitales > Cucurbitaceae > Citrullus > Citrullus mucosospermus. The sequence goes on from CM062058.1 coordinate 20,833,341, forward strand.
ATTTGGGGTCTCGCGTCTATTGCATCAAATCAATGGAGTAAACTTTTTTTATCTATGTTAGTAAATTACATGCCCTTAAAATACTTAAAAAGTGCTTTTTAGGTGTGTGAAAAGATGTCTTTTGAAATGTTTAGAAAGTCTTTCCAAATAGTTCTTACATTACCTGACATTTTTTTTATCAAATAGTTCAACGTAGAAAGTCTTTTTCAAACAGATCTTACATTAGTTAGTCGTCGAGTTGTTAGTTAAGTATGATTTTGTTAGTTGTTTATTTATTTATTTATTTATTTTTTAGAAGACTGGAAAAGGTAGGAAAATTATTATTGTCGGTCTTTGAGGATTTTTCTTCTTTAAAGTTCTCGTAATGACTTTCAAAGCATTTATTTTATTTTTTATAAACACCACAGAAAACTTGAAAGTTACATTACATGAAGCACTTGATTATTTCAACCATTTTAAGGTTTTTTGGTTTTTGTTTTTTGTTTTTTTTGTTTTTGTTTTTTTTTTTTTATAAATTTATTTTATGGATGTGGATTTCTCTTAATTTATAGCCGATCTTTTAGTCAATTAGGATTTATTGAATGCGATTATCTTGTATGAAATAAATACTGCATTAATTCCCTTTTGAAAAAAAATGTTAGGTTAAATTACAAGTTTAGCTTCTTAATTTTGTAATTAAGTGTCTATTTGGTCTTTTGATTTTTTAGAAGTGTTTAATAGGAGGCTCTCTTAACTTCTAATCTTGTGTTCTAATTGGTTTTTGACAAATTCAAAATTTTTAAAATTAATTGATCTTTTTTATATAATTTTGAATTTTATGTCTAATAGAATGTTAAACATTCAATTTCATATGTAGAAAGTTTTTTTTAAAGTTTAGGGATTGAATTTATAATATTTAAAGCTTAAGAATTCAATAGACAGAAATTTCAAAGGAATCTCAAAGGTTAGGACAAAATATATTATTTAACCTAAATGTTAGAAGCCAAAAAAAAAAAAATAATAAAAAAAAAAAAAAAAAAAAAAGAATAAAGCCACCAAAGACTACATTTAGTGGTCGTAAACCTTAGTAGTGCAGCCCTCTCGCAATAATTTATGATCAAGTTTAAATCTCTCACCATTGATTTCCCTTAATATTTTCATACTCCAGCCCCAGTAAGGTACCCTTCAATTGAAGGTGCAGTCCATAAAAGTTATTTGAACATAAATATTATTAGTTTTCTATTTAATCTTTTAAATTAAAATATATATCCAATAATTTAGAGGGTGACCAGCACATGAATAATTTTTTCTTATTTAAATAAATTGAAAATTTCAAAAATTTATTTGCATTTTTAAAGTTGGTAAATGTTAAATATTCGGGTGTGTTTAGGTTAATATATGTTGGAATTAGTAAGTTTGTGTTTGGCGTGTAGAGTTGTAAAATCGAGTTCTTCAATGATTGTGAAAAGTAGATTAAGAAAATAAGATAGTGTTATTTAGTAAATGTAAAAGGTAAAGATAGAGGGGAAGAATGAAGTTTTTTGGTAAATGTAAAAGGGTTTTCAAATATAGCAACACAAGCCAAAATATTGGCAACATTTTGTTACATCTGAAAATATTTTCAACAATTTTGGTGGGTCTAACTACTAAAAAAACATCAATTTTATCAACTTCTTACACTATGGTTCCATAGTTGACAATTCCCTACGTTTCATAACTTCTTATTTCACTCATTACCTTAAACATCCCTAAAAGTCCTATGAGAAAAATATAAATATTAAAAAGACTCTGTTGGTAATTTTCCTTTTGTAAATATGCTAATTTGATTCTCATACTTTGATTCGATTTTTTATACTTTCAAATTATTCACATTTATTTCTCATACTTTTAATCAATTTTAAAAACAGTTCTTAATGTTAATTTGTTTTATAAAAATTTCTTTTAAAAAATATGGAAACATATTTAACAAAATTTGAGGAATGGTAATCTTGAAGAAATAAATTTCGAGATTTGAATATATATAAGCTTTTTCTTCTTTTTCTTATACTTCAATTCAATTCGGTTTATGACGTTGACAGAGGAAATTTCGCAGAAAGTGTCTAGGATACACCTCACATGACGTGGACCCCAAAAGTAACCCACGTGGCAGTCCATTGTGATGCTCATCTCGTACGGCCTTTTGTGTATCATTGTGGTAAAAGATCCAGATCTCCACGTAAGCAATTATTATCCACTAACGACATGTAGTTGGGAGCCCCACATATACGATATGACAACCGACAAGTCGACCGATTTCATCACGGATTTGATCTTTTGCGGCAGAAAGCGACGCTAATGATCATGTGTCGTTCTTTCTCCTGTAACCATTTGATGACACGTAATAACGTGACCACAATTTTTTTTTCTTTTTTTTTTTGGCAATAATGTTAATTTCTAGTATTTTCTAGAAAAAAAAAAGGTTAAATTTTTTTTAAACGATTAAATTAGATGTTTGCACGCCAATATCAGTATACCTATGAAGTAATTAACGTGTATTTCTTCTGATAAATTATACTTTTAGTCTTTTGAATTTAAGTTTTGTGTTAGGTTAGTCTATAAATTTTAAAATTCAATAATTAAGTATTCAATATTTAAAAAATTATTGATGTTTGTTCTTCTACTAAGGAATTCATACTTGGTCTTTTTAAAATAATAATAATTAAAAAATATATATTTAAGTGTATTCCGAATAACACCTATCTTTATAAATTTATCAAATTGTCCAATTATAATATATCATGATAAATTCTTCCTACTTTTTTTTTTTTTAAATTGTTATGTATGTAATGAGAGTGAAATACATAAAAAAAATAAAAAGATGTACCCAAATATTACTTATAATAAATAAAAGAAATTAATATTTATTTTTATCTTCTCTCTCATCTCCCCACTCTTTCCCATTAGCCTTGGACTTAGCCTTCCCCTCTCCCCCTCCTATTCTAGCCTTAGCCTTAGATAATTTCTCTTCTATAAATTTTAGAATATTTAAAAATGAATCAAAGATTAAAAAGCTCTCCATCATAGTAATATTTAAAAAAAAAAAAAGAAAAAAAAAATTCTATCGTATGACACAAGGAAAAAAAAAACTCAAAATTCATGCTTAATAAAATGGGATGGTTGCAAATATAACAAGTCCAAAATATTTGAAAATATTGCACAATATGAAAGAATTTACAATTTAGATTCTGCTTTTGAAATCTGTCAGTGATAGACCATACCAATAGTAAGAGTTTATCAGCGATAGACCATACTAATAGTAAGAGTTTATTAGCGATAGACCATATTATTGATGTCTATCATTGAAAGATTTCACTATATTTGCAATTTTTTTAAAAATATTGTTATATACTTAATTATTATCCTTGGAAGTTCTATAGAACATAATTACCCAAATAAAGTGACAAATGAGCCAACTTATTTACAAATATAGCAAAATGACAAAAAAACAGTCCATATCATTATTCAACCATTAATTTTGCTATTTAAAATAATTACCCAAATTAACCTAACATTTGTTTAGAAAATTAGAAGAACTATTTTCCACTAAATCATTTTTATTTGAACCACTTGCCGACTATGGAAAGGAAAAGGAAACTGTTTGGTTTCCACCAAAATTTAAAGTCATTTTTCTCTCCACAAAGACATTGTAAGGGTGAGAAAATTAGAAATTTCGGCTCCAACTAAACTTTGTCTTATAATTAAAAACCAACTTTCATATTTTGTCATTTTGCTGTACAATTGTAATTTATTTGTCTCTTCCATCAATCACATTTCCCCCACGATCCTTTACAAATCTCTCAAATAATAATAATGATAATCAATACAACTACAAAAAATTATCCCCACCTTCACATTGTTGAATGTCGACACAAATTTCAAAATTTTCAAATCTATCCAAAATATTACACAGAAATATCTATAAAATGTAGATATTAAAAGTTATTTATGTTATTTTGGTGTAAATATTATTTTGGTTCTTATACTTTTAATTTTATTTCATTTCGGTATCTATACTTTAAAAATATTCACTTTTGCTCTTAAACTTAAAAAACTTGACCATCTTGGTCAATTCATTTTCATTTTTAAAGTATTAAAATGATCACTTTTTGGAAGTCAAACAACCAAAATAAACTAAGGTTTAAAGTATAAAGATCAAAATGAACTTTTTAAAAGTAGAGAAATCAAAATGACCAAAGTCAAAATTATAAGAATTAAAGTAGTGTTTTGAAACTTATTTATTTTTATTTTTATGAGTTTTTTCGCTCTTAATCTAGATATCAAATTTATAAAAATTAAAAAATATGGATGAAATTGAAATTTAATAACCTGATTGGACCATTATTTTGAGAAAACTACAAAAATCCGTAATGGCAAAAACCAAAACTTTGGCAGTGTCCTTTTTAAAGTACTTTGCAGTTTGCCCATTACCGACCACAGACCGCCCTTTGTACGGAAACAATACTTCATAATTGTACCAATGAACTTTCTTTTTTATAATTTTTCATATCAACAAATTTTCAGTACAAATCATTCTCAGTCCTTTGAAAGATATTTTCATTCAATTGAGTGGCGTCAATTTATTCTTCCAATGATCTAAATCTTATGTGAAGATTTGAACATTTCTTGCAAAAAAGGAAGAAGTTGTTGAAATGTTAAGTTATGTTTGGTGTTTCTTCCACGTGTTAATACGTCCTGTTACGGAGTATTTGAAAACGAAAATCCTTTTTAGTTAAATTGTAAATTTGAAAAAAAATTAGAATTTAATCTATATAGAATGATTGAGGTTATTATGTTTAAATCATGCATACAAGACCCGAGAGAGAATGGTGTGGTGTGAAAGGTAAAATTTTGGGATAAGCTTAGTAGGCTACCTGATATATAGCTTAAACTTTTGGGTTGGAGCGTTTGTAAATTAACGATCCTACAAACTCATGTCATTGCATTTAAACAAAATCATCAGTCAAAATTAAATTACTTTATAATAATTGAGAGTTGTTACAACATATAGGTACAACCATAGAATAAATAGTGTAATTAATTTAACATTGATTACAAAATTAATTTGAACATGAACAATTAAAATATATATTCTCGAGTAAGAGATCAAATATTTGAATCTTTCTAACTTAAAATACATGTCTTTGAAATTAAAAAAGAAGAAATCCCACAAAAATATTGTATTGAATAATTATTGCATGTGGTTGGACATACTTAGGATCCTAAACATTTTCATAAACATGACATAAAAGAGCATTTATTTCTCAATCATTCGAATGGAATAATTCAAATTCCATTGTGATTTAAAATTTGAAATCAAAACGAATTCAAATTTGTTTTCTCACCGTTTTTAATCGTTTTTATCCTTTCTTGAATACTTAACTAAATTCTAAAATTATATATATATATATATGTGTGATTTTTAAAAAATTAAGTTTATTTTCTTTCAATATTTTACAATAGTTTGCATCTTTCTTAAATAAAAAAAAAAAAAGTTGAATTCTTAACCAAATGCTAAAATCGAAAACGTTTTTATAAACTACATTTTCCAATTTGACTTAATTTTTAAAAATATTGATAAAAAGTGGATAACAAAATAAAAAATATAGAGGTGAAATAAGTGTTTATACGCTTAATTTTCAAATCTAAGATCCAAAAACTAAATGGAAACATTGATTTTTATTAATTTTCAAAATTTAACATCGGTTTTTAAAATACTTTTAAAATATAGGTAGAAAGAAGTAGTTGTTTATAAATTTAACTTTTTTTTTTAATAAAAAAAAAAGCTATCCAACGAGATTAGATTTTATTTTTATTTTATTTTATTTTTGTTATTCTATAGTACATATTTGTTCTTTAATTTAAAAAATGATAGGATTTGGTCAGAAATGAAATCCGAAAAGAATGCTAGACCACATAAATATTAGACAAGTGTGGGAAGTAACATGCAACCATTTTGTTTTCTTTGAAAATCTCTATATATATCCAAAATTGTTAGGAAGCTTCCTACAACCTCAACTACTTTTCTATTTACTTATTTTTTTATTTATTATTTTCGAACACAGAAGGACTTACTCTGAGTAACTAATTAATTAATTACATGAATTTACGACTTCGAAAATTGAGTTTTTGATTTGAAAGTCACTCTATACTTGGTTCACTTTAATTATAATGTTACATTGCCACCCTATTTATTATACATACCAATTTCATATCTAAGAAACATTTTTTAAATTTAAATTCAAGTATTAAATATATACCATCCTGACATTGAGAGCAAATTGTCAATTTTTTTTTATTTTTTATTTTTTTAAAATGTTAAATTTTATTTCTCCAAACTTTAGAGTAAGTTTTAATTGCACCGTAAAAATTTTATTTCTAAGTCATTAAAAATGAAATATAAAATGTCACATATAAGACATTAATTTATAGGTGTAATATTCAAATTCTCCCTCTTTATTTGAATGGTAATATCATTATATAAAAAGTGATCATTTTTGAAGTACAGATCTAATATGAAGTTCCATTAAAGTTGAATAACTAGCACTAGAAATTTAAAAAATTTCAATAACTAACATGACAAAGGCCAAAGGGTAACTTTTCAACATACATCATATTTAAAAGATGGAAAACACACATTTTTATCATCTCCACAAATACCTTATATTATTTTTGGGGAAATTTTTTTTTGGGTGCAGTCGGTTACACCCATCTTTTGGGTAGCCCGACCAATACCTAATGGAGTTATGCCTTGAAAGTATGAGAAGGTTGTACCTAATCATTCTTCTTATTTTTTTTTTTCGAGAATTTCATCTCAATGAAGCTTATAAATGCTACTTTTACCTATAAAGTTTTTTTTTTTTTATATATAAAACTTTCTACTAATGTTTTCAATAACCGAGTCAAAATTTAAAGGAAAAAAAAAAAGAAAAAAATAGTTGAAATTCTTGTTTTTGTTTTAAAAATTTACCTAAGAATTCAAGTGTTTTTTTTAAGAAATATGGAAATTGTATACGATAACTACGAGGAAACAAACATAAATTTCAAAATTAGAAAACTAAAATTGAAGGTCCCATTTGGCAACCATTTTTCTTTTAAGCCATGTGTGGTAACCATTTGGTTTTTAAATTGAGCTTATAGACACTACTTCCACCCCCAAATTTCTTTATTTCATATCTACTTTTTACCAATGGTTTAAAAAACCAATCCAAAGTTTGAAAAATAAAAAAGTAGCTTTTAAAAATTTGTTTTTGTTTTTTGGAAATTAGCTAAGAATCCAACCATTGTACTTAAGAAAGTTGCAAATCATTGTAAGAAATGAGGAGAGGAAATAAGCTTAATTTTCAAAAACAAAAAATGAGCTAGTTACCTAACGAGACCTTAATTTATAGTTTTTGAAACACTCATTTCACTCCACCTCTAAATTTTTTAGTTTTTTATCTACTTACCAATATTTTCAAAAATCTAGCCATTTTTAAAAAAAAAATATATATATATATATATTTGTTTTGCTGTTGATTTTTAACTAAAAATTCAATTATGTTACGTAAGAAAAATAAAAATTATCGTAAAAATTTTTTTAAAAAATTAATTTAATTTTCAAAGTAGTCAAAATTGTTACTTATTCAAGTACAACACTTCAATCCCTAATGTCAACGAATATCATTATTACAATCCGACTATACTAAATAAACACATAATTCACACCACTTACGTTTTCTTTGGAATGAAATTTGGAACTCATATGATCCCTAAGATATTATAACTTCAAATAATTAAAAATGTTTTACACGAATTGTTTACGAAATTAGACTATAAGCACCTTCTCCAACCCAATTTTCATTACATTAACTTCCTACTGCATGGAGAAAAATAATTAAATACCCAATGATTTAATGGTAACTTTCTTAAAACTATGGTTATAAGAATAAGAGTAAATGATGCTAAAGTCAGGCACGTGGATATAATTTAGTGGATAAGATACTTAGATTTTGTTTGTGATTGTCATAACTTTTAAAATAATTGTGCATTAAAAGCAACCATAAAATGAATTAAAATAGTGTTTGATAAATTTTAATTTTAAATTAGAAAATACTAGTTATAGATTCAATTTAAAATTTATTGCAATATTAAAAGTTTATATGATTTGAATTTCAACTATTTTTTTAATAAAAAAAATAATTCAACTGATATAGATTTAGTTTTGTGATTCAAATTTTCCTACTTTAAATTGTACTAAAAAAAACTAGTTACTTTTATTTAATCTAATTTATTTGATAAAAGTTTGAAGAAAATATTTGTTATAAAAATTGAATCAATTAAATTTTGCGAACAATGGTGACAAATTCTCAAACTTTTAGGAAAACTAAATTTAAAAGTTGGTATCTAACAACTTTATCCATTAGAATAAATTAAAAAATAATTTAAATAAATTAATAAATAATTTATTTTACCAAACAACTTAGCCATTTAAGAATCTTTTAAAACTTTACGTTTAGAAATGTAATTACAAATAATTTAATTATCATTTCAAAAGTAAACTAACTATGGTAACCGTTAGACTATAAAAAAAAAATATTGAGAGAGGAAAAAAAAAAGGGAACAAAAGCAAATGGGTGAAACGTGAAATTATGAGAGAAGATGAGCAATGAGTAAGAGAGGGATGGGGCCGTTTTTGAGCCAAAAGACAAACAACTTTTTAAACATTCCATTATACTCAAACCCATGTGATTCCCTATCTTTTTTATTTTTATAAAACCAACAAACATTCTGCAATTAATTCCAATTATTGATATATATATATATATGTGAATATATATTTTATCTCTAAATTCTTGTATAATTTTTATTTTATCTCTAAATTTGAAAATATTACACTTTTAGTTATGTAAGTATTGAGTTTGGTTTTAGTTTAATCTCTCCGTTTTAGAATATTAAAGTTCTTTTTTTTTTTAATTAAAATTTATGTTTTGTCTTAATTTGGTATTTATATTTTAAGATTTACTATTTTGACTTTGATTCTTTTTTTTTTTTTTTATCAAATACTAACTTAATTTTTTGCGTTAATGTCTACTAATTATTTAAAATAGTTATGATATGAAATTTTAAAATTAGTTTTCATAGTGAAACGTAATTAATTGTAATTGATCTTTTAAATTAATCTACATAGTTATTAATATTAAAAACTGAAAGTAAGTGTTCACGGAAAAAGCAAAGTTAAAAATGTAAATTTTGAAATCTATAGACCAAATTAAAACAAAATTTAAATTTCAAGGGTAAAATTGTAATATTTTATGGATTTTATATTTTAACATAAAATTTTGGTTGGTGAGAAAATTAGTATAGGATGAGAATTAGAAAATTAAGAGGAGAATGAGAGTATCTATATGGAAAAAATTAGAATATCTATACAATTTGTTTTAAAGTTAATTCTTCTTGAATTTAAGAAAACTTCAAACAAATTGATCACCATAATCATCTATATTAGGAGCAATTTAATTTTTTAAAATTTTAAAATTATTTTTGCAACGAGGTATTAATTATTTCTGTTCATATACTTAAGGTGAAGGTATTTTTGAACTTTTTTTTTGAGTTAAGGGTATTTCTTAAACTTTTGAAAAGTTCAAAATATTTTTGAAACAAAATTTTAACATTTTCCATTAAAACGAATGACACTTTTGAAAGTTCAAGAATATTTTTTATATAAAATGCACAGTTGAAGAGATTTTTTATTTTTTATTTATAATTCAGCCTATTTTATGTTAAATCAAATATAGCGATTTGGGGGGGGGGGGGGGGGGGGGGGGATCCAAAGGGCAATTTATTGTAGTTATTTATTTATTTTTTTTTTTAATAATTTATTGTAGTTATCGTATAGATAGCGATGGAATTTCCATTTTATTGTTTGATTATTTTAATTTTCGAATATGATTTGTTTCAATCATTCGGCCGACCAAACAAATTCAAGCTTATGATTTATTCTTAAACTATTTCCTACTCCACTTAGTTTTTCAATTTATTATTTTTATTTTATTTTATTAGCTGCTCCAAATTTTATTGCGATTTCAATAGTACCCCACAAAGATTAGGAGTATATGTTATAGTTTTAAATTGAATTTTAGTTTATTTATTTTTAATTTTGATTTATTTTAGTTTTTGTATTTTTAAAATATTTATTTTAATCTTTATACTTTTAATTTTGATTTATTTTGCTTTCTATACTTTCAAAATATTCATTTATGTCTTTGTTCTTTCAATTTTGGTTCATTTTGATCATTAAACTTTCAAAAAATGATCATTTTGATTTTTTAATGGAAAAAAAATTAAGAGACCAAAATAGTCAATTTTTAAAAGCACATGAACAAAAATCAACTTCAAATGTATAAAAACCAAATGAACCAAGGTTGAAAGTACAAGACGAAAATGAATATTTTGAAAGTATAATGACCAAAATGAGCTAAAACCAAAAATATAAGTACCAAAGTTGTATTTAAATCGTATATCAAAAAATGCATGTTAACGCTCGTATTATCATTATTTTGTTAGCAAAAAAAATAAATAAAAACATATTTCTTACCTTAAGCTTTCATAACCTAGACAATATCAATAACTTAAGTTCGTTCTATAATTATTTAGTTTTTAACTTTTAAAAATCAAATTTATAAACACTACTTTTACTCATTGTTATCTACTTGTTAAAAGTGTTTTAAAAAACCAAGTTAAATTTTAAAAGCTAAAAAAGAATGTAATTTGTCCGACTTTACCATTTTTTTCTTATGTAATTTGGTTAAAAGTTTAAGTATTTTAACGAAGAATGATGAAAATTAAAGGCCTATGGTAAAGAACTTAATAATTATTAAATTAAATGAAGTCTTAATAAAAAAAAAATATATATATATATTAATGAGTCTAAACTTATTGATTAAAATGCCTATTATTTTTTCTTAGAAAAAGCTAAAATCCTCAATAGTTCAATTATATGAAATATACTATGTGAAGCAGTGCCCTATATATTTAAATCATTCCTCCTTCTAGTATTATTATTATTTGTCAATATCGATTATGTTAGAGATGCAATATTTAACAAAGTCTAATAAGAAGAAAGATCCATAATTAAGCCGATAATATTACATTATTATTATTATTATTGAAATATGGGGTGATAAAAATTATCATAATTATACCAAATAATTTGACCCAAAAGGCTTTTATACTTATGAGTGAGGAGTATAGCAGTGGCGTCTTTTGGAATGAACCGAAGGGAACTGATTGAGGGGTCGATTCGAAAACCACAAAGAAACTTCCCCGAAATTTCCCTTATATTGTCCATTTGTGACGTGATAATGATAACATATTTGGCTATGTATATGTATTAAATTTTCGTTCACATAGCTACATTTTTATCCATAAATTGATGTTTTCATTATATCATATAAAGATCTATAAACATAATAATAAAAAAAATATATTAAAGAGTTGTTTCGAAATTATTTTTATTTAAACACTTTTGATTAGAAAAAAAAAAACGGTTTAAAATAAATATTCATGTGTTTAACAACAATTTTTTCCTTCTTGAGTGTATTTGTGTATAATATATGTTTGGTTTGTTATATAACAAAAAAAAAAAAATTAATTTTTTAATTAATATCAAATTATTATAAAGAGCGATTATAAAATTTAATGAACTAATAATTTAAAATAAGAATGGTTAGAATTGGCCATTTGAAGCGGTCATTAGAGATGGTCGTTAGTGGTGGTGGCTGAAGTGGCCAACGACAGTAGTGAAAGGTGGTGGGTGTAGTGAGTCGGTAGTAGTGGTCGAATGTGGTGTTGGAGTTGGTCAGCGGTGTTCATTAGGTAATTGCTTGAGTTGGCTAATAGAAGGCGGTGGGAGACACGACAACATAGTAGAAGTGAGGTAGATGATTGAAGGGCATTTTAGTAATTTTAAAAATTATACCGATTAAGGAGAGATTAACCATTAAATAAGTCAGTTTCTACAAGTTGATTTCAAGTGTTTATATATCTTAAACCAACTTATTTGATGAACTCATATATTTTTTAAATTAAAAACTTAAAAAAATATTTCAAACACACTCTAAACCTCACTAATATAAATATAATATAATAATAAACCTATTAACTAGATTCAAGTACGTTAAATTATTTAATTTTATAATCTCATTAGTGATATTTTTAGCAACATTTCTTTAACATTTAGGCTTCGTATTTTTGTCGATATTTTAAACTTTAATTTATATATAAAAATTTGGGTTTTGATGTAACCTATTCTGTGTTGCTTTTCAATTTCTCAGAGTATGGGGGTAATTTTCTCAAATTAATTCTTTATTTGGAGTCTGGGGTTTCTACTTTAAATATTGAAGAAGAAAAAGGATATAAATTATAAAATTATAAAAAAAAAATAATAATAATAATAAAAAAAAAACCTTGAACTCATTTATTGAACATAATGAATTCCAAAATTTTACACATGAAACTTCTTTGCCACATTTTTTTTGTATGTTGAATTTTCTTGAAATTTAGCAATGGAGAAGGAGAGGACATGAGAAAACGAGGGAGAGAGAGGGTGGACGAAGAGGGGAGAGAGAAAGAAGAGAAATGAGATAAATATTTTTTTTAAAAAAAATTCCAACCCATCTTGCCACTTCAAAGTTTAGTCAATTTTTTATTCAAATTTAATGATTGTTTTTTTTTAAAATTTTTTTTTTTAATATAAAGACTTTTAAAACCTATTCTTGACAATTCAAAGACTAAATTGGTCAATTTAAAATATAAGGAACTAAACACACCTATTTTTCAAAATTCAAGGACCAAAAAGGTATTTTTCTTAGTATTTTTTTAATGTTGGTTGATCGACATGGTCTGCATACATAAGAGGGACAATGCGACAATGATCGGGTTAGGTGGGCTTGCCCTCATGTTGGATGGTTGACTCTATTGTGCGATATGGCTTGGGACACTACCCATTGTGAGCGCGATATCGATTGGGTACTTCAAGACCATAGGTGGGTGCTCATTATTTTCGGTGCGAAAGTTATCAAAGAAAATTATGATGTGTTGTATGCTGAGCTTAGTGAACTTGCTAAAAGGACTCTAGGTGATGACCTCTTGAGGGTGCAACTGCCTTTAGTATTGAAGTCAAACTACGTAACAGCTGTATGTTTGTTGACTGGGGAGGAAGAGGTGCTAATTCCAATTAAATCAGTAGTTGAGGTTGGGGCTCATCTTGAGCTTCAATCTCATCACATTCAACGTTTTCATGATTTTGTAGCAGATAGATTGGCCCATTAAGCAGCGAATGAGTCTCAATCTCAAAGTTGGCAGAATCATTTTCTTGTTTGATTGTACTAGCTAGTTGAAATTGATATGATTGTTTTTACTGTGCGTTTGTCTAACAAATATGTAGTATAACATAATATTCAAATTGATTTTTATTTTTTATTTTTTTTGTGTAAAAACTTACATGTATTGGGGAGTAAATACTTGAATTTTCAATTCATAAAAGGAAGATTCTAATGTTTTAGCTAAATAACATACATAAACGACCTATACTTTGGTTGATACTATTAAATGACCTATACTTTGGTTGATACTATTACAAAGATAACATACATAAACGTGTATATATATCGAGGAAATTGACCCATCATATCACGGTGCATCAATTGTGACATTATTAAAATAACCTTTTCGTAAATTGCACGATCAAAATATTATATTCGTATGGAAAATACATTTTTAATACATTATTGACGTAATAAAATAGTACATTCTATGTTTAATGGAATCTTGAATTTTCAATATGATTTTATATTTAGTATATCGATAAAAACTTAATTTCAAAAGGGTCTATTGAACTTGCAATTAAAATTTTAAAAAAAAACTATTAATTACTTCTAAAGTTTAAAATTTAAATAGTTACGCACTAAGACTAAGGGTATGTTTGGAAGTAATTTTAAAATGACTAAAATCACTTTTGTCATTTTCAAAATCAACTCTAAACATGTTTTTAATCCCTCAAAACTAATTCATTTAAGTGTAGAATTGTAAACTAAATTAAGTTTGAGTGATTAAATATGTGTTTTTTTAGTGATTTTAAAAATGACAAAAATGATTTTGACGATTTTAAATCACTCCCAAACATGCACTAATGGTGCGTTTGGAATACTTTTCCAAGTTGTTAAATTAAAAAAATAAGTTGTATGAGAAACTTTGGCCACCTAAAATGAATTTTGAAAAAATGAACTTATAAAATAAGTTGGTTTAGGATAAACACTTAAAACTAACTTTTAGAAAAATAAATTTTGAGTAATCTTTACCTAATTTATATGAGAAACTCCTGCCACCAACTCTGACAATAGGCCAAGCTCTGGCCACCATCTTTGTGCAATCGTTGTCGGCCATCTTTTTAGACCACCACCGTTGGCCAACCTCTGGCAACGATTTGTGGTGATTGTTATTGGCCAACTTTCAACCAACTACTTGCAGCTACCGCTATCGGTCACCTTCGACCATTACTTCCAGTAGCTGCTGCGGGCCATCTTCGGCCACCACTCCTGGCGACTGGCATCCAACCTTTGACCACCACTTTCCGACGACTTTCATCTGGCCCTCCAACCACCATTTCCGACGACCATCTACTATTCCCTCCATCAAAAAATTCTTTTATGGTAATTTAAAATTAATAATAACACTAGTATATAACAAACTAAACAACCTTTTACATAAAAACAATTTTGAAAAAGAGTTGTCAAAACCATATATATTTTATTTTAAGGATTTTTTTACTAAAGTTGTTTAAATAAAAATTTATTTTTGAAAAACATTTTTTTAAAGTCATTCTAAACGAGTTGTTAGAAACTAAATTTGTAATGTATTATTTTTTAATTCTCTGGTGCAATTTGACTTAAAAGTAGAAACGTTAATCAATTTTTATTCATTGTTTTTATTGGTAGACAAAATAACAATAAATTATATAATGAAAAGTTCCCTTTGTTAGGCCTTACAATCTTGGAAAGTTTTAGGGTAGTTGTTAACTTCCATTTTTAGTTTTAAATTACTTGTTCAGCAAATACTCTTCCAAATACAACAATATTTTTGGTGTCACCTTGATTAAATAAAATACACCTAACTACTATATATAAATTTGAATGGCCATTATTTTGGTTTTACATTACTTGCTCAGCAAATGCTCTTATAAATAAAACAATATTTTGTTGGGTTGTCAAATAATATATATATATCAATTCAAATTTGTAATTTGTTAGTTTACAGAGAATATTTCTCTTAACCAATTGAGTTATATAAAATTTAAAACAATAATCTTTTAATTAAAGTTTTTTTTTAATTGTTTTAATTTAGAACATATGTATTATTCTTTTTTTCGCATGAGATATTTATGTTATGTTTTAGAGTAATTTTGGTATCGACAAAATTACCTTTTATTTTGGTAACGACAAAATTACCTTTTCTCTTACTAATATCACTCCCTTTGAAATGATGATGTTTGACATGAAAGAAGATTGATTTTAGAAAATTCTAAAATTATTTTAGATTAATTTTGAAATAATTAGTTAGTAGGTGATTTTTGTTGAGGTTATTGATTGAGAATCATTCCCACAAATAGCTATATCTTTCGATTTTGTTAAAATATTGTTGGTTAGGTATTCATAAAACCATTTTTCTTTAAATCATTCATTATCCCTATGACCCTACTTGAACGGGATCTATTCTATAGGTTGTATAACGGTGTTCTTGAGTTTTAAGGCATAACCATACCTGTTATTAAAGGATTGTTTAATAATATCCAATTCAAGTATTTATAAGGATAAAACAACTAGATTGAATGTCTTATATGTTTTAAATTTTCTTTCGATATTTATTATACACAAATATGAATTGTTTAAAATTAAAAATAGATATTTTCATAACTATTTGGTTAAATAATTTTTCAAATAGAGCTCTCAAACTTATACAAATACTAAAATTGGACTCTCAAACTTATATAAATATTTAAATTGGACTCTCAAACTTACAATAGTGGTAGAAATTAGACCTCTAGTTTGAGAATTTTCAATTGAAAGTTTGACAGTGTCATTGCAACTACTATTATATTTCGTGGATGGTTTTTTGCTATTCATCCTATTATATATATATATATATATATATATATATATATATTTTCTAAAACTACTACTCCAACTATCACTTCCAAACATGTACTTATTGCTTTGACATCGGTTATGGGCAAAACCCGACCCATGGGGCCACTTGTTATATGATAGATATATAGCTAAGTTAGTTAGTTAGTAGGAAGCTTCGAGGAAGGTTCCTATTTTGTAGAGTAGTTCACTCAGAAACCATCATTTGGTTCTATAAAATGCTTTATCTTACCGCCATATATCCCTCAGAAAACATCTGAAACCAACAAAACGTTTGCCAACTAATTCCCTTAGTCTCTCCCCCTGTTTGGTTTCCGGAATAACCCTATTCCAACCTCGATTAAGAAACCATGGCTTCCCAAACAGAGCCTTGGCTAATGGAAAACGGAAGCCTCAAGCGTTTAACCAAAGAGCATCGACATGGCCATGGTCGAACAGCTCACAACATGTCGTCCTCTTCCTTACGCAAAAAGTCCGATCTAACCCTCGTCTCCAAAGTCCAATTCGGCTGTCTCCGCAAGTTTCTTATCAATCTTCAGGAGGTCATTTTGGGAACTAAACTTTCCATTCTCTTCCCTGCGATTCCGCTTGCTATTGTCGCTCAGAGTTTTGGCTTTGGAAGAGTGAGAAACTCATAACCTTTCTTTTCTTTTTTTTTTTTTCCCGTGAAACTACGTGTCGTTTTATTTATTTATTATTATTTATGATTATTGACATTTTAGGTATGATAATAATATTGATTAATTTAATTAATTGTTTTTTTAGCCTTGGATTTTTGCATTAAGCTTGCTTGGCCTCACGCCATTGGCTGAACGTGTCAGCTTTCTGACCGAGTAAGTTTTTCTACCAATTCATTAATGTATATTTAATTTGGTAATTAATATGTTATATCAAATAGTTACTATATTCTGTGGCTTCTTCCATTGTACTAATTTATTTTCTTCTTACTCGGTTCGTTTCAACTCTGAAGGCAAATCGCTTATTTCACTGGCCCAACAGGTAATTATTCGTTTATATTATGAAATTATATGTATAATCTCATTTGTAACCACTGGAAATGAGATTAATAACACATCATTTATCATAAAGATTGATGGTTTTATTTTTTCCACCTGATTTCTTTTAAAAAAAAAAAAAAAGGTTTGTGCTAAGCTACTTAGTGGTTTAATAAACAAAACTTTATCATTATGATTATTTGAGTTCAACCCAGGTATAGAGATACAGAAATTTGAATTTCTAGAAATTCGAATCTCTAACGTATTATGCTATTTTACTGTTAAAATTCAAACTTATGCAATGTAAAATATATATGAACGTGTCAATGAAGACTTTTTTAGGTACAATAATGTAATTTTTTTTTTTTGGCGAATGCATGTATGCTTTTTGCTGCTCACGGGAAAAGCCACTGTACAATTTACAAACAGTTATTTATTTATTTTATTTTTTAAAAAATGAATAAAGTTCATTTCTATTATTTTGAAAACCTAAAATTGATAGTGACCAAAGGTGGGGCCCGTGAAGGAGAATTTTTTGCATTTATTAGGGTATTAAATTAATTGATGAAAATGAAATTTAAAATTTTGATTTTTAAATTTATTTTTTTTCTTTCAAATATGTATATAGTTGGGGGGCTTTTGAATGCAACATGTGGAAATGCAACGGAGCTGATAATTGCAATTCTTGCACTGACACAAAGAAAGATAGACGTGGTGAAGTATTCTCTTTTGGGTTCTGTTCTTTCAAACCTTCTTCTTGTTCTTGGAACCTCTCTCTTTTGTGGTGGCATTGCAAATCTTAGAAGGGAGCAGAATTATGACAGAGTAATACCCCTTTCTCTTTCATCTCTAATTTATTCTATTTTTTCTTTAGTATTATAATTCAAATATCTAGTTAAAGATTCGAGTTTTAGAGGCGTTACTAACTAACGATATGTTTGAGAATAATTTCAAGAGAGTTAACTTTACCTTTTTTTTTTTGTTTAGATTGAAAAATTCTCAAATATGATTATTAATATAAAATTACTTTTAATTTGTTTGGAGTGATTTGGAAGTATTTGAAAAAAAAATGATTTTAATAACTTCAAAATCAAGGAATATTGAAGGAATAATGTTTACGTATATCTACCCACCTTGTTCTAATTACTTTGCACTTATTTCAAGTGAGATATAAAAATAGCATGTATTTTTAAATATAGAAAAAAAACTGAAAATTTGAAGTATGTATTCTTAAATATAGCAAAAAAAAGTTAAAATTTTACAATAAAATAGCACAATTAATTAAAATCCGTCTTCCCAGCAAAAAAAATAAAAAATAAAAAAATAAATTAAAAGACAACTTAGATTCTAATATAATATTAGATATAATACAACGGTCACGTTCATGTCAGAAAGAAATTAAAAATTATGTTAAATTGTAAATTTAGTCGTTATGATTTGAAAAAAATTAGAGGATATTCTCTATGGTTTAAAATTAGAATTTAACTCCTATGGTTTAATAAAACCATCATACATAGTCCTTAAAGTAAAGATTAAATTCTAATTTTCTTCAAATAATGTGGATCAAATTTTAACTTTTAAAATCATAGTGACTAAATTTAACTTTTTTTCAAACCTCAAAATTATGAAGTTTTTCTAAAATTATGAAGTTTTTCTCCCAAATACATATATAAACTCGTGCTATACACACAAATCTTAGAATACTACTCAAATTATTAAGTCAATGGTTATAGTTTTACACTTTTACTAAAAGAAGTCAATGGTCATAGTTTTGACTTTAGAAATTTAAAATTAAACCTATAACTAAAGAAGTAATTTTGTTATATTTTAACAGAGGCAAGCTGATGTCAACTCCCTGATGCTGATGCTTTCGTTACTGTGCCACCTATTGCCGTTATTGTTTGGCTACGCCGCCGCCTCCTCTGCCTCCACGGCCGCCGCCTCCACCCTCCACCTGTCCAGAGCCAGCAGCATTGTAATGCTCTCTGCTTACATCGCTTACTTGGTCTTCCAACTTTGGACTCATCGACAACTATTTGAAGCCGAGGTACGATGCTAGAGCTTCTAATATTCAATTTTGTGTTTAATAGATTATTTATTGATTTAAATTAATTAGATCAGTTTTTTATAATATTTTGTACTATAATCATACGATCTTTTAAATTTAAGTTTATAAATGACTCTACTGCTTCTATTCACTAATTTTTATTATTTCTACCATGATTGATGATAGCAGTGAAATTGAGTTCACATAGTAGTTTTGAAGTTGATTGGAAACAAACACTTCTATTTGGCACTAACTATGGCTATGAATCAACCACTAGCATAGCAATTTGGTTTTAGATATAACCAACCTAAGATTGATGATTATCACTAAAATCAACCAAGCTACCACAAATTAAAAAAAAAAAAGTTAAAATATCATTCTGATTTATATAAATACAGTGATCTAATAAAAGATTATCACGTGGCAACTATTTTTTAAAAAAAAATTTTATGTGTAAAGAAAGAGAAATTTAAAATTTAGTCTTGCTTTTACAGTTAATTTTTTTCTAAAAACAATTACTCTATCTTTGATATTTCTTTCTATAAAACTTGGAAATATATATTCACATTCTGCCTTTTTTTTATTAGGTAAATTAAGTTCCAACAAAGTGAAAGTATAAGTTGTGTCATACAAAAAAAAATTGAACAGTTATATTGTAATTAATTAACATATATTTTTAAGAATTGAAATGTTTTAATTGGGTGGAAATTAAATAATTGTACTTGTACTAATGTAAAAATAGGAAGCTGAAGACGACGACGCTCCTGAAGAAGAGGCAGTGATTGGATTCTGGAGCGCATTTGCATGGCTTGCAGGAATGACACTCCTTATTGCTTTGCTGTCCGAATATGTTGTCAACACAATTGAGGTAAAATTAATAGAAAAATTACCTTTTTACTATACTTACTTTTAGTCGTTTATCAATTTTCACAAATAAAATATAATATCTCTTTCTTTTTAGTAAAGTTAAAGTTGACATATTATAAATTTTAATAACCTATGTTTATTATGTTGTTTTAGTTAACTAAGTTCAAAAATTACTTTTGTTTGCAGGAAGCATCTACTACTTGGGGTTTGTCAGTGAGTTTCCTTAGCATAATCTTGCTCCCTATAGTCGGAAATGCGGCCGAACACGCAGGGGCTATCATATTTGCCTTCAAGAATAAGTTGGTAAGTTCTCCAAATTTTTACGATTATTAGACACAAAATTAAAAGTTCACAAATTTTTAACATAAAAATCAAAATATCAAATTTGTATATGAAATATATTAATTTTTAAAAATTTCAAATTTATCAAGTATTTATTAAACATAAAATTAAAGGTTTAAGAATCTAATTACTACAAAATTAATGATCTTAATATTTAAATACTCTTTTTGTGAGCTTAGAAGGTTTAATGAAAGACGTAGTAATGGATATTAATTGGCAAGAAAATAATTTGTAGCATGATATCATTACTATACTCTCTAAACATTGTATACATTTATTTTGTTTTGTTTTCAGGACATATCTTTAGGGGTTGCTTTGGGATCTGCAACACAAATTGCACTGTTTGTGGTAAGTATATGTGTAATTAATTAAATTTGGGACTTGAGAAAAAAGTGGAAATATTTCAAACTGACCCCTGAAGAATATGTAATTTGCAGATTCCACTTTGTGTGATAGTTGCTTGGACAATGGGAGTGGACATGGACCTGAATTTCAACCTGATGGAAACAGGGTCACTTGGATTGGCCATTATTGCCACAGCCTTCACTTTACAAGATGGAACCTCTCACTATATTAAAGGCCTTGTTCTTCTTCTTTGCTACATTATCATTGCTGCTTGCTTCTTTGTTTCCAAGACACAAGAAGGTGATCATTTTTTTTCCCTCTCTTTTTTAAAATATTGCACACTTTGGGTGGGTTTAGATGACGGGTTTGAGATATCGTGTGAATTACGAGAATAAAAAATGAGCTTCGTAAGTCCAAGCGTATGTTTGAGAGTGGTTTTGAAATAGTTAAAATCATTGTTATTTTTAAAATAACTTTAAATATGCTTTAATTTAATCATTCAAAACTAATTTTAGTGATATGAAAATTAAAATTGAATGTGTAAAATTAAATAGTAAGTTAATTTTGAGTGATTAAATGTGACGTTCAAAATATTTTGAACTAGATAAATATGATTTTAATAATTTTAAAATTATTTTAAATATGTACTAAATTTGACTAGTTGGTGTGTTTGAAGGAGTGGGTTAGGTCTACCGAAATACTTCTAGTATTTTTTTTCCTTCCTTTTTCAAGGGTATTTATAAATTAATCTTAAACCTAGTGGTTTCGAAAAGAAAATGAAATTGACTATGGAAATCTTAAAATATTTAAACAAATTAGTTTAAAATTTAGATAGTAAAATGAACAAATATATTTATAAATATAGCAAAATATATATCAATGATAGACTATTAGTATCTATCGTACTAATAGATAGTGACATTTTGCTATATTTAAAAATATTTTTAACAAATTTACCCTTTAAAATAATTGACCTAAAATGTATGAGTTTCTAAAATTAATTCATGTTTAACCAATGAATTTAGGATCCAATATTGTACGAACAATAACCAATTAATTTAGAATGACTTGAACTTCAAAAAAAAAAAGATATATATATATATTAAATTTAGAATGATCTCTTTATTTAATAATGGAAATTATAAATTAAAAATATTCTGTAAATTTACTTTTCTTTGTTTTTCCCCACAGATAATGACAATACTCCCAACTTGAGACTCCAATCTTCAAACCAAGCAATCTTCAGAGCTTAAAGGTAAAAATATTTCCTTTTTAATTAACTTAAATAAACACTTCTAATTCCCATTTAAAATTAACTTAACAAACTCTATATTATAATTATTTGGATGCAGATTCAAAAGTATTATGAAATCAGTCAATTTCAAAGTGAGAGGGACTCTCTTGAAATCTCATTTTGTGAAGAAGGACCAAAAAAAAAAAAAAGAAAATAAAAAAATAAAAAAAAAAAAAAGGAAAAAATCAAATGGATTTGTTCTTAAATTCTTTGATTTCAAAATTGGCCTGGATCGGTTTGCCTGCCTGCTGGAAAGCTTAGAAAATTTCAAAATTGCTGGGGAGTTTGATGAAGGCAGTTTGTGGGCTAAAAATTTAAGCATGCAAATTTGCGGCTTTATATATGCTTTAAAATTTGTATGCTTTTTCTTTGTTTTTATATGCTATATTTAAGTTTTTTTTTTTGGTGCGTTAATTGTTGTAATAATTGCTCGAGTTTAAGTAATGAAAATCATGTCCTTTCTGTTTTCTTGTTTAATTATTAATTATAATGTTAGCGTGTCTCTCTTTTAATTATAAGTAAAGTCGATGTAGTTTCTCAATTTTTTAGAATATAAGGAATCAATGTTTCATGAATTTACTTAAGATTTTCATATTTCAGATAAAAAATGGTCAAACTAAATATATTAGGGATTCATATAAATCTTGTATTCTTTTAAAAGATTATTTTTAAATATAGAAAAATGAATCAAATTATTTACAAATATAGCAAAATTTCACTGTCTATCTACGGTAGATCGCGATGACCATGATAGAATACTATCTGTATTTATATGTCTCATGATAGACACAAATAGTAATCTTTCGTAGTCTATCGCAGATAAACTGTGATATTTTACTATTATTTGTCAATAATTTCAGCAGTTTTGTTATTTAAAATAATTTTCCTAAAACCTTACTCAAGTTTATGTTTATTTTCTTTTAATTTCGTATGATTTAAATTATAATGACATGGATTCAACCATGTTTATCATCTTTAAACTAACTAATACGGAAGAAATAAAAGTTAGGTATGGATGCAAATGAGGTTCATTCAGGCTTTTGTTAAATTCATTTGTGATTTGCAACATTACAGTTCTATTTAAGGTTTCCTTTTTTTTCAACTTCAAGTGTAACTTGATCGCTCACTACTTAACCTTTTGTAAATGAAGATTCGAATATTCCATAATTTGACTAGACCACCCTCCAAAAGTGATTTCTACTCTTCTTTTAAATTTGACAATTATTCCAATGACGACCTAGTGATTTTTTTTACTATTATACTAAAAAGATCGATTTTATCACCATAATATCACATCATCGTTTTTTGTCACACCATAAATTATTTCACTTGAATTAAAAAATTTTACTCGAGAAATTTTTTTAAAGCAGTCAATCAATGTTCTCAAGATGAAAGATGTCCTTATGGATAGATGTTGAGAAATAATTTATATGGGTTGGTAGAGTAAAAATAATTAGAATTTTAATTAATTAAAAGATGGCATTATTTTCCAACATTTTTTTAATTAGTTAATGGACACATCATTTTCACATTCGAATTCTATGGTTGGTGATTTAGAAATTTAATTACATAGAGCCAGATGGCATCATCACCAATTTGGGATTTTCTAAATAATATTCACACACAAATTATTGTACAACAAAATGAATTAAATTAGCTTGAATATGATTTTAATTTTTAATGTTTAAGGTTCAACTTGTTAATATAAATATAATTCAACTAACATAAAAATATATATTTTTGATAAAAAAGTTATAAGTCTAGATCCTCCGATTCACATATTATTGAGCTAAAAGAATGATTCAACAACAACTAAGTAGTATTGTTAAACATATACTATATAAATCTATTTATTTATCTTTTTGTAATTCTCAAAGATTTTTGTATTTTCTTTATTTCTTTCTTTTTTTTCTACACAATTGAACGAATAATCTATAAAAGTGTCATGTTTCAATTTTTTTTTCTTCAACCTAATTTTTATTAAAATGACACGTCAATAAAAAGAATTGGAGTGAGAACTCAAATCTCTCCGTATAATATAAAAAATGCTATTAAAACTAGGTTATGCTTCCAAACTTCAAACTACCCAAACTCCACTATGTCAAGTTATTGTTTAAACCTATTTTAACCCTTGTTTTTGTTTTGTCTTTATACTTTACAAATTTCATTATGTTATATTACATATTTAGTCATTTGAAGTTTGTGTTTATTTTGGTCATTGAATTTTTGGATTGTTTTTATATATAGCAAAAGGAGCCAATTTATTTATAAATATAGCAAAATGACAAAAAGTAGTCTATCACTGATAGATCGATAGTGATAGACAGTGAAAGATGATATTAGTTTATAACTGTTGATTAGTTTTGAAAATACTTTTTTTTTTTGTTATATTTGAAAATATTTCCAACATTTTTGTCATTTAAAACAATTACCCTTAAAATTGGAACAAAATTGGAACTTCAAAGACCCAAATATAGACACGTTTAAAACTTCAAGGACCAAATAAACACAAACCTCAAGGCTCAAAGTTTGAAACTTGGTAATTTAATCAATTTCATTATCATTTGTTTGGTTTAATTAAAACTTACCACTTCGTGTCTTTACAATTATTAATAAATAGTTATTGTGGGCAATCTCGAGCTTGTGAGAATAAGTCAAATTTGAGGGTAATGCTAGGAAAGTTGCCTCAGACCTTAGATAGACAAGAAACAGGGTCATGAGAGATGCCAATGAAGAGTGGGTAAAGAAATTGGCTTGCTCGACCCAATTGGCCTACCCAACCTTGGAGCCCGAGGTCAACTTTGCCCTATTCTTTGGAGATTGTTTAGGGTAGGCCCCTATATGGCACCATCGTGTGGCCGGATTTAGCCTTTGAGAGTCCTAATCCTAAAATGACAAAGGAAATCTGCATACATGAAGAAAACCCTAGGTTTAACCCACTATATATAAACCACGATAATTCCACATCAGGGAAGTTTACTTCCTTCCCCAAACTGATTGCTTAGACCCTTGTGTTGAAAACTATGGTGTGTTGTTCCACATAAAATGTTGGGTTGAAAAAATTGATTTCTTCCCTAAGTATCGGAGTGTATGTGGTAAGCATCACAGTGGTGTGCTGTTCTAATTGTCTTGAAAGTGACCTCTTCTCAAAAACACAAATTCACCGTAGATGACAAGTGAAATTCAGATGAGTCTCCTTGTCCAGATTTTGCCATCAACTATAGTAAAAGTCTAACATGACAAGTTATGACAAGAGTTGTATTAATTGAAAAACAGACATTTTATTTTAAATATTTGTAGGCATTATATTGATTGAAAATGTAAAAAGTAGACATGAAGAAAGGAAACTAATTACACATTGAAAATTTATGACAAATACGCCTTAAAAATTAAAATAAGATTTAAAATGTTTATGT
Source organism: Citrullus mucosospermus (assembly GCA_030954485.1). Taxonomy (NCBI): domain Eukaryota; kingdom Viridiplantae; phylum Streptophyta; class Magnoliopsida; order Cucurbitales; family Cucurbitaceae; genus Citrullus; species Citrullus mucosospermus. The sequence goes on from CM062058.1 coordinate 20,858,843, forward strand.
TGTCATAAATTTTGAAGACTTTTTTTTTTTTTTTTTTTTTAAGTATAATTGGGGGTAAGAGGATTCGAACCATGACTTTCATGGTTACTAGTAATTTTGTAGAGCTATGCTTGGTTTAACATAAATTTCAAAGTCTTAATCTTAAGCAAAAATGAATGAAAATGTTAATAAAATATCGATGTCTATAGATATTTCTGAAAAAATTATAAAATCAAATATTTCAACTAAAGTATTTAAATGAATAAATAGATAGCTTCACGCTTTTTAAACAAGTTAAAACATTAATCATGTATCATATTCACATGAGTGACATTTTGTTGCTTTCTTTTCATGTTTCATTAATTTTCATGTCGATGTCGAATTTCAAAATTGTAAAAATATCTATAAAAATATTAACTTATAGACAGAAATTTAATACCATGCTTAACTTCAACTACAAAGGTTAAAAAATACTTTTTGTACCTAAACTTTCATGAAATTGAAAATTTAGTCCATAAATTTTAGTTTGTAACGCTTTAGTCCCTATCTTTTTAATCTTGTAAAATTTAGTTATTTAACTTTAATTATTAATGTAAAAACTAAATACTACAAGTATTAACTTATTCAACTAGAAGAATTGAATTGATACGAAATTTAAAGACTAAAGATGATTTTTAACCGATTGAAAGATTAAAATATCCGTCTGTATGTCACCCAGATCGAGGAATTTGAAGGAAAGATTTGACTTTCAATTCAATGACTCCGGAAAAAAACTGAAGACAAATTTCTCTTTCGTTGTCTCTCCCGCGGCCTACCTTATCTTTTTCATGCTTCCTCTTCAATAAACAAATTTCTCTCCAATGGCGAAACCCGCGAGAAACGAAGACAACGCCGCATTGGTATGGCGGAATATCCCAATCCTCAGAGCCTCTCTGCAATCTCCTGCAGGTATCTCTGAAGGATTATGGAGCAATAACGCTCAACTCTGCCGTATTCCGGCCGCCGATTGCCGGCGCCTTCGATGCAAATTTGCGTGCATTTCGGTTGTGGAAAAGAGAGACCAACACGAGTTCGCACCGTCTCCATCTCAGCTCCTGACACATCCACTGGCTTTACTCGCGTTGGTGCCCAAAGACGCCGCGCTCTTTGCCGCCGGCGCCGTCGCCGGTGCTGCTGCGAAGACCGTGACGGCTCCTCTCGACCGTATCAAGCTTCTTATGCAGGTTTGTTGTGTTTCACTCGGTGAAGTGCGGTTTTTATGTTTTTATTGCGATTATCTTCGTGTTCTATTTGGGGCTAATGACGTCCTTGTTTTTTTGTTTAGTTTAATTCACATTTGTGCTCGTTCTCAAATATTGGGTAGTTTCGTCTAGAATTTCGGCTAATTGTATATCATTTACGCCTAATATTTTAATTCCAGAGCTCGTATGACCTGATTACTGAGTTTCATCGTGGACGTATGAACTGCTAGTTTTGGCTGTCTTACGAACTTGACTAGTTTGACACTAGATGCTTTTGTTAAATCCATTCGAATTGTGGTTACGTATAGGCTAGAGGCAAATGTTTGAGGTCTTAAAATGTTATTATGTGGGCTATTTATTCAAAGTGAGACAGAAATAATATGAGGAATTTGAATTTAGGATCTCATAACTCTCATGCTTGATTAAATTTTCAATTGATAGTTTGATATACTTGCAGACTCATGGTGTACGAGTAGCGCATGAAGGCACTAAGAAAGCAATTGGTTTCATTGAGGTATGGCCATAGATGGTTGTTTTTTATAGCTTTGGAGGCAGAGTTTCTCACATGTAACTGGTCCTCTTGCGTTGCCCCAGAAACTGGTATAGAGTTGTCGTGTTATAATGTGATGATACTTGTGGGAATGCTAGAAATTAGGGCTTAATACTTTCAAATAGAAAACCCTAATGTTTACTGGGAGCACCTCGAGCTAAAATGTAGCGAGCAGATGATGAACATCAGGCATAACTTGGACTGTTACATGGTTAGTTGGAAAATGAAGATTTCTTTTACTAATTTGCACGTTGAAACCTAGGATTATTACCATCTGATATCATTTTTCACATGTCCTATGCTTATCTCTTAAGGCAACCATGGAAGACCCTTCCACATCATACTTGAAGTTGAAACCTTTGTTTTAAAGGATTGCAACATCTTAATCAGTGGTGGGTTAGAACATCTTTGGCCCAAATTCTGGTAATTTAAAGAGGGAGAATGGATAGAAGTTTGGTAGGGTGTTCAAGGTTGAGGATAGGGAAGAGGCACACTCTTTCAAATACATTATAAATTTTGAATTATAAAATAGATAGAAACGACTGAGGGAATTTTGATGTGGTTATGCGGTTCAGTGGGTTTATATGTTTTCTTCTATCATTGTGACTAAATCTTCATGTTTACATGGTTTGCCCTGACTTAGGTTTAACTGCAGGCTATAACAGCTATAGGTCAGAACGAAGGAGTTAAAGGTTACTGGAAAGGCAACCTTCCTCAGGTATTTGTCCTAAAATTACTGGTTGGTGCTTGGTGGTGTAGAATTTAACTCTCTTCTGCTATACTGATGAAGATTTTGAGTTATGATTTCGTTATAGTTCCTTTCTGAATATTCCAGGTCATACGGGTTATACCTTATAGTGCTGTCCAGCTTTTTGCTTATGAATTTTACAAGGTATGTCTCTCACTATAAGCAATCTTTAAATGCTACATAAACACGCAATATGTTCCATGTGATTCTAAAACATTTTCTAATTTCTAAATTTACAGAAACTCTTAAGGGGGAAAGATGGTGAACTATCTGTGCTTGGAAGACTTGCTGCAGGTGCTTGTGCTGGCATGACATCTACTTTCGTAAGCGATGCCTCAAACTTGCTATTTTTCTGCTCTTGTATTTTTTGATGCTAGTAATATCCTTGGCATTAGTTAAGGTCCATGCATTTCTGAAAATTTCTAATATTTATGTTCTGGTATACATTTATATATCTTCTCCATTTTTGTTATCTCATTCGTGTGACATATCATTACAATTTCTCTAAATGGTGCTATTTGTTTCCTTGTAGATCACATACCCACTAGATGTCCTAAGATTGCGGTTGGCAGTTGAACCAGGTTATCGAACTATGTCTGAGGTATGATTAACCGGGCTGTTCCAATTATAAGAGCAAAATTCCATATGAATATGAAAACTGTATCTTTTTCAGGTTGCCTTGAATATGCTAAAAGAGGAGGGCATTGCATCCTTCTACTATGGTCTTGGACCTTCCCTTATTGGCATAGCTCCTTATATTGCTGTAAACTTCTGCATTTTTGACTTGTGAGTCCAATCGGAGCCTCCATATGCTTTGACATTTGCATGGAATTTAAGATTTGATATTAATAGGTTTTCTTTTCCATGCAGATTGAAGAAGTCATTGCCAGAGAAAGTTCAAAAGAGAACTGAAACATCTCTACTAACGGCCTTGATATCAGCTTCCTGTGCCACATTAACGTGTTATCCTTTGGACACTGTGAGAAGACAGATGCAGATGAGGGGCACACCTTACAAGACAGTTTTGGAAGCCATCTCAGGTAATACAATGAACATTCGTTGAAATGGGTGAATAAAACTTATAAATGCTTTGCATAGCCAATGAATTGTTAATGTACATGATTGAATTTTGTGGGTATAAATCATCTTGGTTGACATCTCTGATGTAGGTATCGTTGCACATGATGGAGTCGTTGGCTTGTACAGGGGTTTTGTTCCAAATGCTTTGAAGACCCTTCCAAACAGCAGGTTGGCTTTCATTCCTATTGTATGCTTGTATATTCTTCCATTGCTCCACACACAGATGTTTATATTCAGTATGGTTTTTATTGGTTCCCTTGAATTTTACATGCATCATGCATCCTCAGGAAATTTTGCCAATAATTTAGACATCTATTTTCTGCGTGATTTTGATGTTTGAAAGTCCAGAGTAATTACTTGAGATTGCTCTTGGTTTTTTAGAATGGCAAGTCCATGTTTGAGGATTTAAACAGCCGAATGACATAATTTCTATTTAAGGGATAATTGTACCATCATGTTTAATCAACAATTTATTTGCTTCATGCCAAAGTCAGGCATGGATCTGGGTGTCTTGTTTCCAAAGCTTGGTTGTAACCCATTTGAACTTGACCCGAGGTTTTGAGAAGCTGATGACCATTTGATGATCAAATACTAATATGCTGTCTTCTCTTTTTCTCTCCATCTTTCTTTCTTCTGGCATTACACATGCATGCTATGAAAGCTCTTTTACCTCCCTTGATGGTTTCCAATGCTACAGCTGGTCGTTTGAATTCCGTAAGTGTGAAGCTTTCTGCATTTTCTGTGATACTAGTAATCCTTTACCTCATTTCTTATACTGCAGCATCAGGCTTACGGTTTATGACTTTGTGAAGCGTCTCATAGCTACCAGCGAAAAGGAGTTTCAGCAAATAGTTGAAGATAATCGTGAGAAGAAAAGCCAAACAAGTAATTGAACGATCATGAAGTAATCTCATTTTACTGTCTCTAATCATTGTTTACTGTATTCCAATTTTGAGATAGATGCAGCTGTAGGAGAAGCAAACATTTTCGGCGTATTCCCTTGCCAAAGAAAATTAGCCTAGAAAATTTTGAGATGCTAGCATTTGTGTTCATGAGCTTTGGTTTATACTTTCTATTATTCTACACTTCTTTTAGGCAAGTTAGTTCCCCAAATTTTTCCTTCCAACATATGGTTTAGTTTTGGATTTCTTCAATGATAGATTACTTCATGTTCTGTCAAACATTCACTTCTACATCTTATTATCTTATTTGTTATGACAAATTGTGGAGCTGGAACCAATATCTTACCATATCCTGACGTTCCAAATTTGAGGCTATTGAAGATATAGCCTCAGAGAGTCAGTTGTGCTGTTTAATTTAATTAGGAGTGTTTACTGTTCGGTTCAGTTTGACATTTAAAAAATCGAATCGAACAGTTTGTTTGGTCTGAACCAAACCGAACCAAACTACAAATATTTGGTTCGGTTTTTGTTTTTTGTTTTTTTTGGGTTTAGTTTCCTAAAATTTCAAACTGTAAATGGGCTGGAAGTCACGAACCTAAACTTAAAACCAATGACCCATATATATATTAATATAAATGGTTCTGTTTGGTTTTAAGTTTGATTTTCAATTCTAAAACTGAAACGTTTCCTTATTATTTTAAACCGAAAGTTCAGTAAAAACTGAATTTTTAGTTAAGTTTGGTCCTCAGTTTGGTAGTTCTAGTGTTCCCCCGAGTGTTAAATCGCTTTTAGAATTGCATGCAATTATAATTCTTGCCATTGTTTCTTTTTCTTTTTTAGAAGAGTGTTCAGCTCTGGTTTTAGTATATGAAACAACTTGTTTAGGATATTAAATCGGCTTCTGTGTTGATGATTGGTGGAGAAATTGAAGTAGCCAGATGTTTGTTCATCATTTAATCCCTACGTTTTTTTGCTCCATGAATGCAGTAAGTTTTCGAGCTTTCAATTTTGTAGTTAATAGATTTTTTAACTTAAAAAATGTTTAATAGGTCTTTAAACTTTAAATCTTCTAATAAGTTCATAAAATATTTAAAATTTCAAAAAATTATTCGGTCTGATGGTTATAAAATTAAACTTTATGTTTAATAGGACTTTAAACTTTTAATTTTGTGTTTGGTATTTTTAAAAATTGTTGGATATGTTAATGATTGTATTTTTGTATTTAATTGTAGTTTTTTGGGATGTTTTCAAAAATAGAAAAACTGTTGAAAATAATTACAAATATAGCAAAATTTTATTTTCTATATACACAGATAAATGTCTATATGGGTCTAGTGAAATTCTGTTATATTTGTAAATGTTTTTCTATTTACAATAATTTTCTTATTTTTTTAGTTAGAAAACTTAATGTTTTTATTTTCATCATTTAAGGGAAACTAATTTCAACAGATTGATCAGTGTAGTATTTGACGATGTGGATTGACTTTCAAAACTTCTAAACTTCAAATATTTTATTGGGAAAAGTTACGAGGAAATGACCTTTCCTATATGATCTTTTAAAAGTACTCTCTTACAACGTTTTAAGTTAAAATATTATTTTGCTACACTTTCAGGTTGGTTCAATTTAGTATATACTTTTAAATGTCTTTACTACTAGTTTATCGTGGATTTATTCATTACTTTTTATATTTTATTAGTATTTTCAATATAATTTTTTAGAACATATTCACATATTGTGTTTTTGTGTAGAAAAATTATTATGATTATTTAATCAATTTCGATAAAAAAAATTAACTTTAAGGAATTAAATGTAAAATTTATTGATAGTAGAATTAGTAATTTTGAACAAATTTCAAACTACATAAATCAAAATGGTAATTTAACTTCTTTTTCCTCTTTCCCTCTGGATGTTATCTTTTTCCTCTACTATTCCTTTCTTCATCTTTTTCCTTCATCAATCATTTATTTCTTCACTTTTCTTTTCTTTTTCTCTCTCTCTCTCTCTTTTAATTATCTTCTCTCTTCTTCCAATCGGTTGGATCATCAACTCCTCTAAAATTGATAAAAACCGACATGTTAGTGGTTTGGCATTAGTTTGATGCCAAAACCAATTCCAACCAACCGATAAACACTCCTCACATTCTAATATGGGTACTTTCCAAATGTTCATTTTGGTCTTTACATTTCTAAAAAGCATTTTGGTCTCTTTATTTTCATTTTTATTTTATTTCTTTTCATCCAAATTTTAGCATTACATTCCATTCATTAAAATTCTTAAAAATGTTTAACAAAAGATTCCATTATGTTGAAATTTTGCAAATATGAATCAAAATGATTGACAAAAAATATAGGTTTAAAAAGTACAAGGACACAAATGAATAAAAGTCACATATACAGTTTGAAAGTATACAATCAAAATTAAAAGTACGAATATGAAGATAGTATTTAAACCTACCAGTTAAAACTGATTGGGCCGAAAATCAAAACTTAGGGCCGATTCCATCATTTGGGCCACATTGGAGTGGGACTTTAGAACCTAAAAGGCCGTCAAATTACAAACTGGGCCGAATGAAAGGGGCCGGAGAATTAGGATAGAGAGATCGTCTTCCTCGATCGCCGCGCGGCAATTGACCAACCAGACAACCACCCACAGATTCACTCGGTGATTGTGCATTCCTCCGTTTGTAGCTGATAGAGTCGGAAGAAAGGAGCTCTATCACGTCGCTCAGCTTCAGAAAACGCTTTCACTCCGCATGTCTGGCGCTGTGCAACTCTCATTGCCTTCTTGTGCGTTTGAATCTTCGAGCTTGATTCACTGTCGAAGACTGCGAAATCGTCGTCAGATTTTCTGCAACCAAACAGACCTTCCTCATGGAGAAGACGATGAAAAGAACGGTGTTGATTGCATCAGGTACGACATCTTTCTTACTCTACATTTTTCCGTTTTTTTTTGTCTCGAAATTTGATGGTAATGTATTTGATATATCGCTGTCTCCTGAATTTTTTCGAGTTTTTTTTTTTTTTTTTTTTTTTTTTTGTAGTGGTATTGTATTCTTCCAAATGACCTGATCTTATTATTCTTCTTTTGTGTTTCTTGTTGCAGAGAACAAATCCAGCGGCGAGTAATTTTGGTTGAGAAGTATGGAAATAGCGCTGTGAAGAAGTCGGTGACGTTTGCCTTAGAATTCACTTTTTACGTAACTGTTCCTCTAATTTGTATTACCAAATTCTTTTAGTAGATAGAATGTCCACGGCACGGTTTTTAATTCACATGAAATGCATCAGAACACATAAATTGCTTCCAGAGAGTAATATTAGCAAAACCATAGCAATACGAACCATGTATTGTGAATTAAAAACCGCGCCGTGGACATTCTGATGATAGATAGAGGTTCAAATTAATTTTAGGATAAAGCTGATGGTTGAGATAATTAAAGATCCTGTAAACTTATTCAGCATTGGTTGTGACTTTGAGAACTGGTGAACCTTTTTCTTGTTCCGAGAGCTTTGATTAGAGATTCATTTTGGGGGATTTGATTCCATGAACAGGTATTTTCTAGATGATAGCCTACGGTTGCAATCTTTTCTTGATGAGCAAACATCTCCGACATCCAGTGGCTTCAAAGAATCTCGTTTTTCAGAAACAAAATTATCCTGGCTTCCAGATCTCATAAATGATTTTATTTTACCCACGGGATTTCCAGGTACCTGCAACGCGTGGGCTCTTTTTCTTTCTCACCTTCCCTGTTAGTAATTTCTTCATTGAATTTTTTTGTTATTTGACGTTTTCCAAGCTAAAATATTTGGTACTTATTCGATCGTCCAATTAGATGTATTCCGTTCGTCTAATTAGGCCATTCTCTTTTTAAACCATTTTTTTTTTTAATCACGTACATTATTCTTATTAGTAAGGATCAAAATTTTTCCTACAGTTTTAGGTTTACGTTTTTCCTCTCTTGATTCCCACCAGTTAGAAACCGCTCCATCGTGCAGAAAATAGTATTAAATATAGAAAGGACTAGAAATTCTCTCTTTTTGAATCCAGGCAACCAAATTAGATTTGAAGAAGCTTTTCGATGGTAATAAATCATATATTGTGAACTTTGTACGGGTACACCATCTAAAAGGTTGAAAAAACCAGAACGTTCCATCTCTTGCAATGGTCTAGATATCCCTCTAAAATTCCTTCATTTCTATACAAATTTCTCAAACCAAGGCTGGAATGATACTGTCCCACAAGATTTTGGTCTTCTTAATAATATCATGTGGCCAATGACCAATTGGGATGGGCAAATATCACTGACCACTTGACTATGAGCATATGGTTAACAAGAGTAATGTCTCAATGTTTCTCTGGCAGTACATCAGTACACCTGCTCTCTTAAATTTTTACTATTTTCATGGCAGAATCAGTTTCAGATGATTACTTGCAGTACATGATGCGGCAGTTCCCCACTAATGTTACTGGATGGATCTGTCACACGTTGGTCACATCCAGTCTCCTCAAGGTAGATGATTAAGAAAACAAGAACGCAAATTCTGCATAATTGATAAATGTTGCTAAAAATATGGTTCTCTAAGCAAAATGAAAAAAAGGTTAACATTAATTATTCCTCTCTTATATTGATTGTTTGCAGGCAGTTGGTATAGGCTCCTTCTCAGGAACTTCTGCAGCCGCTTCCGCTGCTGCCATCAGGTTTCTAAGTTTTCCCATTATGTTTTTTTGAACTTATCTATGCAATACATTCATATGCATGGATAAAGAGGCCTAATAATGATGGAAGTTTTCACAATCTTTTGGTCTGTATTGTACCCTATGCAGTCATTGGTTTATTGTTAAAAACTATTCAAACTATTGTGTGCCAATATAGTCTCGTAATAGACTCTAATGTAGGGTATTTATGACTAAGCAGATGGGTCTCCAAGGATGGCATTGGAGCAGTTGGACGCTTATTCATTGGTCTGAAATCATAAAGAGATCTAAAATTTGGAAGGTTATATTGAATTTTTTCAGTGAGTGTTGCCATCCTTTCCAGGTGGACGGTTTGGTAATCTTTTTGACGATGATCCGAAACAATGGCGAATGTATGCTGACTTCATTGGCAGTGCGGGAAGGTTCCATTTTTCTAGCTCTCTATTTGACTACATAATTGTTTTCACTATTAAAATTGCAAAACCTTTAATTGTAATTGCCTATTATGCAGCATCTTTGATCTTGCTACTCCATTGTATCCTAGCTATTTTCTACCATTGGCTTCTCTTGGAAATCTTACCAAGGTATTTTACATGCTAATTGTGTATCTTTCTTTTCCTCTTTTTTTTTTTCTTTTAAAAAAAAATCTTTTATATATAGTTAAATTATGTAGAAAAGCTTAAAGATATTCAACTATGTTGTTGATAATTATGCATTCATCATTAGTCTTTAAACTGAAAGCAATATCTTGCTAATCGAAGTTTGAAACTTCTTCCACGAGTCAATAATGTTTGACCTGATTCTGAAACTATGTAGGCTGTTGCAAGAGGACTGAAAGATCCTTCATTTCGAGTTATTCAAAACCATTTTGCAGTTTCAGGAAATTTGGGAGAGATAGCAGCAAAGGTATATGCTAATCCTTTCTTATGTCTTTATTATGCAAAATGCTTGTCTGAGTATTATGTTATGCACGAACCAAATATTTTTGCAACCGAAATAATTCGGATGCACGGGTGTTCATGTTTTATCATCTATACAAAATGTGTGTAAGTTATTTTCAGATATTTTTCTCGTTAGTTATGCTATTCAATTCAATGTATCAGGAAGAAGTTTGGGAAGTAGTTGCTCAGCTGCTTGGTCTTGCCATAGGCATTCTAATCTTGGTACGTCTTTTAAAGATCACATTGTTCAGAATGTAATCTCATTCAGCAACCAACGACTTCATGATTTGCTCAAGTAATTGGCTTTCTTGTTGTCAACGTAGGATACACCAGGACTTGTAAATTCATATTCAGTGTTATCAACGACGTGGTTAAGCATGCGGCTTCTGCATCTTTGGTTGCGATACCAATCTCTTGCAGTCTTGCATTTCAACACTGTAAGAGAAGTACTCATATTATATTGCACATAGAAGTGCTCTTGTTAGGCTTTGCTTTTGGCTTCAGAAGTATGTGGGAATGAGAACATGCTGGTTCTAGCTTTAAGCGTCTCTCCGTACTAAGTCATTATTTATCTTTCTAACAGATAAATCTGAAACGTGCTCGTATCTTAGCAAGGGCTCACATTTTGCACAACAAAGTACCAGGTAATTGATATTTACTGTCAGTGTTGGCTACGAGAATTTTAGGACCAGCCTAATTACCAAAAGATCATGATTTGCATATATTGACAAGATAAGAATGGCATCCCTCTTTTACGATCGCGTTTTATAATCGCTTATCCTATTTGTGGATGAAGTGCCACTGAAATTGTTTTCAGTTTTTGTTGATTCTTTTTTAGATATATAACTGTTATTATTTAGTTTGAGGAAAGGGGAGCATATTGCATACGATGTTATGACAAGGAAGTATGATGCATTGTGGCTGAATGTTGCATCTGTCAATTGATCATTGACTCCATCTTTCTTCCTTTCTTCCTATGGAAAATTACACTTTTGGTCCATAAATGTTTGTGTTCAGTAGCATTTTGGTCGAGTCTTCAAACTTGGCATTTTAACTCATGAGGTTTGATTTTGGTTGTAGGTCTATGCTGTCAGTTTTCTGTTAATTACTAATAGAAAGCTGACATCACACTATTGTTCTTTTCTTTTTTTAACACAAATATGTACTTTTTTTTAATTTATTATTTTTTTATTTTTTGTTTTGATAAGAATCAATTTCTTTGATTGAATGAAATGATCCAAAGGAGAAAGTTGGGAGGAGGGAGGATGAAGAAGAAAAGGGAAAAAGAGGAGAAAAAGGAGTAAAAAGGAACTTAAAGATTTTTCTTTATTTAAAGAAGTAAAAGAATATATGCTTTAATAAGATTAGGGCGCTACGTCAACTTATTGTTATTAATTAACAGAAAATAAAAAATTGACAGCATGAGCAAAAAAGCTACTTTAACCAAATCTTAGTGATTTAACTGTCGAGATTGAAAACTTAGAAACCAAAATGCACACTAAACTGAAAGTTAAACCTCAAGACTAAAATTAAAAGGTTAACTTTTTCCTTACTCTTTTCATAATTTGATGGGGAACTTTTGATCTCCAGTTCTCTCATAATTCTGGTGGGTTTTCCACCATCTTTCTCTTAATTTTCTCATAGTTTTGGTGGGATTTAAATGTTCAGCTAAAGCACATTGAAAAAAAAAAAAAAAAAAGAACTGGTTAAAAGGGGTATAAATTTGAGACTATTTGCCAAAATAGAGCTGGATTTTTTTGCCTTTATTAGGTCATTTTGTATAGGAGACGCCACCTATTATTTTCTACCTATTACATGTGTTTCTATAAGACGCATCATCAAAAGATTTTTTTGTCCTTAGCATTCAAGCTAGAAATATTAGGTGGCATCTCTTGAAGAAATACAACTCATACAGAATTCCTCTCTCCCAGAGACAAACCAATAAGGACAAAAAAAAAAAAAAAAAGCCCTGGAGGAGATTTGTAGCTTAGAGGTTTGATTCTATAGTTTATCATTTTGCTCTTTTCTCACTGTTGACATTTAATTTTCAAATGCTTTCTTGCACTTCCTGTTGGATACTTCTAGCTTATCTTTATTGTTGTCTCATATTTTCCGCAACATTGCTAAAACAACCCCCAATTATTTTCCCTCCACCGGCAAGTGATTTATTGCACACCACAAGAATAATCGACATGCTAGTAGCTTTTCTTCAGGAACATTTGACTGCAACAGAGAAGAAAACATATTAGTGTGGGAAAGATTTACAAGGCCATCAATTATCTTTGGTGTATCATTGGAGGAGATGATAGGTGGCGAGAGATCTCCTTCCACGGTATTCTTTGATTCCCACTCCCCTCCCTTATCAATTAACTTCATGGCATTTTCATCCCCGACTTTCCTTTCGTAGAATATACAACAGAGATGGAAAGCAGCGTGAAAATGTTGATCGAGTTCTGAAGTAGGGATGTGGATTCCATAATTTCTGAAGAATAACATCGATTTGCTCTGCTTGTAGGTGATGAAACTTTTGAAATTATATGACAATGAGAAATACATCCTCATGCTGGACTCGCAAGGTGATGACTTAAAAGTCGTCGTCTCCTTCAAGGTATACAAATCAAATCACATGGAAAATTTTGGAGATTATTGCTATCTTTTCAGGTGGCTACTCCTAAACATTTCTTTACAGGTGGGTGCTTCTAGCATGACAGTTTTACGTAGTATTTGGCAGAGTTACTGGCTCGATAAGCATGGGGATGCCATGGAGAGCGTTGTTGATCAGCTTGCACGAAGTCTATCAGAGATGGAAAATAAGTTCAATGATTTTGTGCAACTGTTGGAGGGAGCTGGTTGGGATACACATCAATTGAGTTTAAAGGTACCAAACAGTGTCTTAATTGATGTTTCTTAGTCTTGTTCTGAACTTTTACACGGAAAATTGAGACCACATGGTTTGCCCCTAAAAAGTTTCGTTTGACCTGCAGTTTACTTTTATGATAGGAAACGATATATCAACATTTAGAGTCTTTTTAGAGCCCCACTTTTAGAAATATGGTCTTAGCCAAGTTTCTGATAAAGTTTGATTTGATAACTCTCTCCCTTGTTTAGGTTGATCTAAAAGTTAGCGTTGAGTGTTATAAATCTTGGAAGTTTAAAATGAATGTCTAGCTAATCTTCGACCTTTATCAATTTTGCCCTAAATAGGTCAGAATATTCATAGTCCATGAATTTTAACTACTGACTAGTTGCGTCCCTTTGATCTATAAAAGTTTCTTTTAAAATTCAAATGCAAATTTGTGTCCAACATGTATATGAATTTTTAAAAATATCAATTAAGTCAAAAGATATTTCTATTAAGAGTGATTTACAAGTAAATCACGATAGTTCAATGGTTAAAATGAGACCCTTTAAGGGTAATTATAAATCTAGCTTTTAGGACCAATTTTAAATCTTGAAACTAGCCAGAAATGTCTAATAGATCAATTTCATCTTTAGGTCTGTAAGGTTTAAAGAATATTTAAAATTAAAAAATTTGTTAATTTTCATCTTTGTCGAATTAAAAAAATATATTAATTAAATAAAAACAAAAACAATTGCATACAACTGCGCCAGTGGACACTTTTAAAAGTTGAGATACTAGTTAGAAAAAAACTACCTAAAAATTAATCATTTCAAAGCCAAGTCAGTTAATAATTGCTATTTTAGGGTGAAAAAATATGGTTAAATTACAATGTCATATTGTTGATTGGTTTGGAACCGATGATTACCTCAGACGATTCTCTCTGAGAGTAAAACAAATGCAATTCTAGAACTGCAAAAAGTCAAGAAGAGTAAGAGGCTAGCTTGATTTACAGCTTCCAAAAGATGTATTCGATAATTTATATCGGTTATCAAAATAAGGCCAAAATACCCAGAGATTTTAACAATGTATATGATGACAAAGGCGATGCAGAGTGGAGGAGGCCACTTAAGCAAGCAAAGATATCGCACAAAGTGCCATATGACACTTCATCATGTTGCACACAAATACAAAAAAGAACTTAAGAAAGACGCAAAGTACTAAAGATATGAACATCCATGACTAGTTCCTCCCTCCACCAGCTGGGTCAGCCATTATAAACGTCAGAAACTTGCTTTTAATTTAGTCATCGTCTTCATCATCTTCCTCATCCTCCTCATCCTCGTCTTCTTGATGCTCCTGCAAATAAATGAGTAATCAACATATGTTCTTGACAGAGAGGACAAGAACTTATACCCTCAAACTTTCAATGGTAAAAGTTGAGCTCTCAAACTTACAAGTGTGGAAATTATAACAATTGTACAAGTTTGAGAATTATATATTTATCATTGGGAGGTATAAATTTGAGAGTTCAATTTTAACACATGCTCAACTTTTAAAATTGAAAGTTTAAGAGAGTGTAATTACAACTACCACAGTGATTTTTGCAATTTTTTTATCCAATTGGAACCATCTTTTCTTAACCTAATTCTATTTATACCAAATCCATGCCTTCTATTGCATTCATTCTAGTTATTGGCAGTGGGCGGTTCTCGAATCAGCCTCCGAGGGCAATACCCCCAAGAGAATATAATTTTTGTTACTTTCAACTTCAAACAATCAGCAGGCTTATAAAATGAAATATAAGCATGAAAAACGGCCGAAAGGATCTGAATTAACTCTTAATTACAAGCATTGAAGTATTTCCTTCTGATGCATAAAAGATACCTCCTCACTGGCCTCATCCTCGTCATTCACTTCAGATTTCGATCTCTCTGACTCTTCGTCATCTGCTGCACTAGCCTATATTTCCGGAAAGAAGGGGGTAAGTTCAGTCATGTGTTTTATAAATTTGATCGATGCACAAAATACAGAGCAGATTTACCTTCTTGCTGTCATATGCTCTGATAAGCTTTTCGTATTCAGCCTTTCTCTTAGCCGCCTTGGCTTCATACGGTGCTTTTTCCTTTTAAACCATTAAGTTTAGTAAGTAAAGAAACCCAAGTAAGAAAACTCTTAGAGAATAAAAATGTAAATGATTACGAAGGAATATTGCCCAACGATGGTTGTAAGAAAATATCAATACAGAGGCAAACAAATTATTACGATCCTAACAAAACAAAATGAGAGGTGAGAGGGGAAGAAAAAACTTGAAATTGAATGTGAGACTGCTGAAACTGACACCAATCCAAAGGCAAGATAAAGTTTCCAGAAATCAACACAAATGTCGCACCTCTAGAGACAGAGTTTCCTCCATGTATGTATGATGAAGGAAAAAGAAAATGACTAGAAGATTTCAAGTCCAGCTTCCATTTTTATGTAATACACAACAATACTCACAGCGTGACTCAAGGATTTCCACTTCTCTCCTCCAGCTTTTCCGACCT
Source organism: Citrullus mucosospermus (assembly GCA_030954485.1). Lineage (NCBI taxonomy): Eukaryota > Viridiplantae > Streptophyta > Magnoliopsida > Cucurbitales > Cucurbitaceae > Citrullus > Citrullus mucosospermus. Next base: position 20,874,362 of record CM062058.1, read on the forward strand.
GCAGGTGTGTAAAAAATGTTAATAATTTAAATTCACTCTATATTTGCATATTATGTGAATCTTTAGAACAATTTCACAGATAACTTACTGCAGATACTGCCTTTATATTAGGATTTTCCCTTTTGAACTCCTTTCTGAACTCCTCACTGTTATACAAAATGTAAACAAATAAGAGAATTTTCTTCCTAAAGGAAATCAAACAAATAGTTTTTATAGCCTGAAAACAAAACGGTAAGAAACAAATACGAACAGGAAAACAAAGAAAGCACTCGGAGGCCTCTTAGGTTTGTTGGGATCTTTCTTGGCTTTCAAATCTTTCTTTGTTGGTCGTTTGATACCCTTGTCAGCTTTGACGGCAGCCTTTTGCTTCCCAACCTTTCTGAAAAGAATAGAGATATTTATGATCCGTCACTACAAAATTCCTGTAAAAGCTGTATACACATCACCAAGTATGTGGATATTAGACATCAATAGAACAAAAACTTGCTGGAATTTCGATATTCCAAAAAAAGATGCCAACAATGGATTGCAGACAATCATAACCCAACAATTTCCGAAGCTTTATCAATAACATCAGAGAAATGTAGTGGGACAAAAGGCAAAAAACTACCTATCATCAACTGGCTTCAAAGCTTCTTTGGAGACTCTTGCTGTTCCCTTACCCTTGGACCCCTTCATTATGCTAAGTAAATACCTGTACAAAATAACTACTGGTTGAGCAGCAGCATAATGATACAGCAAGTCAGTACAACTCCAATAGTTTAAAAAACAACAATCTACATGCACGAGAATCAGAACAAGAACAATTTGAGCCAAACTAAGGAGCAGTACCTCAAACAGTGCAGGATTCAATCAAACAAGATTTCTAACATAAAAGTGCATGCCAAAAGTGAAGAAATGCAGTGAAAGCAACCTCTAGAAACCGTTCTTATAAAAGTCAAAGGAACACTAATTCTATATGATACGTAATAACTGATGAACATCCAGAAGCAAACAAAAGTGAATAGTAATAATATACACGTCTTAAACATATTTGACTTTAACGATACTAGAAGCCCTAAATTCCGATTGTAAATGGCATCTCTAAAATTGACGAACTATAATCAACCAGTACAGACAATTCACAGTAAAAAACTACATAAACTAAGGAAAAGAAGACTCGCTCGATTCTAACGCATGTAAAATCCCCTGTTTAATCGCTAACAGAGCAATAGAATGAAAAAACAAACCTAAAATGTAATTGAATTAACATAACTTAATTCTCGAACTTCTACTGCTATTTCTTTCTTCAGTTCACTCTTCCATTGAAGTTGTTGAACAACTCCAGTAGTAAATAATAAGCTGATAAACAAACCCGAACGCCACATACATGGCTCAAAAAATGATCATTCTCCACAGAATTAGAAGAAGAAAGAACGAATAAAACCTTTAAAACGCAAGAAATTAGGTTCAACGGACGATAATTTTGCAGGAAAAACAAACAGAATTAGATTAAAAGTAAAACGAACAAGTAAAAACAAAGAAGAGAAGAGATCTAGAAAGGAGAGAATCGATTACCTTCGAGGAACTAAACCGTCCGATCCTAAAGGAATCGGAAAGGAAAGAAGAGAATCAATACCAGAGATTTTTCGAAGACTCAGAGAGAGAGAGAGAGAGAGAGAGAGAGAGAATAGAAGGAGAGAAAAAGAATTCAAAAGAAGCAAGGTTGAATTCGAACCCAGGGAGAGAAGGGAATTGATTAGAGCAACCGGAACTACCGGTAATACTTGCAACTGTTGCCGCCACACGAGCCCGCGAAGAGCGACCTGTTACTGGCAATAGCCAGTGACGGATATTTTTAATTACTTTAATTATTATAATAAAATAACAAATAAAAAAATAGGAAGAATATATGAATATGATCGTAAAGGAATTATCTTTTGGGTTTTGTGGAAATGATGATTGCCGCCAAAGCGATCCCATACAGATAGTGACAAACAGAGATATTATATAAATCTGTGGCACGTACGTTCCAACTCCTCACACGTGTGGGATTTGGGCCATCCTTCCAGCGACCTTCCCCTGTTTCACACGTGTAAGATTTTGGATCCGCGGCCCAGGTGACGTCGTCTGGTCTCTAGGGCCATCATAGCCATAGCCAATGGCCCATCACGCATGCATTTTTTATTTTTATTTTTATTTTCATTTTAAAAATCAACTACTTCAATTGTAAGATAATGTGGCATTAAATTGATTTTTAACTTTGATAATGTGCATTAGATAAATCTTAACTTTGAAGTAAAATAGTAATTACAAATTTCATTCGCTGTTAAGTTTTGTTTTAAAACTCGTTCAGCAAAAAGTATTCTTTAATGAATTATGTAAAAGGAGCAAAAATAGTTTTAGTCCCCGAAGAGAAATTACAATAAACACAAATTTTTTCAGCTATCTCGTTGTCCCTCTTCCACGTAAAAGACGTAAAATAACAATATCTTTTTTCGTCCCTAGATTTTGGATATAGTTCCTATTTCATTATTAGATTTCTAAATGCTAGTCTTTTTAATTTTAAAGTCTTGAGTTCTATTTAAATTTAGTTCTTAGGTTTCAAAATCGTCTTACATTTTTATCCTTAAAATTTAAGTTTTGTTTCAATTTGGTCGGTAGATTTCAAATTTTACATTTTAACCTCGATTTTTCTCATTAAATACTCACTTTAGTCTTTGGTTTTACAAAGCGAAAATTTTAAAATAATTTTAATGTGATGAAAAAAATAGTAGAACCTAATTAATTATAATTTTTTTTATTCTTTTAAATTAATTAATAAACATTAACAATAAAGACTTAAAAATAAGTATTTAGTGACAATTTGAACTTAAAAGTGTACATCTTGAAACTTAGGAACTAAATTGAAACAAGAGTCAATTACCAAGTATAAAATTGTAACATCTTGTAACCTTGTGACAAATTTGAAATCAAACACAAAACTTTAAGACGAAAAGTGTACATATTAAAACTCAAGTACCAAATAAGACTACTTAAAATCTAAGGATCAAAAAGATATTTCTCCCTTGAAAAGTACAAGTAGGGCTAATGATCTCCACTCAAAGAAGCACCATAGATGGAGATGCTGACATTACAAAGGGGAGAAGGAAGGGAGGGTGAAAGAGGGGTTGAAGCGTTTTAGATGGTGGAGGGCATTTAAACTTTTGAATTCACATCCAACAATTATTATGAGACAGTTACATTGTGCAATGTCATTGAATATTTTGTGATGGTTGAAAGGAGAAATAAAGAACGAAAAAGAAATGAGAGTATTTTTTTTTTTTCCTTCAAAATTTAACATTAACAAAAATAATAATTTTATGTGTTTTAGTAAAAAATAATAACGAAAGTTGTCGAATCGACCAACCAAAAAAATAATAACAAAAATATCAAGAGTGTCTAAGAATGAGAACCAAGGGTTAAAATATTGAGCTCAACCAAACTTTAAAGACTAAAAGTATATTTTTTCCACTATAAACATGTGTGATGTGTAAGACACAATAAAAAAAATCAATAAACAACATTAGAGCCAAAGTTTTGTTCAAATTTTAGTTTTTGACAAAATTATTCAATAGATAATTTGTAAACCAATCAAATTCAAATTTGTACAAAACTTAATATTAATATTATTAGCGAATTTATCAAGATTTTTACATTATTTTCTTTTTATTATGCTTGAATAGATGGTAGAAATTCTAGAATTGAAATGAATATTTTGAGAAAAAATCTTGAACATTTATTTTTACAAGAAAAAAAAAAATCGTAGAAGACTTCCAAAACAAATGTCTAATAGGTGGGTAGGCCCACCAATAAATGTCAACTAGAAGGGCCCAATTGAGGCCCAATACAAACCGATAACTAGTTTTTGAGTCATAAAACCGAAACGACAGCGGAAAATTTGGAGGTTTCCCAAACCTCAATTCCTTCGACATTTTGCCGAGAAACAAACAGCCTATCGCCACCGCCTTCGATTTCCTTTATAATCCCTCTCTCTGAATCCTCCGCCTTGTCCACGTAATTCCTACGGTATAAATCCTCAATATTCCCTTTCGATTCCTCCACTCCAATTTTTGTTTCTTCCACTCTCGACCAAACCTCCAACTCTCCTTCTCTCCCTACAAACACCTCATTTTTAAAGCAATGAATTTTGATATTTCCACTTCCCCTTCCACTCGTATTTCCCATCCCCGGATTTCTGTCTTTTAAATATACCCACGGATCTTCCCCTAATTTACGAATATCTGCCACTCCCAAATCCCCTGATTTCGAGCAGACTTTGAATAGTTTCAACGATTCCACGTCGACATCCACGTCAGCGAACGAGTCTCCGAACCTACTGCTTCGGCCCGAACCTGGCTCGTTCGTTTCCCAAACCACGTCACCGGACCTAGCGTCCCAGAGCCTGATGTAGCCCGAGTAGCCAAACGCCCCACACGTCACTGCGCTTCCGAGGAGTACGTTGGTTTCCGGTATCCACGTCAGCTTCCCGGCGACGGTGTTCTTGGCGGAGGATCCGAGTTGTCGGCCGAGTTCAGATGTGATCTGGAGAGTTGATTTGTCGATGACGAGTATGGAATTTTCTCTGTGAGGGCAATCGAAGGCGGCGAAAATTGAAGTCGATGAATCGGCGATTGCGGTGACTCTGGCTTTGTAGATTCGAGGATCGGTAGGATCCGACCAGTAAGATGAACCGATGTGTCGGCCGCTAAAGAAATTGTAGAAATGAAGTCCGGAAGCGGTGTATGAACCTAACGCTGCAATTCCCGGCCAAACGCGGCGGATTGAGGTGATATCCTCTAAGTGAGTTCGAATCGTTCTGTCGTGGATTAAATTTCGATCGTAGCTAGAGATCTGACCTCCGTGAGCTAGCCAGATGGAGCCGTCTCCATTCGCTGCCGTAAAAGCCGATACGACGCCGTCGGAAGGAGGGCGAATATTCGCGAGGATAGATGCATCGATGCCGTTGAACGGCAGAGGAGAGATTGCCGATTTGAGATTCGCCTCGATGCCGTAGAAGACGGCTTCATCGGAGAGTTCCTGCTTTGAAAATCGGCGAGCCGACGAAGGCAAGCGGTTGGTGCGGAGAAGTGAAAGGAGGACTGAGAAGATCTCTGGATCGCGATCAATGAAAATTGGATTCCGATCGTCTCTCGGCCTGTAGGATAGAGCATACAAGAGAGATTCCGGACCGCCGGAGCGTATGGTGGAGACGGTGGTCTCGAAGAACTCGCCGCCGACGTTAAGCTTGATACGTTCTTGGGTTAGGGTTGTGATGGGCGGCTGTAAAATTTGGTCCTCCATTAATGGAAGTTGCTGACCTCTTGTTTCACCAGGCTGAGGCAATTCGGTTGGGGGAAGCATTTCGGTAATTTCACAGCAGGTGAATAAGATCCTAGGTCCAATGGGCCGAGTCAAGTCTTGTTTATTGAGCTACCCCAATGGGCTGGTCAATGGGCTACCTCAACACCATTCACCATTAGAAACGAATTAGAGAAGTGGGCCTAAGAATGGGCCGATCTCACAAAAAACATCCTTCTTTTGACAGTAAAAATGAAGATTTGTAACTTGAACAATGACAATAAAAGAAGTTTGAACAAACTATAATTCCCAGTCCATCACCATTACAAAAATGACCTCTAAACTGATATTTCAAAAGTCAATTTTAAATGATTTTGATATTTTCAAAATCAATTTTATTTCCTTAAATTTATTATTTTACAAAAAAAAAACTGATTTTGACAATAGAAAAAGTGATTTTAGTCTCACCAAAATTACGGTCAACCATACCCTAACTTTTTTTTGTTTATTTTTCACAAACAAGATATCCATTTTGGTCATTCCTTCCAATTTTCTTGGTTTCTTTTCAGATGTACTTGAGTCGTCTTTTTCAAGGTTTGACAAAATGGTGTTTAGAAATAAAAAGAATGAGAATATGATGCTTGAAAATCAAAGAAAATCGTGTTTGGTATTGTATGAAAAATGTTATTAATTTTTTTTTTTAAAGAAATAATATTTTGCATTTGTTTTGTGGAATTAATTTTAGAAACATTACATAATGGTGAAATGTTAACTAAATGGACTAATCAACTTTAACATTAAATTATTAGTATATTGATTTTAAATAATTTTCAAATAATTTTAATCACATAGTTAAAAAGAAGATTATGTGAAGACATACTAAATTATTGAAATAATTTTATCATGCAAATAAGTTTTATAATTAGTTCTAATGAACAATTAATTTCATTAATTTTCTAATTTTGGAGGTAAAAATTCAATTGTTTACTAAGAAACAATCAAAACCCATAACAAATAAATTGTGGAAAAAAAGACATAATTTAAAATAATAATAATAATAATAAAAAAAAAACAGAAAATGAAGGGCTAACTTGATAACTATTTCGTTCTTTAAAATTAATTTCATGAACCCCACTTCCAACTCTAAATTTATAAGCTATTTTATCTACTTTCTATCAATGTCTCAAAAACTAAGTCAAGTTTTGGAAACTAAAAATGATAGGCTTCATTTGGTAACAATATAGTTTTTTGTTTTAAAAAATCAGGTATATTTTCCCCTCAATTTCTCAATGGTTTGCATCATTCTTGTAAAAGGGTTGAATTTTTAGCCGAATGCCAAGAATAAAAACAAGTTTTTCTAGTTTTCAAAATTTGACTTGAATTTTTAAAATATTGGTAAAAGGAAAAAAAAAAAAAGAGAATGTTTGTAAATTTAATTTTCAAAAACTAAAAATTACTAAAAGAAAAATGGTTACTAAACGTAGCCGTAATTTTTGAAATTATTTGTCTCTTTAGAATTTGACTAAAATGAAAACCATCTCAAAAAGACATGGGCGAAAACAAGCATTAATTTCAAAAAAACTATAACATAAAAACAAAGGATAAATGTAATAAATAGCAAAATAAGGGGAAAAATCTAAAAATATAACACATTTTTAAAATATTTGCAAATATAGCAAATGTTGACTAGTCAACTTTTGAATTTTTGTGATTTTCAATTTTGTCCTCCCTTGTCTTGCACAACTTATTTTCTTTTTCTAGCTTTGCTTCCATCTCCACAATCTCTTCATATTTTCTTCTTATTTTTTTTTCTTTTTTTTTTCTTTCAATTTTTCTTTCATCCCTCCAATCTTCTCATATTTTCTTCTTCCTTTTTTTTCTTCTCTTTTTCCAATTTTTCTTTCTGTCTCCTCAATCTCCTTATATTTTGTTCTTTTTTTTCCCTAATTTTTCTTCCATCTCCCCAATCTTCTCATATTTTCTTCTGCCATTTCTTTTTTTTTTCCCACTATTTTTATTCCATCTCCCCAATCTCCTCATAATAATATAAATCTATTAGTGATAGCTACTAATATACTTATAACTTAGTCACTCAAAGAATTCTATCATTGATTGAAGAATTTATTGACTATCACTCATGTTTTTTAAATGTTAGAAAAGAATTCACTAAATATTTGTGTATCAGTAATATAAATTATTAGTGATATTAGTGATAGAACTTAGATAGATATCTGTCATATTTATGTATCGGTGATATCGAACTTAGGTAGATATTAGTGATAGACATCTATTATTGATAATCATGATCAAAGTTTCTCAATAATAGCCATTGATACCTTTGAGTGTTAATATTTCAAAATTGGTAGGTACTAATAAAAGTCTATCAGAAATAACCACAAATATTTTCTATCATTGATAGCTTAATCTTTGATGATGTTCTTCCACAGTTAATGGCCACTTATAGATTCTATCATTGGTAGCCAACTTAGTGGAATTAATTAATAAACTTGAATCTCGAACTAAAGTGTAAGTGGCATGCCTAGAAGTTATCACTTATAGCATGTTATCAGTGATAGAAGCTATCAACAATTGCATATTATTTGATGGTAAAAATGAATGACAAAAGTTATCTCTAATAGCATGTTATCAGTGATAGAAGTTATCATCGATAACCATGATATAGGTGATATCAATGATAGAACTTAGGTGATATCCATATATCGATGATATCAATGATATAAAAGTTGATTCCATTTGATGAAAGTCTATAATTGATAGCCATTACTAAAAGCTATCCGTGATAGCCACTAATAGGAGCTATCAATGATATGATTTAGGTAGATATCAGTGATGGTCAATGATAAACCTCTCATTAATAGACTTATATCACTTTTAGTTTTAAATGTTAATCTTTGAAAGTTGATAGTTTCCTTACAAAGTTGATAACTACTTATAAAAGTCTACCATTGATGACCCACTTATGGTCTTAAGTGTTAATATTTTAAGCTTGATTCCAATTGATGAAAGTGTATCAATAATAGCCACTAATAAATGATAGCAAATTGAAAGCTAATATTTCAAGTGTTACTATTTCAAGGTTGTATTAATATTTCTCAAATTGAAAGCTATCATTGATAGCAACTATGCAACTATCAGTGATAGCCACTGAGAGCTATCACTGATAGTTGCTATTAGTGATAGCTTTCAATTTGAGAAAATTAGAAGAAATAAGCGTTAAATGACGGGCTGAACATGAGTTTTTTAGTTATTACCTATGTGTCTATCACTGATAGCTGCTATCAGTGATATCTTACACTAATTTTGTGCTATATTGCTAATATATTTTTTCTTGTGTTATATATTTTTTATTATTATTATTTTTGGTCTGATTGCTATTTGTACAACCAACTCAAAAACAAAACTACCAAATAGGTTAAATAACGTGTTAACATTGAGTATGTATGAATTAACCTTCTAAGTGCTTAAAAACAAAAAGTGTACGTTTTTAAGCACTATCCGTCTCTCTTACGCTAACATGCCTCTACACCTTTCCATTCAAACTCATTCTCGTGCAATTTGAAAAGGCAAAACACTCATTACTAGAAAGAAAAGTTGTAAATCTCTAGAATTCCAAACACAGTCCCAAACAAAAAGGTATTTTTCTCATAAGTTTTGATGATTATGGTGGGCAATCTTCCATTACATAAGTAAAATGTTGACTAACATCATATGCAAAGAGGAATCTCTCTTTTACAATTTTCATGCACTTTTATTTACAAACACACACTCAATCACTATAAGTTTCTCTTCATGTCTGCCACAAACCCTCCAATCCCTTCCTGCATTTTACACATTACCCACTCTTAAGCAGGCAATTTTTAGTGGGGTTTCTTTTTTTTTTCTTTTTTTCTAATTTTATTTGGATATCTTTTTCTAAACTTTCAAATTATCTATTAGAGTTTTCAGTTTTTGGAGGACAAGAAATTATTTTCGTTGTTGGAGTCATTTAATAATATTCGTCCACTTAGCAGAACCATTATATATGTTTGTCGCCATCAACTAATCACTCGTGTTTCAAGTTAGGTTGGTTAAACATTACGTTAATACTTTATACTTTTATATAAATTTTATTTTAATTTTCACATAGGCTTTTCTACTTTCTAAATGTATATTATTTAGTTTTAATTTTGTTATTTCTAGTCCCTTAATTTTTAAAAAGTTGACGTTTTATTATTCTTCGTAAATCTTTAACATAAATTTTATACACGTTGGCAAAAACTCCATTAACGCAAACTTAGGACTACTTTTAAGTAATTGATAAGAACAATCGCTTTTGAAAAGTATAGACATTTAAACTAACTCAAAAATTACTAAATCAAAATGAATAAATAAAGACAAAAATATTATATAAACCTTGAAATAGCTATTTCTAAGAGATTCAAATGAACGTTTTGAAAAGCTTGAAGTCTAAAATAGAGTAAAACTATAACTTTTTTAGTACAACAAATAAAGAAAGCGGAGAGAAGTCAAACCTACGTTGTGAAAAGAATTAAAGGCTGATACATAACTATTACCGTACAAGAATACAAAAGTTTTATGCATTAATATCTTGTGAAAAAGAAATTTAGATTTTAAATATAGGAGTGTATTTGATCCCAGCCATGTTGTTAGTTGTCGCCAAAAAGTAGAGATAAAAAAAGGGGAAGGATTTGATTTGAGATTTCATTGGGGCATTTCGTCGAACATCTTGTCTGCAAGTTTAGTGAAGAAGGGAAAAAGGAGAAATGATTAGTCATCGCCATAAGAAACAAAGAGACCTCTGTTCATAGGCCTCTACGTTTAAATAATGTCGATCCATTTTCATAAGTGCTTTTGGCTGTTGTTATTTCACTTTCCTTTTGCTTTATGCTTTCTTTTCCCCATCTCTCTCAAAATTGACCTAATTAAATATCTGAGAAGAAAAATAGAACAAATTAAACTCTTATGAATTAGAGTATAAGTAATGCCAGTCTCATTCCACAATGACACGTTTTTTTTATTATTATTTCATTTGAAGACAATTGAGTAAATACAAATAACAATTATGTTTATAAAGATGGATGATTTGATCGTCATTCTTATAATCGTTATTATTTTTATTATTATTTTTTTTTTTTTGAGAAATTAACTTTTAAAAAACTATTTTCTTAAAGAGAAACTTGAGGGAAAAAAAAGAGTCAAATTTATGTTTTTGTTACATGAAAAAGAAATAAAATCCCACGTGAATTATGTTCATTTAAAAAAAACACAAACTATTAGTGCAATCCCATTAACAAAACTAATTATTATTTTTTTTGAAAAAAAAAATGAAATTAGTGCAAACTACACCTATCAATTGAAGGAAAAAAGAAAGTGAGCTGCTATCAACTTTCCTATATGATTTATTTGTATTAGGTTTTTTTTTTTTTTTTTTTTTTTTTTAAACACTACAAGTAAACATAAAATACATTGAAAAAGAATAAGAAATTTGTAAAAATGAAGAATCAGATCTCTAATTTTAAGAAAAAGAATATATGCTGATTAGGGTTGAATTAAGCTTACTCGAGGTAAGAATTGCTAACTATATAAATAACCATTCATATCTACTACATAAAAGAAAAAGCCTACGATTTTCTAACTGGTTTCATTACTATTAAATTTTATAAATAAACTGAAAATTAGAAGAATGGCATGGAGTGGACCTCTTGAAAAGGGTATGAGTGCCACGTGGAGAAATAGTAGTTGCTGACGTGGCAGGTTAATGAGGGATAAGGGAGGGAGGGTTTTGGGTTTGGGTTTGTTGGGCAGCTGTCGTTTTGGTGTATAGGACTATAAGCACGTGACGAGCACGAGGGCCCCTCAATTAGAATGTTTGTCTCCGAATTCCTCCAAAAATAAATTTTGACTCATCCATCTATCCGGCCTTCCCCTTCTCTTGCCCATCCCCCATAATCACTTCAACTCATTGATTCCCCATTAAATGCTTTGACAAGAAGGATAATTTCTGTCCCTAAAATACCCCTCTCTTTCAATCACAATTACGTACATTCTAAAACCTTATACTTCTAGTGGTGATATCTATGAGGGCAGGTTCGTAATTTTAGCCCAGAATGGTGTTGGCGATGGGACCTAAGTGTGGTACATGGGGTATCCACTTCACAGCTAAGAGATAATACCCACCCAATTAAAAAAACACTAACACACACACAATTGATCTATATATATATAATTTGAACTTCGAAATTTAAAGAAAAGAGTACTAATTCTTAACCTCGAACGTATGTTTATATTGGCAACACAACTAATAATTATTATAGGTATGGTTATAGTTTTTTTTTTTTTTTTAATTATTATTATTATTATTATTATTATTATTATAAATAATAGCATAATCAAGACCTGACAATCTTTAACTGAAGAATAAAGTTTCTAATAAATAAAAACTTGACTACTAAAAAATCAACCACGCCTTAGCTAATTAGCCAAATCATGTGCAATCCTATTCTAGTCCCTCTAAATGAAACAAAAAGAGATGGAAGAAAAAAAAAAGAAGCTAATTACCAAACATCCACAATGAAGTCCCAAATCTCTAAAAACGACTCCAATTACTGATTAATCATGTTAATCAACACCTAACAATCAGAAGAAGAAAAAAAAAATCATGCAAACAATCACCCCTACATTGACTTGCATACAGTAGACCTTCAACAACTAGAAGGTTTATATCATATTTAATCTCTAAATTACTTTTAAGTTTGTTTCATTTTTGTTCCACTTTCAAAATGTATGTTTTGGTCCCTAAATTTTTTAGTTTGTTCTATTTTGGTCAATGAACTCTCAAAATATCTATTTTAATCTCTAATTCAATTAAAAACAAAAAAACAATCATGTATATCTTTGTTGGATTACTTTTCTACTCTAGATTTACTTTGTCTCGTCTTTAATTTAATTATTTAATCTGAAAATATGTTCATATAAACATACTAGTACACTCATGGAAAGATACGTCATTAATTTGCTGAAATTAAGATAAAAATAATTAAAGACCAAAATAATTATTTTCATAAGTTCAATAACTAAAATAGATATTTTAATATACATGATATATTTAAATCAAGTACTATAGACTACCTGCATAAATTATGATTCTTCTCAATTGTAGTGATTATGATTTATGAAGACTTATCATACACTTGTCTTGTTACTTAAATTGTTCTCATGTTATTTTCTCAACTATTTTCTCTTTATTGACTTCATAAATTTGTCACACAATTAAATTATTTAGATGAAAATATAACAAAAAAATCTAGGCTCTATATAAATTATTTGGCCTTCTTATATATTTGAGGCAATTTGCAATAATGATATTAGCATTTAGCTCCAAAATAGTGTCATTGTCTTGAAATCAATGTGGAACCCATTGAAATTTTAGCCTAGTTATGGAATTGGGTCCTCCCAATCTCCACTTATTTACATCAACAAATTGACCAATCTTTGTAAATGGTCTCAATTTCATTTGACCACAAGCTTTCTAAATGGGACTATATTGTATTCATACATTCCACAAACCACCAAATGGGTTATAGGTTATAGTACTCTCCTCCCCACACCCTCTCTTTCTCCCCACCTGTATTTTTAAATTTGAAGTATAAATTAGAGTGAGCTTAAATCAACATTAATTAACATAACCTTTCTTTCTCAAGGTTAGAGGTTCGATCTTCATCCCTATAATTATTGTACTTCAACAAAGTTGAAGTGGAATTTATGTCATATATGTGTTTGCATCTACGTAGGGTAATAAGAAAATTTGAAAACCTGAATTTTTGTATTTCGTGTTATTTGTTGTTCGAAATTTAGTGATTATTTTCTACCGTTGAAGAAATAAAATTTGAGAAAAGAAAAAGTAATTTGAATAATATTATTCCCTATACCCGACAAATGGGTTATAGGTTCTAGCCTCCTCCCCACACCCTCTTTCTCCCATCAAATGTATTCTTAAATTTGAAGTCTAAACTAGAATGACCTTCGATCAACAATAATTAGCATAACCTTCCATTCTAAAAGTTGGAGGCTCGATCTCCGTCTCCGTAGTTATACTAGACAAATTGAAATATATGAATTTATGTACAAAATTCGAAAACCTAAACTTTTGTATTTCACGTATTATTTGTTGTTCAAATTTTAATTTTGCAGTTATTTTCTAGCATTTAAGATATGAAATTTGAGGGGAAAAAATAATTTGAATAACATTATTCCCTATTCAGAGGGAATGGAAGCTAGGGAACCAAGTAGGAAAAGAGTCTTATGCAAATGGGAAAGTAGCCAAAGATTCCAAAACCTTTATAAAGAACCTCACAGCCACACAATGTAATAACATTATTAGAAGCCCAATCTATAAATTTCCTAACTATCATTAACAATTTGATGTGAAAAGATTGATGAATTCTTGGGTATTTTCCCATCAAAGGAAAGCAGCTCATAGAGAATTTTAATTTCTCTCTCTCTCTCTCTCTCTCTCTCTCTCTCTCTCTCTCTCTCTCTCTCTCCATTTCCATTGGTTGGCTGTTTGTTGTGGTGGACAAGGATTTTACACCCATATTCTCCTCTTAGCAGACAAGTGAGAGACAGATCACATTGGAGTTTGCAATTTGGCTAGAAGAAAAGTGGATTCATGAAATTGAAGAGCTCCACACTTTTCCAAGGAAATTGGCTGAAATTAATGCAATGCTTCCTTGTGTAGGGTCCTTCTCTTTTTCTAGGGTTTTGTTTATGTGAAAAGAGTAATAGTTGGGTCTCGTCCATTTTTATCATATGCATCTCCTTTCATTACAAAGAGAAAGAGAAAAAGAAAAAGAAAACTTTTCTACGTGGTAACTTGTTATTTGACACTTAGATAAGTTGTACAAAGATAGGTGCTGCTCAGGATACACTCAAGTATTTTTCATATCTTAATTACTCTTGTTGGGGATCTTTTTTTCTTCTAAATAATAATTAGGGCAAATATTAATTTAGAACTCCAAAACCTTGAGGGTTGAATCTGTCATGAAATCGACAAATAAAGAAAACAAAAATGTAAAATAGTAGAGTATCTACACACAGATTTATGTGGTTCACTAGCAGTGTGTTAGCTACGTTCATGGGACAAAGGGAGAACAGTTTTATTAGAAAAAATTTTATGGGAAAAATACATAATAGTGTCGCTTTTAGGGTTAGAGAACTTATATACTACACTTTTCTAAACCATGGGGTCATAAATGTAAATAATCATAAATAATTAAATATGCATGAAGCGCCAGATAACGGATTCATGGCATTTTCAACAGACTAATAATTGTATCAATTTAAATTTTACCCTCCTCTAACTTTTGTTTGACCAATAACGTGTGGATGAACTTATAATTTGAGTAAATTAAACTTCTAAATTTTCGTAAGTCAACCTTTAAAAATCATCAATGCATTAATTCTCAAACGTGTGTAGACTTCTTCATATGTGTTGGTTTTATGAAATACGAAATGGAATATTAGAGTAAATATATGGACAATTCTCAAAGGAAATTCTAAATAAGAGCCTAAATTGATTCATTTATAGAAGTTTATAGGTTTAACTGATACAATTATAAGTTTCACATGAGATTTTTTCCAACAGAACGTAATGGAGGGAATAAATTGATACACTTACACATGTTTAGAATTTAAAATTGATATAATCTTTCATTCAAATTTAAATTGATACAACTCTTAAAGTTTAGAGGTTAATTGCTAATTTATCTAATAAGTAATAATTATATTTCTTCCTTTTTGTAGACTTAATTTCAACATTTTGCGCTATATTGTAATGTATCAATTTATTGACATAATTCGGGAGAATTTAACAAGAAAAAGGATTGATGTCGTGCTGATAACGTTGACCAAATATGATTTTTTTTTTTTCTTCTTTTTTTTCTTTTTGAGAATGAGATTTTTGTTGGTATTATAATGCTATCTCTATTGGAATGACAGTATAAAGCATATAACCCAAAAAGAATATATATAGAGAGGATAGATGTAACATATTTAATATGAGAAATTTCAACCATTATGGGTTGGTCTAGTGGTGGTGGAAATATCTTAAAAATTGCTAAAGGGTCATGGTTTCAATCCAAATGTTGTAGGGTCGGACAGGCTGTCCCATGAGATTAGTCGAAATGCACGTAAGCTAACCCGACACTCGAGGATATAAAATAAAAAAAGAAAAATTTCCTTTAAGAATTTATCAATTAATTATGTGATTGAATAATAATGAAAATTTAAAAATAAATGGCCCTTCTATATTTTCTACCATGAATAAATTTTACTTTTTTCATCCAAAAATATCTCATATTTTTTGTTTAGAGAGAAACTCATATATATTAATTAACTATTAAGAAACTCCTAGAGAAATTATGCGAAGCTCACTCAGGAAAATTACATAACTGTGAAGATTGTGTCCTTATAAAGTCCCTCTGGCTGTGACATAAGCCGGTAGAATTAAAATGTCGAAGAACATGCTGGAATGTAACTATTTGAAACGCAAGAACAACACTCAAAATATATCCTATACTAATTAATGAAAACCTTCCCTTTACTTATATAATATAGATGTTTCTTTTTATAGTCGAATGCATTATTTGCAATTTAACTTAAAGATAATACATACATTTCAACATACAATAATATTTTTTAAATTCCATTAAATTTAAATGAATGAATAAAATTACAAATATAAGAATGACAGTGGAGAAAGATAATGTATAGGTCAATTTGATAGAAATATATGTTTTAAGGCTTAAAAAGAGGCATCAAAGGGTGTGGGCAGTAACACCAACTTGGGGTCCAAAACCCTAAATTTTTAGGTCACATAGAGGAACATAGTCACATGGAAAACACTATAAATTTTAATATATTTGTGTGTGTATATATGCATTGTTTCAATCTTACTGATCTTCAAGTCCAATAATATGACTAAATTCAATTGCCTAAGCTTGAATTTCTCTAGCTACAAGGAGCTCTCTGGACCAATGTTTTCTTGCACATTTACCCTACAATGTTTACTTGCCAAATTAATTATTTGGGATTGAAGAAATATGTTGAAATTATATATTGATATTTTGAAAATAACATAAAGTTTGATCATATGTGGAGGTATAGATTCGAACCTCCAACCTCTTGGTTGAGAATATATGCCTTTAACTTTAATTATATTTCTAAAAAATTAATAATCTCTTCAAAGATAAAGGGTAAATATTTGTTAAGGATGAAAATCAAGATGTGATGTCAAATATTAGTAAATAACATTGTTGACATGAGACTTCGACAAAAGAAATTTGATCGTGGAAATGAACTTGATTTTATTGATTTATAGTATAAGTCTTACAATCTCTAATTTTTATCCTCTAATTTCTTTCATTTGAATGCATAAATTTTAATCTTTAAGCTTGTTGATCTTCTTGGATGATTGGTTTTTGGACTTGTTGATCTTCTTAGATGATTGACCTTTGGGCTTGATGATGTTCTTAAAGGATCGGCCTTTGGACTTGTTGATATATCTTTTTGGAAGATTGATCTTTGGATTTGTTGATCTTCTAGATGATCAGCCTTTGACTTGTTGATAAGCTTCAATCGGCCTTTAACTTGTTAATCGGTTTAGATTAGCCTCTAGTTTGTTGATCGACTTGGATCAGCCTCTAGCTTGTTAATCAGTTTGGATCGACCTTTGGCTTGTTGATCAGCTTCGATCGACCTCTAATTTGTTGATTGATTGACTTTGATTTGAGGGTTGACTTGTTCTCAAATTAGGAGAGATCAACCTTCAATTTTGTAGATGATGAAGAGATGATCAATTCATTGAAGAAGATATGCTCATTTGATGAAGAGAAGACGATCAATTCATTGGATGAAAAATGTTCAACTTGTTGATGAAGAGACGATCAATTCATTGGAGAAGAGATGCTCAATTTGTTGAAGTCTTCTTGTCTTTCAATCTTCTAAATTCTGAATGTTGAAATTCTTTGAATTCTTTGATTTCGATTGTGTACGCTTGATTTTGACCACGCTTATATTCTTGAAGTTGGAGTCTTGAAGAATGTTTCAATCTTCAAAGAACTTATATTTTCAAAGAGTGCTCAGCTCCAGGAGTAATTCTAATATGAATCTTCAAAAAACTTGTATCTAAATTGGAACGTTGAAGGATGTTTAATTTCGTTAACCTACTTTTGTGATTCTAATTTTTCTTCAAAATTAATCCCAATAATTTATATTCAACGATAGAAAATGATTTGATATAATGTTTTTTCTATTCTACCACAACATTCAAAATATAATTAAGGTGGCAAGCCAAAAAAAAGGGGAAAAAGATTTTTCATTTTAATGATTTTGATTAAACAACTCATGCTTGTTTCTATTTTAACTCACATCAATTTTTTTTTTCATCAAATTGACTCTAAAAAAAGTGCATCAAATGAAGACTGTTTGCTGTTAACACAATAATTAATGAAGTGTTGATCTACTCAATGATAAACACATATTTTAAAGAACTTTCTACACGTATAACTTAGTATAACTTAATTAAGTAGATTAATTACAAAATTGTCTTAAACTTCCTAATTTTTTTATCAATAGTTTAATGAGATGAAATATTACACAAAAATATCGCTCAAATGTCCATATCAACTTCCACAAATTTTAAAAATTTTGAAAAATAATAAGAAAAAAAAAATAAGAAAAGACATATATGAAAAAGAAAATATATCATACTCAACCGCATTAAATAATTTTTTCCCAAAACTGTTTTATTTTTCATAATCAAATCTTTGAAAAAATATATCATATTTACGCGCATTAAATGAGTTTTTTTTTTCTCCAAAACTCACACATAAAAGTGGCATGGGTTATAATACATAGTATATATGGGTTTTATTTGTACATTAAATTTTCATTTCAAATATATATGGAGTTTATTTCAAATAATTTGAGAATATCATCTATCTTAGTATAATATACATGTCTATATATGATAAAGTATGTATAATATATATCTCAATTTCAAATATATACATATGTATACATGACAAAATATGTGAAGTATATATATCTTAATAGAAACGAGACTAAAATTAAATATGCAACATAGATTATATAACAACTTTAAATTTGTTTTGTTCTAAATATATTTAGAATTAACTTCATATATATATTTGAAATAATATTGTATATGTTTGAAATAAACCTCATATATATATATATATATATAAAAGAAATGAAACATAGATAATGAGAATATTTACCATCATAATTTTACATTAAATACAATATCCATTAAAATAAGAGATTATGAATTTTAAGTAAAAATTCAAAATAGGTAAAATAGAAAATTTGTGACAAATTTATAATTAATTGGGAAAAAATCCTTAAAAAACAAAAACTCCTAAAATTAATATCCGAAATTAATAAAAAAAAAATGGAGAAATTTGTAATGTTTGGAAAATATATCATTTATAAACAAAAACTAATCTTTCAATGTTTTAATTATAAAATAATGTGAAAATTAAATATGAGAGAAAATAAACCTATCATATTCCTTAATCTTGAAATATATACCATATTTCTTAATAATTAAAATAAGAAAATCATTAAATGTTAATTCGAATTTAATAATAATATATAGTGTAATTAATATTTATTTTAAAAACAAAATTTCTAAATAATTAATACTAAATTGGAACGGAGATATTTAAAAAAATTAAATATGAGATAAAGGTACCAAAGGTTAAATTTTCCTCAAAATTATGCAAAAATTTAATTTTATTATATAATTAAAATTTAATACATTTGGGAAATATTGTTTAAGAAGTAGTTCAATTTTCTAAATCTTTCTATTTTATTTTAAACGTATATTAATATAATAATAATCTTTTTAAGTGGACATAAATAATAGCCCACTTAGCTAGTGTGTGTGTGTCTAGTAATATATATATATCCCTAATTTATAACTCAGATTTAAAATTATTTGTTACTTTATTTTATTTTGTCTTTTATGAATACAAGCAAACATTTAAATCAACTCAAAACTGAGAAAGGCCTTCATTATTGACAAGCAACCAGCAACCAGCAACCAGTTGAATTGCTTACATAATAACATTACACTTGCAGAATAGGTAATATTAAAAAGTTTCCACCTTTTTAAAAAGAATCCAAAAATAATAATAATAGTAAATGTTTATTCAAAATTATAGCTAATAAAAAATGAAAACAAAAATTGGCTGGCCCCACCTGGCTGCAAACCAAGAAACAATGAGTTATTGGTTTGTAAGATTTTATTATTTTTTCTTTTTTTTTTTTTTTTTTTTAAATGACAATTTCATCCTGAAACAATCTTCTAAGCTTATTAATTTATATATACCAGAAAAAAAATGATTTAAAAATATTTTCTAAAAAGAAAACTACAGATATATAAAATTTGTTAGAGATGTTGGTATTGGAAAAGTTTTTTTTTTTTAAAAAAAAAAAAAAAAAAAAAAAAAAAAAAAAAAAAAAACTACTGATCTTGTGAAAATATAGAGGGGAAATTTATTTGTTTGCACAGAAATAATTATATTTAAATGAAACAATTTAAGCAGGATTAAAACTACAATATAATTTTACTTGGCCTGATTCCTATAAAATAAATTACTTGCATGATAAATAATACAACACCTCCATTCATTTATATGGATGTCACAGCCAAATGAAAATTAAAAAGAAGGTCCTGAATTTTTTTTTTTTTTTTTTTGAAAAAAAAGTGATTAAACTAATTTGGGCAAAATTTGTAATATTAAAATTCATCTTTCATTAACATTTTTAAAAATTACTTTAAATTCTTTATAAATTTCAAACAAAAATTAGGACTTAAGCTATGTGGTGGTGACATGGAACTAAAATTCATATCACTATATCATTTAAGGTTAGCCCACACCATTTCAAGTTGATTTTTTCAATTAAACTTTTGATTAAAAAAAATTATTTTTTTCTAACAAATGAGAAAGTTTAAGGGTATTTTTTAGGTTAATTTACAAATTTAGCCTTTATAATTTGAAAAAAGTTCAAATTTAATTCTTATGGTATTTGTCATTTAGACCAAATAAGCTTAGTGTGTGTAATATATATTTGAGAAAAAGCTTATTATAATTTTATATATTACACCAAATGCATCTTTATGTCTGAAAGGAACAAATACTATTCAAATTCTTATGCTCTACATTTTTACGATTTGTGTGCAACAGAAGACTAAATATTACTTTTGTAATATTTTTCTCCCTTTGAATCGATTTCATCAGTTCAATGTTATTGTTGTTGTTATTATTATTATTATTATTATAGTAAACAGATCAATGTATTTGAATATATTTAGTCAATTTTAATACTTTTGTTACTTATATTTTTGAAAGTTTGACTTTAATTTTGGAACTTTGATCTCCAATTATATTTAGACCAAATAACATATCTGCATTTATTATTTTTAATCTTTTGTGAGAAAAAAATGAAAATTGTGTTTGTTTTTTAATTGTTCTCAAATTTCTTGTGATCCACGACTTCGTTATTTTTATTTTTATGTTGGCCCAACAAATTTAAGGATGAGGATCAACCTTCAAAAGAAAAGTTAGGTATCAAGTTAAACTCATTTGGATTTTAGTTGTTGTTACAAGAAAATAATTTTATAGAAGATGCAATACTTTAAAGAGTTATTTTTAAATAAAATAAAATAAGTCAACTTATTTATGAATATAGCAAAATGTCAATTTATTTGAGGATACACAGTACATATTATTATATTTAAAAATATTTAAGTAGTTTTGTCATTTAAAACAATTACCTTATCTTAATTATTATGTTCTAATTAATTTGTTCAGTATTTATTAGGTATGTATAAGGAAAAATGAATAAATAATTATTACTTTTATTTATATTTTCAAAATTAGAAAGAAAAAAAAAAAGAAACAACAAATGCAATTGTGTTGTTCTTTTGTTTTCTAAACTTTGCATCCAATTTAAGTCATTTCTTGAAAATAAGAAATAATAAAAAGCTAGATAAATAAGAACAGTAACCAAATGTATACATGATTCTAGAGGTTTTTTTTTTTTTTCTAATTTTAAATAGGGACAGGAAATTAAAATATATATGTATATAGAAATGTCACAAAATATCCTCAAAAATCTCAATTTCATTTCATGAAAGATTCATATCTATACTTCCCTTTTATGAGTCCTACAAATAAATTCCTACTTCATTATCAACGACATAACATTTATAAAAAAAATTAATTAAAGTAAACAGAAAAATGTGAATTGTCTCACCCACAATATTAAAACAAAAAATCAATTCCCACCAAATACAATTCATCTTTGGTGGTTGAGATGAACTTCCATGTTCCCAAATTTACACCCCAAAAAAATAAAAAATAAAAAAGTTTGAGAAAATCCAAAGAGGTGGGGCATATGTGCATGCAACCAATATAGCCAAAGCATGATTGAAAATGGAAGAAATTAATCATGATAATAATGGCTCATGCCATCACAATTTAGAAGAAGGAGAGGATGGAAACCTTTCAAAAATTAAAAATTAAAATTAAAAGATTTAGATTTTTAATATTTTATATTTTTATCTTCAAATTTTATAAATATTTCGAATGAGACAACCTATCTAACTTTATAATATTTTGGTGTTAAAAAATTTCGTAAAATATTAAATCTAAGGTAAGTGATCATCATGGATAGGTCTTTATCAATGTCGTGTCCTCTTTATTTACCACTAAACCAATTTAGGATGGATATTTGTAGTTAATTTGAATGGTTATAAAAAAGGATTGAAAATAAATTTAAATACAATAAAAACAATTAATAGAGAGTAATATGAATGACCAAACTTAGGTGAAGAAGAGTTGGAAGAGGTGAGGGCGATGGGCGTGCGTGGGTGGCCATTTGCATCGCACGCACCAAAGGCCCCAATGTTCCCTTTGTGGGGTTACTAATCCCACCATTATTATGCATACAGATGCTTTTTATTTTTTCCTCATACACCACAAAACCTTATTATATCCTTATCATGATTGCTTAAATCTTATAGTTACCCAATTCTATTTTTGAGATATTAACTTCCATATCATTCAAGATTCTTTGTGTGATTTATATCGTCACAGTATCATTGGCTATTGAAGATTTTTATTTTGTTGAGTGCTACTATAATTCTGTGGCTCGAGATCTTGCTTCTTATGCTCCAAGACATCAGACAATTTTCATAGTGGACTCTTTTTAGTTTTCTTTGTTTCTTTTGTATTCTAATAATAAATAAAAAAAAATTATTAACATATAGTTCAACAAATAAAAAGTTCGCGATTTGTATTTTTAAGTTTGAGTTCTCATTATATTTTGTTTTAAATATAAAGTTTTTTTTGTTAAAATATAATACTAATTTTATTTAAACGTTTTGTGTGTCTATATATATAGATCCTAAAAAAATCAAAAAGAATAATTTTGAAAAAGATTGGAATGGAATTAGCTAGTAAACTGATTAATTTCATTCAGTACTTTAAAATTCTTTAAAAAATCTCACTTTTTTTATCATACAACAACTATGGTATGGAAGATTAAACATCCGACTTCTAAGAGGGAGTATATGTTAATTACCACTAAGTTAAAAGCTCATCTTGAAAGAAGAAGGAAAAAAAAAACTTATTTTAATCCATGAAACTTTGATGATAATTAATACCTCGGATGAAATACATAGTATAATGTATAATGTATGTATTTATTATGTTTAGTTAAAAACTTCATATGCAAGTGTGCTTTGTTATTGTAAACCTAATACATAATAAATCCTTAAACTTTTACTTTTTTGTTTGATGGGTCTCTAAACTTTATAAATGTCAAATTAAATCTCTAGCATTTCAAATTTGGGTATAATATATCTATGATATATTCAACATTTTCTAAAAGCAACAATATATTATATTTATAAAATGAACTTTATGTCTAACAAATCATTAAACTTTCAAGTATATACAAAGATTCATGATTTTTTTTTCTTTTTTCATCGAATATGTCAAGGCAACTAAAACGTTCAAGAACTATTTATAATTTAATGTTAATTTTTAAAAATTATTATAAATAGTAATTATTTTAAATGACAAAACTGTTGAAAATATTTTTTAAATAAATTAAAATGTCGCTGATAGACAATGATAGATACTGATAGACTGCTATCATCTATTATTGTATATCATTGTCTTTCATCAATAGACAATGACATTTTGCTATACTTAAAAAAAATTATTTATTTTACTATATTTGAAAATAGCCTATTATAAAAGCGTTTTTTTTCCCCTTAAATATTCTAAACATATTGTTGTTCCTTAATCATGAAAATGTATACCATGACGCAAACAACTAAGGTAGAAGATTCATCACCAGTAAGTAAATCACTTCGAAGACAATAAATTAATTATAAACTATAAAGTGCTTATGTTGAGATCCTTTTGTTGACAATTACAGATTTTGCCATATCCTTCTTGAAAGCATAAATGTTCATAAATAAATAAACGTAATTAATTAATTAAAAACTTCTTCTCTAAGACTTCTATAGGTTCTCATTTGATTCTTAAATATTTTATTGTTGTCAGGTGATAGCAACGTCAAATCCACAAAAATAATACCTTCAAATAACATTTTGTTCCATATATTTTATAATCTATCTAATTTTGATTTCAATACGTTTAATAAATTTTAAATTTAATATTTCATAATTAATTATTTTCGAAATTAGTTAGATAAAATAATAATTTTCATGCAATCAAATACAATAGATGAATATATTTCCGTAATTTACAGTAAAAATACTAATAAAATTTTTTTAAAAAAATTGAAAAAAATCAACAAACTAATATTTAGGGACTAAAGTTAAGATTTATTTAAAGTAGAGGAACTAAAATCAGTCATTTGAGACTAAAATGACTAAAATTGGACATTTGTAAATACAGGGACTAAAATTGAACAAGACTCAAAGTATACGGCTCAAAATCTCATTTTAACTGAAATAATATTATAAAATTTCAATAATAGTCAAGTTTGTATTTTAAGCCAAATGCACGGTATTAAATTTTCATCGATATATTAATATTTTAGTCGATATTCTTACCTTTTAATGAGTTCGACATCAACATGAGTAGTGAATTGATATATATCTTTATATCTTTAAAAAATTATGAAATATAGAAAATAATCAACAAAATATCACTAATATAAATATAATATAAATAATAAACATTTTAATTGATTTAAAAAATGCAAAATATGTAGTTACTAACTTAAATATGTTTTGAATATTTTTTAAATAACTGTTTTCAAAAATATTAATCAACATCGAAAAAATTGAGAATTGATTTTTTTTTTCTCTGTTGACATTGACATATTCAGAGCCAAATGTGAACATTATTCAATTTATTAAAACATATATTTTCAATTGATATGTATTCATTTGAATCTTTCTACTCTTTTTTTTATTTTTGTTGAATTTTAAAAAAAAAAACGTAAATGTAAAGGTGATATTTTCTGTATTAAATATTACTTAGAAATTGTAAAACAAAAATCAGAACGTGAAAAAAGAGATTAAGTACTACGAATGTACCAATAATTGAGATTGAATCAAAAGAAATGATGATAGGGATCGAATGCCGAGGGATGTACAATCCAATAGGCAATGGCAGTGGAAGGGCAAACTTGTAATTAATTCAAAGAAAAGAATCAATGCCGGATTTTCCGACTCCGAAACCGGCGGAGACGCTGTTCCGAACCACCAAAAACCCAAATAAGTATTTATTCAATGTTTTACTCTAAACCAAATCCTTAATTACTACAATGCTTCTGTCGGATTCAAATCTCAATATATATTTTTCATGTCTACAAGAAAATTCTTTTTTTTTTCTTCTTTTCCCTTATCTCTTATTATTGTAGTTGCCTTGTCTTTTTAAAATCACTATAATTTTAATGTGATTTATTAGATCTACCTACCAAACAGATGTATTGATGACAAAACAATCTATAGTTTGAATTCTCCTATTCTTAATGTACTAAAGAAAAAGTATATGATCTACACGGAGTCTGGACACAAAACCAGAAGATTTAGAGTAGAATTTCATTAGAATGTTAGATAAAAATTGGAATCTATAACTACAATTGAGACCTAAATATCGTTATACACTTGTTTCCGGTCCTAATTTGTAGCTCAAAAATATTCCTCCATGAAAAATAGGAAACTTTTTCAAAACAAATAAGGGCAAAATTCATGAATATTTTTTTCAAAAAAAATGGTCAGAAATATATATTTTAATCGTACTTTTATATATATATATATATATATGTTCTAATGTACAAGTTTATTTATGTTCACTACGTAAGGTTCAACAATGTTTCAACAAGATTGAATATGCTAATTGAAATAAGAATCTTTTTTCATAGAATGAATAGTTAACTGAATAAAATAAGAGTAAGTATATGAAAAAAAAAAATTAATATATTTGAATACGTTTTTCTATTTTTTGGCATGTTTACTCTTTATCCAATTAGATTACTCCTTTGTGCCAATTATTTACTAAAATGAAAATCGATGTATAATAGAAGCTTAAAAAATTTATTAAGTTAATTATAATTAAAAATGAGTGTACAATTAAATTAATTCTTAAAATAAAATAAAAAAAGAGTAAAATCTCCCCTCATTCTTCTTTGTCCCTACATTAAAGAAGACAATAATCATAAAGATTCCCTTTTAGCTATCAATAATCATAAAGATTCTCAAATTTAAGTGAGTATAATGTGTGATAAATATTATTAAAGTAGAAGAAATTGCCTAAAAAAGCCACGCTTTAATTCACTTTAATTTTTATTATCTAAAAAAAGAAAAGAAAAGAAAAGAAAATCCATCATAAGAGACAATAAGTTTATCGGGATAAAAACCTAAAAATGGCTTTTGGATAAATTAGACAATAAGTTTCTTTTTTTTAATCCAACTACCAATATTTTCACCTAATTTAATCCTAATATTCCATTTCTTTTACATTTGCTTTATATTTCGTCATGCTTACGTAAGCTTACGAGAGGAAAGAAAATTAAGAAATTGGAAGAATATATACGTGGTTGGCTTTTCATTTCATGGTGAGGCAACCACTCTCATTCTTAAATATTAATTGAAAGAATTTTTTTTTCTTTTATTATTATTGTTATTATTATTATTTTTTTTTAAAGATTTTGATGGGATAGGATGCATATCGATTTTGATGCTACCATAAACTTCGATTTTATGAACAATCATAACTTAGATTTTGATGTTTTAATTTTACTTAAATTGAAGTAATTTTGATTCTTAATCAATGTGTTTCAATCAAAATGATATAGTTTAACTGATATAAAATTTATCTTATCGACTTCAACCATTATATTACTTCAACCCTTTTGTTATAAGATAAAATAAAACCAACACACTTGAAAAGAGAAAGGTAACACTTTATTTCATTATAAAATAAAATAAAACCAACATACCTGAGAAGAGAAAAAAGTAACTTTTTATTTTATTTTATGATGAATTCTAATAATAAATATAAGTTGGGTTTTTTTTTTTTTTTTAATATACATCTAATTCTGTATATTATTTGTAAAAGATAATAACTTTTGGTATTTTAAAAAATTCTCCATCGATGTTTTTTTCCCGAGAATGTTTTAGATCATTTTTTAAATATAAAATATAAGTTAAATGATGAATTTAGTCTCTAAATTTTGAGGTTTATATCTATTTGTTCTTTAGTCTCTAGATCTTAAACTTTTGGATTCATAGGCATTATGCGTTGTTATTTCCTCCCCAATTAATATTCATTTCTGCTTGTTGGGTCTTCTTTATATTTTAAGCTCACAAATGAGGGAAAGTGTTAGATGACATGATATTAAATTTGCGTTCATCTACTAGCTTAAGCTTTTAGGTCAATCAATGATTTAATAGGTCCATTTGGTTTTTGGTTTTTTTTTTTTTAAAAAAATACATAAGTTAAAGTTGGACTATTTTTTTTTTTCATTTTTTTTTTTTTTGAAAAAGAGACCAAACTTATATGTTAACTACTATTTATTACCACATTAAGTCACGTTTCTAAGGTTTTGATTCATCCTAGGAAATTAGGTGAACTTTGTAATTTAAAGGCCAACATGTCGTGTGGAAATTAATATTGTCAACTAAAAGGTAGGAAACCATCTACTTCACATGTGCTAGAAATTTACGCTATTTCTTCATGGTAGGACTTTTTTTTTTTTTTTTTTTTTTGTTAAGTATAACAATTGCAAAAATAAATGACCAAAACTCATGCCTCTAAAAAGAAAGATGAAGTCGACTATCGCTGAACTAACCTCACTTTGGTTCAATAGATTCTTGATGTATCCAAATTTATGACTAATACACTTGTGCAATTTTGAAAACGTTGAACAAGTCAAAAATTTATTAGACTTAAATTTGAAAATTAAAGACGTATTAGACATAAACTTAAAAATTTAAACCTATACAATACTTTGGTTAAATTATAAAAAATGTCTTTGAACTTTGCCATTTGTTTCAAAATACCTGTAAACTTTCAAGAGTTACAATATTACTCATGAACTTTCGTAGACGTTTCAAAAATACTTATAGTAAAAATTCTTTAAAATTTTAGACAAAAATTTAAATACGAAAAATGACGTGGCAATGTCTTAGACAAAATTTAAACTCACCACAATATTTTAGATTCTTATCTCACAATTTTTAGTCTCAATTTTTGTTTGAAATTCCAAAATATTCTTATTCCAATGGTATTTTTGAAATACTTATAAAGCGGAGGAGTAATATCATAACTTTAGTAAGTATGAAGATGTTTTTTAAACCAATGACAAAATTTAAGAGTATTTTTTATAATTTAGTATAATCCTTTTTAAAAATTAATAATGACACGAAATTGATCCGCGAAGTTTTCTAAGGACTAAACTTTTAATTTATATATAATGTATTCACATCACAAACACTAGTCTAATATTATCCAACGGTAACATGTGGCTTTCTTTCAACTCGACATGTTGGACCATTCGAAGGCCTCATAGAAGGCCTAATGATTAAGATACTCCAACCACCATGTTTCTTTACATTTATTTATATTTTTTAAAATTTTCTTTTCAAGAAAACATTGGTTAAAATAATTACACTTACACTCTCTCTCAAATTTGATTTAAGTATGTTTAGGAGTTTCAATTTCTTTTATCACACTAATCTTATTAGACATTAATTTTAATAACCTCAAAAGGTGTGTTTAGCTATATTAAGAGCAGTTTACATTGTAAAAGGTAAATTTCTTAAGTTGATTCAATTTACCTAGCTAGTTATAAAATTATGAAATCTATTTGTCTAGAAAAGTAAATCAATTTATTATCAAATAAAGCTCAATTTCTTAATTTTATGCATTATACAAATCAACATGAAGAAAAAAATTACTAGAGTATTAGAAAAATCATTTAATGAATATTAAATATGTACTTATTAACATAGCAATAATATCGTCAAACAACAAGGTTCAAATCTTACACTCTCATTTGTTGTACTCAAGAAATATGCATCATGCTTGATATCTTTTATCATATTCAACATACTCATTGACATAGTGAATTTATTAAAATAAGATATAGGAACACGACTAATATATGCATAGTTTTATTAATATAAAGTATTTATTGTATCCTTCTGAAAGTTTAAATTTTTGATCGCAAGAGCTAATAGAAAGTTTCTTTTAAAAAAAAAAAAAAATTCTATGTTTTTTTTTTTTATGCAGAGTACATAAAGGGTGTGAAGAATTAACTTTGGTTTTTTTTTTTTTTTCTTTTTTTGGGGTGGAGAAGAACATAAAAGATTTGGATTATTTTTTTCCATTTTGAAAGGAAAGAAATGCAAATATTTGAATTATTATTTGTATTTAAGGGTGTGTTTAGAATGCATTATCAAGTGTTTAATTTAAAAAAAAATCATTTTGAAAGTGTTTGGCAACCACTCAAAATAGATTTTGAAGTTTATTTTTAATAATTTTTATCAAAATAGTTTAAATAAAAATAAATTTTTTATCAAGTCAATCCAAACGGGTCCTTAGTTATCAAATTTGGTCAAAAAAAAATATAATTAAAAAAAAGGTCACCAGGTTACAGGACACTGATTTATTAGGTTTGAAACCTTGTACAATTCCTAAGTACCGACTACGACGTATAAGGGGACCAAAGACAAAAAAGGGAGTGGTGTATTTATTGGGAATTTTCTCTTATGTTACTTTTAATTAATATTTGCCAATAAATTATATATTTAAACTTGTTTGGTAATTATTTTATTTTTGATTAAGAAAAATTGTCGTTTTTTTTATTTTAAAATATCATTTAAGATATTTTAAATATTTTCTTACACTTCCCATCTGCCAAAATCTTTGAATTGCACATAAATGTGTATTTTGTTGGTGTGATGCAATTAGTAAAAGAAAGAAAGAATATATATATATATAAACATTATGATCATAATAATTTAAAAAAAAAAATCATTTCATTTAAAAAAAATGGTAAGGATGGAATTTTGTGATTTTTTTTATTTGTTGTACTAGATATGTTTTCAATGTGGCCAAATTAATTCAAAATAAATCTAAGATTCGATTTGGAAACACTTTTTCTAATATTTTGAAATCTTACAACATTAAAGAAAAAAAAAAAAAAAAAAAAGGAAAAAAAAGGTTCGTCTCGTATACTTAACAATCTTTTTGGGGAAAAAATACAACTATAGTACAAATTTTAATTAAGTAAATCACACAAATCAATCATTACCAAATGTCATCACACAAAATATGAATAATTGATATGTGTAAACTATTCCCAACAAACCTAATATTATATCTCACAATTACAATTGCCTTGAGTTTATTAATATTATGTATAATTATCTAATTATAGCATCAAAAATTGAAATCATAGGATGTCCCTCTTAGCAAGAAAAAAGGCTCTTTTTTATTAAAAAAAAAAAAAGCATATTCTATAATAATAATTGAAAGTGTAAATAAATAGTAACTTTGAATCCCAAACAATATAAAATCATCTTATGCACACTCATAAAATAGACTTTTCTTTAGATTGAAAAAACAAGTACACTTTTCCATTAAATGAATCAATTATTCTTCTGATTAAGTAGGCTTTTTTAAACATTGTAGCTACCTAGGCATGCTTAATTATTGAATAGATATGATGCAATGTTTCATTAAAAATTTTGGATCTTATCTTAGAATAAAGTTTTTAGAGTCATATCTCTACCTAATTTAATTTAAATATGAGTCTTATTATAGTAATAAATATTTGTTTTAAAGACAATTATTTGATATGATACACCATTTAAATATCAAACTAAATTTCTCAAAATCTATTTTGTGACCTTATTAATATGTCTAACTATATGAAATAACTATATAGGAAGTCATCATCAACCGTCTTGATATTAGTCTAAGAGCTCAATAACTCAAAGATGAATGTTAGATTTTAAAATGAAAGAAAAATTATAAAATGAAATTTAAAAAAAAAACAAAAAAACAAAAAAAATTATATTCAATGCTCTCTCTCTCTCTCTCTAAATGTGAAAAGGGTGTCACCCATCACTTTGAGTGGAGGCATTGGGTACTCCCCTTAGTGCCCTTACTCTAATGACTAATCCCTTTTAGAATCCACTTCCAATCTTTGGATTTTGATGTATACATTATATATATATCAACAAAGGCCCCACCCATACACCATACAATCTCTACTTATTTAAATTGAATATAATCAAATTTAAATATTTTCTTCTTTTATTTTTCTTTGAAGATTCTTCATATATTTGCTCACCTCTCTCTCTCTAAATAAAAAATACATCCTTTATTCTCTAAGATTTTTTACTCGTACAAGGAGAAGGGACACAAAAAAAAAAAAAAAAAAAGTTTTTTTTTCTCCCCGTTAGAATATTAGTCCAAATTATCAATCTATTATTAGTATTTGCACTTTAAAAAAAAAAAAAAATAGAGTTTACGATAAATTGTAATTGGATGAGAGTAGTTGCAATTATACCATCAAACTTTTCGTTGTGAAACTCGAGCCCTCAATCTTTTATACTAATATTGAAATTGATCTTCAAGTTTACATAATTATAGAAATTGTAATAATTATATAAGTTTATATTTATTATTTTAGATTAAAATTTTTTTATAATTACGTAATTTTGAGAGCCTAATTTTAATAATTTATAAGTTTTAAGATTCAACTTTTAGATTCAACTTTTATAAATAAAAGTTTATAATACAATGACAACTATTACCATGTCTTAGAAATGATTTTTGTAATTTGATCGAGGTTAGATTGGAAACAGTTTTTTTTTTTTTTTTTCATGAACTTAAAAAAAATGCTTAGTGGAAATAGAGGATGGCGAAAATCGAGGGCCCCATGTGCATCTCAACTATGGAACATGCTCCGAATTTTGATCCATTGTGGCTTTAAGGGTAAAGATTAGTGGCGTCTAAATCCATTTGCTAATCATTACTTCTTCCACTAAACCCGACGTTTAATTAACCAAATAATAATAATAATAAAGCTAAAAATATTTTTTTTGTTTATGTGTGTTGACGAAATCTTCTTATAACAGCCATTTTTTATTGGTTGGCTCCACCTCACCTAGTGCACTTTAGCAGCAGTCAAATGACAATCGTTTTTGGTCACCCTCGGAAAACGATATTATAAATTATATGTATTAATATTAGTAATAAGAGATATTAACAGATATTTTATTTTATTTTATTTTGTAACGAACCCATTTGACTTAGTTAGTGGCCGGACCGGAAAATTTGAAGTGCGGGTTGTGTTGGGCCGGGTCGCGGGCCTCACCGTCCCGACAAATCCCCCCTAAACCGGGTGCCACGTGGCACCTTTTTGAATGGCATTCCCCTCCCATCCATGGTGGATTTGTGGCTCCATCTCCCCCACCACTATAACCACCATCACCACCACCAGCCGTCATCTTCGAATCGATTTTTTTTATTTATGTATTCGAATCTCAAACTAATCGATTTTTTATTTATGTATTCGAATCTCAAACTATTGTGTTAGTTGAGAAATATTTTCAATTATTAAATTATATAAAATTAAATTTATCTTCACCTATTAGTTTAAATTTTTTTTTATAAAATAGCAATTCAAGATGGCATCTGAAAATTTTAAACCTTTGGGTCAATTGGTGATTTAATACCAACAATCGTTATCTTTGTAGTGATATTCTTTCTAGACTCCTTTCAATCTTCGTTATTTACATATTCATACTTTATATTTTTGTATTATTATAAAACATCTCCAAACTATATTTTCTACTACTTTTCAAAAAAAAAAAAATAGTGAAATATACTTAATTATGAACGTGAAATAAAAAGGAGGAATAAGTTTTATAATATTTTCAGTCACCATCAATTTGTATGTCATACGAGGTCTATGGAATAAAAAAATGTACTAATTGATTAGGGGTCAAGTGTGAATTTTTATATATATTTTTTGCTTTGACTACTTGCTAGTAAAAGGAAAAAGAAAACCTCTTACTTTTGTACTTTATTTATTTCGATTGGGATATATTTAAATTGCATAAATAAATGAATGGATCGTGTTAATATACTTCGAAGCTACTAGAGTAAAATTACGGGTTGAAACTCAATACTCAGTACTACCATAAAAGCTAAAATTTTCTTTTGATTGATCTATATTAAAAGTAATTGGATATTCTTTTTTAGCACAATTAATTGAACACATTTTAAAATTGAGATCACGACCAATCTCTATATATGACTTAATTTTGCATTTAAATAGTATATAGTTGAATAACTGCATCATATATTTTGCATTTAAATACTATATTATATCATGTATTGATTAATTTAAATTAAAAATATTATTATCTTTTAGTACAACAATTATAAAGATGAATGATCAAAATTTCGACTACATCAAAGTGTGGATGCATGTTGGATTATTATGGAGTTAAATTTACTTTGTCCACAACATTCATAATTACGTGACTAAATATCAAATAAGTATATTCATAAGGTTATTTTTAGGGTTTGAAGGGAACCTAAGAATTTGACTTTAATAAATAAAGTTGTAAACTTTTATTAGAAACTGAAGCACTTTATGCTCTATGTCACGTGTGATTATTCTGTCTACCACTCGATAATTATTGCCTTATTGCATCTGAGCTGTTGATCCCACCGGGAAATTTTTTAGGAATATTATTCATAAAATAATAATAATAAATAAGAGTCTCTCAGCCGTTGGATCCATGGTGGAGCCGGCGGCCGGCGATGGGCCTTCCCGCCGCCGCCGAAGTGAAAAAGGGAATCGGAAGTTTAATTATGACCACTCATTGGGCGGCGGAGAGTGGGGCTTAAGAGCTTTCATTTTGCGCTTGTGTTTTGAAAGTGGCTGTGGCTATGGCGGCTTGGCTTGAGCCGACTCGTGGAGATTATTGAGTTGAGGAGCCGTATTTATCGGCTTGCGGCTTCATCTACGGCTAACTAACTCTTTCATTAAAAATCGTATTGCATCTTTATGTGAGGAGCGTGATGTAATTCAACCATAAATTATTTAAATATAAAATTAAGTTTGACGAAATGAAGCAGAAAAATTAATATACGGTTAAAAAATAATCTTTTTTGGTCCACGTTCTTTTGACTGAGTCAATCAAATTAATTCTTCGACTTTCATTTCTCTCTCTCGAATTTATAATGACTTCATTTCTAAAATTTAGTGTGTAATATTTTATTTTTATAATTTACCATTCCTAACGATTTGATTTTATATATATGAAACGCTACTACCATACGGGAATCTTGTCATAAAGATTTAATAAAATTTATTAAGAAAATTAATGTTGATGTATAAAAATTGGATAACATACCTATTAACATGTACATCATTCGTAATAGTTTACGAGAAATTTTTTTAATTATATAAATGACAATAACAATTTTAATCACGTTCACTTTTTCATTTTTTACGTCAGTAAATATATCAATTTTGATTCTTTATTTTATCAAAATATATATTTTTAAACAATCTCAAAATTAAATGATGTCGAAAATTTATATTTAATAATATAAAATTAAAATTAAAATATTAAATGAACCTAACTCAAATAGCATCGTAACTTGAGTTTAAATTATTGTCGGCATTATAACTTCAATTTTTTAATCCATAAAAAATAAACTTAATTTTTAATATGTACCAAAGTATATTAAGAAATTAATATATTATTTTGAGGGCCCATAATGGGGATTCAACTAAATTAAATATTTGTCCCCCAAAAAGAAAAAACAAAGGATAAGAATAAAAATTCTCAAAGTTTTACATCATGTGATTATCAAAGGGTCTTTTAAAAGCTGAATCAATTTGAAAATTAGTTTCTGTATGGGCTCTTCATATCTCCTATCACTTGCTTCTTGGTATGGGCATTCACAATTATGACAACTAGAAAATTATATATAACATCATATGCTTATGTAATAATTTGAGTGAAAATTTGTTCAAATCAACGTGGCCTATGAAAAATTATTCGATGAGATCATCATATTATACTTCCAATTTGTATTTAATGATTAATAATTCATGTTCAATAGTTATTAAGAGGTAATTATATTATGATAGTCCCATTATTTGATGTTTTTTCAAAGTAAAATTAATTTTGATTCCAAACTTGTCAAGTTGTTTCAATTTCATCAGGTTGCACCTTAAACTTAGATAATTGTTACAATTTTCTGCCTAAATTTTTCTATTATGGCCATTCAATGTATTATATAAAGCATATGCATAATATGAAATTGAAAATTTTTAAAGAAAACGGCATTAGAAGAATTTTTTTTTTTTTTTGGGTTGAAATTGATGAATTTAGCTAAGTTATTCAATTGTTAATTTATGCATTGATCAAACTTAATTATTTTTGTACAATTTATTTTAAATAAAAAATTGTTAGAAATATTTACAAATATACGGATCGATAGTGACATTTTACTATATTTACAAATAAGTTGGCTCATTTTGCTATGTTTGAAAACATTCCAAACTATTTTTTTAATAGAAAATTATGAGTTTATGAAAAATTTTACCTTCTTTTTTATGTTAAAATTAGTGGTAAATTAGAAAAAAAAATGGACCAAGTGTCATATTTATATAAGTTTAAAATTCAATTTGATAAAATTGAAAGTTTATGGTCTAAATTAACACAATCCGACAAATTTAATGTTAGAATTGAATTTTCCCCTTATTTTTATCGTTGATAGTGTATATCATACTTATTAGTTCAAACATTGTTTCTTTTTTTTAGTATATTAAAGGGTAGACGAATTTGAACCACAAATTTTTTAGTCGTTAACACATCTCGAATGCCTATTGAGTAATGTTGGTTTTGAAAGTTTAAGCATTGTTTGTATGTATGTAGTTACATGGTAAAGAGTTATTTATTACAATCATTAATTAAAATTATATAAACAGTTTTGGGAGAATATAATATTTTTGGGAAAAAAAAACTTGGCTGTTTTTAGATTTTTGAATTAATAATTGTACTTAAAGTTTTTTTTTTTTTAAGAAAAAATAAAAATATTATAACCAATTAGTTGAAACTATTTAACTAATTTAAAAAAGTATATAGACATATACTTATTTTGAACAAGACAACACATCAAACAGGCTAGGAGCATGAATATACAAAAAATAAAATTCTAGTTTTTATTTAAATTTCCATGTCTAAAGTTTAATATATATATATATATATATATATATATATATATATATATATATATATATATATCAAATTTCATTTTTTTTTCTTTTTCAGAAAATTTACTAAAATAGATCTCAAGAAAGAAAACGTTGATAACAGTAAGGTATTAAATTTGAAATGGCTATATATACGATGATATTTAAAGTCAGTTTGAGAAAGGTTTTATAATTTGTCTTTTAGAACCGCCTCTTATCTTGGTCGATTATGTTTGAATTAGTTGAGTTATGATAAAAAAATGTTTTAAGAGTTATGCTTTAGAAGTTATAGTAGGTTCTGTTTGGAATTATTATATTTTTTAAAATAATTAAAATGTAATGTAAAATAGTGTTTTATAAATTTTAATTTAAAATTAAAAAAAGTTAGTTACACTTATTATTTCGATTATTATCATATTAATAATTAATTTAAATTTTATTATAATATTTTTATTTAAAATTTTATATGATTTGAGTTTTAATTAATTTTGTTCCATCCAGATTATTCTATAAGAAAAATAATTGTTATAAAAAAATTGAATTAATTAAATTTTGAAAATCAATATGACAAAAATATATTAATATAGAATGATATTATTATAATATATTTATTTAAATGGTTAAGAATGTAACAAATTTTTAGGGAAGCTGAATCTAAAAGTTTTTATTTATATGCTTACGTACGTTAGTTAAAATTTAAAAAGTTGATTTTGCCAAATTAATGAATTAGTTGTTTTACCAAACAGAAGATTTTTCACCACTTTTTAAGAATGGAAATGCAGCCTTAGTTTGTTACATGATTACAACTGACATATTTTTAGATGAATGATCATCTCGTTTTCTTTTATTTATTTTTTTTTAGAAAAAAATACTATTATAATAATTAAGTTTTTGAATCTAGTTCCTATTTTGTCCATAAATTTCAAAAGTTACACTTTTATTATAAGCTTTGAGTTTAGTTTTCATTTGCCCACCAAGTTTCAATATTTTATACTTTTTCCCTCGAATTTTCACAAATATTTGCTTTTGGTTTTTGGCATTAACTTTCATGGAATTATTTTTAACTCTATATGAATATTTAGTTTAAAAATCTAGGGTAAAAATATAAATCTTGAAGTTTAGGAGACCAATAAAAAAAGAAATTTCAAACTCATGAATAAGAATGTAGCATTTCAAAGCATATGAACCAAAAACAAATTAGAACTTTTCAAAAAGAAAAAATGAAAACTCAAAAATAAAAGTGTAATGTTTTGAAACCTAATTAAATTATGGCTCGGACTAACCATGTAATTTTCTTTTAATACATCCATTTCTCTTTCTATTATCATACATTTATAAGTCACGGTTTCAAAACTATATATATATAAAAGTTATTGTAATTGTTTTCAATAACATTTTCGAAAAAAAACATAAATAGTTTGAAAACAAAATTTGAAACTCTAACCCCTCTTAGTTTAAAGTTATTTTTTTTGTCTCATTTGATAATCATTTAAGCTCCGTTTTGTAACTATTTTGTTTTTGTTTTTTAAAATTAAGCCTATAGACACTACTTTCAAGTTCAAATTTATTCTTTTGTTATCTATTTTTTACCAATAGTTTAAATAAATCAAGCAAAATTTTGAAAACTTAAAAAGATAGCTTTTAAAAACTTGCTTTTTATTTTTTGAATTTGGCAAATAGTTCAACTATTACATTTAAGAGATATGCAAATCAACGTGGATATGGGGAGGAAATATGCTTAATTTTTAAAAAACGAAATGGTTACCAAACGGGGACTTAGTTTTTTGTTTTTATTTTTGAAAATTAACTCTATAAACACTATTTTCCCTCAAAATTTCTTCATTTGTTATTTACTTTTTACCAATTGTTCAAAAAACCAAGCTAGAATTTTAAAAATAAAAAACAGTAGCTTTCAAAATTTTGTTTTTGTTTTTGAAATTTGGCTAAAAATTCAACCATTGTACTTAAAAAATTATGCAAATTATTTTAAGAAGTAGAGATAAATAAACATAATTTTCAAAAAAAAATAAAATACTTTTTGTAAAAAAAAAATAATAACAAAAGAAAACTCATTACTCAAATATGTTGCGATTTTAATTTGTCAAAATAACCATGAAATGGATCCAAATCTAATCCCAAACTCATATTTATTTATTTATAACACAAAAAATTAATAACTTGGAAAAAGCTGACTCCTGTTTCTTTAGCTTGGGAGGTTAGAAAAGCCTAAAAGAAAAGGCTAAATGAATAATATAATCCTAATCTTTTGGTTATTATTCCCATTTGGGTCATTCCTCCTTTTAAAATTGTAAGTTTTACCTTTTATGCATTCCATAAAAATTTATTAACACTCATGACTGAAAAACTTAACCATTATTAAATTATTGTTTTATTAATATATTTAAATTTAAGAAAATTATTATAAATAGATAAAATATCAAATTATTAATAAATATAGAAAAATTTTACCATCTTAGTTTATCGTGTATGATTGATTTCATGTCCACCAACATTTGGATAGCATGTCGATGAACATTTCTTTAGTTAGCAAATGTTAACAATTTATCAATAAAATACCATTTTTGGTCCATGTATTTTAGATCTCATATAATTTTAATATTACAAACATTTAAAATTTAAAATTAATCTTTATTGTTAATTTAAAATTAAATTTTGTTGAACTTGGTAGAATAATAACAATAATTTCTATTTAAGAAATCACATAGTGTGAACATGTTTATAAAATTTCCAAAGAGGGGGCTGATATGGAAAAAAATTGATAATGTAATTTCATGTTTGTTGATATTATGGAGGCTAAATTTTGATATATAAAATATAAGAACTATATAGAAAAAAGTTGTTTTTAAATAAAATAAAATGAATAAAAATATTTATAAATATAGCAAAATCTCATCGTCTATCAATATTAAACACGGATCACCGATAAATTGTGACATTTTACTATTTTATAAATATTTTTGAGTAGTTTTATTATTTAAAATAATTCTTCGTATAACAAAAAAAAATGTCTTAAACCACCCCGGAGAAAAAATGGTATTTTTTCACGCTTTATAGTAAAGACTTGAATGATTTTTATTAATATATTTAGGTTTAAATTACAAAGTTTTCAAAGTTAAAAGATGAAATAGAAAGTGTTAACATTTTTTTTTCCTCAAAACTTTTCTAAAAATAAAAATTTAGTGCATGTTTGGATTTATTTAATTTTAGTTTATGAACTCCCAATAAATAAATTTTAAATATAATTTCTCATAGGTTTTTTTCTATCAAAATTGATTAACTAATAATAATTTTTTTTATACAATAAAATATAATAATATGTTTCTAAAATTTAAAGAAAAAAAATGTCAATAGAGATAATAAACTAATAATAAAACTAAAGTTAAGATTTATTGAAAGTATATAAACTAAAATTAAACAATTAAAAATACATGAATGAATCAAACATAAAGTATAAAGACCATTATTATATTTTAACATCTAACATGAACATAGTCTAATTGATATGAATTTGTACCGTCAATATTGAAGTCTAAAATTCGGTCACTCACCCTACACATTGTCAACTATATATATATATTTGAGAAAAATACTATTTTGTGTTGCATTTTTAATAGTTCGGTATTGAGTATGATTTCAATTTAATTTATAGATCTCAAAATCTTATAATTTTACGTTGAAGATTTGATATTCGAGTTTTCACAATTTTTTCATCACCACTTAAAATAGCTTAAAAATTCAATTTCAGAAGTATTTTTAATGAATAAATAGACATTAAGACCAAATACGGAATAAAATATTTAGTAAAAAGTAGAGATTAAAATTATAAAATTTTAAATTTAAAGACTAAATTGAAACAAAACTAAAATAGAAAGATTATAATATTGAGAAACTTAAAAGTTTAATTAAAATTAAAACTCAAAATTTAAAAGTATAATATTTTAAAATGTATCAAGGAAACTCAAAATCATTTTCACAAAAATGGTAGTTTTTGTTTTTTTTTTTTCTATATTTTTTTAAGGAAGAAAAATAAACATAGAGAGTACTATTAGTTTACAGTTTATGAGGTGGCTATAAATAGGGGCAGTGGGTGTGGTTGATTCGAAAGAATATCACAAAATTTCTTCTATTTCGTTTCCAAACTCTGTTTTCCAGGAAAAAAAAAAAAACGCCTAAACAAGAATCGAATCCCACAACCCCAAAATTCAAGAACTAAAACCCTTCTTTTACTTCTTTTTTCTTTGTATAAATAATTCTCAGCTTTCATATACAGTGCTGAAAAAGCCTCTTCTAAACTCTGTTCTGCAGCCTTTTTCCTTTACCCTTTTCCTAGATTCTCTGCCACTCGCCGTCGCCGTCGTCGGCCGCCGTCTTCGGGTTGAGCACCACTGTAATGGTGGCGTTGCATTAATTTCTGAGCCTTTCCTAGCTTACTAGCCCTTTTTGATTTCAGCTCATTTAAGGCGTTTCGAACCCCCAAAAAGTAAAATCAAATTCCTTACCTTTTTCCTCTGTTTCCAGATTTATTGCTCTGTTTTCTTTTTTCAATTTGTTTGGTTTCTTTGTGGTGAATTTTTTAAACGGAAATCAGATCCGTTTTTCCTCTTTTGGGTTCTTGGAGAAAGTGACGTTTCGAGTAAGGTTTGGTTTGAAGATCAATTTGGGTTTCTCCTTTTCCATTTTTGGGGATTTGTTTTGAAATCTGAGTTTTGGATCTGGGAACTTTCGTTTTCTGGGGTTTTGTGTTTATTATTTAGAGGAACAGTTTTTTCTTCTTCTTATTCTTCTTATTATAAATTAATTTTTGAGATGGATTTTGTCTTATATTACTGTCTTGTTTGTTTTCAATTCCAACAGATCTGCGAAGATTTAGACGTTTGATTTCGAGAGGAAAAGGAAAATGTTGGGACAGAAGCAAGCAGAGGAAGCGATTGTGCCGACCGCCGCAAACGAGGTGGAGCATGGCGGCGGAAAGGAGGAAGGGGAAGAAGCCGACGTTGGAGAACAGCCACAGAACTCTGTTTTCCAAATGAAAAACCTCCTCTGGCACGGCGGCTCCGCTTGGGACGCTTGGTTCAGCTGTGCTTCAAACCAAGTAAAGTTCTCCCTAAAGTCACCGGGAACCCGCTCCGAGTTTCGCCGGAAAATCACTAAATCTCTCTATTTCTCTGTTGTTTGTGTCAAATTTTTACAGGTGGCACAGGTGCTTTTGACTCTGCCCTACTCATTTTCACAACTCGGAATGCTCTCCGGAATCATCTTTCAGATTTTCTATGGGCTGATCGGAAGTTGGACGGCGTATTTGATCAGTGTTCTGTATATTGAATACAGAAGCAGGAAGGAGAAGGAGAACGTTAACTTCAAAAACCATGTCATTCAGGTTCCGTCATTAAAACCCTTCTCAAAAGGTTACTCAATAAAACCGTCACAATCCAAAAGTCTCACCTTTAACCGTTTGCTTAATTGCCCAACCCAAACATTATCTCTAGTCATTTCTCCTCTTTTGAATGAATGCATGAATCAGTTACAATTTGATTTAGAACTGATGAAACGACTGCGTTTTTGGTTTGTAGTGGTTCGAAGTGCTTGATGGACTCTTGGGACCTCACTGGAAGGCCTTGGGCCTCGCTTTCAACTGTACTTTCCTTCTGTTCGGATCTGTCATCCAGCTTATTGGATGCGCAAGGTAACGATATCAAAAGTATTAATAATAATAAACAAAAATGGAATAATCTGTAATAAATAACTATAATCTTTTTTATTTTTAATCTTGATCAAGAAATGCCACTTGAGTCTTTTTAGTCTATGAAAAAAGTACTTTTATTTATTTATTTTTTTTTTAATAATCATGTGTAAACTTGTTTTCTTTTTCCTTCATTATTTTAAAAGTATATCTTAGATTCTTCCAAGTCATGTCCATAGGTGGTTCGATAACGAAAAAGTAATTTTGAAAATTAGAGAAAAATATTATTAAGTCGTATTCCACTTTTAATTTTATGTTTTCTTCTTTTAAACCTTAAAACTTTTATTTATAATTTTAATTATTGCAAGCCTAGCATTTTTATATTAAAAAAAACCCTTTACATAAATAGGAAACTAAATACAATATGTAAGCCAAATAACTCATATTCTTATCAGAAAACGGCAAAATTACATAACTAAGAAGGAATAATTTAAAAGTGTTTTTTTTTTCCTTTCTTTTTCATATTGCTATTTTTTTCTCTATAACGCACACACAGTCTTAAATAGTGTAAAGATATTTGAGGACAAAATCAGGTGGATATTTATTTATATTTTTATGTTTTTTATTAAAATACCCATTTTTGTTCACTCACTTTTAAGGGTTTGATTTTAGTATTTATATTTTTAATAAATATTAAAAATAACACTATTATGCTATAAATTACACTGTATAGATATGTTCTCAAGAATAAACAAATTTTAAAATTTGTTGAAATTATGAAGACTAAAATGAAATAAAATTTTGGTTAAATTATAAATTTGACTGTAGAAATTAAATTTACAATTTAACTTAAGGGTTTTTATTTTTTAAAAAAAATAAAAATTGAGATGAAATATATTGAAATTTGTGGTGTGTTTTTTTGGTGAGGACAGTAATATCTATTACATTAATGACCACTTGGACAAAAGAACATGGACATACATTTTCGGAGCATGTTGCGCCACCACTGTTTTCATCCCTTCTTTTCACAATTACCGGATTTGGTCCTTTCTCGGCCTTGGAATGACCACTTACACCGCCTGGTACTTGGCTGCCGCCGCCCTAATCCACGGCCAGGTTTCTCTCTCTCCGCCACTCACTCCGCCCTCTCTCTCTCTCTCTCTCTCTCTCTCTCTCTCTCTCTCTCTCTCTCTCTCTCTCTCTCTCTCAATTACCTTTTTTGTTCTTTTTGTGAAGGTTGAAGGCGTTACCCATTCGGGGCCGACAAAACTGGTGCTCTACTTCACTGGCGCCACCAATATTCTTTACACCTTCGGCGGCCACGCTGTCACTGTGTAAGCCTCTTTTTCTTAATTCAAATTTAATTAAAAACTATACTTTTTTTAAAATTTTTCTTTTTTAATTCTTTTAGATTAGATCTTAGGACTTTGCTTACATTTTGTTTAGCGTTAAAATATCATTTTTTTTTCAATTCATTTACTTTGGAGTTCACTTTTAATAAATTTTAAATTTAATCTTTATTATTAGTTTGTTATTGATTTTCTAAATTTTTTATTGTATTTTACCATAAATTTTGGTTATATGTTCACATATTATATTTTATTTCATGATAATTATTATTATTATCAAATCTATTTAGATGA
The DNA here is from genome assembly GCA_030954485.1 of Citrullus mucosospermus. Taxonomy (NCBI): domain Eukaryota; kingdom Viridiplantae; phylum Streptophyta; class Magnoliopsida; order Cucurbitales; family Cucurbitaceae; genus Citrullus; species Citrullus mucosospermus. Next base: position 20,917,919 of record CM062058.1, read on the forward strand.
AAATTTAAGTTAAAGAGATTAAATTTAAGATTTATTTAAATAGTTGAACATTTAACATGATAGAAACTAATATTCAACAAACTCCAAAATATAATAACAAAATTAATATTTAATTAATTTATTATTATTATTATTATTTGTTGGGTTTAGCTTTCGTGTCCATTTAAACTAATTTAATTCAAGGTTTTTAATGTGGAGATTGATTTATATTTTTTTTTAAAAAAAAATTAATAGCAAAACATTTGTAGAATTATGTTAAATCAATAAATAAATATTTTATATTTTTAACATGTTGAAATGTTTATTATTTTTATTAAATATTTTGTTGTTTATTTTTTTTAATGTTCTTTTTTTATTAAAATGTCGTCAGAAATGTCTTAAATTAGTAGAATTTTAATATTTTGAAAAGGTGAGTAGATATGATGAAATTATTAAAAAGTGTTTTTACTTTTTTTTTTTTTTTTTTTTTTGACTCCTAGGTATAGGAGTAGAATCTAGACAATCTATTTAAGGTCCAAAGTGTCTTAAATGGACCACTTTTGTCAGGAGGGTAAATTAGAGGGTTTATGTTACTTTTATTTAATCTTAATCGTGCAATTAAATTACATTTTCGTTTTATATTATTCTCCTTTTGTTTAAGAAATATCTGTATTCATTATAAAGTTGTAATATTATTCATGGTATTTTATAAAAGTTTCAAAACTACCATTAAAGTATAAATGTCTATAGTAGGGTAGTCTAAATGATTTCTAAATTAATTTTTTTTCTAGTAAAAAAAATCTATATTCCATTTAAAATGGGTATAGTGGAATACCCCTATTGAGTTCCACTACTGCTAAATAGGAAGTTCATATTACTTTTCTACTCTAATTCCTAAAGGAGATTTTATCTATTTGAAAAAATTAATTTTGTTAATTTTATTTAATTTGCTTAATTATTGACGATTAATTGTTAGAAATTATTTTAAATAATGAATCTGTTGAAAATATTTACAAATAATAATAAAATATTACCATCTGTATGTGATAGACTGCAATAAATCGCAATAGACTAGTATCTGTATCTATCATGATACAAAGATACAAATAGACACAGTTAGTAATTTATTGCATTCTGTTCAAATAGACCGTAAAAATTTGTTATATTTGTAAATATTTTGATTTTTTTATATTATATTTAAAAACAGACCTAATTGTTATTGAAAAATTAGTAAAAAGAAGGAATGGTAAATAAAAGCAGTTAAAATGTTGACAGGGAAATAATGCACGCAATGTGGAAACCCCAGAAATTTAAGTATATTTACTTGATGGCCACGCTGTACGTTTTCACTTTAACGCTTCCGTCAGCTTCCGCCGTGTACTGGGCCTTTGGCGATGAGCTTCTCAACCATTCCAACGCCTTCTCCCTCCTCCCCAAGAACCGTTTCCGTGATGCCGCCGTTATCTTAATGCTGATTCATCAGGTCCCTATTTCTATCCTTAAAATTTTATTTCCACTTTTATTATGCTTCTTATTTAATTTAATTTTACCCTAGAAAAAGAATTTATTTTTATTTTGTATTTACCTCCGTTTAATTAAATTATATTTTATAATATTATTTTTGAAATTTGGCTAAGAGAAATATACTTAATTTTCAAACACAAAATCAAATGATAATCAACCTCTTTGGACCAGTTTTCACTTTTTATCAACTTTTTGAAAAACCAAGAAAAGAAAGAATGGGTTGAGAGATATTTTTGGTTGAAGGGAAGATTTATTTGAAAATGGTGTGTGCAGTTCATAACATTTGGGTTTGCATGTACGCCGTTGTACTTTGTGTGGGAGAAAGTGATAGGAATGCACGACACAAAGAGCTTGTGCTTAAGGGCATTGGTGAGGCTCCCAGTGGTTGTACCAATATGGTTTTTGGCTATCATTTTCCCTTTCTTTGGTCCAATCAACTCCGCCGTCGGCGCTCTCTTGGTTAGCTTCACTGTCTACATCATCCCCGCCGCCGCTCACATGCTTACTTACAGAAAAGCTTCTGCCCGACAGGTCCGCCCCCTCTCTCTCTTTCCTCACATATTATTCCCTATTTGAGACTCTATTCATTTTGAACTATTCAATTCCGGCAGAATGCGGCGGAGAAGCCGCCGTTCTTCCTCCCAAGCTGGACCGGAATGTACGTATTGAACAGCTTCATAGTGGTGTGGATCCTCGTAGTCGGGTTCGGGTTCGGCGGGTGGGCCAGCGTCACCAATTTCGTCCGACAGATCGACTCGTTCGGCCTCTTTGCCAAGTGCTATCAATGCAAGCCTTCTCTGGCCCCTCCACCGACACATCGTCACTGAGTCCACTCGCTTCCCAACTCGACTTTCAACTCACTCTCTCCCTATTTTGTAACATAACGTCAATATGGTTTGGTGGGGGCAAAATAGTAATATTTTCCTCTTTTTTAAAGAAAAAAAATGGTTTAATTTTCTTATGTGTGCGTCTTGGATTTTGGTTCTATTTCATTTAATTTTATCTATTAGTTCTTAGTGTTAGTTCATTTTAATCTCTAATTTCCTAAGTTGTAATGCCCTCTTTTTTTTTTTTTTTTTTTTTTTTTTTTTTTTTATTGGTTATAGTTAGATATTATGTTAATGTGTGTTATGTCAATGTTTGGTTCTTATTAATATATGAATATTTTCCTTCTCTCTATGAATAAGTGAGGTTGTGACTTGTGAGAGGTGGAATTTGTAATTTAATTCCAATTTAAATATGAATGTAATTTATAAACTATCGGAAGTTTAGATGACATTTTGGATATTGCTTGGAACTATAAACTACAGGGTAATTAACCAAAAAGCATAACAATTCATCATAAACTATGATCATTTTCATAAGTTATTACCTTAAGGGAATTATTTTTTTTTTTTTGAGAATTGCCTTCGACTCGGCAAAAGAATATTTGAAGAGTATGTGAAGACAAAAAAAAAGACTAAAGTATTATTTTGATATCTATAGTTTGAGGTTTGTTTTAGACTATATACTTTCATTTGTCTAATGTCTCTATACTTTTAATAAATTTTAAATTTAGCTTCTCAAAATTAACTTTTATTGAAATTTAAATGATAATAAGAATTTTTATACAAGAAAATATGATATGTGAATATGTTTTCAAAATTTAAAGTAAAAATGCTAATAAATAATAATTTTTTTTAAAAAAATAACAATAACAAACAGTAAAAAAAGATACAATAACTAAAATTGAACATTTGAAAATACATGAACTAAAATTGTACAAATATATTCTAACAATTTCTTTTTATTTGAATGATTTGATTTATACGAGTCATAATATTGAAAGGTATTTTCTTAGGGGTGTTTTGGTGCCTATATTAGGTAATTTCCCTTGCTTTGGTATTTGTTTTGTTTCCTAAAATTACTATCAACTTAGGATTTTTTTTTAACTCTTTTATAAAATCTGTTTAAATTACATTTCAAATCTATTTTTAGTAGTTGTCAAACACTCAAATTCATTTTTTTTCAAAAATACTTATTTTTTAAATTAAACACTTGAAAATCCAAACACACTCTTAGTTTTTTGCACTTTGGTTCGTATTATTGTTGGCTATTTCTAGTATGCTTATACTTTTCTAATAATTCTCGAGTCTCTAATTATGAAATCTACTTCTTATGTTATTTACATAACCTGTGTAAAAAACAATATATATATAAATATATATTAATAATAATAATAATAATAATAATAAAAGGAAATTACAAGTCAACCTAGGAGCACAAAAGAACGTAGGAGAAAGTAGGAACTCGAACTTTGCAAACAAGCTGTTGCCATGGGAGAGGAAAGCATTATAAGCAAAATAACCATCTGGTAGTTAGCCCAAAAAGGTTGTATAAAACATCGATACACGTCAAAAATTGGTTGAGGAAGAGGAAAAACAAACTTTAGGTAACATTTTGAAATTTTCATATACCTCTACATCATCCATTTTAGTAAATCAAAGCATCGTTAAAATGTAAAATCAAGGGATAGTTACAAATATAGCAAGCATATATAAAATATTAGCAGATATAACACAATACAGAAGAATTTGTAAATATAACAAAATTTAGATCCAACTCTCGGTATCTATCATTGTTGGAGCCAATCAACATAGAGTTTATCATCGATAAATTTTTCTATATTTGCAATTTTTTAAAAATACTGTTATATACTTAAGGCTTGTTTTGTAGAGAATCTGGATATTTTTTATGTTTTCAAATTCATTGAGTTTAGCACATATGTGTTTGGTAAACAACTCGAATATTTTTTTCGGATTTGAATTCGGATTTTGTGATTCAAGCAGTGCAAATTCTGAAAACAACATTTTATGTTTTCATTGTATCCATATTTTGAATTTTGAATTTTAAAATGCAGAATTATATTAAATAAAGATTAAAACATTTAGAAATACAATATGTCATGTTGTAAACTCAATTCGTAAAAATATAATATGTACTATGTAATGTATTACAACTTATATAATATTTCAAAATAATAATTATATAATTTGCTTAACATAAATCATAAATTAGTAATAGTTTTATTGTCAACTAAATATCAGTGGATAACTACAACTAGTTTTATGATTTATAAACATATACTATCAAACACATTTTAAACAATTATTTAAATTAAAATCCAATTTCTGAATCTGCTACGAAACACATATCTAAAATACAAGTGTGTTTTTATTGAATCTTTATTTTCAAGTTCTCTACCAAAAAGTCCTTAATTATCGGGTACTATTACAATTACCCAAAAATCAATAACGAAAGAACAGCAATCCTCAAGTATGAGCTTTTAAGCTTAGGCCCACAAGTCCAACGGGCCCCCCTAGTGGGCCGGAAGCCGTGGAATTAAAACAAGCCCACTTTACAGCTAATAATTGCTCTTCTGAAATGACATGTCGTTTACAATGAGCGCCAATCTTATATCCTGTCGGGGCTCCGAAAACCTGTCCGGGTCAACTATAAAAGCCAGATCATATCCGTCACATTCTCCACTCGATACTTATCTTCGTGATTCTCTCACCGGGGCCTGCTCTGCGTCTTCTTCATCCATCAATGGCCTCTCTTCCTTTCGGTCTTCTTCAGGCTGTATCTCAGTCTCCTACTCTTTCTCCTCGTTTTTTCTCTTTCTCCAAATTTGAGACCCTAGGAACATCTCTGCGTGCTTCTTCTACTTCTTCTCTTGCAGTCTCTACAACTTCATCTCCTTCTTCAATTCCTGCTGGTATGCGTTTGTTAGTTGAATTTATGTGTTTATGTCCCTTATGTTCACTTTCGATCGCGTAATTTCTGTTCTGTGTTTGCTTGTTAAGTGTATTGTGGCAGAGGTGATAAGAAAACGGAGAAAGGAAAGCGGTTCAATCATTCGTACGGAAATGTATGTGTCTCTATGTTCTCTGTTTGTTTTCTTTTTTGATTGTGAGTTTCTCTTTCGTTCTTTTATTTTGATTTTATTTTTCGGGTGGAAAATTGTTCAGGCAAGGCCTCGGGACAAGACGAAGGGGAGAGGAACTCCGAGAGTACCAGCTCCTCCTTCTCCACCTAGGAAGGATAAATTTGACGACGATGAGAAAATCAAGATTGAGATTGACGAGTCTCTTTTTCGCTAGCTAGTCATGGATCAGCCTAATTCTGTTTATTTGAATGTGTTTTCTTAATCCAGAAGGTACTTTCACTTCTTATAATAGCATTATTTTTGTATGAATTCTTCAGTCGCTCATTGGCTTCTTGAATCTGTTGTTCGTTTTTAGTCAACTCGAAATATGGTCTCTCTCTCTCTCTCTCTCTCTCTCTCTCTCTCTCTCTCTCTCTCTCTCTCTCCCCCTTCGTTTTTGACCATTTCTGAGCAAGACTCTCAGTAATGCTGCTTCATAGACAATCTTTGCGTCATTAGCAGGCGTTGTTTCAAAGTGGATTTAAGTGACATCCTCCTCCATGTTATCGTAGGCTAGAGTTGAGCTATTTAAGATTAACGTTAGATATAGAAAGGGTTTGCCAGCTCCTTTTTGGTTTTGCAATTTTTTTTCTTTTCAAATTGACTTAATTTGGCTTTATCAGGAAGCGTCAATAGCTTGTTGATTACTAAGTTCTGAACGGAGTTTGGGAAGATTTATCCAATATTCTCTCTGTAATAGACTAATACTAATAGACATTACTTAATTTATTGCACTTCAAAATTATAAAAAGTATAAAGAAAGGGTAGTTACGACCTTGGATGGATTGTTTCCTATGACAAGTAGACGGTGAAGTAAAGTTCTCGTTGCCGGCTTTTACAAATAATATATTTCTTAACTTAATTTCAGCCGTCTATGTTGATTTTTATGTATGTTTTGGAGCTTCTACTCTGTCTCTCTATAAAGAGAAGTGTCTTTCCTGATTCATCAGTATCTATCAACCATAGTTTTCTAGATAACTATGTCAGTATCAGAGATAACTGAGGAGGAAGAAGAGGTATTTAGGTTCATTGACCCTGAAGTCCAAAAGGAAAGAATCCGACAAATACTTAAGTACCAGAAATCTATGTATTCTTCTTCTTCATCTTCATCTTCTTGTTCTTGCTCTTCCTCATCTTGCAGAAGCAGTAGTTTACTAGACTTGATGAGAGCAGGAAACACTTCTCTTAGGAGATTATTTGACATGCAGCATACTAGTTTGGCCACCTATTTTGATACGTACAGTGGATCACCTATGATAAAGCCTATTCCATTATGGGGCAGTGATTCTGATGTTGAAATCATTGATGCTTGGGCATCCATCAAGATTGGACTCTCACATGATTCTGAGTCTCACAGAACTAATTGCACATCAAATGGTAGTTTCATAGACAGAAATATAGGGCTTGGGAATAGCACAATAAGGGATACCAAGCACAAGTTAACTAGGAAAAAGTCATTTCGGAAGCTACCTAGATTTAGTTTGTTGTGGAGTAGCGGGAGATTTAGAGTCAGGTTCAGGTTGAGACGACTTAGGATTCTGATTTGTGGTAAAAAGTTCTAATGTTGGATAGAATTGTTTACAATTTTGGCTGTAGAAGAGCTTTATTTCCTATCTAGTCCTTAGTATATTGACTAATCTTGACATTCTTCCATTATCCCCAGCTTAGGCTAGTAGAAATGTTATTGTTGTGAATTCAACTTTGATGACTGTTCATTTTGGTCGATCTTGGTATTTCAATGGAAAGAGGTAAATTTTGGTCTATTTGGGACTATTTTTGATACTACACTAGGTGATCAAGCCGATCCTAAAACATTTGAAATCTTATCAATTATGTTTGTTGAATGGAAGTATGTTTTAAATTGAATACCTGTCTATATTCTTCTTATGTGAATTTTGATTTTTGGTTGTTCTGAAATATTTTCTAGCTGTACCCATCATTTGCTGCTACTCCTTCAATATTGTTGCTTTCATGGTTTTTCCCCCAACTACATGTGTGGTGGAGTAAGGAGATTTAAATCTCTGACCTCTTGGTCTAAAGTATTTCTTAACAGATAGCGTTATGCTTAGGTTTGAGTTCTTGCTTTCATGAAGTCATGATATTAGAATGTCTTAAAAAGTGACCTTGAAGAATGAGAAATGTTAATAATATGCCCAGAACTCCATATCGATTAGAAGTAAAGAAATCACGGATTTGTGAAGGTAACTTCATTAATGTTGCCCCCTATTGTACTCTTAAAAGGAGAAAAAAAGCATGGAATCAATGCAGTAGGGCAATAGGAAGATTGCTATATTTTAGTGCATTTTGGAAATTAGAAAGAAAAAGAAAAAAAATTGTTATATGACAAACCATAGTTGTACCAACTGGAGGAGCTAAAAAGAATGTAGTCGAAATATTTTTCATAGAAAAATGTTAGAGGTCCTAACCAGGTGAGAATAGAGTGAAAATTGGAGCAAAAGTTTTAATCGGTGATTTTGAAAAGGTTAAAATACTATTTTGGTTCGTTTTGTTTTATGTAATTTCAATTGTTCGATTTTAGTTCATTTATTTTCACTAAATCTTGAAATTAGAATCTATAGTTATTTTCTTCTTGATTTTTCCTAATAAAATTAGTTGCCACAAACATTTCTTTTAAAAATTAGAGAATAAATATATTTACATAGTGATTTAAAATAATTAACCAATCTGAATAAAAATCAACTTTAAGTAATTAAGAGCATGTTTGGTAGACCACTCAGATTCTGTTTTATGTTTTCAGATTTACTGAGTTCAGCGAATTTGCGTTTAGTAGACAATTCTATTTTCGAAAACTGCTTTTCATATTCTGTGATCCAAACAGTGCAAATTTGGAAAACAACATTTTTATATTTTTATTGAATTCAAATTTTGAGTTTGAAATTTTAAGATGCAGATTTATATTAAAAAGAATAAAAATATTTATTTCATGTTATAAATTCAATTATTTTTGTTAAATTAAATTATTTGATATTAAAAAACAATATTTATACAAAATTTTTAAACATAAATCAAGTTCATATATTAGTTAATAATAATTTTTATTCAGTTTAATATTTAGTGAATAACTACAATTAATTTTATGAATTATAAATATATTATCAAAACAGTTTTAACAATTATTTGAGTTAATTTCAAAATTTACCACCAAATATATATTTGAAATCTCTTGTTTTCAAATTACTTACCAAACAGACCCTGAGTTTTTAGATATGTTGAAAATATAAAAACCTGAAAATGCAAAGATTAAATAAAACAAAATGTAAAGTCACACTTTACTAATCAAAATAGTATTTCAACCTTTTTAAAACATACCTTCTTTTTTATAAATTGTTGTAGTAGTAGACCAGCTGTCACTCTTTTTGAACTTTGCTACACTTTCTGTCTTCTCGAAATCAAAGTGTTTGAGAGAGAGAGAGAAGACCAAGAATGAAACCGAAACGTAGTTAGCCTCAACCATCCCTTTAGCTTTGGAACCGGTCCCATTTTGGCAGTTGACTCGCATTTTAAACTGTTTTTGTCTCTTGTTTTCTAATCTTGTCGACTTGCTCCTCTTTGTTTGTCCTAAAATTTCCTGAAAACAACGTTATAATCGGAACATTAATGTTATTTGAACCTTTTTTTTTTGTTCATAACATTAATATTTGATACGTAAAATCTAGAAAATGAGCTTTTCCCTTCATTGTATTTTAATACGTTTTCAACATATGAGCAGAGTATCATATAGATTAAAGTTTTGAGTAAAATCTGAAGCATTTTGTTCGACTAAAAGAATTAATAGTAGCAATGATCAAGAAACGAAATTATAATAAAACAGTAAACACAACTGAAAAAGAAAAAAGCTAAAGAAAAAGAAAAAAAAAAAAGACTATTTTTCATCACTTGAGTAATGACACAATGATCGAAATTGTTGTATGTCTAAGAAGGGCCAAAAGAACAAGTACAGGCATTAATGGCCAACATTGTGATTCTAAGGAAGCCAATAAGAAATAAGGACTGAAGGGACGCAAAAAAAAAAAAAATTTACAACCCATATTTCTCAAAGAGAAAAGAAAGGGAAAAAGAAATGAATTATAGGAGGGGAGGAGGTTTTCTTCACCTCAAGGCCCTTTTGGGAGGCAAGACGCTGTTGTTCCATGGAATGTGCCAAATTGAAGGGCTGGGTTACAAAATTTAAAATTCTTTTTTTCTTTTGTTTTTTGTGAGATGGCTTTTTATTTGTTTTATATTCTTCAAGTGATGGAATGGCCATTCTTCTGCTGCCGTGAAGCTGCAAGATGATGATATTGCGGACCGTGTACTTGATCTTCTTTTGATCGTTTACTTGGAAATGATCTGAACAGATAAAGTATTCATTAATATATGTTTAGAAGATGAAGATACCCTATAAAAGCTTTATGCATGAAGAACCCGCACCAAATGATCTGGATAGATAAACATTCATTATTCTGCATGTGATATTATTTTCGGATTCTGTTTTTCTTTTTTTTAATTAATTTTTATTTATGCTCATTGGCGAACTAACTGTTTATTTTTGTTTACTAATCTGCTTTCAAAACTGTTTTTTTTTTTTTTTTTTTTTTTTTTTTTTTTTTTTTTTTTTTTTTTTTTTTTAATATAATTATGTTATTTGTTCTGAAAAATTGGCTAACCTCTCAGTAGTTTCGACAAGTGAGGAAGAAGAAGAAGAAGAAGAAGAAGAAAGAAAAAAAAAAACCCTACACCATAGTTCATGGTTTTAGAGCTGCAATAGTTAATAAATATTTGTTTTGCTTTAGAAAATTGTCCAAGATTTTAATGGTATTGTGAAAAACTAAACCCAAAAAGAAGATTCAAATTTTTTTAAACTAAGGATAAATTTGATAACAATTTAATTTTTTAGTTTGTGCTTGTCTCATTACAACTTTTTTACCATGATCTTTTTCATTCTTAAAGATTTGAATTCTTAACAAAATTTCAAAAACAAAAACAAAGTTTGAAAATCAAGCTTATAAAGACTATCCCATCCATTCTTGTTACCACTTTCTACCGGTATTTTTTAAAATCAATGCTTTCATTGGTAACCATTTAGTCTTTGTTTTTTAAATTTGGCAAGACATTCAAATGTCTAATGGGGAAAGATGAAAGCTATAGCAAAAATTTATTAAAAAAACAAACCAAAACAATTTTAAAGAAATTTATGTGAAGGTGAAAATGTGCCCTAGTTTTCAACTTTCAAGCATTCAGTTTATGACCAGGCAGAAGATTAGAATGGAGTTTAAAGTTATATATCGTACTCAAATTAAGTGGGGAGAAAACAAATGTTTATTTGGTTTGAGGTCACGTTCTGTAACTATTTCATTTTTCGACTTTGGTTTTTAAAAATTAAACCAATTTCCAATTGGAGAGATTTCTTGTAATCACCTAGGGTTTAACTATTTCATTTATTGAATGAAACATTTCTTTATCCAAAAAGAAACTTAAGCCTATTTCATAACAAATTTTAAAAACTATTTTTTCTTTTTAGTTTTAAGAAAAACAAAAAATTTAAAAGTATAAGAAGTGTTTATAGGTTTAATTTTAAAAAACTAAAAACCAAAAACCAAATGATTACCAAACGAACTCTTAGTAATCTATAAACAAACAGCTACCAAAATAGAAGTCTCATGAAATGGAGACAAATCTGAGTGTTACCTCGGGGAACTCTGCCGCTTCTGAACATGCTGCTGATGCTGATTTGCCGAATCAGAATTAGAACTCTCAGGTTCATCACAAGCCTGAAAGCATTTGTCAGTAATCACAAAAAGAAATTAAAAGAGGGGTTTTGTGGAACAGAATATAATTGACATAACCAATTAAGTCTTAAGCTTTCTATTCTCTTCAATTTTTATTCAACAAGTCCTCCACAAGATTGAGTTGAAAGCTAACATAACGGATAGACACAAGTAAAAAAAGTTCAGTGCAAATAATTCATAAATAGCGAAAAATACGAGTCAAAGCCTTCAATACTCTAAACTTGTGGACAAAAGACAAAAGGGCCAAAAATCAAATCAACTACATGGGAGGTACTTGGATAAGGGGTAGAAACTGGGGATTGACCACCGAGCTCATACCTTTTAAAAGTTTTCAGAGGCCTGCATAAGAGGCAGCATTGGGAAAACATGAAGCAGCTCACTTTGCCTTGAGCGTTTTGGTTTTGTCGATCACATCTCGGTGCAATGAGATGAAGTAGAAAGGAGGGAGAGGTTGTGAGCAGTAACCCCCATCTGGAAATTACTTTCCTTCATACCCTTTATCCAAGCATCACCTATGTTTTTGAACCAGAAAAATCAAATCATCTATCCGATGGATTACTAGTAATTCGCACCTCGGAGTTGTTTTCGTTATGCACAAGTTCTTCTTCTGGTAACTCATTAACTGCAGGAGCAGCAGTGTCCCATAAAAATCCATTTTCGACTCCAATAGAAAGTTTGTCAAGATCTGCATCCATGGGTCCCATAAGAGGCTTGATATGTGCAGCATACTTATCTGCACTCGATAAAGAAAATTTATACATATAAATAGGTAAGAGTTTCCATTCCATAACCATGGAGCAATATTGTTCATAATTCCCGTGGAGAAAGAATTTAGAGAATAGAAGTTATCAAGCAACATATTTAAGAAATAACGTCAACATCTGGTGTAAAACCAAAAGGAAAAAAGATGGAACGAAATATAAGTATCCAAGTAGGGGAATTGAAAAGAGAATGGAAGTTTTACCGGCCAAATTGTGAAGCGCATTCTCAGCGGCTTGTTGTTGAGCGTCTTTCCTTGTCTTACCCAATCCAACACCAATCTTTTCTCCGGTAAACAAAACCTGAACCAGACATTCAGAAAAATGAAATCCGCTACATTCTTCTAACACAATTAGAATGGTCAACAATGCTTTCGTAATTCCAAAGAACAAAAAAACAAAATGATATCTTTCAGGCCCCATTTGGTAACCATTTCATTTTTTGTTTTTTATTTTTGAAAATTAAGTCTATTTTTTCCACATTTCTTATAATGATTTACATCTTTTTTTAAATATAATGGTTGAATTCTTAGTCAAATTCCTAAAACAAGTTTTTAAAAGCTATTTTTCTTTAGTTTTCAAAATTTGACTTGGTTTTTCAAACCCTTGGTAAAAAATAGATAACAAAGGAAGAAATTTGGAGGTGGAAGTAGTCTCTATAGGCTTAATTTTCAAAAACAAAAATAAAAAACTAAATGGTCATCAAACAGGACTTAAGTTTTTATGATTTGCTTTGTACTCCACAAGCTCTTTGAAAATTAACAATCCAAATAGAAAACTCTTCTGATACAGAAGATATTTACTGTTTTATTTACTTTACACAAAAGGCTGCAAAAACCAACTTAAATATGAACATACATTCCATTTTTTGTTCATGTACAGTTGAAAATTTTCTATAAAGAGCGTATTTTTCACTGACCTCAACTGAAAATTGCAAATCCTTGCTAGTACTGACAACAGTTTTGAACTCAACCTGCACAATGAGGCAAAGTGAGAAACACGTGGGGAGAAACAAAACCATATTAAAAAAACCGGCACCCTGTACCTTTGAGCTGCATCTACGACCAATTTCTTGTAGAACTCCAATGTATAAAGAAGGTGGAGGTATAGTAACCATCCCTGCTTCAGTTTGAATCGTTAGATGTTCTTTATTATTGCTAGATGCTCGATTTTGAGATATAGCAATTCCTGTCAAAACTTCAGTCAGGTAAAACTACAAAAATTTAAATCAGGGGGGAAATTTGCATTATTCACCATAGGCACATAAAACGTGAACTGTTAGAATAAAAACCTTGTGAGTTATTGCTAAATAGGTTCTGATGAGAACGATGTTTATCAGCTTTTAAAGCATCAGATTCTTGAACAAGTCCTGAAGATCGACTAGTTTGATGTCCTTTACTGGAGTCATCATCCACTAATGAACTTCCTAGCACCTGTAATCCGGATGCTGACACTTGTACGGGCATTCTGGAGAGAATAGGGGGTTCACCAAAGTTCTGAGTCCTGAGATCTATGCCAGGTTTCGTAGCAAGGAGTCCTCTCTTCATGTCATGATCAGAAGAGAGATCTCGTCTGACAGGGGCCCCAAGCAAACCAGGCTCTAAAACAATATGAAGAAACAAATGAGTTATACTGCTCTATTGAAAGATGCAACTCATATTAAACCGTCATAGAATGAATTATACAGTTAAAAGTAAAAAATAAATGAATGGGAAAATTGATAGAACGACAAAATGGAAGTTGATTTCTCATTTTAAAACAAAAGGCCGAAAAAGTAAGAACATAAGGGCCATACTTTGAGAAGGCAGTAAAGTTCTTGAAGATTTTGGTCCAATGACATTCAGATTTAGAGGTGGCGGCAATTGAGAAGTATCTGCTCTTACATCCGGTTGGCTTGTGGTAGGATTATTGGCCATGTCTATTACATGCTTATCATCCTGAATGTTAAGAGTTGTATATAAAGCCCTTTATTATTCATTACTCTCATAACATCAAACATTTGGTAGAACAGCATATATGAAAAACTCACCGGTTGATTCAATCTCCTTTCCACTTCAACACCATTCATTCCTTCACAAATTGGAGCATTCACAGTCTCATTGGGTACAAAACCAGCTTCCTATAAAAAATAAATCAGTGAAGCAATTAATAAAAATCCACAAACAAATCGTTAATGGTAAGGGTGAATATTCTTCATCTCAAATACCTCTGACATCATGTAGCTGCTCACATCAGGAGCAGGAGGTAGATCGACCACATCATCTTCATAAGAAATTTCCAGAATCCGTCGCAACAAACTTTCGTCAAATTCTCTGTATAAGGAAAATTAGATATGATTAGCTTTTGAAAACAATAAAGGCAGGTGTTTGTGTGCAGGTATGTTGGCACAGCTATTTACACTTACTTGAAGTAACAACCCCTGACATTGCATGCAACATTCCTAGCCACACAGAGGACGGGGACCGCATTTGCTGTCTATCCAAAAGAAATATCACATTATTAAGCCCCTATTTAGTCTTTATCCTCATTTCTTTATTTAAAATAATATTAAGAATGGGGCAACATTTTCATACCTCTGCTTGAGGAGCATAGTAAGGAGTAAATGCTGGAACTACATGAACACGTGGTTGGTCTTTGTCTTCCCAAACCTTTGAACGGTCATCAATAACCATGGCCATCTTAGGATGACATGAACCAGATTGGAAGACATTCAGCAAAGATTTCTTAGAACCTGCCAAGTCCCCCAACTTAAGTTATTGGTTTCCAGTTCTCAAGAGAGAAATATAAGAAAAACAACAGGACTACTCTCTTCTTAGTTCTTCTAAAAATAAAAATGAATCTACATATTTTTCAATTTGCATACCATCAAAAGAAAGATCCTACAGTCCCTAAAAAAATATTGTAATTTCAAAGCGCCTAACAAGCTGCAAATTTCTGCTTCACAAGGTGGGTTTGAGTGTTAGCATCAGCCATCAGGTAGCATAAGTGAATCTACGACTCATATTCCATAGGCATGTGCCAAGGCACCTATCTATAGAATCGGTAACCTCCAGTTCAGAATAGGATTATTAGGTTCTTTTACCTGATTTGACACAAACAACACGATCAAGAAGCTGCTTAGTTGCAATCAGGTGTGCTTCTGGATCAAGAAGTCTCCACATTTCTAATGCATAATCTCTTTCAGCCATGGTACATACATAAACTTCAAATCGCTTACGACCCCTAGCAGTCAAATAGCTTCTTAAATCTTCCCATGCAGGACGTAACCTCACAAGAACACTAGTATCACGAATCTGCATTGAAAATAATGACTTTAGAATGATAAATGATCCCCATGGCCGTTGCAATAGGCTAATAGGTTTTCATCCCAGTAATTACCACTGTGAATCTCATATTGAGCTAGGTTTGTTAGTCGGCACAACATCATACAATTCATTGAAAAAAGATTATGTATTCATGTTCTTCCTATTATTTTAGTTAGGTTGCAATGGTCAAGGTTAAAGCATATATATGTTTTTCTTATTCAAAAGAGAACACAAAAGGCAAAGACGAACCAGGCTACAGATAGACTTATATATTTCCTCTAACCGTTTGGAGATTTAAGTTAGAGGTACATGTACTCTATTCAGATTGCTTCCAAGATATATTCTTTACTATAGACTCAAAATTTCTCAGTTCTAATCTTATCTCATTAATTTGGTAAATCTAAATGCAATGCCCAAAATGAATCCAAGAATAATGAATATGTCAATATTAGTTACAAAAAAGAACTTATCGGCACAGCACCAGTAAATAAATAGCATCAGAATTAGAGGCAACCTCTGGATTGATGCGAGTAAGAACGATATTCTTGTCCAGCAGTCTAATTATAGGACGAACTACTTTCTCGCAGCTGCCATTTAGTGGAGGAACCTCCTCCAGCTGCACCTTGAAAATCCTTCCATTGTCATTAACTGTATCGTGCTCAATATACTGTTTCAATAGCGACCGATCTTCCATGTACCGCTTCAATTCAGCAGACATTCCAGTTATACGCAATGGATCTGTCTCTCGTGCAATCCAAACTCGAAGAGCTTCAATTCTATCTTCAAAAGATTTCATAGTGTTTGCCACAATAAGTGTCTCGTCTAGATCAAAAACAATTGCAAGACACCTGAGATTTAGCATTCCTAAACAAGATAGATATAAGCCACAGGGCACCGCAAAACACCAAAAGCACGGAAAGTTCTTCTGCTTGCTCGGCATTGCAACAAGGTGAATTTCTTCGTCTCCAACCAACACAATTGCGGTCTGTAAGTTCGGATAAGAACATCAAAATCCAAATTACAAACTAACTTCACAATACAGTCTCACTTTCAAACGTCTACTCCACTCCAAATTCACAGTGAACTTTTCATCATTAAAAGAATTAACAGAGCTGAAAATCAGTATCCATATCAAACATGCACAAACACACATACATTTCCTCTCAGAAAACAAAACAAAACATTTCAAAAGAAAAGAAAAGAATCAAGAAAATGAGTAAAACCTTCAATTCGTGAAAACAGGAGTAGTGAAGCTGGATCAAGTGCGGCTGTTCAACAGGCAAGGAAGATTGTAGCTTACACCTAAGAGAAAATGAAGAAATTGTCTGAAGAACTGAAAGAGGAGGACATCTCTCACTGGGCGGCGATATACGGTGGATTCTAATCTCGTTGTTCGGAAACTGAAAATTCTGGTCCGTGGCCGGAATAGCGTCGAGTTCCCCAAGACGCACGTCGCCGTGAAACACCACCGATTTGAACCCTAAACGGCTCATTCGGAAGAAATTATGGAAAACTTGCAAAAAATCACAAGAAGAGAGAAAGAGGGAGAGAAAAACAGAAAAAAATGTGAGAAATTATTGGAAAAAAGAGTAGTTGAACATGGAGTTCTCTCTTTCTCTCTCTCTCTTCTGTTTCTCTCCTCTTCCTATTACTCTTCTCGTCAGTCTCTCTCTCTCTCTCTCTCTCCCTCTCCCTCCCAGCCCCACCACCAGTCTCTCTTCCGAACTCTCTCTCCCAAATTTCTCTCTTCGTGGCCTCAGGCCTTTGGTTTCAAACAAATGGAAAAATCGTAGCGGGTTCGTATTTATAGACGCCATGGTCCAACTCATATTTATAGGCTGTTACTAAATGTTTGAAATTACGAAAATGCCTACCTTTGGCTTTCCTTCTCCAACCCGGCCTCTATTCTATTCCATTCTTTTTTTCATTTCATCTTTTTAAATTAAAATGTTGGACTCTTTTTTTTTTTTTTGGGTTGAAATATATATTTTGAAAAGACAAATCCTGAATCTGCCCTTTGTTTTAAATATATACATGTTATTTCGAGAAGTGATTGCAATATTATACATAAACTCCTATAAATGTTTGAAAACTATGGCCAGAGAAAAAAATGGTTAGAATTTTAGATGAAAATTAAGATCTAAAATATAGGTATTGTGGTGACCTAAAACATTATGTCATGTTTGAGTTTCATTTTCCATTTCAAGTCATTGTTGCATTGGTCTAAGTCTTAATTTTTCGTCTTTAACATTCCAATGATTTATATTCGACAAATAGTTTTGAAAGGTTAATGAAAAGTCTGTGATAATATTTCAGTTTTTAAAAGTATAGAAGTATTTTTCTAATGAAAGGAAAAAGTTTAGATGTACTTTTTAAAATCTTTCTTTTAAATATATAAATATTTGAAGGAGGAGATCAAAACCACTTGCCCTACTAAGATGCCTTAATCATATGTCATGTTCATGTTAGTCTCTATACTAGATTAGAAAACTTTTGTATTGGTATCAAATAGGTACTTAAACATACACAAATAAGGTATTGACTAATATCAATTTCATTTTTGTTTTTTTTAATATTTCAAATTTATGTTTATTATCTCGTAATTCTCTTAATTGTGGTTTTCACAATTTTAAAGAAACACTTGAACTTCTAGTCAAATTCAGCTATTTTTATTATATAAAAAAAAATCAAAACTTGAATTAATTTTTAAAACATTAGTAGAAAAGTGGATGACAAAATGTAACAAGTCATGTGCGGAAGAAGTGCTTATAAACTTAATTTTTTCAAAATCTAAAATAAAAAACTAAGGCCTTGTTTGGTAACAATTTAGGCCCCATTTTGTAACTACTTCGTTTTTTGTTTTTGTTTTTTAAAATTAAACCTATATACACTACTTCCATGTCCAAATTTCTTTCTTTGTTGTCTAGTTTTTATCAATGTTTTAAAAAACAAAGCCAAATTTTAAAAACTAAAAAAAATAACTTTTAAAAATTTGTTTTTGTTTTTGGAATTTGGCTAAGAATTCAATCGTTGTACTTAAGAAAAATGTAAATCATTGTAAGAACTACGGAGGAATATGCTTAATTTTTAAAAACCAAAACCAAAAAACGAAATGATTACCAAACATGACATATTTTTTTGTTTTTAGTTTTTGAAAATTAAGTATATTTCCTCCTTATTTCTTATAATAATTTATATATTTCGTAAGTACAGTTGTTGAATTCTTAGCTAAATTCCAAAAACAAAAACATGTTTTTTTTTTTTTTTTTTTTTTTACATTTCAGGTTTTTGCTTGGTTTTTTAAATCATTGATAAAAAATAGAATAACAAAGTAAGAAATTTGAAGGTGAAAATAGTATCTATAGGTTTAATTTTCAAAAAAAAAAAAAAAGAAATCAAATGATTACCAATACAGAGGTTAAATGACTATTAAATAGGACCTAAGTGTCAAATAAGTCTTCATACTTGTTTCTAACAAGTCTCTGAAGCCCTATTTGATAACCAATTGTCTTTTGGTTTGTGTTTATTGAAGATTACTACTTCCACACAAAAGTTTTTATGTTTTGTTGTTTATTTTCTATCTATATTTTTAAAAACCAAGCTAAATTTTAGAAGATTAAGAAATAAAAGGTTTTAAAAAGCTTATTTTTTATTTTAGAATTTGACTAGAAATTTAAGTATTTTCTTAGAATAGGTAAAAACCATGAGAAATTGAGAGAAAATAAGTTCTTAAATAGCATTGTTTTCAAATATAGTAAAATGAGTCAAACTATTTTAAAAAATAGATTAATTGCCCTATCTATATCTGTGATGGGCCACAATATATTTCTATCACTTAAGTAATAGACCGTGATAGACTTCTATCATTCAACCAATAGAAGTCTATCGCGATCTATCACGGATAGACAATAATATTTTTCTATATTTGTTAATAGTTTGATATTTACTTTCTATTTATAATAATTTTTGCTCTTAAATATTTAGTTTTGTGCTACATAAAACAATAAATTTATGAGATAATTTGAAGTATAGCAACTTATTAGACATGGGATTTCATGCAAAAGCTATTGGACACAAAACACAAAATTCATGACCAAACTTATTATTTAACTCAAATGTAATTATTAAGGTTAAATTACCCATTTGCCCTTTTTTTTTTTTCCTCCTCCTTTTTTAGAACTTAAGGGCCTATTTGATAATGTTCGCGTTTCCTATTTCCTTTCTTGGTTTCTCATTGTTTAAGAAATGGACTTGTTTGATAATTGCTCTCATTTTTTGTTTTTAAATTTTAAGAAACATTTATAAAAAAAAATGCCAAAATTGAGGTAAAAAAAAAAAAAAGTAGTTTCTCATATTTTTGTTTGTATTTTTATTTAACCATTCCCACAAATAATTATTTCGCTTTTGGTGTATGCCCATGGTAACTAACTTCGGGTAATTTTGTTGGACATTTATTTTTATTTTTCGGAGATTTTTTTTTCATTATAATTCTCTCATATTTATATTTTATTTTAATTTTGGATTTTAAAATTCTCCGATATTTAGATTTATATATTATTTCAATTTTCAATATGTATGTTAATTTTTTTATATTTCAAATTTCAACTCACAAGATGGGTTTTCCCTTTATACTTGTTTCCCTATTTTTTATTTTATTTATTTCATTAATTTCGCTATTTACAAAAATAATTGTGCCTATATTTATATTTTATTTTGAATTTGAATTTTAAAATTCTCCAATATTTAAATTTATATATTATTCTAATTTCGAATATGTATATTAATTTTTTTTTATATATTTCAACTTTTGAGTATTAAATGTTGCAATATGTGTGTTTATATATTATTTTAATTCTAACATTTTTAGTACATCTAAAACCAAATAGAGTTTTACAATATATAAAGTTTGCTAACTAAGACATTCATTTACAACCACGATTATATAATTAAGTTGGATTTGACTTGACATTATTTAAGACAAATGACTCGAGTTAAAGATGACAATGCCGATCAAATTTGGGCAACATATGAAAGATATGATACAACTTTGTTAATATATTTAGTTGTCATCGAGACTTACTTCAATTAGATGACAT
Source organism: Citrullus mucosospermus (assembly GCA_030954485.1). NCBI lineage: Eukaryota > Viridiplantae > Streptophyta > Magnoliopsida > Cucurbitales > Cucurbitaceae > Citrullus > Citrullus mucosospermus. Next base: position 20,938,337 of record CM062058.1, read on the forward strand.
AAACTTTTGATAATATCTTTTTCGATTTTTAATGTATGACATATCTTCTTTTTTAATATTATATTGTTAAAAAAACAAGAAAAAAAAAACAAGTAACAAGAAATAGTTATCAAACAAATTTCTGTTTTTGTTTTTTTTCTTCAAGAAACAGGAAACAAGAAACAAAAATAGTTATCAAACATAGCCTTATTTCTTGTACATGAAACAAGAAACGGGGAATGAGAAATAAGAAACAGGAAATGAGAACGTTATCAAATGGGCCATAAGAATTTCAATTCTATTCTTGTGATTTGAATAGGTAAAAAACAGTTTGCAAACCATTTACTAAAAAAAACTAGTTTAACCTTTCGTTCTTTATCTTTTTAACCGTAAACTTTGGATCTCGTAGTTTTGATTTTCAATTTTCAAATAATTTTAAGATAAATTTAAATAGAGACAGTTACTTTTATAAAAAAAAAAAGGAAAAAAAAATTAGGGCAGTTACAAACATAACCATCAGATCTAAAATATTTACAGATATAGCACGATGCAAAAAAAAAAAAATTAGTAGATATAGCAAAATTTAGATTCTACCTTCAAAGTCTTTCACTGATAGACCATATCAGTAGTAGGGATTAATTAGTGATAGACCATATCACTTATAGATTTTGTTATATTTGCAATTTTTTTAAAAAATGTTGTTATACACTTAATTATTATATCTAAAAGTGTTGCCAACAAAATTACCTCTTTTTAACTGTTATATGCATTTATTTCAGTTGTGTGACAATTAGTTTATTAGTTTATAATAAGGATATCTATATATTGAACTAAGAAAAATAGTTTTGTCAAAAGAAAAAAGAAAGAAAGAAAGAAAGGAAGAAAGTTATAATAATCATCTAAAAAATTAATTTTTGTTGTGAAAATGAGGAGCAAAACGACTCACAATGGGAATACAAATACTAAGAAATTATACTATTAAAATAAAAAATAAAATAAAATAACAAAAATGAAAAATAAGAAATTTTCTCCAAATTTTCTCCAATATTTTTGGCAACTAAGATGTGACACATGTGGACACTAAGCATGAGTTGTTGTATGACACATGGTCAACACATGGGGTAATGAGAAGTGACACTTGGTCTTTGGACACTAAGCATGGGCATTTAATATTTGTATATAATATTTATAATAATTTCCTTTAGATGCCAATTATACATATATATGAAATATGTCTCGTTAAAACCTTGCTAGAAAAAACCCAAAGGAAAAAACCTAGTGAAGGAAAAAAAAAATACATATTTCATATTATCTAATACTCCCATAGAATACAGTATATTTGCTCCCCCTCATAGAAACATCACTTGAGATCTCGAGTCGTCTCATTCAATGTTGTGCACAAATTTTCAAAGGTTGCGTTTGGTAATGATTTTGTAAATAAGTCTGTCAGGTTATTTTTCGAACAAATTTGTTGTACAATGATGTCGTCATCTTCTTCAAGATCACGAGTGTAGAAAAACTTTGGTGAAATATGTTTTGTTTTATCTCCTTTAATATAATATCATTTGATTTGAGCTATACATGCAGTGTTGTCTTCATATGATATCACTGGAAGAATTTTACTATAAGACAAACCACATGATTCACAAATGTGCTGAGTCATTGATCTTAGCCATACACTTTCTCAACTAGCCTCGTGAATTGCAAGAATTTCAGTATGATTTGAGGAAGTAGTTGTTATGGTTTGTTTCACCGATCGCCAAGATATAGCAGTTCCTCCATATGTGAACAAATAACCTGTTTGAAATCGAGCTTTGTGTGAATCAGATAAATATCCAAGATCTGCATAACCAATTAGATCAAAATTCGATTTATTTGAATAAAACAATCCCACATCGATCGTTCCTTGGAGATAACGAAGTATATGCTTAATTTCATTCCAATGTCTTTTTATTGGAGAAAAACTATATCTAGCTAATAAATTTCCTGAAAATACAATATTTGGTCTTATATTTTAAAAAATAAATGTAATCTTTATTGGTTGAATTTCATATTTTAGAAACTCTTTTTAATGGAAAATGTTGAAAGTTCTTCCCTTTTAAGTTCTAAGTTTTACTTGAATTAAGTAATTGACGGGTTTGATTTGTGTCTAATTTTTTTTTAAGTCCTTTTACTTTTATCTAGTTAAATTACAACTTTAGTTAAACATTTAGTTTTGTATTTGTTGAATGAAAATTTTTTAACCAATCACAAATTATCACGCCATTCCTCATGAAAGATCTAATTTTGGACTATGAAAGATCGACATCTGTCCCAAATTGAAAGCGAAGATATACATTGGTAAATTTCGATCATGTCATGTGTTTTTATCGTTACTGTTCATCAAATAAAATAATTTTGTTCAATTTGATATTGATACTTTGCTAAAATCCAATTGAGCAAAAAAAAAAAAAAAAAAAAGCCCAAAAGCCAATGAGACCCAAACATAGTTAGTTGGGTCAAAGGATCAAGTCCATGGACCAATAAAAAATGAGCCCATAAAATCTACTTCATAACTCTATAAATAAAAAAGTTTTTATTTGAAACTTTAGAAATTTTAGACTCCAAAGAGCCTAGAGAGAATTCTCCAAAAACCTAGAAGACTCTCTAACTACTGAGACTAAATCACACTGGAAAACTGAAGTTTTTTGGAATACAAGCATTCTTCTGAGACTCCAACTTCAAAACATTCATGCATTTCACTTTCATATATCAAACATACGCATTTAGAGAATTAGAAGATTAAGTACTATAGATTGAATCGCATTCGCATAAATTAACATAAATACAAGTTCATGATGCAACGAAAAAGTATTTAGGCCAAGTCTATGGCCAAGCAAAGGAAATTCATCCCTAAAATGAAAGACTCTCAAAGAACAATATTTTATATTAAAATGATATTCAAAGAGCTTCTTATTACAAACCATAAACTAGCTATTTATAGTCTTACAAAGAAATAAAATAATTAACTAATTAATTCTAAAATACTAATTAAATTAAATTAAGAGCTAAACTAAATATTTACTAAAACATACGAATTATCCTACAATTATCCTAATTAGTTCAACTCCCACTACAAGAAATATAGCCAAAAAAAACACATCGCTAATGCTTCTATTTCGTCGCAACATGCTCTCAATAACAAAGTTTCAACAAAAAATTAAATGCAAAAATGCTAAAAAATCAAATGCAAAATGTACATACCTTTAAGGAGCTTAACGAAGAAGAAAACTAACTGATTGACTGAATTCGCTTTTACTAAATTGAAATTTCTTTGAAAGAAAGATTTTCAGTCTAGTGCAAGTGCACACTGTCGACAAATAGTAAAAAAATTAGAAGTATTCCAAGTCGTTTCCGAATGGAACAATTTTTGTAACAAATTTCAAATTGAACAAAGATTTTCCTCAAAGTTGCAATTAACCAAGTAACCAAAAATTTGTTTGGATAATTTTGAAATTATGAAAACAAAAATTAAAAGATGAAAATAGCTAATATTCAATTATGAGGAAAATGGGATTTTAAATTTGATCATGTCAATTTTAAGGAGTTATAGCCTAATATGAAATTATAAATTAGATTTAATTATACAATGCACAAGGTAAATCAGATTCTACACATATTCAACCTTTTATAAGGTATCTTTAAGAGACTATCATTAAACCTATATTTCTATGGCTAATGTAACTTAGATGATTTAAAACACAACCCTTTGATTTTATAGGTTTTTCCCTATGTTTAGGGTCGAAAACAAGGTCTTATGTCTAAGCTTCTCTCCTATATTGCCTTTATTCATTCCAACCTAATCTAACCCTTTTAGTATTAGACAAGATTTTGTGTCCATTAATTTAGGTGATCAATCTAAACAAATGATAAGATTTTAAAACAATAAGAGCAAACCCCGCATTGGAAAAATGAATTTTAACTATTCTCTTACATATTAGGCTTCTACTCCTATATAATTTGACAATCACATATTTAAATCCCCACATTATAATTAAAACGTTAAAATGCAAAACTAAATTAAAGATGATGGACATGATCTTGAATAAAAATAAGTTATAAGGAAAGAAATAACAATGAATAAAAAATAAATTCTAAATGGAAACTCAAATAGCAAGAATGAATTCAATGATAGTCAAACATAGGGAAGGGAAGTGCAATGCATGATTAGGGAAAATTAGCAAGAAAGGAACACAAAAAATTTTAGTTAAAAAAGTAACTTTAAGTGCTGGAAAATGGTGGATAATTAGGCAATAATGTGTAAAAAGTTGATTAATTCAAGAAGGAGAGAAAGATTCTCGTATACCCACCTTAACCGGTCTTGGGTTTTAACTTTTTCAAGTGAAAGTCCAGCCTTAACATTCCAACTTTCGTATGAAATGGATTATGGAAAGGAGATGAGGGAGAAATGCATGTAGAAAAAAAGAACTTTAAGAAAAATTAAAAACAAGAACTTGAACTTACAACATAAGTCTAGAAATAATAACAAGATGAAACTAAGACTATTTTATTATGATAACTATTATAAAATAAAATGGAATTACAAAAATTAAATTGCCAGAAACATAAAATTGAAACTAAAAACAAGACTTGGAATAAGTAAAAGTTCTAAGAAAAGAAAATCTATAAAAATTTAAAAACAAAATAAATTCAAAATGAAGAATGATTTATTGAATTAATTGCTATAAAATGAATGGACAAATTCAAACTAAGTTGCTGAAAAATTGAAATGACACTAATACAAAGAAGAACAAGATAAAAAAAAAACTAAAAACTTGAGGAATAAATGTGCACACTAGCCTTGGATCTTTCTTGATTCAATCTTTGTCAAGATGAATGAATAAATGACAGCCCCAACTTGTGAAGGTGACCGAATCTATGCAAGTGCTACAACTTGATTCGTCGAGAACTAACTGAAAACAATACCTAAGATGAAAAAAAAAATGTTTTTCTTTTTTTTTTTTGATGGAGGAAGAATAGGATGAAAAATGGAGAGCATGAGGAGCCTTTTTATAGATCTAAATGGAGAGCATGGGGTGCCCTAATTTGCAAGATTGGAGGAGAAAATCTTGAAATCAAGCCCACAATCAGATCTGAAAATTTAGTTCTACTATGGTTAGCAATATGTTTTAATGCTGCAACAATTTGGAATCAAAGTTCTATAAAAATCCACCAAAATTTAAAAAGAATCTTGTCAAATTCACTCTTTTTTTGCCATCTATGAATTATTTGCTATTTTTAATCTTGATTTTTCTACAAAAAAGACTAAATGTATGAAATTTTCATAAAAATCTTTCGTTTAGAAGCTAAATAATTCTAAAAAAATGAGAATTATCACTAACCGTACAAAAAGAAATCTCTAGACAAAAGAAACAAAAAGTATGAAAATTACCTCCAACTAGATCAAAATCTATTTTTCAACTTTAAAGGTTGAATAACAAACTTCTAATCGTACAATAAGCTCCAAATAAAACTTTGTTCACATAAACATACTTCAAATCAAAATTTGAAAACACAATTATTTACACTTTAGTAACACAAATATTCTCAGTTCGCTACACAAATTTTATCATGATTTAATCAAACACTTTAATCAGTCACACAAATATTCCAAGAAATCTCCTTTATGTACATGTGAAGGACTTATAAAAATGTGTTGGCAGAAAGATATATGTGAACTGAATACACTAGCAAACTGATTACACCTCAACTTGAAACAATACTTTGAATGTATAATATTCAACCAGCAAGATGGTGTAACAAGGCTTATGAATTGAAATAATTAAAAACCTGAAGATATTGTGGAGACGTCAATAGGTAGTCGAGGCGAGCTTCTAATAAATGTTGTTCTAAAGACAATTATTCGCTCTACACCAGATGCAAGCATACTACATACTACAACAATCGTTTCAGCATGACACAACGACTAACTTCGGTAAAACTGCAACCTCGAACTACTCGGATTTGGCAGAACTCTTAGATACTTGCTCTTAACTCAACTCAATACCAAAAGAAAGAAAGAAAGAAAGAAGTGAGAGAATTTTTCAATTTGAAGTGGGATGCTGCAAATGAAGAAATAAGTTGTTATTTATAGGCTAGCAACTTAGTAACTCTCCAAAATACAAAATAAAATTAAATAAATACAAAAATTGAAATATTTGTCAAATTAAACTCAATTTAGTTGTTACTTGACAAAATCAAACATAACTCATTCAAATTGAAGAAACTACAAACGTAACTATCATACATGTTAAATTTGTACATGAAACATCATTTTAATTTAAAAGTATAATATTGAATATTAAATTATTTTTTAATGATTATAGACATGTTTCAGGATGATTTTGAAACCTAATAAAAGTGATTTTAACCATTTCAAAATCATTTTAAAACTAACACTTAATAAATTTGTGTTGGAAAATGCAACCCTAAGTTTTATATCTTAACAAATAAATCAATTAATTTGACCTTATTTTCTACTAATATAATCTAAAATGATTTTTCGAGGAAGAATTATTATTTGTTGGATTCAATAGTTAGGAGACGTTTGACACGCAAGTTTGAAATCAAAAGTCTGGGACTCAAATGCTTGGGGCTTATTTTAGGGAGTTATGAAATCTAGAAATCACAAAGGTCTGTATTTGGAGTGTAAGGTTTGGAAGCCTAAGTTTCTAAAACCATTGTTCGGGAGGTAGGTTACTAATACATGGGTTTGGGTAATCTGTATTTTTTCATGTTTTCTTAATTGTTATTTTGTGAACTATTATAACATCAAGTTTATCATTGATTAGTTTTTATGATAGATTTGAATGAAATATTTAATTTACTCATTTTAAAATTAAATTTATATTAGTTACATCTTTTGTTATCTTAATTTAATTTCTTTGCTCTATTGATGTTCATAACAATAATGTAGGAATGACAATAGTTTTTTTTTTTTTTTTTTTTTTATAATTTTTTTAAATTTTTTTTAAACAAATGTACAACAAGGTAACAAATAACAAATTAATTTTTTAAAAATAGTTTTTAGTTTAAATTTTAATTGATCTTTTTTTAATAACAATTTTAGCTTTTGATAATAAAGTAGCAAAGTTTGAATTTTAGTTTATTAACATTAACAAAGTTGCATCAAATTTAGTTTTGCTATGAATTTTTTTGCCATGAAATGAATGTTACACATGAGGTTTGAATTTTATAGAAATCTTAGTTCATCTGTCCCTATTTTTGTTAATTACTAATGAAAACTGATGCAACAGTTATTTTTTATCAAAAATTATTTTTTATAATTTTTAGTTATTGAGTTTAAAAAAAAAACATTTTTTTTTTATTTTTTATTTTTTTATCTTTCTCTTTCTTTTTCTATAACTCACCCCTTCTTTCTCCATCTTCTTCGTTCAACATCAATGACATTTACTAGCACTGGAGACGGTCTCCTTCCTCTCTTTACAGTTCATCTTTCTTCTTCTTTATTATCCATCCCTCTTCCTTCTCTCTCTCCCTTACTTCCTTACAATTTTAGTAAAAGAAAATCATATTAGAGGTCATGATTAGCACGAACGAACAATGAACTCCCTTTGTTTTCTCATTTCATTTAAGTTAGACGACCGAACCCACGACCAAAACAATCAATGCCACACTTCAGTGTCGAGCTCCTAGAATAGAGGGACTTCTTTTATGTTATTTTATTTATTTATTTTTTTTTTGTGAAAATTAAGAAGGGAAAATGAAGGAGAAATCAAAAGTAAAAGAGGGAGGATTTAAGGTGAAAGAGATAAAAGAAGGAAGAAAAATATTAGTCACTGATAACTAGCAATGTGAGCAATGATGCTTGGTGGACAACCGCGCGGTGAAGAGAGTCCGATGACCCATGACCAACACGATCTCGATGTCACACTTTAGTGGTAATTATTGGAGCTATGAGACGAGAGAGCTTGTTTCTGTTTTTTAGTGTGAAAATGAGGAAGAAAGGGAGAGGGAGGAAGAAGAAGCTGGAGGGGAGAAAAAACAAAAACCAATTGTCAGGATTCATAGTGGGCAGCGGGGGCAGACGTATTCATTTTTTATTGTTAAAATGAAGAAGCAAAAATGAAGGAGAAAATTCAAGGGAAGGGGGAAGAAGAAAGTGAGAGAGAGAGAGAGAGAGAGAGAGAGAGAGGTCGTCGATGGTTAACCATCAACGACAATCGACTGACAATTACTAGCTTTTGGCCGGCGACAATTGTTTGATTTCAAAATTTTAAAAGTCTTTTCATATATATAAAAGTAACATTTTTATGAGTAAAAATGTATTTCGACCTTCTTGTGACAACAACGATAAATTTATTATTCAAGAAAGAACACAGTTTGTAAGACAAAAAAAATTATACACATAAGTGTGATGCTTGCCATATAGATTCTGATGTTTAAGTTAGCAAGGAAATATATATAGCAAGCATATAATTTTAGTAGTGGAGTCAACTTACCACTTATTAGCTTTTTTTAGCACGCATTTATAATGTTTGTTGACCTATGTCTTCTTCTTTTAGAAATTTTGAGCTACATTTAGACTCTCTAATCCTCTATGAGGTTAGGCCATTAATGTGATTCATTTTCCTTGGGGTTTATTAGGGTCAAGCTGAGGTTGAGCACTATAACATGGACCCAACACATGTCATCTTCCTAGCTTCTTGGATTGTATCTTGCCCTGTTCTCTTCACCTTCTTTTACCCCTAAATATCGTTTATGTCATCTGGTCCAAAATGGCGCCCTAGAACAACCTCTAGTGATTTTAGAGTTACCGAACTTATTCAAATATGTCTTGACAAGCATGAGTGTAGCAAGTTTGAAGTTTAAGTGGAAGAGAAATGTCCTTGATCGTTTAAGAAATATATATGTTTAAAGACTTGCAAATTTAAAATTTTTATTTTTTATTTTAAAAAAAGAGACTTATAAATTTAGGGGCGTACACAAAATTAATTTTAAAAAATTGTGTTGAGAGCTCTAATGGTGGATTATTGTACAAGTTGGTTGAACTTAACATAGAAATTAATCACTTATTCAATTTGAGTACCATCTTATCAAATAGATTAAAATAGAAAAAAAAAAAAAGAAAAAAGATTAAACAATAAATTTGGTCCTTATAATTTGATAAAATTCTCTATATAAATTAAATTCTAACTTTATGATTTTAACTATAAGAATCAAATTTACCATTTTAGTTAAGAAAAAAAATTGGGTATATTTCTCTCTAATTTATGAATGGTTTTGTATACTTTGACTACACAAACTTAGTCCACATCACTCAACCCTCCCAACAAAAAATTGATTTCTTCAATTTCACCCAATTCCATTTAATATTCATTTGGTCTCCATATAATATTTTTACATTTTTATCTTTGAATTTTGAATTTAATTTTTATTTGATTCCCACATTTTAATATTTTACACTTTTATCCTTCAACTTTTTGTGATGCACACTTTAAAATAGGACATTAACTCTCAATTCATTAATTTAAAATAATTATAATGTTAATTTTTTAAAACCTAATTAAAATAACATTAACTTCTGTCAAATATTTATAAAAACTTAAGGTTAAAAATGTAAATTTTAAACTTTTAACAACCTAAAATAAAATTAATAAGATTATAATATTTTAAAATCTAAGTTCTAACTAAAAACACACACATTGGTAAAACTGTAATTTTTTTTGGAACTAAAAATGTGCTCCCCCAAAAAATTAAAAAATTAGACATAAAATTTTCTTTCATGCATATACATTTATGGTGAACAATAAATGAAAAATTGTGAAAAAGCCTGAAACAATATTAATTAAACATCATTATTAAATAAATTTCCTGATTGGGCATTAAATATGTTTATGTATTATAAATAGGTACAATTTGCATTTGTATTTTGTTTATATGCATTGAAATTTAAATATGAAAGGGTCTAAAATGAGCAAGCTTTTTGTTTCTGTTGTTGTTGTGTCTATAAGCATTTTGAAGAAGGATGTTGTTAGCCAACAAGTTTAGTTCGATGATAATTATGTTGTTACGTCTAGCCAAGATCATGTTGTTCGGTTAACAGGTGGAACAGAACTTCAACTTTCTCTCGATCAAGCTGGAGGTCTCTTTTATTTTATTTTATTTTAAAACTTTAAATTTCTTATTCTTTTCTTATATCTCTTAAATTGTATTTATTAATTCGTTATCAAGGTTGCCAATTTCTTCTGTACAACACTTCTCTTGATATTATCCACCACACAAAAGATTATTTGATTTTGTTTGGTTTTTTTAAGTAATTTTTTTTTGAAAAAAGAGAGAATAAATTGTTGAATATGAATCCAATCCCTATTATGAGTATGTAATTAAATGTGTTTTCTTTTGGTGGCATTAACACAACAAAGGTGCTGCTTTCCAATCAAAGGTTGGGTATGGTTCGGGATATTTTGAGATGCAAATAAAGCTACCATCCAAGCATTCTCCCGGAGTGGTCACAACTTTTTATGTAAGTTCCATCGGTGAATTCTATCGCTGATAGACTCCTATTAGCAACATATCATTAATAGATTTTGAAAACACAACCTAAATTTTGTGCTATATTTACAAATACTTTGAATCTAATAGCTATATTTGCAACTTCCCTATGACTAATATATGTCTAATTACTTTAACCAACAACTTTTCTTTTGAGATTGTTTTGCACATCACAATATTAGTTTATAGAATTTTCAAATTATTCTTTTTATTTATATTTTGCACTTTGGGATATGCATAATTAAGTAATTAGCTAAACTTATTATTAATATAGTAAATCGATCATAAAAAGGATATATTTTTTAGTTTGATTTGTGTGACATCATCATTATCAAGATAATATATGTCACATTAGAAATATGGACACAATTAAGTGCAGATCAAAATAATCTATTTTACATTGAAATTTTGTTTTGGAAAGGTGAAATTAATGGTTTGGTTAAAATATTATTTTAGTCAATATATTTTAAAGTTTAAAGTTTGTTCAATTTTAATCTAAACGTTCAACTTTAGTTCATGTACAATCAATCAATTTTAAGTCCATGGTGTTTGTTTATAATTAATTCTTTAAAAAAAAATTGTTATCTATTAGCATTTTTACGATAAATTTTGAAATATTATATTTCTTATATGAAAATTATTGTTTTACTTTTTTTAATTTTGATAAAAAATTAACTTTGAGTAACTAAATTTAAGATTTATTAAAAGTAGAAAAAATAAAAATACAAGAATTAAAATAATATTTTAATCGAATAATTATTTTGGAGTGCAGTTGCATTCAAATTCGGAAGGCAATGTTCACGATGACATAGACTTTGGATTCTTGGGAACCGATGGGCCATTATATAGCTTACAAACCAACATTTTTGCAAATGACATTGGAGGAAGAGAGGAAAGACTTCATCTATGGTTTGATCCCACCTTAACCTTTCATCACTATGGAATTCTTTGGAATTCCCATCACATTGTGTATGTTCACTAACCATCCCTTTCCTTTCATGATTAATCAGTTTTACTTTTTGTTATTATATTTTGAAATTTGTTCAATTTAATTATTTTATTTTTAAATATCTAATCTTAGTTATCGTACTTTCAATAAACTTTATATAAAAAAAATACATAGGTATATTTGAATTACACCTATCTTTATACAATTCAGCTAGTTGCCCAATTAAAAATTGTCATGTGATACACATTTTTCTTTTACCATGTAACAAAAGAAGGCAGTATGAAATATGTGCAACTACCTAATCATTGCTCATTTTAAATTTAGTTCCTTAAAAATATTTTTTTTACCAAAATTAATTAAATAATAGTAATAATAATTTTCATGCAAATAAATACAATTTAGGAGTATATTTTCAAAATTTATAATAAAAGCTCTAATAGATAACAAAAAGTTTTTTTTAAAAAAAAAATGAAAAAAATGAAAAATCAATAATAAACTATGAATGGGGCTAAATTTAAAATTTATTAAAATTACATAGACTAAAATTGAACAAATTTCAAAGTATAGGAACGAAAATAATATTTTAATCTTGTTCAAGTATTGTATAATGATTTCACTTTTCACCTTCTATTCTTAAATTTTAAATACATGATTGTAAACATTATCTGGTGATATTTTGTTGTTTCAAACTTAACCACGTTTAAATGGAAGTGGTAGTTCTATAACTATATTATTAGCTATATAAACAACAAGAAACTCAATTCTTTATAGTTATTGTCATACATCTATCATCGATCCTCACTTCAATTAGTGACATTTTATTGTTTATCCTTTATGTTTCATCGATTCTGAACTCTTATTTTACGATATAATAAAGATATCGATTTAGCCTTTGTGTCGATATCAAATTTATGCATATCACATATAAAAATATGGATGGAAATGTTGACACATCGTCCTAAATTTCAGATTCTTTGTGGATGGAATTCCAATAAGGGTGTATAAAAACCTAACATCAACTGGGGCAAGATACCCATCACAAGTAATGATGGTGGAGGGAAGCATATGGATGGAGAAGCATGGGCATCACAAGGCAAGAAAGTAGATTGGTCTCAAGCTCCATTTCAAGCAAATTACAAAGGCTTTGGCATTCTTGGTTGCACATTTGGAAACCAATGTGACTCAGAGACATTTTCATGGAATAGAAGAGATAAGTGGGAATTGAATCCCAAACAACAACAAACTTATGAGGATGTGAAGAGAAAATATGTATATGATATCTATTGTTCAACTCCAAGGGGAAGGCAATATAAAGAATGCCAAGTTTGAATAAGAATTAAAAAAAAATATTCATAAACTATTCTTATCTTAAAAAACCACTTATTCTTTTGTATTCAAATAAGTGGTCAATACTTCTCTGTCCTAAAATCAAAGGAATAATTTCAGGACAAGAAAGCATACATTTATAAATTTGCAGATTTATCAACATCAAGTTCGTAAAAAAAAAAACCAAATTCTTGTTGGAACAGAAAATTAGAAAAAACTTTTTCCTTGTTTTTGTTTATATTTTTTTTCTACCCTATTTCGAGAATAACTTGTACCACATCACTAGTTTACTAGTCATAGTTAGTATGGATATGTTATTCAAGAACAAATCATATTATAAAGTGGGAAAATTAATAATATTCCACTTCATATGAAGTGGTAATAGGGATATCTTATTTGCTATATTTTTTTTTAATCTTAATTATGGTTTACTAGTTCAATAAAAATAAGTTTTAATAATATTGTATCTCGAGTTATTTTTCTTAATCATATATTTGTATGTGTGTGTATATATTCAAATATAAAATAGAAAGAGAAAAAGTAACCCATACACATGAGGGGAAAACCTTGTTATATATGTATAATAAATGCATTGTGTCCAAGAAAATCCGAATAAGTGAATTTTTAAAATTGGTTAATTTTCATTTTCTCTAAGTTTGTTTTAAAATGTTACATTTTTAGCTTAGTTTCTATTTAGATCATATTTCGATATTGTTAGGGACAACAACCTTTTAAATATCTAAGTCAGGAACATGGCTTTGATATCACTTGTTAGGGATAACAACCCTCTGAATATCTTCACAATTGTATGATATTGTCTACTTTAGGCATAAACCCCTTATGATTATGCTTTTAGATTGATCCCCAAATGTCTCATACTAATCTTCATATATACCCACGATCATCCTTTTATCTAGTCAATATGGAACTTTAGTCTCATTTCCAACAAATATTTTACACTTTTACCTCGAGTTTCACTAATTCTAACTTTTGGCTTTTAGTGTTATTGATAACTTGTAGAAATACAAATCATTATAGTATTTTCTTCAAATAATGGAGATAATTTAATATATCATGCGACAATCTTAACTTGAAGATTATTCGTTCATCATGATTGAATTGTTTAAGATTAATTTTCTTAAGATAAAATCTATCTCAAATGCCTGATCTTTTGAAAAAAAAAATGTCTGAATTGAGTATATGCGTCCAACAAGCCGTCAAAAGCAGAACCTAAGATCGTACCAATTAAATAATATCTATGACGTTTTATCAATTAAATAATAATGTTTTTTTTATAAAAAAAATATTATTATTTGATTGGTAAAAATTTATAAATATTTTAACCAGTAGAATTATGTTTCCATCAATATTAGCCATCTTCAAATTAATATTGCACATCACTTATTAGAGAGAGAGAATACATTTTTTATTAGACAAGAATACATTTTTCTCGACGTAAACTAAAATTCTAAATTTTACCAATCAAATAATAATGTTTTATATATATATATATAATTCTAATTTCCACGTACGTCCGTTGAATGAAATATTTCGTTACAAATTTTTTAATTATATCTATTATTATTTGCCTTGAGGGAATATCTTTATTGAAAAAGACAAAAAAAACTAGCAACATTTTAAGAATACATCAATAAATAAAATAATGAAGGGAAAGGATAAAAGTCTTCTATAGGACAAAATATATTTTATAGTTCAATGTTTGATTTATTCGCCTACTTCTTTCGAAATAAAAGAAAATATTGTCCATCCTTGTCAAGAAAAAATAAAATAAAGTAAAAGTTAAATTACAAAATTAGTCATTATTATATAAGTTTAAATATAGACCCCTCTTCATGAGCATTTTACTTTTAAACATTATACTTACTTCCTTTTAATTTTTATAAAACATTTGAAATTTTAGCTAAATTTATCAAAAGAATTAAAAAATATTTTTTAATTATCAAAACTTGGTTTGGACTTTTAAATTTTCTTTTAAATGTTGATTACAAAGTAAAGAAACATCTCAAGTGGAATTATTATTTATAGACTAAAATTTAAAAAAGCAGAAAACAAAAAATGAAATAGTCGATCAAATGAGATTATGATGCTTAATAGGTCTTTATCTTTAACTATATTAGTTGACTACTCGTATGATAAAATAATTATATTATTTAATAATTATGTGACAAATTTATTTGAAATATGTTAAGTTAGAACAATTTTAAATAAGTGAGACTACTAAATACAAAATTGAAACATCGATCTATTATCATTATTTTGAAAATAATAAAAATATTAAATAAATACAATTGTAATATATTCGATAAAATATAGTAATTAAGGTTTGTGTCTATACAAAATTTGTTTTAGGGCACGCATTACTTTAACTTTTAAATATTTACTTTTTTATGTTTTAAATTAAGATTTGGCTAAATTATACAAATACCATTAAACTTTGTACTTTGTGTAAAAAATATTCTTAAATTTTTAAAAGTTTCAAAAATACCCTTAAAACGTTCAAAATAGTTCAAAAATACCTTAGCATTAGTTTTTGGTGAAAACCGATAGTGTTTCATGTAAAAAGTGCCCCTAAACTTTCCAAAGTTTAAAAAATATCCTCAAAAAAATATATTCGTACTTATTATATGAAAGAAACCATTAGTATCGTTGTACTTCTTTATTTTTCCTCTTTTTTTCCTCTCTCTTCTTTAATACCTTTTACTCCCATTTTTGTTTACTAGTTGACATTTTTTATCTAAAAAAATAATAAATAAATAAAACTACACACTTCATTTAAAGTATATGGTCTAATAAGAAGAAGAAAGAGAATAATGAAAGCAAAAAATACTTTGGGACTTAAATGTTTTAACAAAGCTATACAGCTAAGTGTGTGCTAATAGCCATACATTTTTTTATTTGATCATTTATTGTTTTGGTATGTTTTAAGGGTAGACTTTGATTTTGGAGTTTTATAAGGTTTTTGTTGGATTTTATGTTTTAACTTAATTTTTTTTCTAAGAAAATTTGGTTTGAGAATTGGAAAAATAAAAGAAAGATGAGAGTAATATGAAAAAAAAATCTATATAGTTTGTTTTGAAATGGGTTATTTTCGAACTCAAAAAAACTTCAAACAAATTGATCACCATACTTATATTCATATACTATCGGTGAGAGCATTTTTTAACTTTTTCTAAGTTTAAGAGTATTTTTTTAAATTTTGAAAGTTTAGAGTTATTTTTAAAATAAAATTTAACGATTTCCATTCAAAACTAACGGTAATAGTATTTCCAACCCTTTTTTTTTCAAAAATCTAAGAGTACTCTGGAAACTTTTGAAAGTTAAAAAAATAAAGTTTATGAACATTGTTTATTATTTAACCTTAAAATTTCAATTGGTTAATCATATATAAATAACATTTCATCAAATACAATTAATATTCCCATCAAGACAAAAAGGGTGTAATAAGCATTTACATCACTTAAAAAGTTGGGACTATTTGAAAATATATATATCTCTTTTTTTTTTTTTTTAATTTTTTGAACGATCATTTGAAAATATTTTGTAAACATAAGAGACTAATTTTGAAATGTAAGAACCAAACTTGGAGGTATCTGTAGCGGAAGATTAACGCCGTCAAAGTCTTTTTCCATTTCTATAATAACGACCGGAAACGGTCGCGAAGCTGCAGAGAAACATTCGCGCGGAAAGATTGATCGTCGCCGGAGGAAGAAGCAGAATACGCCGACGCCATGTCAACCTTCGCCGGAACGCCTCCTCCTCCGTTCGACGACGGCACCATCGGATTCGAACCTCGCCTCGCTTCTCAACGATTCGAATCATTTTCTACTTTCGAAGCCGAGTCCGGCGCCGACTCTGCCGACGACTCTTCACCGATCTTCCGAAACCGGGCGTACAACCAGGGAGACGAACTTCCGCCGACTCGGCCTTCGAATGTCTCGGCGGATGGAGGATTCTCGAGTTTTTCGCCGCAGCAGAACGGGGAGGGTTTTGATGGAGGTTTTGGCGAATCGGACGGCCCGATCCTCTCGTCGCCGACGGCGATGGAACCGGAGGAAGGATTTCCTTTGAGAGAGTGGCGCAGGTTAGAAAACTGTTGAAATTCTTTGCGATTGTAAGATTATTGACATAAGTTTTTGAAATCGAAATCTGTGAATTAAAGAGCAATCGGAATCTTCGAATTGGTTAGCTCTTACTGAGATTATTAAATCGTTGTGCTTATGAACTGAATTACAATTTTGCAATCATCTTATTGATGAACTATCGTAATTTTTGTGCATTCAAGAAATTTTATTCCTATTGTTACTTACTGCTTTTGTGTGAACTCAAAAGCTTACCTCCATTTGATGATCATTTCACGAGCAAATTCTTTAATTTTTGGCTTTAAAAAATTGTGCTATGTAGTTTTCGATCTTTACTAACCAAAAGAGTTGAATTCAAATTTCAAAAGCAAAAAATAAGTTAAATTTTTTTTTTTGTTAGTTTCTGAAAACATGAATAGAAAATAAATAACAAACTAAAACTTAGAAATCAAATGGTTACCAAACAGAGTCTTTGGTTTTTTGTTTTTGGTTTCTAAAAATCATACTGGTTTTCTTACAACTTTTTTTGCTATGGTTTTCATCTTTCCTAACTAAACACTTAAATTCTTAGCCAAATTTAAAAAACACAAACGAAATTTTAAGAACAACTTTTTTGAGTTTTGAAATCAATATATTGAGTGTTGAATTACTATTTTTATGTTTAATTTTCAAAACCCAAAACCCAAATGTTTATCAAAGGAGCCTTATAAAACTGTTTGGATTAATTTTCTAAGTGTTTAAAAACACTTTTTTTTTTTTTTTTTTACACTTAGAAGCAATGTTTTAAGCACTTTAGAAAGTCAATCCAAACAATAGGGGTTCGAATACAGCGGTTCGAACACAGGTCCTTCTACTCTGATATCAAGTTACCATTGAATCTAAAAGCTTAACTTGATAGATTACAGTAAATTTAATTATATCAATACTTTAACATGTATTTAAGCTGTGAATGACAGATTGAATGCGATTCGATTGGAAGAAAAGGAGAAGAGGGAGAAGGAGCTGCTGGAAGAGATAATTGATGAGGCTAATCAGTATAAAGTTGAATTCTATAGGAGGCGCAAGCTTGCTCTTGATAATATCAAAGCTTCTAATAGGGATAAGGAGAAGGTGAGAATGTCTAAACTCCTACAACTTCATTAAATTTCTCTCACTATATACTGAAAACTCCTCTTGATTTTCTTTAAACATGGAATGAAGAAAACCGAAATTAATTTGATTTTGTGGAATGTTGCATTGATTTGGCTTCTGAATCTACAATGGATGTTGAATTGAATGTTGAAATGAAGTATGCTATTTTCTTTAGATTGTGGATTTAGATTTTAGGCTAAATAGCGAAAGATACCCATTCTTTTAAAAGTTGCAATATTGTCTTTCTAACCTTTATAGATGTTCCAAAGTAGAAATCCTTTCGAATTTTTTATGGAAATTGAGAATTGAAACATATTTGTGTCGGTGACGTTGAACAATGTAGCAATGTCTGGGTGACCAACACATCATTCTAGGTCTCGATTTGTTCAACATTCTAAAAGATTTCTACTCCAAGGTAGTAGTTTTTAAATTATAGTTTATGAAAGAATATGAATATTTTTTAAACAAAATACAATGTCTTGAGATATTTCTTTTGTAATCTAGCCGAGACAAGGGCACGCGATTGGATATTGATTTGATTGACGAGGCCTATCATTTGAATCTTTACATCAATTGGGAGAAATAATTAGATGTTTGAACTCAAAATTTACTATTTTGGTATCATATTTAAATCACTACTAGGTCCAAGAGCTTTAACTCAATGAGGATATTGACATTATATTGTGTGAGGTTTTACTATATAAAATGTATTTGTGTAGCCAATTGAGCCTAATATTTTGTTAGAATCTATCTTATTGGAAAATAAGTCGGCTGAATAAAGCAAAAGGTTCCCATTGGATTCTAACCTTTTCTTAGTTTTTCTTCTTCTAACAGCTCAATTACGATCACTTCTCTTTGTTTTGTGCATATTCCTCATTCATGCTTCATAAATCTTACCATATTTGAACTTAAAATGACAGCAATATCTAGCAAATCAAGAGAAGTTCCATGCTGAAGCTGATAAGAACTATTGGAAGGCAATTGCAGAACTAATCCCCAATGAGGTTCCAACCATTGAACAAAGAGGGAAGAAAGACAAGGAGAAGAAGCCTGCCATTGTTGTTATTCAGGGTCCAAAGCCCGGGAAACCGACCGATCTCTCGAGAATGCGCCAAATACATTTGAAACTCAAACACAATACTCCTCTTCACATGAAGCCTAAGCCACCACCACCAGGACCAAAAGAATCTAAATCCGAGCAGAAAAAGGATTCTTCTGCTGTTGGCGCGACTTCGGTTGCTGCAAGAACTGCTGCTGTTGCAAATTCTGAGGGTACAACTGCTGGTTGAAATTGGCTGGTATATATTATATATACTTCCTGTCATGTATGTTTAGAAAAACTAGCTATCTCAAGGATCTTGATGTTTAATAATAGTCAGTTATAGTAATTAGTAAATAAACCACTAGAAAAGGCTACAAAAATATTCGTAGGTAGAGCCACAAAAGGCTACGAAAGTCCTAATCAGTGCTTGGTTTGATGGATTTTGGATGGTTTCTACTGCTTTAGTTTCTCCTGCTCTGTGAATATTTATGATGTTTTTGTAATATACAACAAATGTAGTTAAAATGAAAAGGGTTTGTTAGTGTTTTAGTTTTCTGTCATTAGAAATCATATTGATTTACTAACCTTTCTTGTTCTTTTTTGACCTAACCAAAATTTTAAAAATGGAAAAGGGAAGATAGGCTTCTATAGTTTCGAAAAAGTTAGAATTTAGCCGAGATGATTTTAAAAGTTCAAATTTAGTCTTATGGTTTGATAAAACCTCATAATAATCTCCATGGTTTGATAAAATTTTCATACATAGTTCTTATCATAGTAACTATTTATAATGGCTTTATCAAACCATAGAGGTTAAAGCCTAATTATAACGGTCTAAATTCTAACTTTCTCCAAATCATAAGGACTAAACTTTGCAATTTAACTTTTTAAAAATGTTATTATTTTTTTTCCAAATTGGACTAAATTTTGTCAATGTTTGATATTTGACATGAATTTTAGAAGTCATTGAGGAATAAAAGTAAATATTGAATTCTTCTTTTCAATATACATACATATATAAAATTCTCATATCATTTTTGTTGAAAACTCTATAAATTAAGAATGTTTCTATAGAAATGAGAAACCAAGATAAAGTTAATAAAAGCCTTTTTCAAAAAAGAATGAAAGGTTAAAAAACAACTTTAGTTTTGAACTTTAATTAATGTAATAATTTATTTTTTAAATTTTAATTTGTAACAGTTTAATCTATATACTTTAAATTTTTAACAATTTAATTCTCATCATGAAAAAAATCAATCAAAATTAAGTGTCGATTTTTATTCTGTAAACTATAAAGATTCAAGCTTATTGGTTAGTCATTAAGTTATTGTTATATACTAAAGTTCAATGATTAAATTGTTATAAACTTGAAATTACAAACTAGAGTTCATTGATTTTCTTTTTTAACAAAAATAAAAATTATATAACAGAATGTTAATTGGTTGGCCATTTGAAGAAGCCATACCATGGAGATTCCTACAACAAAGCAACAATATCATATGAAGGATCTCTTCAATTTCCTTAACTAGAATACAATTTCCTTGTTCTTCAGAACAAACTATTCTCTTAAATCATAGAACATCCATACAATTACTATAACACTAATCTTTGATAAATTATACATAACTACAATGTTTTTGCTTCCCTACGACAAAACCATCTTTAGAATGGATTCATGAGTTATACTGCGAAAAATTAGCAGTTGGAAGAACCTGGTAAAACACATTGCTGGCCAGGAGCGAAGGAGCTTCCTAGGACGACATCATCTCCGTGGCAAGCTCGTTATCTTCAGTCTCACTGTCATCTAGTCGAATCGAACTACTCCACGCGCTTGGTGCCGAACTGCCATTGCTGCTTGTAGCAAGGGGAGAGTCTGAAACTCCGATTGTTCCAACTTTTGCAGACCTTGAACTACCATTGCTAATGGAGGAAGCCTGTGTTTTTGTAATCACTGGGCGTACTTTACCTGAAATGCTTCGTGTTATATCCTGTATAAGAAGAATTGTCCACATCAAATTACAGATTGCAACGTTGAAACGAGTCCTCATAATCGAGTACTACAATGTTATATTGAACAAAGAAATGGAAGGGAGAGGGGGATGCATACCATGTGCCTCAAAGCCATATCTAGCGATTTGTTTGAAAGTGTCCTTCCGAATCCAGAGATGTCAGCAGAGGACTTGCTGGTAGGATCACCGAGGCTCGGCCGGTAGTCGCCTTGCTTTGGAGGGGCGAGCTTTCTCATGTTCACAACCCTTTCAACCATCTTTGTCCCCATGACCACAGGGCTAACCTCATTGTCATCAGAGGAACGTATTCTTTGCTTGAATGGAAATACTTTACCACTGTTGTATGCACTACTTCCGTTTGAGGCAAGTTGCTTCGAAGGAGAGCTTGGTTTCTGCCTAGTTTTCCCATTAGACATAGTCCTACCGGATGATGATTTAGCACTACTGGCTGCAACCGGCCTTCCCTTGGTGGCTGAAGCCGGCCTTTCGGGCGTTGGACGTGCAACTTCATCAAGTGGGAAATCTGGCGCCTCAGAAGGTTTTAAAGGTCTGGTTTTAATGGATGGAAAGGTGCCCCGTGAAGGTCTTGGATTACTAGAACTTCTAGCATTAAATTTCGAGGTCGAAGAGGATCGGCCATTGGGACGTGATACAATAGATGAACATGTTGGCTTTGATGGACAGCGATTAGGTGTTGCTGATCTTGATGCTTGCTTTGTTGTAGACACGGATCCTTCAGTTGGTGTTGATGACCGAGCAGTAGCTTTTGCAGGCGTTGAAGATCTCACTGGAGGCGCCGAGGCTTTGGCGTTAACTCGAGACGTTGGTGTGGCCGATCTTGAAGGCTTTGTACTTTTAGTTAATGTTGGGCGTGAAGTTGGTGTCGCAGATCTGGAAGCAGTAGCTGAAGAAGCCTTTGATGATGGCTTTTTATTGCTAGCGCATGAAGAATTCAGTTGTCCAGATTGCAAATTCGGATGCTTGGATGCAATGTTACTCACTGGGTTACACTCTTCCTGGATGTTTACTAGCTGCAACCCAAAAAGATGTAAAGATTATGAAATGTGAACTGGGAAAATTGAATTGCAAATTCGACAGTTGTGATCGGAGGTGGAAGATTAAATATTTGTCTAGAAAACATCTCCAAAGAAAAATCTTGTGGAATCTGATTTTCCTATCACCGCATGCATGGATAAGTATGCATTTTGCAGTAATTCATTCGGTTTGTCAAATTTGTTGAGAGCTCTTACCCTAGGTTTCAGAGCAGCAGTAGAACGAGAATTCAGCATATCATTCTTATTTGTTGGAATTTTCTGTGATTCTGTCTCCGTTGATCGAAAGAGTGGGGTGCCAGGTGGTGTGAGGAGCCTGAGAAACAGAAGAGATTACAAGAAATGGTTAATTTGATAGCAAACTTTTTAAAAGTATTATAATTCAAATAAGGGATCAACATCCAAATTTATAATAATTGTGTTCATATCAACAATAATAGCCAAACATTGGCATATCTACAACGACATCATTGAAGGGTTCTATTTTGTTTTGGTACTTATTTTCCCTAAGGTTTTCTCTAAGCCGTTGCAAATTTGTATGTGTTTCAGAACAGGGGAGGTGGGGTACTCTAATCATGAAATCAGTGTTACAAAGGAGAAAGTTATTGTTCCTTGTACACATTTAAAAGTACACTCGGAGGATTACCCATTTAAAATTATCTAAAAGTTTAAAAGGAGCTGATGATAATTTTGTTGGAATTAGCAAAGATATTCAAATATCACTTTCTTCATTTTTAAACGTTCAAGGTTTTTTTTAAAAAAACGAAGCGGTTGAAGAAATCGATTATCCCATGAAAAACTTTAAATAAAGCTAAGAGAAGTACACACTATACGTGAAAAAAAGGCAAAGGTAACAAAGCTCTGTTTTATTCTCCAAAAAAAAAAAAGAAGAAAGGGGAATGATAACGTTGAGGAACAAAATGACTTCATGTGTCGTCTTTTGGTCTTTTCAAATATTTCATTCCGCTTTAATGGGTAAAATAAAATGGAATCTCGCTGATAAAGACGACGTATTAGAACCACATGTAGAAGAAGAAAACAAGAACCAGGCGCATTATTTAGGTTCGAGTAGGACCAGAAAACTCTGTGAGGTACTGTTTACATCCCTAATGCTCAATGAATTCTTGAAATTATTTGAAAAAGCATTCGTTAATGAACAACATTCGGCCCTACTGTACCAATCAATGCTACTTTTAGATTGGAAATAATTTGTATTTAAATTTCATATACAACAAATTGAACATGAAAGCTACTTCATCACTGAGACGTGAAATTGGAGAAAATGTAATCTACTTACCAGTCGTAATCAGATTTTTCATTTTCTGAATCCATAAAATCCTCCGTTCTGATCTTCCGCGGTGGAACAGGTGATACAACATTCTTGGAGACAGGTGAACATCCGCCATTATTATTAGCTTCTGCAGTTTACGAATCAAAAAATGCCAAAATCGCGCCAAAATCTTCTATAAAGCTGATTGAAGATAAACTTTGGAAAAAAAAATTCTAAAACTGCAGGAAGGGAAAAGGACTGACCGGAACCGGAAAACGAAACAGTTTCTGAATTAGGATCAAGATCCTCCGAATAGCTCCGATGGAGTAGATTGTCAGTATCCATCTCTTTCTCAACCGTTCGCATATCGTGTAACATTACGACCTCTCCGTCCGTCTCGTTTGTGAACATTCCAGATATTCTAACTAATAACAGTACGATTCAGTCGATCCTTTCTCCAAAACTCAAGTCCGAATCTGAGCATTTGATCAAAAACAGCCACAACCGGGTCAGAAAAAAAAAATCATACAGAAACTTCCTCCTCTCTTCTACACTGAGGAGACAACAGATCTGACTAAAAATCAACGAGTCAAACAAAAGAGAGATAATTGGAATCAGAGACTAATTACTTCACATGAAACAGAGGCATGGAAGAATAGTGATTACCATTTGTCTCCGACGGTGATGCTCCGGTGGAGACTCGATCGGAAAATGGGAATGGAGAGATGAGATTTTCTTCGGAATTGGTTTTGGGTGAATCTTCTTCTTTGTTTCGGTATCGCTGAGTTTTTTGAAGTATTTCACTAACTCAGCACTCCGCGGCTTCGCCCCATGTGGCCGTTCAGATTATTTAAAAAATAACATTTTCTTATTGAATTTTTTTTAAAAAAAAATTATTATTAAAAACGAAATAAATAACATTTTGAATTATTTCGGTACGCGTACTTGGAGCCATATTAAATAACAAGGAAAATCCGTTCTTTATTTTTTGAGATTTATTTCATTGTAGTTTTTATATTTTTAAATATTTCATTTTAATCTTGTATTTCTGATAAATCTTAAATTTAAGGATTGTTTTTAAATATAGCAAAATAAGTCAAACTATATTATAAATCTTAAATTTAAGAGTTTTTTTTTTTAAATATAGCAAAATGAGTCATACTATTTATAAATTTTAAATTTAAGGGGTTGTTTTAAACTATTTATAAATTTTAAATTTAAGGGGTTGTTTTTAAATATAGCAAAATGAGTCGAACTATTTATAAATATAGAAAAAATTCACTCTTCTATCAACCGTCAATTTAAAATGATGTCAATTTTTTTTAATGAAAGTAGTGTCTATTAAATTCATATTCTTTTAAAAGTATTAAACGTCCCTAAAGTTTAAAGGTGTGTGTTCTAATCATTGTATTTTAAAATATTTTTGATATATTTTTAAAGTTTCAATTTTGTATCTAATAATTGGTGCAATTAACTTTATTAATTTATGTTGCTACCTATATGTAAATGCTAAATTGATTCTGAGCAAGATTAGGTGTTTGGTAGCGTAAATGTTAAATTAATAAAGTCGATAAGATTGATAAAGGGATCTCATAAACACATACTTTATACTAAATTTAAGAATCTAATAGGGTATATTTGGATAGAAGATATTGTTTCTTAGTTATGAATATTAAATATTTGAATTTTAAATGTCTTAGATAATTAATATTTGTGTTTAAAAACGTAGGATAATTAAAGTCTAGAAGTTAAATATATGTGTTTGATTTATATTTTTTTTTAATAAAAATGAAGACTAAAGAATCGCTTAATTAAATATAAGAGAATAATTAATGTAGTCATAAATTAAATTTAGCATTATTTAATATATTTTTTTATTAATTATTTATTTGATCACTTAAAGTAAAAATAAATGAATTTTGTTATATTAAACATAATTAAACACTTTAATTTAATTACTTAATTACTCCTCATGTATAAAAATCTTGCCTATATGAAAAATATTAGAAAATCCATTTTAAAAAGTGAGATTTTGTGAAAAATCTCAATGCAAAACCTATATTCAAAATTTAAAACACAAATTTAAAACTTTAAAGAGTGCAAGGGCTTAATAATTAATAGATACCACTTAAAGTTTCATTGAAAACAATATTTTAATTTAACTCAAAAATAAAACTTGCCTTATTTTATATGAAGAGCGTGTACTTTGAATAAATAAAATAAAATAAAACCCTACAAGCGCCTTAAAATTATTTTTCTAAAATATAAGGACAAAATTTGCAAAATAACGGATTTGGGGATATGCTATAAAATGATCAGTAAAAGAATAATACCTAGAGAAGAAAACAGAGTTGATTTAATTATTATTTTTATTAGAAAAAAATAAAGAAAAAAGTCGTGTCAATTACAAACTCACTAAAAATTGATCCATATCAATTAAGTTTTTTTTTTAAAAAAGAAAAATAGGTTAAGCAATTATTTACCTTTTATGTATGATGACGTGTAAATATTTGTATCAATAATTTTATCTTTTTATGGGTTTGATATCCCTAAAAAAAAAATGTCACTAGAATTGTAACGACCCGACTAATACATCCTAATCAGACCATTACTCAATGCATGCAAATTTCAAGAAAAGACACGATGCTGAGTAGTAAGAAAGAAACAATGCTACTCATGGAAATTTCTGTTTATTTAACCGAAGAAAATATTGAATAACCATATAAAAGAATTTTGGTTCGGGGTACCCCTGATAAAATCATTAATATTTCACGGACAGGATTCCAAATACAAAATGAAAGACAAGCCTCAAAACAAAATTTGACAACTGAACAAAACTCATGAAAAAAAAACATGCAGTGCTAAGCGGAAGTTACACCGGGTCCCGTGATGTCATCAAGGAATCCTCTTGTCATTCGCCAGCACGTCCTTTCCCTTACCTGAAAAAAAAAAAAAAAATGAAAGGATGAGTAATTATATTACTCAGTAAGTGACCCCACTACCGGAGCCGGGCTAGGCACCCAAGTCCTTTAAGTGCAACAACAATAAGACATGCACATCTAACATACTTTTATAGGGAACTGGTTATACTCGCCCTACAGTTGGTTTTGGATGTCCACTAACCTCTGGAGCCCCGAAGGAACTCTTACCTCTGGTGATCCCGAAGGAACACAAACCTCTGGTGATCCCGAAAGACCACAAACCTCTGGTGATCCCGAAAGACCACAAACCTCTGGTGAACCCGAAGGAACACAACCTCTGGTGACCCCGAAGGACCACAACATCTGGTGAACCCGAAGGAACACAACCTCTGGTGACCCCGAAGGACCACAATATCTGGTGAACCCGAAGGAACACAACCTCTGGTGACCCCGAAGGACCACAATATCTGGTGAACCCGAAGGAACACAACCTCTGGTGACCCCGAAGGACCACAATATCTAGTGAACCCGAAGGAACACAACCTCTGGTGACCCCGAAGGACCACAATATCTGGTGAACCCGAAGGAACACAACCTCTAGTGAACCCGAAGGAACACAACCTCTGGTGAACCTGAAGGAACACAACCTTTGGTGACCCCGAAGGACCACAACATCTGGTGAACCCGAAGGAACACAACCTCTGGTGACCCCGAAGGACCACAATATCTGGTGAACCCGAAGGAACACAACCTCTGGTGAACATCCAACCGACGTAGGGGAGTTACCACTACCCATCCTATAGGTCAATTAAAATCTCACTCCTCTCATTCCATAAATTCATACATAAACAGTACTGTTCATAAACATATATTATAAGCATATGCATCATCATTCACATACATCCTTTAAACATGGGAATTTCATACAAGCATACTATGTCACATGGGGCTTAGAAATTTCTACTCATACAAGCATTGCTATACACATGGGCTTAGAAATTCTACTCATCAGGGCAACTAAACATATGGCGGGAAGGCGGTTCAGGTAGTAAGACCACTTACCTTGAGACTAGATGCAAATAGCTAACCAAGTAGCCAATTCTCACAAAATGCTTGGGTTAAAACCCCAAAGTGCAACTAAGCCACAATCTTCTTCCATACCTCAAACAATGAGTCCAACCAAAATGGACCCTTAAACCTGCTTGGACAGCTTGTTTCCGATTCCAAAATCCATGGAAGCCTGAGTCTAAAATCCAACCTCAATGAGTAACAACAATTAAAACCAATTTACGAAATTACGAGAAAATCAACAATACTTACCAAAACAGTCCTGACCTAACCAAGTCTTGAAATCCTAGCGTAACTCACGAAAAGGGATAATGCCAGAGAGAAAGCTGGGCAACAACTTGCAAACCCATTGACATCCAAGATTGGCTTAAGTATATATTTAAATTCTCTTTCCTTTTCCTTTTCCAAAACCCTAAATATATATATTTAAATTTCCCTTTTCCTTTTCCTTTTCCTTTTCCTTTTACCAAAACAAAACACAACTTATTTAATATAATATTCCTCAACCCATCAAATCAAATCTTTTCCAACCACCACTTAATAATTTATTTAACCAAAATATCTTCTAACAAATCAATTCCCCAACTTAAATTCAATTCTAACTTATCCTCATATTTTATTAAATTAATCAAGTTCTTAAATCTCACTCAATTTCAAATCTTCACATTAAATCCAACTTTTAAATCTCCCCCAAATAAATTCAATTTTCCACTAATTGAATCAAATCCAAATCTTTTATCACGATTACTTTAAATTGAATTATTTTCTCAACATAATCCAATTAAAGCTTCAAAATTCAAACAACTAACCAAATAATTCAAGAAAATAATTTTTTTTTTTTTTTTTTTTTTTTTTTAAAAAAAAAAAACAAATTACTTGAAAATTTGGGATGTCACAAGAATATTAATTCACTAATTTCATTTTTTTCGTATTTTATTTTCATAATTTGTTCAAAAATATCAATTGACATCAATATTTTTATAAAATTAAAATCTTGAGATTTCTATCACGTGGATATTTAAAACCTTATTCTCTATATTATTTTAGAAAATAAGTTACATTTGAAATTAAATTTCATCTACTTCCTTACAAAATAATTGAAATGAAATAAATCACTTACTGACAGCTCAATCCCTATATTCTCAAAATTTCTAAATTTGCATCACAAAATCCCAATCCCGAGTTACTTAGGACAATGGTCAATTCCTTTTCACCGTCCTCAAGTTTTTTTTTTTTTTTTTTCTTTTCCTTTTGGAAGTAAATCCAAGCATTTTTTTAATCTATGTTTGGCTCAAAATAGAGTAAAAAAGTTAATCAAATTTACCGTAACATTGTACTTGATTAGAGAATTTTTTTTTAAAAAAAACAACAAGAGCAACATTACACCATAACTAACTACACTACATGTCAAAATGAGCGTAACTCAACTGACGACATAATACTGTATCAAAGTCATAATTGAATTCTTCCACCTATACATTGTAAAAAAAAAAAGGTTTCATACTTATCAAAGCGAATGAGGGGGCAAGAATGATACTATCTTAGCATAGTAATGTAAATTATTATATATACTATATATAAAAGTAGTAACGTGGGGAAAATTTTTACATCTCATTTTGTCATCTTACATCTTTTAGAGATGTCTATTTTGTCCTTTGTTACAACTATTTGATGATTACTCGATGAAGTGATAGATATGAAACATCTATGGTTAGTGAAGTCATAGATATGAAACATCGTGATCTAACTATAGATTAGAAAAGTCCCTTGTATTGCTCCATTGCAACTATTTGGGTCAAAGTTTTGTATCAGTTACAATATAAGTGTGATCTCTTTGCTATAAATACGAAACAATACAATTCACATCCTTTATCCTTTAAAATATCACAAATTTCTTTTTTTCTTTTTTTCTTTTTTTTGGTTTAAAAAAATAATTATATTTTTGGGGGAGAGAAAAAGAAATAAATGAAACTAGGCATTGGCAGATGAAGGGAGTAAATAATTGGGAAGGAATTCAAACTTGGGAGGGCATTCAAAGGAAACAAAAGGAGGTTCAGATTTAAACGTGGGCTGTTGGATTCCTCGAGATGAAGCAAATTTCCTGATCGGACGGCGGATATTATTTTCTTAAAAAATATTTAAAATTAATGAGTCTCGTGAATCGTGTGATTTTCAAATTGGGTATTTGCCTCCTTCACTAAGCACGTGGACCCCACTCCTGAATTATGGAAATTTTCAGTTGGAATGATTGGCAATCCAACCTTTTTTCTATATTTTTAATTTAATTGGGAAAATGTTTCAAGTTAAAAGCCAATCCAGTGTTTCATAATCATAGTCTAATTATTTTGTTCTTAATTACAACCTACAATTATTTAAAATATATATATAGAAGTTAAAACATCATTTTAGCCCATATACTTTAAATAAATCTTAAACTTAGTCTCTTAGAGTTAATTTTATTGATTTTTTTTAGTTACAACAATTGTGGGGATAGGACGATTACTGCTAAACTAAGCTCATTTTAGCATTAATTTACCGAAATTGGTTAAATAATAATAATTTTCATGAAAGAAATAAATTATGTGAATATGTTTTCAAAATTGACAGTAAAACGTTACTAAATAATGAAAAGTTGTTTAAAAAATCAACAATAAGCTAGCAATAAGGAGTAAATTTAAGATTGTTGAAATTACAACTAAAATTAAACAAGCACCGGGTCAACATAGTATTTTAACAAATAACATATATATACACACATGTTGTGTAATTTACATGCTAAAAATATTGTTGAAATCTTATACTTTTTACCTTTTAGCTACAATGTTTTATTATTTTCTTTTAAGTTCAATGTTCGGCAATTACATGGCAGAAGATTGAACTATTGATAATCAACGTTGTATCCATCAAGCTATGCTTTAATTTGTTATGATATGAAGACTTAATGTCTCTACGACATTAATGGTGTGTTTGGAATACATTTTCAAGTGTTTAATTTAAAAAATAAATCATTTTAGAAAAAATTAAAATGTTTAGCAACCACCCAAAATAAATTTTGAAGTGTATTTTAAACCGTTTTTATCAAAAGAGTTTAAATAAAAATATTTTTTTTTAAAAATACTTTTTTCTGAAGTCAATCCAAACGAACCCTTAATCTTTTTCCTTGTTTTTGTTTCGCTTGACGTTTTTTTTTTTTTTTAATTTAGATAGTTGTGTATCTCATATTTGGTGTGTGCTTGAGCTCCATGCAGATTCTCCTTCAAGCTCATGTACATTATTTATCTTCTCCAACTAATCATAAATTTTAGAGCAAATTGCAAAAACCACTCCTCAAGTATGGTAGTAGTTGCAATTTCATCCTCGAACTTACAACTCCTCAAGTATGATAGTAGTTGCAATTTCATCCTCGAACTTACAACTCCTCAAGTATGGTAGTAGTTGCAATTTCATCCTCGAACTTACACAAATGTTAAAATTAAAATTTTACAATTTGAGGACATAATTTTTACAATGGAAACTTAGAGAGTTAAATTGTACCTACCACCCTACTTGATAGGGTCGTTTTTACATCGTAGCCGTAAATTTTATTAATTCACACTCTCAGCCTTCTAATGGTCTGAAGTTCACTTCAAATTTTCAAAATTTTCAGTATTTCTGGTGAAGTCTGAAACTTATAACAAAATATCTCTATAGACAATATTGAAAACTGTGGTAGTCCCAAAATCTGATTAGAAAGGAACATCCATTGTTCATTCCAACGTCCTAAAAATTGATTCTGTTAATTTCAAATTGAAAGTAAAAAAGAACTGGAAAAAGAAGAATAAAAAATGGTTGTTCTTGTGCTACTTACTAGCCAAAACTGCAGGGGCAGTGTACCAAAAAGCTTAAGAAAGGGCTAAATGGCAAAAAGATAAAACAAAGAAAAAGAGGCTGAGAGAAGAATGTACAGAAGAAAATGATTTTATTTACTTCGAACTTGACAGCAGATCAAGCATCGTCGCCATCGCTACCCGCAAGCTGCGGATCATGACTTGTTAAGTAGCTGTTTCCATCAGGACCCAACACCTTGAACCTGCAACGTTTTTTCCAAACACCAAAAAGAAATCAATAACCATGTTTGGATCAATACCAAGGCGAAATCTTGATGGATCATTATGTGTACTAAATTTGATATTGGACCAAGATCATTTCTTCCGGAGGTTTATGTCCAGCTTAAGATCAAACTTTATAGCAGAGAGATGTCAATATCGCAATCGATGTACTTGATTCAAAGATTCTTTTATGTAACAAAACATAGTTAGTTAAAAAAAGAAAAAAAGAAAAAAACAAAGAAAGTAAAGCGGCCTCACATTTCAAGAATATATTTTCCTTCCTTGTACCTTTGGGATTTGTCATAGGCAACCTCCTGTGGAATTGATAGAGTTATCAGGAAAAGATTTGACAATCAAGAGGTAAAAGAAGTAAGAAATAAAATAAGATCTTACATATTTCCAACCAAGAATTGAGCCACAACCAACACAAAATATGTCAACAACAGTGTGCAATCCCGTGATCATCATCCGCTCTTCTTGTTCTCCAACTGTGATATTGACACTGCCATTCGTTATGGAAATCAAAATGTTAGATGAAGGTTTAATGATTATGACACTATCCTGTAAGGAAGAATTTAAGGGCACCTATGAAATATAGGCTGTTGGAATCACAATCTAATTCCTATGTGAGCAACATCCAGAAGTTTCCAGAAACAAAATACAATGGGTGAAGCACAGGCAGCTAGATACTGACATCATTTTTCTCATTCTACAGTTCGAGTTTTTACAGCAGACAATGAAATACTTCTTGTTAATTAGCTTAAGGCATGTAGGGTTGCAGTTAATTATTGTAATGGAATACTACTAAGAAAGACCAGTACCCAATTCCTACAAGAGAGGAATCAATGAGAACAGGACAAGGGAAGTGTGAGTTTGTTAGATAACGTAATGTATGCATAAATAACTAGATGATCAAAAGCAGCAACAATGCTCTCGCTCCAGTTATAGCACCCAATTTATACCCTAAATATCAAACATTTTGTTTTGCACTTGGAAATAGGACCATTATATACTTGCCCAGGATGCCAAGGAATCTAGATGCCCACGCTTCAGTGACTCCAAATGTCATACTTTTATTTTTTAAAACAAAAATCCTACTTTTCATTGCCAAAAAAAAAAAAAAAAATGAAAGACAAAAGGTACAAGAATAAAGCTCCAAGATAAAAGAGTCCAACTAAAATAGAAAGGGGCTTCATTCAAGTAAAATAAGACCTAAAGGATAATTGCAATGAGGACCAAGAGTAAACTCACACGTTATTAAATAAGTAAGCCCTCCCATGCCTGCAATGAAAAGTCTGAAACAAAAGCAAAGCAGAATTCTGTTAGTATATCATGTGGATCTTCTCGATACTATATGCAGATGATGAAAAAAAAAGGGCTGTAAGCCTGTAAATATAAATGTAGAAGTTCTCGAGAACAAATTTTCTTGTAGAGTTATTTAGTCTAAGGCATTATTTAATCATGCAATTGATGTTTTTTAGTTGTAGAGCCTATGAACTCCTAAGACCAAACAAGGAGTGGAGTTAGCAACTCCACTTCCTCCAACTCCTACTCCTCGGGCAAAACATGTCCTAAAAGTTAAGATTGGAAAGTCTATGTAACAATGCATATAAACAAGCCTTTCTCAAAATAAGGTATAATCTAGTGCTTGACATAAAGTTACAAACGCTGAAATCAGCAAACAATTTTATACAGTAAAAGAAAGTTCTACAAGTACCTCAGTAGCCACATAAAGATACTACTGCATGTGAAAGTAGAAAAGAACATATTCAATATCCAAAAGGCTTGAATTCCTATCACCCGCATAACTAAAATTACTCAGAATTTACAAGAAACTATGGGGGTGGACGGAGCCTTCAGGAAAAGGGAGTATTGTATAAGGCAATCGTATAAATACTTGAATGAGCATGCAATTAGAATCTCCATTAGCACTAACCATACATCTGATATTTCTGATAAGTATGATAAAATCAATGACCATATGCACAAGAAATCCAATCGTTCAATCTACCAAGCAAATATGTGATGAGGCAAGTCTCTCGATGAATGCACAATTAATTTAACAAGGAAACTGAGCAGCCCAGGTGGCAAACTCAGCGCTATAAGCAAAACACTAAGACAGGATTAAGGATTAAAACAAAGAACAATTTTCTCACAAGCCCTAGTTTGTAAACGTAAACTAAAAGGTTTTAAGTGTTCGAGGATTCCACGTTGAAAAGATGGGAGACCTCACAAACATGGGCTACTCCACCCATTGTCAATTAGCTTTGAGATGAAACCCTATGTTGATGTAATTTGGTACGAGAGTGAAGTCCAAATGAGTATTCAGTCCAAAAAAATTTTGACATCTAACCCAAGAATAGTGAATACAAAGAGGCACCATCTAGAGGGGAATGTTAAGGATCTCACATTAGAAAGAAAAGGAGACCTCACAATCTATATAAGATATATGGTGTTACTCTTCTTCTTAGTGCCAATTGGTTTTGAGATGGAACTTTATATTTATCTAATATCGTATTAGAGCTCGAGTATTGAGTCCAGAAAAGAGATCCGACTCAAGAATGTTAACCCAAAGAGGCACCATCTTAAGAGGGCATGTTGAGAATCACAATTAGAAACATGGTAAACTTCACAAGATACATGGCTATTCTTCCCGTTGCCAATTAGCTATGAGATGAAATTTATGTAATCATGGGAGGTATCATGCGTGGTCCCAAAGCATTAAGTTCCTTTTTCCTAAACCAAACTTTTAGAGCATTAAAGACTTTTTTCCTATAGAGACCGATTCCCTTTTACTTCACAAAAAAAAAACACTCGAAACAAATAAGTTACTCACTGCTTAGCCTCCATCAAACACAAGTCAAGAAGAAAATCAACAAAACACAACAAAAAAAACAAAGAAAAAAAAAATTGTGCTACTCAAATGTGCATGCGGAATAGAGGAATTGGATTAGATACCCTTGAAATTATGTCTTTAGAAAGGGCGAGATGAGTTTTACAGTGTTTGCAACTATAAAAATTTCCTTCCAGAGTAATAAAAAATAGCCTTCCCATCTCCTCTCCTTGTAGCAATATCTCTACCAATCCTCGATTTCCTTCCCTACAGAACTAAACATAAAAATCAGCTTACGATCGAAGAGAAACAAGCACACCAGAATCCCAAAAACAAAGAAAATTTAGGAGAAATCGATCTAGTGACGACGAAGAAGAACAACA
The DNA here is from genome assembly GCA_030954485.1 of Citrullus mucosospermus. Lineage (NCBI taxonomy): Eukaryota > Viridiplantae > Streptophyta > Magnoliopsida > Cucurbitales > Cucurbitaceae > Citrullus > Citrullus mucosospermus. Next base: position 20,973,039 of record CM062058.1, read on the forward strand.
ACAACAAATCAAAGATCGGCATGATCGCACCTTACAATGCAAATTCTGGGAAAGCTGAAACTGAGGAAATAGAGAAAGCGGAATGAGAATCAGATAATCGTCGCCCGCAGTCGCAGATGGAAATCAAGAAGAGATCGAAAACGAAAATCCAAAAATTTGATCGATACCAGTATTTATAAATTCGAAAACACGTGCGAAATTGAGATTGAAATTGAAATTTCAGTTTTATTTTTCCAATTTAAAAAAACTGAAAAAGAATCCTATAATACATACAATACAATGCATATTTTATTTTATTTTATTTTATTTTTTGAAACATACCATGCATATTTTATTCTATCATATGTTAAAAAAATTCAAATCCTTTTTTTTTTTTTTTAAGTACGAAGAACAATTCAAATCTACACTTTTAGATAACCTAAACTAAAGATTTTTTTTTTTTAAAAAAAAAAACTTTATATTTAACTTCTGTATCTAAAATATCCATTGAATTTAAATAAACCGAAGAATAATTGTTAATAATTCTACATACCTATAGATTTGACATTGGCATAAACAATGAATCAAGATTTCCATAATATCTTGAAAAAAAAAGATAAAACATAAATATAAGAAATCAATAAAATGTTTGTTTATTAATTTAAATAATTATTTTAAATATTTGTAAAATTATCCATCATTTGGATTGCAAGATAACTTTAATTTTGAAATTAAAACCACAGTATTTAAGCAATATAGAATCACCTTAATAATGATTAAAAAAAGAATGAACAGAGTTTGGAAACTAAACTAATAACAGTTTTGATTTGTGTGGGGAGCAGGATATATAATTTCAGATACGAATCTCGAAGCAAAGTAGTTACAGCTCAGGATGACATTACAAGGTCAAGTTCTTTTTTTACAAACTAGAGAGAAGACAATAATGAACACAAAGTAGTGGAGGAAAATAAAGAGGAGCTTAAGAAGAAGAAGAAGAGAAGTTGTCAATAATAGTGGTGTGGAGAGGGTCACTGAGATGGGTAGCCCAGTTGTTGAGTGGGCCTTTGCCAGTAACAGCAGCCTGAACTGCGAACCCAAGGAAGGCAACCATGGCTAGGCGAGCGTGCTTGATCTCGGCCAACTGTAGGACGGCTTTCTTTTCGGGGTCCTCGGCTAAGCCCAAGGGGTCGAAATACTTGCCTCCTGGATACAACCTCTTCTCTGGGTCTAACTCCGCATTCCTTTGAAACTCGATGTAACCGATCACTAGAACTTCGATCCAAATCAGCGTGGTGAGGGAGAAGGGAAGTGGCTGCCCTAGGTAGGATGAACCTTCCACTAGTTCTACCTGAAATTTTTACCTCATCCCATCATTAATTTTTCAAGTTTGTGTTTAGAAGGTTTATGAACTTCAAATTCAGATTTTTCCACCTAAACTTCAACCTTCCCACCTTCCTTTAATTATGTGTTTAATACGTTTTTTTACATATTTAATATTAAGCTTTTAGTTTAAAGTTTTTTAAAAAATACCTCTTAGTCAAAAGAATGAAAACCCAAAGACTTATTAGACACGTTTTTAACGTTTTGATCTATTGAAAACAAAATTGAAAGTCTATGGGTCTTTTAGATATTTCAAAATTTATGGACTAAATAGATACAAATTTAAAAATTTAACAACTAATATTGTAATTTAACCAAACATTCTTTCCGATTTAGTTAATTATCATTGGACCTTAATTTTGAGATTATTACATTATTGAGTTATTATATTTTTAGTAGTTTAGTCCCTAAGCAAGGAAACAAATTTATTCATATTCTTCCAAAATATGAACAATTTAATCCTACTATGAAAAATCCAATCATTTCATTTTTCTAAAAGAAAAATTAAATGTCAGTTATTATTGTATAGTGACCTAAGCTTTAATGGTTATAATATCTGATCCATAACTAGTTTACAGGTGTATATGTAAAAGAATTTTCATTAAATCATAATAATATTTTTACGACTAGATTGTTACAAAACTTAAAGTATAAGACTATGTTCTTTCACATTAAAGTGTAGATATTGGATTGTTACAAAATTGATAATCTCAAAGAATATATATATTAAGAAACAAAAAGAAAAGAAAAAATGATTTCTTTAAATAGGGTGAGCCGCCACAACTAAATATAATGCAAGAGACTTAAAAGTATGTTTAGAATACATTTTCGAGTGTTTAATTTAAAAAAATAAGTCATTTTGAAATTATTTTTGAGTATTTGACAACCACTCAACAAAAATTTTGAAGTTTATTTTAAATAATTTTTATCAAAAGAATTTAAACAAAAATAAATTTTTAAAAAAATACTTTTTTTCTTCCTTTAGTCAATCCAAACAGGCCCTTATTTCTCTTCTAATTCAGTATTCACTGTTATTTTGCTAATCTTTCTCATTGTGAATCCTTATTAATAGAAAATGTACTCTTGAAAATGGTCATTTCAAATATAACTAATTGAGTCTAACTATTTTGTATTTATAAAATACATTTTTAAAAATGATTTACTTTAATTTTCAAATGTTGGCTAGTGATAAGTGAGTAATAAAACAAAATATACATTCAATTAAAAGAATAAAAATAAAATACAAAATGGTTATGAAATTGAGTTTTTTTTTTAATATTTTGTATTTAAAATTATTTGCAACACAATTAAAAGTGGTGCTAAATTTGTAATTTAATTAAGTATTTCTTAATTGAAACGAAATCTATATATATATAAATGAAAAAAGAATAACTCACTTTTCCGGCGTCTTGCCACGTGACACCGGTGAGCCATTCAACAGAGAGAGCACCGAGTGTGGCAAGCATTGCCCACCTTCCATGGATCAGCTCGCACTCGCGGAATCTCTGCAATCCAAAAACCTCCGTGTACGGCTGAAACGGGGTCGATTTCACTTCCGCGCTCTCAAATCTCGTCCCGATAATATCTCCCGCCACATTCTTCGCCAAGTTCTGGTCCAACGAGTCCAAATCATACTGCAAATATTCTGCCGGTTTCCCCAACCCGAACGGATCGAATCCGTAGTCCCCGACCAAGCTTCCGTCCAGCCATTCCGGCGCCTTTGCTCCCGGAAACCACAACGGCCGGTTGGATATCGTCTTCGACGACGGCGATTTCTTCGCCGGAGTCTTCTTCTTCCCGAATCCGAATCGGGCTTGGACTCGACCGGAACTCGGCCGTAATTCGGCGAGGCGTGTTCCGATGAAGGAAGAGGTTGCGGCAGCGGTGGCCATTACGACGACGACGACGACGAGGAGTTGAGAGAGGAATTGAAGAGTGTGAGATGGAAGTAGGGATTTTGGTTGGGTTATTATGTGGTTGAGAAAGGGGAATTGTGATCGGCGATTGCCACATAATCTGTTGTGGTGGTTTTGTGTCCGTTGGATTATGGGACGAATCCATCTGACGGCTTCTGTGCGTCTTGGCCTTATCTCTGCCTTATCCCGTCGTACTGGAACGGTGGGGTCAAAGCGTCGTCGTTCACTCGATTTTGTTTGCGAAGTTTGTGGTTGAGGTCTCACATGGGGAAAATCTTTGAGTTTTTAATAAATTAGTAAATTATATATATATAAGAACCCCCAATTAGTAAATTATATATATAGAAACCCCCAATTAGTAGGTTTTAATTTTAATCCAGGTTTAAAATATCAAAATCGAGATCATAATTTTACGAAAATTTCAATAAAAATGATCTTAAAATATAAATGTCGATGTATATTTTTGTAAAAATTTTAACAACAAAATATTTTAAAAAATACATTAAATGAGTAAATAAATATTTTATAAATTTTAAACAATGTGTTATGTTAACATGCTCATCATTTATTATTATATTTACATTAGTGGTGTTTATGATCTTTTTTTTATTTGTGTTTCGTGAATTTTCTTTGATGTTGTGGAAATCTCGATTCTTCTTTTATATTGATGTCGAACCCTTGAAAATGTGAAAATATTCTTAAAAATATCTAGATGTCAATAAATATTTAATATCGTGTTTTTAATTAATTTTTACAATTTTTTTTCATTTTTACTTCTTCTATATAATGTGGGAGAGGGGATCAAATCATATAGCACATTTTTTTGCCAATCAAATTATGATCATTTTGATTTCGTTCTTATTCTTAAAGCTTTGAAATTTAATTACAAGACTGCTTCAAAGAAAAAAAAAATTTAATTACAATAATATGTACTTCTAAAAGTTGTTTCAATAAGATCTAGGATCTAGTGATAGTTTATATATATAGTTAGTTTTATTTATATTAAGATGAGAACTATAAAATCAATATCAAATAGATAATAAATAATATAATAGAGAACTAAAGTTCAAGAGATTATATTTTTATTTTAACCTAAATAATATATAATTAGTTTTATTCATGATAAGACTATGCCTTTTAACTTGAATATAGTTAGATGAATAAAACATCAAAGGATCATACCCAAATATCGATGGCTCAATCTTCCATCTCACAATTATTAAATTAAAAAAACTTATAATGTTTGGTAAATTTAAGTTGAATCACCACTAGAATGAATCTTATAACAATTTAAAAGATCATTAAATACACATAGAATTGTGTTAAAAGAAATCCGCATAGATTATACTAAGAAACTCATAATATACTTTTTAGTTAAAAAGAAAAAGAAAAAAAAAATAATAACTCTTCTAACCATGCTTACGTTTTTAATAAGGCTTTTAGACTATCATAATAGTCGACTCTACAAAGTTTCTAATAAATTTATAATACTTCACACCTATTTAAAAATCTTAGTAAAGGTGGTTTTTCAAAACTTTAAAACAATATTTGAGCAAAATAGATATCCTTTTTAACTCTTATAAGTTAAAACTTTTTAAAATATACCTGTCATATGACAAAAACAAAATATAAATATGAAACCAACTTTAAAAAAAAAAAAAACATTAAATAAAAAAATCCAAAGATCTTAGACATATGTTTTGACTTAAAATAACTAGAAGTAGAAGTTGGAAGGAGTGGAGTTATGTTGCTAACCCACTTTTTTGTTTCATCCAAGCAATTTATGAGTTTTAGAATTAAAGTTATTAATTCTATAAGAACCATAACTTTGATTTCTTATTAGTGGGTCTGACACAAACAACTTTTTAAACTAAACAATTTTAACCTTGTATGGTAGCCATTTCATTTTATGTTTTTGGTTTTTGAAAATTATTAAGCCTATTTATTCTACGTTTTTTACAATGATTTGCATATTTCTTAAACACAATGATTGAATTCATAGCCAAATTTTAAAAACAAAAATAAGTTTTTAAAAACTATTTTTTTAGTTTTCAAATTTTGGCTTTGTTTTTTAATCTATTGGTAAAAACTAGACAACAAAGAAAGACATTTGGAAGTGAAAATAGTGTTTATAGACTTAATCTTTAAAAACAAAACCAAAAAACTAAATAGTTACCAAACATGATATTTACTATTGACTCCAAACATCTTTTAAAATCTAATTATAGGACTGTCACATGGCCAAATGTATAATTTTAACTTCCTCCGTGTCATTTCATTGTCGAGTTTGATATAGTCTTATATACTATAGATCAACTTGTTGGCCCAGTGAGATTCAAATTGCAATTAAACTAAGTTGATTCATTTTTAGGGGGTTTAAAAAATTATATTGTTCCATACTTTAGCGTGTTGCCTCCTGAAAAAAACTTTAGCGTGTAATTAAAATCTAATCCCCATAATTTGATATTTGATAATGATTTATATTATGTTTAGAAGTAATTTTGAAATGCTTAAATTTTTTTTTCGTATTTAAAATCATGTCGAATCACACTTTTAATTACTCAAAATCAACTCAATTGTTTAATTTTACACTTTTAAATGTATTTTTCGTATTATTAAAATTAATTTTGTACCATTAAAAATATCTTCGGAGTAATTTTGAAAATAACCAGAGTGTTTTTAACTATTTTAAAATCATTCTCAAACATGTCACTAGTGCTTGTAGCGAAATATCTAATTGAGATATAATTCAAGAGACTTCTTAGTTATATGTAGATATTAAAAAAAAAAAATTGCTCTGAATCCCTAATTCATTTTATAAACCACATAGACTCGTGTTAATAAAAGTATATATTACATTGTTACCAATTTTATACTATAAGAACTAAATTATTGCATATTAAAGGTAAATGGACTAAATTGTAACATTTTAAAGATGTAATAAATTGTTACATTCTCAAAGTCTTCTAAAAGCATATAACAAAACAAACAAACTAATAGGTAAAAAGTAATATTTATATGCTTACTTTTAAAATAAAAAAAAAAACTAAAAACAATGAGTCGTTTGGGCCCCCAATTTGGAATGTGTATTGAGTAGGCTATAATATCACATTCAACGTTGGAGCGTGTTAAGAAAATGGGGTACGAATTTTTTTAACCCCTGTTTTGCTACAATAGCATTATTTACCACTTAGTGGTTAACATAACAAATTCTCAGGTTAATTAGAAAAAGTGTAATTTTTTAAAAAAAATAGGTAAAATAGATAGAAACTTTTTTTAAAAAAATTATTTTCTTGGTACCATTTTCCTAGTATCGGGAAAATAGACAGAAACTTTTTTTTAAAAAATATTTTTTAACTATAATTTGAATTATTAAAATTAAAATATATAATGAAATTTTTTTTTTAAAAAAAAAATTTTTTCTGTCCATTTTCCTAGTAAGTTTAGGGAAAATGTAGTCTACTAGGTACATGGACTGAATAAATTTTTTTTTGCTTTTATATTTTAATTTAGTTTTAGATTTTTATAATAATTAAGAATTACTTTCAGTCAAATCACAAAGTTTAGAAAAGTATTACACAAATCATAAAGTTAAAAAAAAATTAAATTAAATTTACGAGAAAATAGAAAGTTAATAGGAAGAAAAGGAAGAAAGAGGAGAATTTACTAGAAAGGAAAAGTCATAGGAAGGAAATAAATGGAATCTCTAAAATATTTTAACAAATTATTCTTACTTGTTTTCTAAAATATTTTTTACATGTGATTAGAGTGGAATATATTAGAAATGATAAGTATTGCTCATATATTTGGTTTTATTATTATTATTGTTATTTTTTTCCCGCTTTTCATAGTCAAACTAAAAAAATAAAAACTACTTATTTAAGTCTAATATGGAGACTATTTGGATTTTTTTTTTAATTTTCAAAAATTGTGTTTATGTTATCACAATTTTTTTTTTTTTACAATGTTTATTATCTTTCTTAAAGAAATATTCTATAACCAAATTCCAAACATGAAAAGAAGTTTTTTTAAAAAGATTCTTTTATATATAGTTTTCAAAACTTTGTTTGCATTTTGAAAAATATCACTAAATAGTAGGAAAAGAAATCATAATTGAAGTAGGGTATATCGGCAAATTTTTTAGAACTAAAACCTAAAAATTAACTGGTTAGCAAACACGACTTTAACATTCAAAACCCGACTTTTGAAAATATCTCTAAAAAATTTATAACAAAAAATAAAATAAAATAAAATACAGCTGTTGAACTAGTATTTATAAATTATAAGCTTACTTTTAAAACTAAAATCCTATTTAATTAACACATAATTTAATATTTTAAAAATAAGCTTATAAAAACTATTTTTATATATATTTCTTTGTTTTATTATTAGTATTTTAAGGACTTTTTCAAAATGTAAACCATGTTTCGAAAAAATAAAATAAAATAAAATAAAAAGCTTGTTTTTATTATTATTTTGAAGTTTAGTTATGAATTCAATGCTTCTTTAAGAACTATAAAAATAATTTTAAATAAAATATATATAAAAAAGGAATGTTTCTTAAACTTTGACTGTGAACTGAAATGCTTGTTACAGAAATGTAAAAAACATGATATGGAATTTAGGAAAGAACAAATATAAACTTTATAAATAGTAGGCTAAAAAAAAATATTATCAAATCAAACCTAAATAGTTTTTCTAAAAAATTTAAATAGTTATTGAAGAAAGTTTAACTAATAGGTTCATTTAAATATTTAAAAAGTAATAATTGAATGCATTTTTAGATACACTTATCTTTATACATACCATTAATTATTTTAAAAAAGAAGAAGAATATGCCACATGATAATTTCTAATTGGATATTTTTATAAAATGCATAAAGATAGATCTTTCTAAAAAAAATTGCACAAAAATAGATATTATCTAATAAGTATTTAAATATTTGTTTATAGGGTTCTTTTCAAATATAGCAAAAATAACCAAAATATTTATAAATATAGCAAAATTTTACTGTTTATCTATGATAGACCGCAATAAATAGCGATGGACTGTGTATTTTGCTACTGATTGTGAATATTTTAAGTAGTTTTATTATTTAAGGTAATTTTCTTAATTTAATATTTAAAATTTATTATTAAACTAATAATTTAATGACAACTCACTTAGGGAAAAAAATCAATATCTTAAAAGTAAAATTGACGATTTAAAAAAAGATTAAAGGTCAAAGGAATTTTTTTTTAATTAAAAAAAAAAAATTGAGTGGTCTTTATTAGTGATGTAAATCATGACATTGTACTCATATTTATGCAAACATGTGTTGCCTTTTATGCCCGCATGCAGGCTTCCAATTCGAAATTCCTCGTAGTGATGAGGGCCTCCCAAAAATTTATACCACTATATATTCTATTCTCTTTTCTTTATATTTTGACTAATTATTTAATAATATATTAATTTGAGCTAAAACATTGTTCCATCGTTAATTTATATTAAAAAACTAAAATATAAACCAATTTAGCTCAACATTAATTGTTTTAGAAGTGGGAAGTTCTACTCTTTCTTAACAATTGTTGTACTTAAAAAAAAAAATATATTAAAATATTATATTTTGAATTCTTTTTGTATAATTAAAAACAACTCTTTAAAGTTTTAAGATTTAAAATAATCGGAACAAAATAAATGTGCAGTGAAAATTGATTTTTTAAAATCTAAAAAATAATTTTTTTTAAAAAAGGTATGTCCGCTATTGATTTAACGGTGGAAAAGGGTGACTTAGGAGAAAGGATCGACATTCTATTTCTATGGGTGAGATGGGACCCATTTGTAACCATTATTTTGTGGAATATTGACATGTCATCAGCCACAAACACTTGAGAGCTTATATGAAGCCACGTGGCATCGATTTAGACTTTATTCAGTCAAAGTATAAATTGCCACGTCAGCATCGTCTTTTCGAGGCAGCTTTGTATTTGTCACATCTGTCCCTACCATTATCATCACCTTATCTTCTAAAATTTAGACCTACATTTCCCACACGATCCCTCGTGCCCTACTAGGTGAAAATAAATTCCCTTTACAGCTCAATAAATAAATCAACAATAATTAACATATATTATTTTCTACAAAATTAAAAAAAAAATTATGTCAATTAATTTTTATAAGATATACCAATTATGTCAATTAATTTTGAGATTGAATATATTTATCTAATATGATTTCATACTTTATAAAATCCAAATACATATTGAGTCCAAAAATATATTTGAGATTCGACCAAAAATAGTAAACTCAAAGAAATACTATTTTGAGAGCACACTAAAAGTCAATATTTATAGAATGCATGAACCAATTACTTATTATGTATTGGTTCCAGATATATCTCCATATTATCTAAAAATGTTAGAAATTTAAATTTTCATACCTATGATATAAGTAGTGCTCTGCTTTTTATACTATAGTGATATTTTTATAAAGTTTATACCCATTCTATTCATGAAATGTTATATTTACATTCTCTCTTTAAATGAAAAAGATAATATATTCATTCAAGTCCATGAACCTTAAAATATTTGTCTTGCCTTACAACTCTAACTGGTCGAATGGATGATCTCAATCATACTTTACGATTTTAAGGAGTGGAGAAACTAGAGAGATAAAAATATAAAGATATATTTTTAAAAAAAGCTAAGTAATACACATCACTTTAAAAATGAAGAGGTTATCACGTGTGTTGTTTTATTTGTTTAAATGATCACTCTTCTTTTTTATATCATCTACATTGCGTCATATTATGCTAGATCGACTAATGTCTATTAATAAACATTTCACAACATTGTTTAGTTGAAGGTGTTAACCAATTTGATTATAAAACTTTAAAATTACAATTCTAAAGTTCAAAAAGGCAATTGAAGTCTTTTTAGTTTTTTCTTTTAAGTTCAAAATCTAAAAAAACATGAAGTATTTCATATATTATAAAACTTTAAAAGTATTACCGTACATGATATTGATGTTTTCAATTTAACCGTGGTATTGATTGAACGTGGAAAAATTTTAGCCAACTCAAGCATAGCTATATTTGTTAAAATATTATATATACATTTGATCTTAAGTTATATGTTTGAATTGTCTCACGTCATTGAACGGAAAAAAAAATAACAATAAAGAAAATTTTAAAGGATTTATTGCCGTTTATCACATATAGATAGCGAAATTTTGTTATATTTATAAATAATTAGATATATATTTTTTCTATTTATAATAATTTTCTAATTCTTTTTAAAGTTTATTAAATCAAGAGGTAGGATCCATTAAAAAAAAAAACGAAATGAGAATGAGAGAAAGGAAAATAAATTTAATTATATTCTAAATCACTACTCTAACTTAAAAGTTTCAACCAATGAGTTTGTGAAAACTTTATCTCCGTTTATACTTTAGTATGGAGTGGAAGTGAAAAAGAGAAGGAATCCCCATTAAAGATGCTAAGAGGGGCATTATGGGAAATTGAGAGAAATTGAAGGAAGTTTTTGAGGGGATAAACTAATGCTATCATAGAAAGAATTTAGGCTTTTGGATCAAGAAATGACCGAAAAGTCCATCTTCCACGTGATTGTATTCATGTATAAAGTTGTATAAATAGAGACCACATAAATTTCTTTTATAATTTCTTTTTAGTCATTTAAATATAACTTTATTGGTTAATAAATTGATAATTTATTTTCAAATTGTCAAAATCAGCCTAATTTAACTCGTATAAAACATGTACCTATTAAAATGTTAATTTTTATGAAATTTATGTTATTCAAAATTTAGATAAATTATATAAATTGAAAATTTTTTAAACTTTAAATAGATAAGATTCAAACCTTCTATGTCATTTTCATTTTTTTAAGTTAATATTTGAGTTTCGAACCATATAAAAAACAAAACAAAAATTTAAAAAAATACTTTTTTATTAATAGTGTTTACAAAAACAAACAATAAAGCAACATGTGAAAATAATATCTACAAACTTAATTTTGATAAATAGATAAATATAATTGTCAAATCGAGTTAAATATATTTTTTTTTTAATTCACACATCAATATTTTTTTAAAAACTTGTATTTGAAGGCAGTTCTTTATATATTATAATCTTTTAATAAGTCAATAATATACTTTTACAATCATTTGGTAAAGTATATATTAATACATTATTCATTTTGAAATAAAAAAGTAAGAATATTACTTTTTAAAGGATATAATAATTTTAATTTGTATTGTTCCACTAATTTTCCAACAAGCCTCTAAATAAATAAATAAATAATATATGTATAATTCAATAAATGATAGTTAAATTATTTTACAATTTAGACACAACTTTCAAACTAAGGCTTTTTTCAAATATAGTAAAATGAACCAAAATATTTATAAATATAACAAAATTTTATTGTCTATTTGCGATAGACTAGTATCTTAGACACAGATAGTAGAGATAGACAGTGATATTCTGCTATTGTTTGTGAATATTTTCAACACTGTGTCATTTTAAATAATTTTTCTTTACTTCAACTTATCTCAAACAACTTTATATACTTTACAACAATTTGCGTCGAAAATATAATAAATATTATTTATTCGAGTGGTAGAGGATAAAGTTTACAATATGTGATAGAGGTAAAAGCAATTGGACAATGATTAGGTGTTACGTAGGTTGTACCTAATTCTCATGCATCCCCTTTCTATACACTTGAGAAAAAAATAATAATTCAAATAATTTTTTTTTTACCACATGACAGCGTTTTATTAGATCCTTTTCACTTTCTTTCTACTACATGTCTCTTGGATTAAATTTGAGAATGAGAATGCGAGGATTGTTGTCTTTGGTAGTTATATTGCTATCAAAGAAGGAGATCTTGTCAAGAGCCATGAATCGATTGTGGATGTTTTTGCGAGCAAGGGTATGCTCGAGTCATTGAGGAAGCTCTAAGTAATCACAAGCAAAAAAATGTCAAAGGTAAAAACACCTAAGATTGTTGAACATAAATCTATGCACAAGCCTATACAAAAAGAAGTTAAAAACGAAAGAATTCTAAACAAGTCCAATAAACAATACTTGTTACCATTAGCTTTGTTATAAAAAATGATCTTATTTAATCAACTAATTACTACTTTAATTTCGTCAATGCTACTGTGAGATGTTAGTTGATGGATGTTACAATTTTTTAGTGGTATAATTTAAAATTTTTTTTTTTAATCTTAGATATATAGTCAATATTTAATTGATTGGAAATAGTTAAAGTTATAATCTTCAAATTTTATTGGATTTCATATTTGGAAAATATAAAAGAGTTCTACGATTCGTTTTTGCATTTCCTTTTAAATAATTAGATTAAAAGTATACATTTTTTAAGACTTTATCAAATAAGGAAGAAATTTATATGTATTTCTCCAAAAAGAAAAGATCATCAACCCTCATTACTCACATAATATATATATATCATCAAACCTCATTACTCACATACCTATAATTCTTATACTCTTATTGGAATTTGAAAAACTATCACCACTCTTATAAATGTGTTTGAACTAAAATAATAGATTAGGTCAATTTACACATCGTTAATTAATAACATCCACTAAAGCCTAATAAAGAAAAATAAAAATTCGGTCATAAATTTAAATTCTTACTCTAAACAAAAAGTAATATTGTAATTTCAATTTATAAATTAACAAATTTATATTGATATGGGGATATTTTCATGAATTCGGCATCCACATTTCTATATCACAAGAAAATTCATAAAACACAAAAGAATAAGTAGATATAATATAAATAATAAATATACTAATGAGTTAAAAAAAACATAAAATATCAATTTATTAATTTAGTTTTTTTTAAAAAATATTCCTAAAATATCCATAATGTCAAAATTTTAACTATATTTCCATCCATAATATCAAAATTTTAACTATATTTCTATCTAAATTTCGTGTACATACTTAAGCATAATTCAAATGATATAGACTTGCATTATTAACCTCAAAGCTTAAGATTTGATTTCCTACTCCACAATGGATCAACATCAACGTTTTAAGTTTTAAGGGTTGTTTGACGCATTGAGTTGAGTTCATATGTTTTGAGTTTATATATTTGTGGAGTTTATATGTTTGTGGATTTCATGTCTTTGTTTAGGTGTTGAGTCCATATGTCAGCGATATCTGATGTAATTTTTTTTACATAAATAATCTATTTTTATGATGATTATTTTTGTTTAGAAATTTTTATTTTCAACGATTCTCTCTTTATTATTATTATTATTATAATAATAATAATAATAAACTATAGATTACACCTTATTTTATTGTTTTTTAAGCACACAATTATTATTGGGAGTTTTGGGAAATGAGGTTTAGAGTTTAGTTTACTTTTGGATCATGTATTTCATTTTTTTTTATAATTTTTTAAATTTAAGCACACAATCATTTTATAAATTTGTGTACGTGACGTTTCTAGGTAAGTCATTTTTATTTTAACATGCTTGATAAAAAAATTTTAAAAGAGACACACTCATGTGTCTAACATTTTTTTTCCTCAAAATTTTTTTACATACAAGTTTGTTTGATTTCTTATATGATAAAAGTGATTTATTAATGTTAAATTACTATAAAGAATGACTATAAAGTATTATGAACTAATAAAAAAAAATTGGAAATTCAACGTTTTGATGGAACTTACGTACTTTTGTGTCAGTAAATGTGTTTTTATTGACAATTTTGTGTGTCAACTTAAATATATACATTTATTAATATTTTATATGCATTTTTAAATTAATAGTTATTTTTAAACTTTAAATTAAGGTTTATTGAGGGTTTTATGTGACAAGTGTCAACAAAACAAGAAATTCGTGTGTCAACAAAACCCAAATTTGTAATTGTCATAATTTAAAATAATGGTCGTCCAAATTGGTGGAGTGACTGGTCAACAGTGATGGTTGGATATTGCTGGAGTTGGCCGCAAGCCGTGGTTGTCGAAGCTGACTGTTAAAGGTGGTCGCGTACTTGGACGTCGGAGGTAGTCGTTAGAGTTGGACATCAAAGGTGACATTGGAGTTGAGCAACGATGATGAGGCCTGAGTACACTATTAGTGGACATAATTTGTTTTTTGATTTGTTTTTTCTTTCTTTTTCACATCTTCTTTTATTTTACGAAATCGCGAAGCTCTACAGACTCTCTCCTCTACCTTACTGCACTTCACGCTAACTGAGAAAATCCAACCTCCACTCCCCCACCATGGACACTCCATAAAATACAAAGCAGAGCCATAGCCATACAAAAATCACCCACCAAATTCTCTCATCGGGAGCTTATGATGAACCATCATTACTTTGTATCGCCGGCGAAATCCTCCCAGGTTAATATGCTTTCTTAGCGATCTGCTTCAATTTTCGATTCTCTCACCGTTTTTAGGGTTCATTTACCTAATTCAGCTCGCTCCTTTCCGATTCTATTCCAACTCAATTGTATCGGTTCTATGTTTTTGTCTTATTGCTTTTCTCTATTCATCCTGTTGTTTGAAATTGAATTTTGGGTTTAGTTTTGGTAGTGAAAGCTGTGTAATTGAAGTTTAGATCCGACCGAGGATGTTTGCTTTATTGGTTGAGTCTGTAGGTAGATCATGCTTGAATACTTTATTCGCATTCTGATTCTGATTGTGATTGTTATAAAAACCCATTTTCGGTGTTCAAAAGAAAACGAACTATAATGGAGGAATCTCGTTTGCCTTCTTTACTAAATGGCATAATCTATTTTTGTCGGAGTATCGCAATCGTATTTTTTTATATATGTGGAATTTATCTCCTTCGATCTGTTACCATTTATATATTTTCTTGGACTTTTATCATCGTCTTTTTCGCTAATTGTCCTTTTCTTGTTCCACCCATAACCTCATTTCTTGCCAATTCAATAGAAACCTTGGTGCTCAGGTTGTGTGGAGAGCAGGAGTACAAAGAAGCGTGATGGTAATTAATACTAGAACTCCTAATGAACAGAGATAATCTAATGGCGTCTGCAAGCCTAGGAAATGGGGGAGTTGGCAGTTCTAGGTCTATCAATGGCTTCAAGGGTTCATCTAGTTCAGTGGACTGGCTTGGGAGAGAGATGCTTGAGATGAGACTGCGGGATAAGACAGATACCGATGAGGACAGAGTAAGTTTTCGGATTTTGGTTGTTTATAGTTTCTTCCTCAAAATTTGACTGTTCAATGAAACTTTTGCGATCTCTTATTGTAGTCAGCAGAAGCTTTAGCCAATTTATTTATTCTAGATGACAGCATGGCACCTTTACTTCCCCATTTTTCTTTTGGCATTTTTATGATTTCATTCCTGTAGGATAGCGAGCCAGATATCATTGATGGAGTGGGTGCTGAAGCAGGGCATGTGATAAGAACCACCATTGGTGGTCGAAATGGTCAATCTAAGCAGGTTTGAGGCAAAAATGTTACAAGTAGCATTTGATTATGTGATCATTGAGGACGGTATCTTAATTGTTCTATGACATGTGCTTTGCGTTGGTATGCCAGAATATCAGTTATATTGCAGAACATGTAGTTGGAACTGGTTCTTTTGGTGTTGTTTTTCAAGTAAGTATCAGTGGTATGTAATGCTTATTCTATGTTTCTTCCATGTGATTTCGTAGTTGAAAATTTGAGATAACCTGGCCACTTTTGACAGGCAAAATGTAGAGAAACTGGAGAAATTGTTGCAATCAAGAAGGTTCTTCAAGACAAGCGATACAAGAATAGGGAGCTGCAGATTATGCAAATGTTGGATCACCCAAATATTGTTTCCCTAAAGCATTGTTTCTTTTCAACAACAGACAAAGAAGAGCTCTATTTGAACCTTGTTCTTGAATTTGTTCCCGAAACTGTCAACCGTATTGCAAGGAACTACAGCAGGATTAGTCAGCGAATGCCCTTAATCTATGTTAAACTTTATACGTATCAGGTATATAATAGATAATAATTTGTAGTAGATTTGAATTTTTGCTCTCTATAACTCCCTGTGGTATTTACAAGAGAATTTTCAGATTTGACTTTATGAATGAAGGTATGAGGTCGGATAGTTGTGAATTGTGATTGTAAAATTTGGAACAATTTTGGTTAGTTCTGTTATAGTTTTAGACAATGACCATATTTACACTCCTCTTAGTGGAAGGGCCTTGTTCCATTCTGTAGTAGATTTAATAGACGATAATTTGTAGTTGATTTGAAATGTTGCTCTCTATACCTCCTTGTGGTATTTACAAGAGAGTTTGCATAATTTGACATCATGAATGAAGGTATGAGGTATGGTAGTTTGTGAATTGCGATTGTGAAATTTGGAATAGTTTTGGCTAGTTCTGTTATAGTGGCTGCTCCATGTCATGCCTCCATACTATAGACAATGATCATATTTACACTCCTCTTAGTGGAAGGGCTCTTGTTCCATTTTCTTGTCGGAGTGTTTGTATGTCACTTGCTATTGAAGGGAACTGCTTATGCATCTATCTCTCCATCTTGGTGTGTTATGTGTTTGAGTCACTCTGAGTGCCCTGCTCATTTGTTTATGCTCTGCCCATTTGCCTCTCGATTTTGGCATATTATTTTGGATGCTTTTGATTGGCCCATAACCTTCTCTGATAATATTTTTGACATCTTGGCTTCTCTTTTGGTGGGTCATTTGTTTCATGGTAATAAGAAAACTGTTTGGCTGGCCATTTTGTGTGCTTTCTTCTAGACATTATGGGGCAAGCATAAAAAACATCTATTTAAAGATTATTTTTCTTGTTTTGATAGTTTCATGGAATTGGTTGTCTATTGGTTTGTATTGGTGCAAAACTAGGCACCCTTCTATGAATTTTAGCCTTTCTTAGTGAGTTTCCAATTGGAAATCTCTTTTGTAATCACCTATAGGTGCTCAAAGTCTCCCCTTATGAAATGTTTCTTCTCTAAAGAAAAAAAGGGAACTGCTTATGTGCTTGGACTTCTGGGTATAAGCATATGCTTTTGCATGTAACAACGTTATAAGTTAATAACAAGCAGCATGTTGGTTTCTAGATCAACATTATGTGGACTTTCATGTTTGGTAAAGCTATTAGAGACTTATGATCATTTGTCTTTTATGCTGCAGATATGTCGGGCACTGGCTTACATACATAATTGCATTGGTATCTGTCACCGGGATATCAAACCTCAAAACTTACTTGTAAGATTTTTCCCTCACAAGTTTCAGGTTTACACTTGAGACTTATTGCATATGAACTTGGTATAATGTTTTATAAGCTCTGATATTGTTCATATTTGTTTCATGTTTACATGTGTTTCTTGTCATGTCACCTTAAGAGGCAAAAAAAAAAAAAAAAAAAAAAAAAAAAAAGAACCCCTGTAATGTGGTGTTTAGAGCTTTTCTGGCATCACTTTGGAATCTGGTGGCTAAGTCTTTGAGGATATTCCTGTATCATATTCATTCACAATTGAGTTCCAAACTGTTGTCTCATACATTTACTTTTTCTGCCTTTGGGGGTAGCCTTCTCGCCAGCTTTTCAATTTTTTAAATTCTTCAGTGGAAGTATTATTTTTTTTTCCCACAAACATCAAAAACAGAAGAAATGAAACATGGTGCAATTTTAAAATTTTCTGAAATTTATGAGTTTTGGTGCTGAAAAGTTTCTACGTTACTTGGTTGAATTAGTTGTACATATTACTTACAAAGATGAAAATAGTTTGCTTGATGGTTAACTTGACTTAAAGTGGAAGGCTTTATGGGATGCATCCTAATGTTATTGGCTAGTGCTATCTAAACAAATTGTGTTCCTATCCTGTGACTTTTACTTTCGATACAAGGCAAAAAAGCTGGCACTTGTAGTAACTTCTGGTCAGCCATAGAATTTGGCTTCAAGTCTTGTTATGTCTATATTTTCACCTATATACAAATTTCACAAGTGTTTGATTGGCTGGGATACTAGGATTAATGGATTTGTTAGTAGAATATTCACATGTGTTTGTGTCCATTATTTAATTTCTTCTTTTAGCTTTGACTAAATGAAACTAAAAAGGATAAAGGAAATGGATTACAAATTTACAAAAAATACATTTGAGTGATGCCTCAAGATGAGCTTTCATTTCCAGGTGAATCCACATACACATCAGCTCAAACTTTGTGACTTTGGGAGTGCGAAAGTCTTGGTAAGTAGTTTTTGAATCCTTTACAGAGGGAGGCATATTTTCTTTTTCTTCTGAATTTATTTAATTTTGTTTGCCGTTTTTCAGGTGAAAGGGGAACCTAATGTTTCATACATCTGTTCAAGATACTATCGTGCTCCAGAACTCATATTTGGTGCAACTGAGTACACTACTGCAATTGATATATGGTCGACAGGATGTGTGATGGCTGAGCTACTTCTCGGAAAGGTTCCACTAGAATAACTATATGGATCTTGCCCCTGTTTTATTCATAATACTGATAATTCTTATAACAATTTCAGCCCCTTTTTCCTGGTGAAAGTGGAGTTGACCAACTAGTTGAGATTATCAAGGTGGGTCTATCTATTTCCTCACTTTTAATTCTTTTTCATTTTTTTTTTACTTTTCTCATTCTAAGTTCAAGTCTCAAGTGGACTTGGTAGGTTTGTTATAGCATTCAAGATTTTTAAATTATCTTTAGTATCACTTGGAATAACATCTGCAGTATGTATTGTTGATTAGGAGAATTAGGGGTGTTCTTAATTTTTTTATGATATTGTCTTAGAGTTCATGTTTGGATAGGTCTCCTGTGGTTCTTATGATTTGATCATTTATGGAGTTCGTATTTGTGATTATCCATGTCCTTTTGGCGAATGTAGCGGAAAATTTTGACATTGTGGTTCTTTGTTATTGAATGAGATACCTGCCTGTCATTTATGTCCATGTCTGCATTTGGAGACTGATTTCACTTACAAAACCTCGTTTAACTAATCATTTCAAAATTTCACTCGTAATCAGGTTTTGGGGACTCCAACCAGAGAAGAAATAAAATGCATGAATCCAAACTACACTGAGTTCAAGTTCCCGCAGATTAAGCCTCATCCCTGGCATAAGGCAAGCCTATGTTTCCTTGCTCTTCCAAATGCCGTCAATGTAATTTATATTTAGCTTCAAGAGATTACATCTACTTCCAAATAATGGCTGTTATTTGAAAGAGGCATGCTTACAGTTATTCTTGGTTCATTGTTCGATACAGCATTGCTTTAACAATTTCAATCTTCAAGTGTATTTTTTTTGAATCTTGAATAATTTTTATTTAGTATCTCAGATGGATTAATGATGGAGCATCCCTTCCTCAGCCCCTTTGTTCATTGTTCTCTGCTCGTTTAGGTAGTCACAAAAAGTTCCACCTTTGGGGGCTCCTTTCTAGTGGTATCATTATGTTGCATGCCTGAGGCCTGAGAGTGTTAATTCCTCATTAATATAAGCACTTGGAATTTGGCTAGTAGCTTGTGCATGGAATTAGTTAATTACTTAAGAGGTATAGTAGTTGCTGTTTTTGGAACGATATTTTGAAGTTTTTCCTTGAATATGTTCATTAACCTGTCTATTGGCTGCATCCTTGTCCTAAACCATCAATCCACTTCTTTCTCTATCGGTTTTTGTTTGTCTGTTTTGATGCTGCATTCTGTAAATATGTCTCTTACTGTTTGCTCATCTCACACTGGCGTTCTAATATTTAGAGAAAGTTGCAGCTGTTTTTTGTACTCCTACTTTGTTGTTGTAAAATGCCCTTACCGAACTGAAAAAAAGGAAAAGGAATTGACTTGCTATGGAGATTTATTTGGATACCATAATCATGGACAGGTTTTCCAGAAACGTTTACCTCCTGAAGCCGTGGACCTTGTATGCAGGTTTTTCCAGTATTCACCGAATTTGCGGTGTACTGCTGTAAGCTCAGCTTCCTCTGTTTTAACTCTTATTGGGACTATGGTATTATTCATTTCTTGTAATATCTTTTTGTGGTTTACTTCAGTTGGAAGCTTGTGTCCACCCCTTCTTTGATGAGTTAAGGGACCCAAATACACGCCTTCCTAATGGCCGCCCACTTCCTCCATTATTTAATTTTAAACCTCAGGGTGAGTTTGCAGTTTTACCTGTTGCTTTGTGCTAATAACCCTTCTCCAAGCTACAGAGATCTTTTTCATGTACAATTATTGACTAGGTATCTTGACCGGCCCATTGAGGAGTGAAATTATATTTCGAGATATATCGTGCAGCATACCGTTACGTTTTTATCAACTTGAAATGCATAGGAAATTTATGTCACCAGTCGATTATGGATCTCTGACATCTTGATGAGTTTATTTCTATCATAAGACATGATTTTTGTTTAGGTTACACTTTCATCTGCATTCGTGCACGCCTCTCATGCTGAAGTTCGGGTTTATTTGTTTGGCAGAGCTTGCTGGCATACCACCTGATACCGTTAATCGACTTATCCCAGAGCATGCTCGTAAGCAGAACTTGTTCATGGCTTTGCATACCTAGCTACAGATCAGAGATCTCCATTGGTGCTGCTTGTCATTCTGCTCCAAGTCAGTCTTAAAACTTCCTGAATCCACCATTGCTCGCTATATCTATCATGGGTGCATTCTCTCAGAAAAGACTTTAGCAGTAAACAATTTGAGAAATCTGAAGCTTTGTGTTTGCTTGAAGAAGATATTTTTGTATTTAAAATAAAGACAGATAATTTATGGTGTATATTTTTCACAGTCAAATCAATACCCATAATATGGTTTATGGTACCTCTACATCTTGTAATGGTTTCTCTCTTGTTCCTTCCTTTTTGTCTTCTTCCTTTTGTTTGTTGCCTTTTTTTTTTTTTAATTTTTTTTTTCTTCTTAGAAGCAAGAGATTTTGGTTCGATGATGAAAGAAAAAGAAGAGTTCTAATGGCCGTTATTCTTTTCTTTATTTTACTGCTCAGTTTTTGGATTTTGATAAAGTTACAAGCAGGTGGAAACAGTTCCATGGACAGGAATGAGCTTGGCATTACTGAGAAAAATCAAGTAGATGCGGATGTGCTTAAAACCTATATATTTTTTCCTCTTTCTCACTAAGAAGTAAGAAACGCTTTCTTAAACATCTATAAAGTCAATGTAAACACAGCTGAATTCACTTTTCCTAATCAAATTTGTCACTTTGTCCCACTCAAAATATAAAAATGTTGAAATACACGAAACAGCTAGAATGGTGCACCAGCCGGGAATCGAACCCGGGTCTGTACCGTGGCAGGGTACTATTCTACCACTAGACCACTGGTGCTTTTGAATATTTGATCACAATTAAATAATATTAACTATATCTAGAATTCAAGTAATAATAATAAAAAAAGGATATATCCTCTATTTCCTATATTAATCAAGTATTTTTGGAAAGTTTAAACAAAATTGAAAGTATATATATATGTATGTGTGTGTATATATATTGTATAAATTTAGATTTTTAAAAGTATGAAATGATTTATATAAAATGGATTTTGTCCCAATAATTACTATTATTACCATATAATGACTTAATTGTAAAATACTAGCAATCTCCCTAGTAAATAAGAGATTTATAGATGGCTAATATGAGCATTGGTCAATTATTTAAGACATATGTTAGCAACCAAAAGATTTGATATTTGAATTCTTTTATCTACTCGTTAAACTAAAAAAATGAGTAACTTAAAAAGATAGGACTTGTTTGGTAGACAATTCACAAATAGAAATTTGAAAGCTAGTGATTCAATAAAAACATAGTTGTTTTGCATGTGTTTTAGATATGTGTTATGTGGAAAATTTAGAAAAATCAAGTTCCATTCAAACAATTAATAATATATTTCTAAACTATAAAACTAGTTGTAATTGACATTATGTCTTGTCATTTATGTAAAAAGTCCACATGCTCGTCCTAAGTAGACTTAAATTTCTACTTCTAAGAGAAAATGACTTCAGTATGATGTCATAAATGATGAGGGTTGCGTTGGGCAAATCTAGGTCCAAAGGAGAACAAAAGCCTGCATAGAGGTTCATAGATTCTAGGTCAAATGACCAAACTGAGCTTACCGCTGGAACCTCGAGGGACCATACTTATTCTGACTCTATCAATAATGTACACATATTCCCAAGTGGATTCGACATTAGAGTGTATATTCGGCTTGGTAGCAACCAATGCAAGTATTCTTACGTAGGTCAACTTTAATAATGTCTACGAACTAGTGGAGTGTTAAAGCCCACGTGCGAGTTTCCTACATTAACACATACCTAGCAGAATGAGCACATTTTCATTGAACTTCCCACTTTCTTTTTCTTTTGGCTATATGCATGTTTATGCATCTAGTCATATCATATGCATGTTCCTACCACTTCTAGATGTTGATTTTTTAGATTTACATGTACGGTTAAAGAATGTTTATTGGACAAGTATTTGACACATGCTAGTGTAGTATATGTTTGTGTCTAATACTTGGACAATCCAATATTTATTTGGTTAGTGTGTCCGTGTCCGTCTTGTGCCCAATACTTGTTAGACACGTATTAAGCACTTGCTAGCGTAATGAATGTATTAGACATTAGTTGTACAAAATCGGTATATCCAACATTATTTTTTTTAACACGCATCCAATAGTTTGAATAAACTTTGAGAGCAAAATTACATCAAAATCATTTTTTAAGCTTGCAAGTACATAAACATATTTACTTTGAATTTCTTACTGTAATACAAATGATATTTATTTTTAAAGAAATGCATATTTTCATAAAGGTGGTGTTGTCGTGTCTATATTCTAAATTCTTAAAAAATGAACAAGTTCATGTCGTGTCATATCCATATTTTCTATCAGTATCCATACTTCTTAGCTCCCTATTTCCCACTTTCTCATGCTCACAATTCAAAACTTGGACTGCTCATTTTTGTTAGTCACTGGACCACATCTTTATCCACGAGATTTTATTATTATTATTATTTTTTGTGAATTTAAGAACACTTTGTAATATTTTTCTAGTAAGTTTAGACAAAATTTCAATACTTTAAACTAGTTTAAAAAAATTTTCATTATATTTAGTCGTCCATCTTTGCCAATTTTTTTATTTGGGCAAGTATGAATTTATATTCCTAAATTTTAAGGGTGGTATCGATTAAAATCCTGAAATTATAATTATATTAATTTAAACCCTAAATTTTCATAAGTGTATAAATTTATACCCTCCTCCAAATTTCATTCGACCAAATATCGTGTGAAATTTATAATTTAAGTCAATTAAACTTTTATATTTTTATAAGCTAATCAATTTAGACACTTCATTACTATTACTTTTGAAAATTATTCATGCATTAATTTTCAAACGTGTGTAGAGACTTCTTCAAATATTATCAACTTTACAAAAGTAAATAATTAGATGGGTTTCAAAAAAAAATTTATTTAAGAGTCTAAATTGATAAATTGATTAATGTATGAAAGTTTATGGTTTAATTGAAATGATTATAAATTTTAAACTGACACGCTTACAAAAGTTCATGGTTTAAATTGAATACAACTCTTAAAGTCTAGGGGTATATATTTATATTTTATCCTTGTATTTTATTTCATTTTTTAATGCTTAACCTTCCTAACAAAAAGTGATTTTAATATTTTATAATTTAAATTACTCTTTAAAATGTTTTTAATTATTTAAAATCAAGTTTGGTTGTATAATAATCACGTTTCAAAGGTTAAGATCATTAAATTAATTTGAAAGGACTAAACGCACGTTTTCGAATAATTTTAACTTCAAAATATGCCTTAAATACAATTTTTTAATATGCAAAGAACTTCTTTGCATAGAGGGGTCCTTCCTTCAAACAGTGACAATGGAAAGATTCTTGTTTTGAAAGTTTTGTTTATTTTAAATAGGCTTTTGAAAAAGTAATGATGCTTTTCTTTTGAATATCTTTGAATACAAAAAGCAAAAAATATGCAAATTTTTTAATGAAGAAGTTTAGAAAATGTTATTGTTGATTCTTATCTGGATGACAATTTTAAAATTTAAATGTTTTTTAGATTAGGGGAAAACAATCCGAATGGGCCACCAATGATCAATTTAGAACATGCTACAAAGATTAAAATGTATTTTTCTCATTTTTTATATTGGAAAATTTATCTTTTTAGTCTCAAATTTTGAACAATATGTGTGTTTGGTCTCTGAATTTTAAAAATATATCTTTTTAGTCATCAAATTTGTAAGAATGTGTCTATTTAATCCCTATATTTTCACAATGTACACGGTTAGTCCCTGAGTTTTTAAAAAATATGTTTAAGAGGTCCCTCAAATAATTTGTTGTTATTATTTTAAATAATTATATGACATTTTAAATTAGAAGAATAAATTTTAAAAACTATCTCCTCTCTAAAACTATTTTTTTTCTAATTTTAAATATCATATAATTATTTTTAAAAAATTAAAGAAAAAAGATTTAAAGGACCTTTTAAACCTATTTTTAAAAATTAAAGTACTAAAAAAATATATTTTGAAAACTTAGGGATTGAATGAACATATTCTTATAAACTTGAGGACTTAAAAAAGTACATTTTTAAAACTCAAGGATCAGACATACATGTTATTCAAAACTTAGCTTGGAGACATTTTGAAGGTTTAAGGACCAAAATGTAATAAATTTGAAAGTTGAGGATGTATTTGATATCTTGTTTTTTCTTTAAAAATTAACATTAGGTATATATTGATTTATATACCCCTAAGCTTTTGGGCTTGTATCAAGTTGTATCAATTTAAACTCTAAACTTTTGAAATTGTATCAACTTCGACTCTTAAACAACATTTCCTTTGAAAATCATCTATACATTTACTTTAACCATCTATTTTGTAAAACCGGCACATGAAGAAGTTTACACACGTTTGAGAAAATTAGTGCATATTTGATTTTAATTATAATGAAGGGTCTTAAGTTAATTGGCTTACGAGAATTTAGAAGTTCAATTGACTCAAATTATAAGTTCAACTAAACATGCAGAAGGATATAAATTGATAAAATTATTAATTCATGGTTTTAACCGATTCAACCCCTAAAATTTAGGAGTATAAATTAGTAGTTGCCCTTAATATTATGAATAACAATTTCTTTGTTTGCACTTCATCCTTTGAAAAATAGATTTTTTTTTTTCTCTTTTGGGAAAATTGCTTTCAGTGTAAATAAAAACAAAAGAACATGATAAATAACTTAATAGTTAATACTAAACCATCTTAATATTTATATCAGGGAAAAGGTCATCGTAACATAAAAAGTGAGTTTCAATTGATTATTTTTGTTGTTGTTTTACCTATATTTCGTGATCGTAATGGATTGTGGGGCCCACGCAACTTGAAATCTGTAATCAAATCTTGCTATCTAATTAAGAAATGAAAGTTTTCAATCTGATTGTGGTTGAAAATTACGTGGGATCCACTACTTTTACGATTTTACCGTTACTTCTATTGTTACCATTACAATTATAGTTACTGAAACCGTATAAAAATTATGAATCTGCCAACATTTATTGTTACTTTTACTTTTATCTTTACCATTCGTGTT
Source organism: Citrullus mucosospermus (assembly GCA_030954485.1). Classification (NCBI taxonomy): domain Eukaryota; kingdom Viridiplantae; phylum Streptophyta; class Magnoliopsida; order Cucurbitales; family Cucurbitaceae; genus Citrullus; species Citrullus mucosospermus. The sequence goes on from CM062058.1 coordinate 20,998,900, forward strand.
ATTGTTATCGATAGGATCAAACAGTATAAGTAACGATAATAGTAAAATGTGATAGATTTATAATTCTAAGTAAATGCGATTAAAAGCAATTCAATCAATGAAATCTGATTCCAATTACACCAATTTTCATTATAGATTAGTAAACATAACTTAAAAACTAAACCAAAACAAAACAAAATTGCATACCTAATAGAACCTCACAAAATTAGAAATGTAATATGCAAGTTAGATGAGATCTCATTTATAAGGGGATGGAGACTTTGAATGGCTATGATTTTGAGACCTCAAATTCAATGAGTCTAATTGGTGAGGGAGAAGTATGAGTGGGGTTTGGTTAAAGTGGGCCTTCAAATGAAAGCTTCAACACAAGCTACAATGGGAACCTCTAATTTCCACTTCAATTTCAAACATTTCATTTCAATTTTCCCATTTTATTGTTGCTTTTTTTTTTTAGCTCCAAAAAGAGGGAAGAGATTTCTTTTTGATTTTCTTTTATAATTATTGATAATACTCATTTAATGTTCTTTGGTCCAATGAAATTTTATTGGTTAGAATTGTCAATATCATTGTTATTAATATATATATACACACAAGCTCTCTATTCTTTACTCTCTAATTTTTTTCTAAAATCCCGTTTGGTAACTATTTCATTTTTTATTTTTGGTTATTGAAAATTAAGCCTATTTTCTTCACATTTTGAATAATAATTTGTATTTTCCTTAAATACAATGGTTGAATTCTTAGTCAAATTCCAAAAATAAAAACAAGTTTTTTAAAGCTATTTTTTTTAGTTTTCAAAATTTGGCTTAGTTTTTTAAACCATCAATAAAAATTAGACAATAAAGGAAGAAATTTGAAACTGGAATTAGTGTTTATAAGCTTAATTTTAAAAAATAAAAACAAAAAACGAAATGGTTACCAAATGGGGCCTAAATTGTTAGACCATTCAAATGCAACTTTAACCATGCATTTTCATAACAAGGAGAGGCAAAATGACCTGAGTTGAACTAAGATATACTATATGTTTGAGGTCAGAGGTTCGATTCCTTATTCTATATATTGTCAAAAAAAAAAAAAAAAAAGAGAAGAAGTATTATCACTGATATGGTTTATATATTTATATCACGGTGGAAAATTGTGAGATTTCGATGGCCTTGAAATCTTGATTGGGGAAAATTTTGTTTTTCTCCTAATTTCAACGACAATTTGAGAAAATTTCAATTTTTTTAGTTAACTATGTTACCTTAATTCAAAATTTTCAATTTTATGGTCCTAATTTCACACAATTCTATAGTTTCACATGTCAATGACATTTTCAACAAAGGATTAAGCATTTTTTATGTGCTACTTTTTTAATTCCTAACTTTTCTCAATTTTTAGTCATAAAATTGAATTGATGTAAATTTTTATCTTTTACCATATAAGTTTCATTAACTTATTATAACAATTTTCATCAATTTCCTTAATTTTCTGGAAATTTCCATCGATATCAATGTTTTCATAAAATGGGGACCTCAAAATTTCCGTCAACATCGATATCTCGAACTTTGATTTATATTAATGACACTTATTTATTTATTAAATAAAATTAAGGGGTAAATATCAAAATTTATTCTAAACTTGTCAATCTATATCATCTTTTACCTTAAACTTTCAATTTCATCAAATTCTAACATCAAACTTGAAAAAGTGTTGCACTTTTACTCTATAATAATTTTACAATTGAAAATTTGTTTATTAGAATATTCTTGTATGATTTCAATGAATTATAAAACATATATAGAACAAAATTGACATGATTTTGAAAAACAACATCACAGCTACATTTTTTTTAATAAAATATGTGTGAACTTTTGCAAAGTTATTCAAATGTTAAATTATGTACTAACCAAACTTAAGTTTAGGTAAAATTTTGATATTATTAAACTTAATGAATTCACGAAGATTTCCATAAACTACTTTTTGATAAAGCTAGTGATGAATAAGCAAAATTGAATACAGAGTAGAAATCGCAATATTTAATTAAGTCTACAGTTCAATTTAGTAAAATTAAAAGTTTAGAATCAAAATTGATACAACATGACACGTTTAGGCATAAAAATTAATTTTTTTCTAAACTTAATTAATTAATTGAAAAATATAAGACTTTTTTTTTTAATAAAAAGTTATGTCACGTTTTTTAAATAATAGAATAAAGTTTGTACTATTGACTTTAAGGTCAGAGTTTCTTTTCTTCCACCCAAAATATTGTCAAATAAATAAATAAATAAAATAGATTCACTAAGATAATATCTTAATCCAGGATGGGGCAATGTCCTTTGATGTATGTGTACCTTAATTAGATTGGGACAACCTAGAATTAGGGTAACAACTAGTTTCAAAGACTTTTGCTATAATATAATTATTAATTAAATGTTTTTTTTTATTACAATTTAATATATTACTATTAACACATGATACAATTATCAACTTCAATCATTGAAAGTTTTCAACTACTAAAGCTTGCGATGATGAAAGAACTAGATCAAGGTTTAAACCTTTATAATAATTTACTGGAATTGACCTATTTATTTATTTTTTTTCCACAAATTTAAATTATATTATCGTTTAGCCAACCCAAATTATATTATCATTTAGTTCTATCTCTATATGGAATTAATAAATTTATTGTATAAAAATATTTGTATTCTTTTGGTACTTTTTTCGTATGAATATTTTAGAGTTTTGTGCGAGAAAAAAAAATGGTTTTTCAACATTAAAAAAGAAAACTGATACTTAGTCTTTGCACTTGAAATTGTATTATTATAACTCTAATTTATTATGTATATCTCTAGAGAAATAGCAAAAAAAAAGAAAAGAAAGTTAATATATTTTGGATTTTGTTTAATTTTGGCCTTTCTATTCCCAATTTCTCAATTTTAATCTATATATACTGCTAAAGAAAAAAAAACCTTAAAATTAGTAATTAGTTTTTTTTTTTTTTTTCCTTCCAAACCCATCCTCTTTATAAATGTAGAAATATATTCATATAAGGTATTTTTTTTACATAAAAATTATAAGGTCTTTTCTTACATAAAAATTATTATTATTAAAAAATTATTAAAAATATAGGAACAACTAATTTAAGATTTTTAAATGTACACAAACTCCAGTTGAATAATTAAAAATATATGGACCAAAAAGATATTTTAATAATAAAGAAAAGAAGTGTAATTGTTTTAAAGTACAAAATTGCTAAAAATATTTTTAAATATAACAAAATGTCACTGATAGATGATAGTAGTCTATCAGTGTCTATCATCGATAGATAGTAACATTTTGTTATATTTGTAAATAAGTTGACTCATATTACACTATTTGAAAACAATTTAAAAATTAACTTCAAGATTTTTTTTTTTTTTTTTTTTTTTTTTTTTTTTGGTTGTGTGAAAATCTTCAAGGCTCCGTTTTATTTATTATTATGTTGTACAAAATGTACAAAGACTGAATTTTTAATAATTTATGAAAAAGGTATAAGTAGAATATTTTTAAAGTAGTATAGTAATAATAAATAAATCAATAATGGCAATAATAATGGGGGTAACTTTTTAAAATGGAAACCGGTACTAAATGAGACAAATTTCTGTTTGTCTGAAATGAAAAAGGCCAATTTCACTAATTTTTCTACTTCAATTTCTGCTCATTGAAAATTAAAATAATAATGACGGTATTATAGTTGTGTTTATTTAATTCCATATATTATAAAAATTATAATAAGGTTTTGAACTTTTGTGTTTTTATGTTTAATATGTTTCTTCCATCAACTATATTGGCAATTTAATTCCTATACAATACATTAATTATATTGAATTATACACCAAGTTAATTAACAAAGTTATAGTCAGACCCCAGAAAATTTAAAGTTAAAAAATCGATTAAGAACTTTATTAATTATAGTAATCAAATGAACCAAACTTTTAAAATTTGAAACTCTATTCAATTATATTTGTACAACAATCATGTAAATCCATACTACACTCGTAATTTATCGATTTTAAAAGAAAAAAAATAGATTAAACAAAATAAAACTGATCTCATATTTGAAATTTAAATTTGTAAACATTACTTTCACCTACAAATTTCATTCTCTTAATCATTATTTATGTTTATCAAAGTTTTAATTTTTAAAATAAAACCAAGCTAAAAGTTATTTTTATAAAAACCATTTTTTTTCTTAAAATTTGATTAATAAATCAATTGTGAAAACATATGTATTCTCCCCACAAATTTGCAATTATTGTTTTGATCTTGAATTCACAGTTAAATTTTAAAACAAAAACTAATATATTTGAAAATCATTTTTTTTTTTAATTTTCTAAATTTCACTTGATTTTTTAAAAATTTAGTAAAAATGGGTACAAAATATAAAAATTTAGAGATGATGAAATTAGTATTTATATTTTAAATTTTCAAAAACTAAACATAAATAATGATCAAACTAGCCTAAACAAACTGTTTTCTTCTTTCTTTCTTTCTTTCTTTCTTTTTTTTTTTTTTTTTTAAATTTTAATTATTAAAAAAAGAAAAGGATCATTATGAAACAAAAGTAAGAAAAGAACCATGAAATTACATTAACAGTTACACAAACATCACATTAGATACCAAAAAAAAAAAAAAAAAAAAAAAAAATCAAACAGCTGAAGAATTTGAAGAGTTGAAGAACTTGATACAATCTTTTACAGCTTCAGCTCTATGAGATTCTTCCATGGAATCCGAAACCGAATGCGATCTATTGAAGTTTGAACCATTTTTGGAGGACGACGAAGACGACGATCTCTTTCTCAACGACACGTACCGTAGAACTTTAGCCACTTTGGCGCCGAGGCGGCGGAGGAACTTTTCCGGCGAGAATCTGGCGGATTTCGGCAGCCGGAAAACCCAGAAGACGGTGATCAGCCTTTTCCTATTTCTTGGGAAAGCTGTGGGCTTGGCCACCGCTTGATCTGAGCTGAAACTCACTCTTCTGCTTGAGCTTAATTTTGTTGACATTTTTTAAAAATTTTTTTTTTTTTAATTCTTTTTGGGGGGGATTTTTGAGAATTTATTTTGAGATTCAATTGGATTTGGTTTGGTATTTGAGGAGAGAAGGAAAAAGGAGTAATTTAGGAGTGAGTGAAAAAGAGACATGAGATGAGAAGGTGTTTTTTTAGCTGCCTTTAAGTTAGCTAGCTGTCTCTGACCAACATCTCTCTCTCATTTATTTATTTACTTCTTTTTCTTTTAAATATTTATCAATTTGGATATCTTATTTACATTCAAATTATTGTTCTAAGATCTATGACTTTATTTTTAATAAATAATACTTTTGTTATAGCTACAATTTAGGATTTGTTTTTCTTTTTTTTTTTTTTTTAAATTATTAATTCCAAAATTTGGATAATGTAAATATACACCTGGTCTTGATCTTGTGGCAATAAATTGAATTTGTAATTTAAGAAATATAAAAGTTGCACACTGATGTGTGAGTTAGCTGAGAAAACTATGAAACAAATATGGAGATTCAGGATATGAGTGACCGACCTACTTTCCTTGTGAACTAAGTCTTGTTCCTTTAGAGTTTTCTAAGCCATATCTGGATTCACCAGCCTTCTCTGAATCCTTTTTCATCTCAAACTTCTTCTTTTTTGTCTAAATACTTTTATTTTTCATAAATGTTCATTATGTCCTTTGGTCCAAAATAGCCTAAACAATAGTCTTTTAAGTATTAATTTGTAACAGTTTAATCTCTCAATTTTTGTATGTCATATATAGATTGTATTTGATTTTTTTTTTTGTTATATTATTATTATGTGACCCATATTCGGAAAAAGTTTAAATAACATTTACTTTCTTTTTTCAATGATTTTAGATTCTAAATTTAGTGTAGAACACAATATAAAAAAAATAATGAGAATATAAAATACTAAACACACCTTTGTTTCAATTTTTATTTTATTTTTGAAAAATGGAGGAAGAAAAGGAAAAATGATGTGGAAGGGAAAGAGAAAGGAGAAGAAAGGAAAGAGAGGAAAATGATGAAAAGAAAATGAAAATGAAAGGAAGAAGAAGGATGAATGGCGATTTGGATTAACTTTAAAAATAAATGGTTTTTAAAAATTTATTTTTATTTAAACAATTTTGGTAAAAATTTTTTAAAATAAAGACACTAATAATTTTTAAAATTTGTTTTGAGTGGTTGTCAAGAAATTGTATTTATTTCAAAATGACTTATTTTTTAAATTAAACACTCAAAATGGTATTTCAAATATACTTGAGGAAGGAGAAGAAAGAAGAGAAAGAAAAATAAAATTAAAAAAAATTAAAAAGTATGTTTTATTTAAAAAAATTATATAGATATTTTTTATAACATTCAAAATTATAGAAAAATTACCTTCAAAGAAACTTACTTTCAAAAATTAAAGTATTCCAAATAAATAAAGTAAGACAATAATAAGTTTGAATAAAGATGAGAATGTGAGATGTATTCCCAGTCTCCATCTTTCAAAATAATTTGCTGGAAGAAACATCACCCTAAATAAATACATAAAATATTTTCTCTTAATGGATGTTAAGTAGAACACAATAATTAAGATATTATATTATTAAAAAAAAAAAAAAAAAAGAGAGAGAGATAAGAAAATTGAGGGCTACCTCTCTTCTAGGCGAGAGACATAGTAAAATTTTACCATCCCTACATGTCTCCATATAATTATTAATTAGTTATATTTATTTATTTATGGCCAGACAATAATAAATATCAAGTTTGTTCAAAAAGAAAAAAATAATAAAGATCGAGTAGGTAACCAATATTAAAATTGCTCCCCCTCGTATTTTATTTTCTTTTTTCATTTTTTAAATAGCACTTGTGAATTGGGAGTCAATTTTAATTTTAAAATGAAATGACTTCTAAAAATAGCTAAAATTGATTTGAAAACAATTTTGATTTTGACTTTTACTCTAAAAACCTAAAGTTAAGAAAATTATGTGTAATTTTCTTTTTTAAGAAAGAAAATGATGTAGTTGAAACACGTGTAGTGTACGTGAAATCTCAGTCTTAAATAAAAATTTTGAAATATACATAATTTTTAGCCTTTATTTATAAAGAAATCTTGAGATATAGAAAATTTTTAATATTTATTTATATAGAAACCCATAAATTAGGTAAATATTATTAATTACAAATCACATAAATCAATATTGACTTTCTAGTATTTTCAAAACTAAATTATGCTTCAAAACTAAAATTATGCTTCTAAACTATTATATATTTGATAAATCTTCTAATTTTGTAGATCTTTATGTATTGTTATATTTTGTTTTTTTTAAAAGATTTTGTTTGTATTGTTATAGCTATATATTTTTTTTTCAAAGATTTTGTTTGTTTTATACGTCAAAATTAGGTAACAAAACCATCTCATTATTATATTTTTTTTACCAATAATTTCGTATTAGGTTTAAAATGAGTAACATAGATACTTCAATTAAATTTTATAAATACAAAATTAAACAAAAAGTTTTGTTTAAAAAATCTCAAAAGTTATAATATTTTTAATATTTATACTAATATTTATGGTAGAGAAAAAAACCTAATTATTATTATTATTTATGGTTAATAGTTTAAATGAATATCTTATTACTTTTTAGAAATAAAGAGAGAGTTTGTATGCTATTTTTATTTTTTTTTATGATACATTCCATCAAAACCTTCTTTCATTATAAATATACCTCTATTTTTTTAAAGAAGAATTTAATACCTCTATCTTAAATTAAGTAACAAAACACCTAAAATGAATAGAATTTAATATCCTATCTCATTTTAGGTGTTCTGTAGTAGAGAATGAAAATAAATAAAAATATAAGGAGAATCAATATAAAATAATTTTTTTGATAGAAGAATCAATATAATATAATTAATCATATTAATTAAAATTTTAAATTAGGAAGATTATATTCTAACTCCCTCCATATCTCCATATTTTCTAATTTTATCAAATTTCTCTATATCTCTCCCATATTCTTCATATCACATTTTTCCCTCGACCAACTTTCTATGATTATGTTTTCACTAATCTAGAACAAAACTTTAATAGTTTTAAACAACCGATTAACCACTCTCATTTTTTTTAATGGGAATATTCTATTTTCATAAATATGTTGCTTTTATTGGAATAAGAGGAAAAGAACAAAACAAACCGTAAAAAAAAAAAAAAAAAAAAAAAAAAAAAAAAAAAAAAAAAAAAAAACTCACACATATAAGAGAATAGTGGATATAATAATTAACGTTAATAATAAAATTTTAGAAGATGAAAAAGATGAATGGTTGTGTTGTTAAAATTAGGAAAATGTAAACAGAAAGTATCTCCCTATTTTCTAACTCCTCCCTCCGTCGTACCTCTTACTTCCCATATAATTCTCTCTATTTCTCACTATTCTCTGAGATCTCTACTCTCCACATTCTCTCTACATTAGTTGAATTCAATATTAAAAACACACACACAATTGAAATATATAACAAAAATAAGCACTTACATTGTTCTATCGAGAATGTTTGTTTTTCTTGAACATCTTGCTTGTAGCCCAATGAAAGAGATAGTGATTAGAGTTATAACTTGACAAGAATGGAGAAAGAAACAAAAAAAAAAAAAAACTATAAAATAGAATAAACAAGAAAATAAAATATTTATGACCAAATCACTAGTTTTTCGGCTACTTTCCATATTTGCATTTACATGATTCATGGGTGTCTAATAAGTCCTTAAATTTTTAGTTTTGTATCTAATAGAGTGTCATTGACAATATTAATAAGTTTTCAAAAATTTCAATTTTGTTTTCAATAAATTATGAATTTTCTAATTTAGTGTTTAATAGGTCTTTCACCTAGTATAAAATTTAAAAAATTCATGGTATTACTAAAAAAAAAAAAAAAATTTAACTTTATAATACACACATAAAATTCAATATTAAATCTTTTCAAGGTCAATGAACTTTAAAGGATTTATAATATGTTGGAGACATATTATAAACAAAATTGAAAGTTTATGGAATTATTAAATATTTATTAAAAGACAAAGACTTATTAGATATAAAATTGAAGTTGAAAAACCTATGAAATTTTTAAAATTTGGAGACTTCTTAAAAGTTCAAAGAATAAATTTGTAATTTAACCCATATTTATTTAATAATACTTAATGACTAATGAATATAGCTTTAGTTAAAGAGAGTTTGAAGCAATGAAGTGAGAGAAAATGCATAAGTTTAGAGTGAGAGATTTTGAACAATTATGGGAGAGAAAAGGAGCAAATTTAAGGTCAAAAGAGAAGAGGGAGATTTCTTTTGTTTGTTGAACCAACCACAATGGAGGGAAAGGAGAGGGAAATTTTGTGAAGGGAAAAAGACGTTAGACTTAAGGTCAAAAGGTTACAACAAAGTCAATCTTCTCAATTACTCAAAAAAAAAAAAAAAAAAAAAAAAAAAGAAAAGACAATCTTCCCCATTACACTAATTTTTTTTCCTTTAAAACCACCACAATTATAATTTTTATAATTATTTTTCAAATAATATTTTTTCTTCAAGATTGCTATATTTGAAAATTCCCCAATTAAGAAAAAAAAAGTTTGTTGATGAATACCTAAAGGTGAGAAAAGGGCTATTGGAGTCTGTCTCAAAAAGGTTATGGGCCAATTCCTTGCATCTCATGGGCCTCCAATTTTGAGCCCATGAAAGAAGACATGGCTAACCTTCAATCTATTTATTAAGGATAGCACTTGAATTGTCATTAGAAAATTGGCCTATTACCAATGAGTTTGATGGGCCTCTTCCTACCCAAGAATCTTGAAGCATAGAAATATATTACATTTGTACAAAGATTATTATGATTAAAATCTATTGATACATCAACTAATTATATAATTACTATGATTATAGTCAATCAATAGTATATATATAAAGATCAACAACACACAGATTCAAACCTCTATTCTGACTTTTTGAACATAAATGTTCAGATGGAAATATAAGGGTATGTTTGATAACGTTTCTGTTTCCTGTTTCTCATTTTTTTTTAGAACAAGAAACATGATTATGTTTGATAGCTATTCTTGTTTCCTATTTCTTGTAAAAAAGAAAAATAAATGGAAATTTGTTTGATAACTATTTTTTTTTTTTGGTAACAGTATAATATAAAAAAGAAGATATGTCATACATTAAACATTGAAAAAGATATTATCAAAAGTTTATATCATCTAATAGAAGTAAGTCTCGACGACAACTAAATATAATAACAAAATTGTATCATATCCTTCATATGTTGCCCAAATTTGATCAACACTGTCATCTCTAACTCGAGTCATTTGTCTTAAATGCTGTCGAGTCAAATCCAACTTAATTATATAATTATGTAAATTTTGTTGTTGTAAAATATTAAAGTTAAGCTAAATGAATATCTTAGTCAACAAAATTTATATATTGTAAAATTCTTCTCGGTTTTCGATATACTAAAAATATTAGAATTAAAATAATATATAAATCTAAATATTGAAAAATTTTAGAATTCAAAATTAAAATGAAATATAAATATGAGCATATTATTTTTGTAAATAACAAAAATTAAAAAGGAAAAAATAAAAAGCTAAGAATAATGGGCACTTGATACCAATACACCAAAAGCTACAAATAATTGGTTATGGAAATGGTAAAATAGAAATAGAAACAAAGGCAAGAGAAACTATTTTTTGTATTGTTTCTCAATTTTGATCAAATTTTTAAAAAATATTTCTTAAAATTTAGAAGAAAAAATGATTAAACAAGTATATTTCTTAAAAAAATGAGAAATAGAAACAGGAAACAAAAAAATATAGAAACATTGTAAAACGGATCCTAAATGTTAATATTTAACTTAATAAACCAACATTTCAACTAATTAAAAACCATACTCCATGAAAAAGAAAGAACGAGGAAAAGTCAGGAATATTTATACATTAACCAACAATATTGAGTTACAAAATTCAAGGTATTTTCTATAATTTAACCCCAAAATTTAAAATCCTCGCTTACTTTTAAAATTTAGAACAAGTAGTTATTTATTATTTTAATTTTAACCATTTGTAAGGTGGGACATTCGTAAATACACTTTATTTATATTAATTGGGCTAAGTTCATATTCAAAATTAAAACGAATAATTGACAATTGTTCTTACAAAACTGACTTTCAAACTTTTATCAAACCATATTTCTAATCAATCAAACATATACTGAAGACAAAAACATAAACATATATAAAAAAAGTAATAATATTTAATTAAAATGTCTTATCTCTCGACAATTTTATAGATTAAACAGCAATAAAAGCATTTAAAATTGTGAACTATTGTAAGCCATCGACGTGGCCCCATAAAGGGATAGATAAGCGTTATCAAGTCCCATAAGTCCAGGGTTTAGTGAAAATTTAAGGGCAATTTGGTCATTTTGAAAAAAAGGATAGAGAAAAGAAAAGAATAATAAATTGCAAAAGAGTCCTCCCGCCGGCCACGGCCACCGGCCTAGCTAGGCTTGCTAATGGCTCCCACAAAATTAACATCACTATTTATTTTTCTTCAAAAAAAAAAAAAAACATCACTATTCAATTTCTTCTATAGAAAATGTAATGTTGGACTATATAAAATTACGTTGAGGTTCTTCTAGCCATTCATATAAACTATTCACAACTAGGGGAAATTCAAATTTGACATTACAATGGTGAGGCTATATTATATATATATATATATATATATATATATTTTTTTTTTTTTTTCTTGAATTGGTGGAGAAAATTATGGAAGGTGGTATAAGAAAATACTATTTGAAGATGTTTATGACTCTGTGTATTCTTTTTATCTTTCAGGTTTTGAAGAGAAAAGTTAATATTGATGCCAATATTTGGATAGGAAAAAAAGTATGACATTTACATGACAATAATGATAAATTTGATAAATTTGTTTAGAGGGGAAAGAATGAGACTTGCAAAAGACAAGAAAACTTGCACAAAAGAGTTGTGCTTGCTATATACATTGTAGTGCCTAAAGTGTGGTGAAAGAATTTTAAAGTTTTAGGATTTTAGAATGATAATTGACTTACTTTCATAGAGTCATTAATGATGTATTTAGAGGAAAAGTTTGACATAAAGTGTCCAAACGAAGATTTTAAAGTCGAATTAAGCTAATTCTCGAGGCAGTTAGGCCAAAGCATGCATTTAACATGTCTCATTCACTATAATAAGAGCCTTGATCTCAACCTTGGCCAAGGTCGAGCAGGTGGCCCAAACTCTCTTCTTCTTTACACCCACTTGAGTCGTGAAGTGTGGTTTTTGGCCCAAGTCTCACCCTTTTCATAGTTGATTACTTTTGAGCTGGCCTAATATCAATTATACTCTCTTGTCCAAAATTACCCATAATAATTAACCTTTTACAATATCATTCCCAACTAAATGAAGATGCATGCATCACAGTCGCCCTATTTTATTGTTGTTTGTACTTCTTCTTTTCTTCTTATATTCTCAAAATCTAAAAGGTTGCAAAGTTGGGATTGATGATATTTTTATTGAGAATTCTCTTATATCCTTTGAACTTTAGAATGTGTAGTATGTTATTTAGGACGGTGTGACATAAGAAAAACAATGTTCTTTCACAATAGACAAAGATAGTCTTTCTTTTTATCCACAAGTTGACCAAGTCTTACTTGCACAATTGAACCTCTTGAAAACGAGATTCTAGTTGAAATTAAAGCACAAAAGGTTGTTATCCATTGTTTCTAAGCGCCATTTCGACTATGGAAAAAAACAACTATTATTGTGTTTGATTTAGAAGTGTTTAGTTTCATAATAAAGAAAGTTTAGCCACCGAAGTAGTTGAATGGCAAATAAAGATGATGTTTGATTCTACCATCTACAATCTCACTAAAGTCCAAAATAATTTACATGTGCCAAAATGAGCTAATGACCGAGAACGTGTATGAAATTACAAATTGATTTGATTCAAAATCCTATTAAGAAAATGATGATCAAGTGAACGTGCACCTTATGCAACAAATAATAATATGAACAGTATTCCAAGCATTGTATACCAAGAGACCATTTGCAAAATTCAAATTTAAAAGAAATTTCTTTTGAGTTGAGACCAAAGGTTGACCAATAAAAAGTAGTTGAAGGTTGGTTGATGCAATTTAAAGATAAATAATGATAAAAAACATGAGATTTAGTTTAAGTTTTAGCCTTTAGGATAAGTGACTTAAGCATTGCATCTGCATTACTTTTTATATTATAAACCAGGTAAAACTTCTATTCAAACTTGATTTCAAGTACATTTAAAGGCCTAAGTAATTAGACGGCTAATTGTAGCTTAGATAATTAACATGCAAACTTTTAGTCCTTTGACATGCCTTATGCCTATGATCATGTGGCATCTTATGTCTATAGGCCCTTAGTCTAGCTTTCGCTTGTGAAATCAATATGTCTCCTTATCCATCTTAACATTAAGACTCAACTACTAACTTAAGTGATCAATTGGAATTAACAAAATATTTCACAAAATAAAAATAAAAAAAAAATTACATAAAAATCAAGTGGGTGCAATGCAATTTAACATCTCAAGTTATCTTATTATTTTTAAAACATCCACAAGAGTTGAATGTCTTAAAATGAAAAGAATAAACTCTAATTTCATTAATAAAGAATTCATGAGAGTAAAGTTGAATAAAGCAATTGAAAAGGAAAAAAAAATAGTGTGTTAGTTCAAACTTTATGACAATTTCCACACTGAAAGAGTGCTCTGTTGATTGATTCAACTTTTTGAAAAGAAAATTTTGCCTCACAATTCTATCTCACAGGTAGATGTTGATATAAAGCCACAACTTTAGAGAAACTTTGGTTTTTAAAGTGTTGGACTTGGTTGGATGTGTGAATCTTCACCAAGGATTGAATTCCCTTGAATAGACATTAGGCTGGTTGTCTTTTATTTGTAGGTGAGAAGCTTGACCAAAACAAGTATGAGCGGAAATAAGAAGTGGTTAAACCCAAAATATGATTTGTTTACGATTCTATTGAAACAATCAAACCCAACCATAGCATGTGAAGCATTGTGATGACATTGAGGCCAAAAAGCTAAATTCCTACATTTAACCAAAACTTGATTACCACTTTAACAAAAATATTATTTTACCTCTTAAATCATTAGGTAGAAAAGAAATGAATTCAACCATGCGATATTCTCATTTTTACTTATTTACAACTAACAACTTATTCTAATCAATTTCTAATTTACTTTTTCCAAGAAATAACTTCAAAGTCAAAAAAAAATATATATTAAATTAGTATTTGCTGTGAACATAACTCAATTTACATAAAACTTGTACTATTAATTTCAGAGGTTAAAGATTTGATCCCTCTACTCACATATTAATACTAAGGAAAAATAAACTTTGCAAGTAATTTTTCCTCAAATACTTTAGCTTTTTTTAAGTTGGTTTAAAATGAAGTAACTCTTAAACTTAATGGAAAAAAGACTTTTGAGAACGAAAAAGTACTCCTAAGCATACTCTATATTATGCATGTAGGTGCATCTTAACACCTAGCAATGATAGTGAAAAAAGGTATTATTTTGCCGCCTTTATTTTGATTTTTCAAATTGTTTTTCTTTACGTAATTAAGGCCTCGGTTGACTAGAGAAATTTTCTTTTTAAAAAAGTAATTTTTATTTAAACTTTTTTTTTATAAATTAAAACTGGTTTATAATACATTCTGAGAGTGCTTCATCAGCTATTTTGAGTGAATTTTCTTTTCTAAATTACTTATTTTTAAAATTAAACACTTGAAAAGTTAACCTAAACACTCCTAAGTTGAGGGTACCCAACAAGAAAGAAACTTTTGCTAAGATAGATTAAAGAGTTGAAAAACTCTAAGCATTTACTTTGTAGTGACAAAAATGTTAGAAGATCTTCATTTTAGAAATTAACTTGGGTTTTTGCCAAACCTAAAATTTGTGGCGAAATACATTTTTCGTCCTTGAGATTTTTTATTGGTATCTATTTGGTGTTTAAAGTTTCAAAATTTACACTTTTGGTTCTTAAAATTTGGAATATAGTTCTAAATAGTGTATTAGCTCAAATTGATTGTCATTAGAATAATGGAAAAAGGAAATAATGTGACAGTGCTTATTTGTTGACAAAATTTGTTTATTTGGATGTTTTTAGTAGTTTTGTATTAACCTTTTGAAACTTCCGAGAGGATGTAGAACAGTAGTCCCAAATTTCATTGACAAAAAGTATATTTTATCTTAAACTTATTAATTATATAGTTGTTAATAGGTAATTAAAAGAGTTTTTTTATTATTATTTTTATTATTATTATTACTTTTTATTGATGTTGATGTGTAGCCTATTTAAATAAGTTGAGAGAAAACTGAATCTCTAAGCTCATTACTGATGGTACTAAGTTGTATGCTGATTGAACTACACACATTTTAACTTATTTTATTATGTATTTTATGTTTCATGATTCTTTTTACAACCTAATGGACATGATTCATTTTTAATGTTTCAGACATATGATTGTATCTATGAAATCTGATACCATGACAACAACAAAACTATAACTTCAAACTTGACACTCACACCGTAACCGATACATATTGCATGAATTCTGGGTCAGTTTCAAGACCCGCCATTGTTTCCGGCGCCAAAACCACCTCCAAATCCACACTTCCATTCCCTTCTCGGCCAGGAAATGCTGAGATCTTACCGTCAAACTTATTTGCACCGCCACTTCGAATGGCCACCGGCCTGCCCCATCCGAAATCGTTGTTGTACATCGGAAATCTCGGTGAGCTTCCCATCGTCATTGACGCACCATCGGAGTTCCCGAGTGGAAACAAGCGCGGCTCTTTCTCCCAATCGGCGATGCCACGACGCACCGTTGCGTCGTCGTGCGACGCCACGTTCTGGTGGAGCAAAGCGCCGCACCAGCCTAAGTCTTCGGACAGCAGCTCGCCGACCAAAGCGACGGTTGGGATGCTCTGTATTGCGTTTCCGAAGTAAAGCGACGGCATCGGCGGCTGCAGGCGGTGGCGGCAGTTCACGGCCATTCGAAACGTCGTCGTTTTCGTTGCGTTTAGTTTCCTTGCCCTCGTCACCGAACGCCACAACTGCGCACTGAGAGATTGGAAAGAAGAAATTTCCAATTTCCCATCCGAAATGTCGCCGTTCTTCTTTCCGTTAACGATTTTCCAACAGTCATTCAATTGCTTGCCGAAATTCTCGACGGCGTCGCAATTTCCGTTATCCGTTTGTTTCCGTTGGAAATTACCTCCATTCGCTCTGAATTTCAGCCTCAAAATTGCTTCTCTGCTAAAATGAAAAATCCTTTCCCGAAGCCGCGAATTTCCGGCGAAGGTCGCCGTCGGACCACCGGGTGGAAACTTCAACACCGCCGGCGAGTTAAACGCCGTGTCCCGGCTAAAATCCGGCGACTTAGAGATTTTCCCCTTTCCTAAATTAATCTCTGCAAATGTATTGAAAAAATGCCAGAACGAAGTGCCGTCGGCGACGGCGTGGTTCACGGTGCATCCAATGAAGACGCCATCGGCGAGCTCGGTGACTTGCACCGCCGCCAACGGTTTATTATGGCCTAAATAACTCAAAGTCCGATCGAAGGCGAAGAATGCCCTGAAGCAAATGGGAACATCAAGAGGAGAAAGAACAGAGTCGAGCGAAAGGTGTTTGGCCTTAGCCTCGATGAAATCGACGCCGGCATCGTTACAGGCGAGGTAAATGGCGCCGTCAGGGTCGGTGGTGAGGCGGCCGGCGAGGGCGGGAAAGTGAGAGAGAGCGGCGGAGAGAGAACGTTTGAGAGAGAAAATAAGGTCGGAGAAGGAACAGGGCGGAGAGGTTAGAAGAACGCCTTTTTGTATGTAGTGGCAAGAGAGCATGGGGAGGTCGGAGACAGAGAGCTTGAGTTTTTTAATGGCGGATTTCCGATCGGGAAAGACAGTGGAGTTAGAGAGAATGGCAGTGGTTGAAGAAGGCATTGTGAAATTGAAAATTGAAATTGAAATTCAGATTTGGGGAATAATTTGGGAGTTAATTTGAATTTGGAGGTGTGTGTTTTTAGGGTTTATATAGAAGAAGATTTGGTAGTTAGATTCATGCATTTTGCAGACGAGGGTAAGTGGAAATGGAGACGGGTTTTGAAGGGGTCATGTATGGGGAAGATGATGACGTGGCTTCAAAATAAAATAGAAAAAAGAAAAATATTTTATAGATGTTTTGTTTTACCCACTAAGTTGAGTTATAAAATTTGTGTTCCAAATGTTACAATAAAAAAAAATCATAAGAAACAAAAGCTTGTCGTGTGATAGAACATGATCGAGAAATTAGGCCGAATATATAAAAATTGACGTAACCTAAATAACACTTAAGTATTTTTTTTGGTTGAATTATATTATATTATATATATATATATATATATATATATATATATATATATATTTATTTATTTATTTATTGTAGGATTAGAGTGAGCGTAATAAAAATAAAAAATAAAATACAGGTATATATTTGTGCTTGAAAAAAGGAAGGAAATTGAGAGAAAGTGTGTGTCGGATAAGGAGGACAGATGGATGGCAGGGGATATATGTAGCAAAACACACAAATAGTGAAATAGACAATCCAACATTAATAATTTAAATGCCCCTCCCTTTTCTACATGTGATATGGTTTCAATGAATTTATCCAATATCATTGTGACTAAAAAATATCAATGTCAGCTTAGTCTTTAAGATACTTTTACTTTTATTAAATAAATAAATGATATTTTTATATAATTGAATTATGTTCATGTAAATGACAATGTAGATAAACAACGTGCCATTCAAATTGAGATCCTCGTAAAAAATGTGGATGATATAATGTACTAAAAAAATTCATTTGATGACTTCAGGACAGAAATTGAATTTTGATAATCAGTTTAGTTTTTTATTCTTTTAAAAAATATGAAAAATAAAAATTATGCATGTTTGGCAAATATTAAAAAGAAAGAAAAAAACAAAAGAAAAAACTGAATATATTTTATAACTGCTTTTGGTTTTCTCTTTTATTTTTTTTATTTTTTTTAAAAAAATTAAATTAGAGATGTAAAGAGAAATGTTAGAGAAGCAAAATAAATGTGGTAGAAAAGCAAAATTTTAGTGAATTGTTAGAAATACAAAATTCAAGATTGTGAGAGAATGTTGCAGGTAAAAATATTAGTCAGAGAAAATAGTAGATGAATTAAAAAGATTAGTTATTTAAAGAGAATATTAGTTTTATTTTCACACTATGCAGAGTGGGAAATTAAATCTCAGTACTTAAAATTAATATTACAAATTTATATCTAACTTATGTTCATGTTGCTAAAGAGAATATTTGTTAGACTAAAAGAAAAAAGTTTTATGAGAGAAAAGTTAGCGAGTGAAATACAAGGTAATAGAGAATAAAACATTATGTATCAAAAGAGAAATTGTTAGGAGAAATTGATAATAAAGTTTGTTGATGCTAGATTTTGGTAAAAGGAAATGACATCTGACCTCCATGTGACAGCACCAATAAATTTATAATTTAGGGAAGAGAGGACCTGTTAAACCAAGAAAAAGGACTCAGATGCCTAAGTTAGTATCATAGTTAAAGTATAGAGAAGAAATCAAAACTTCTCCGCTATCCCATATGGAGCTCTAATGGTCTATTTAAAGGAGATTTGATCTAGGATTTATTTTAACCCTACTAGGATTAGGATATGAGTTTCCTAATTCCTAACAAGTTAGGATGAAATCTTATATTATCTTATAGTATCTTATTCCTAGTTTTTGGCTTTATCTTGCTATATTTTGCTATGTTAAAATTCACCCAACAAAGTTAGATACTAGTAAATTAAAAGAAAATTTAGGTAGATATCCATTCTTTTAAGCATTCAAGGCAACAACTACAAAACAACATCCTTAGACATAAGAAAAGCAAACTACTCAGGATAAGGAGAAAACAAAAGAGACGAATTATAGAGAATGTGTAAGCCCCACACTTAACTTTTCCAAATGGCAAGCTAGAAGTTGGATGATTGAAAAGTGATGGCCGAGAGCTTTTGGTTTGAAGTAGCTTGTAGGTGAGGCTGCTGTGTGTTGGTTGCTGCTATGGGTGTTGGAGGTTGCTATGCGTTGGGGGCTGCTGTGTGTTGGTGAGGCCAGTGCAATGCATTAGGTGAGACTGCTGGGCAGGTAGCAAGCGTTGGCCGAGGTTAGCTTAGCAAACGTTGGAGGAAACCTTGAATGGGCTATGTGTCCAAGCTTGTTAGGCATTCAAGCCAGCAACCATGTATGCTAAAGGAGGTTGCGTTACTTTGTTAAGTGGAAAATTAAGTTGATTAAAATAAGGGAGAAAGTGGAAGTAAGTCGAAAGTTTATTTAAATGGTAAAGATGAGTTTCTGATCATTTTTAAGCATATTCAAAAGCTCCAACCGACTTCATTTCACAGCTAAGCAACGAAGAGAGATAGAATAAGGTGTTTAGATTGAGTAGAATTCTGATCGGTTTCATGGAGAAATTGAAGCTGGAACAAAAGATTTGATTGCTATTGCGCAATTTGAGCGTGGTCTGGTGTTTGGAGAAAAGTGAGCTGAAGAGATCGAATTTAGGGCTAAAATTTTAAGGTTAGTTAGTTAACTCAATTTCTAACAATTTCTATGAAGGATGTTTGAGCTGAATTTGAAGAGAAATATGTAAAATTTTAGGTGGAAGTGACTGTTACAGATTGCTGAGTGATTTAGAGCAGCTCGAAGTCAATTGGAAATATCTGTTGAACGAAGAGAAGTTAAGTTTTAAAATCTTGAGGTAAGCTAGAAAACATATTCCTTTATAAGTTTGTAGAAGGGAAGAAGTTCTAAATTTGGCTGGAAATGCGATTCTTAACAGATAGAAGTGAGAATAGAAGTAAAGGCAGAAATTGAGGTAGTTGGGTGTCGCTGGAAACGCAACAACACTAAGAATTTAAGCGTGAGTAGGGAGACGGTTGTCGTTGATATCACTGGAGGCTTTGCGTCTCACAATTCTCGCTAGGTATCGCTAGTATAGCTGATCAGGTGAGTCTCGCTGGTCTCGCTCATCATGGTATCGCTAGTACAGTTTACCTGTAACTCAGTCTCGCTAGTAGTCTCGCTAGTTGTGTGAATCTCGCTTATTAATGATTATTTGGATGAAGATTGATCTTGGTGGTGAATCATTGAATAAGTATAAATGTGTGACATTATTGGTACGTAAAAAGGAAATTTTAGGGAAATCTAACACGAGAAATGTGTTATTATAGGCCAAGAAGAGCTAGAGGCCTAGGACAAGTCGTGAGTGACACTCAAATCTAAAAAAGTTTATTTCAAACATAGTTTCTTGTTTGAATATATGTTTGAAACTTGATTATATGGTACATTTCCATGATTTTTATGTGTATGTCATGTGTTATATAATGAGAAGTATCTGAAGTATACTTGCTGTGCTATGAACTTGAGTAAAGCATGCAGTTTATGATTAATGAAAGCATTTAAGCATGCAAATAATTTTGTGATGTATGGAATGTCTTAAACTCATGAATTTACGTTGTCATAATTGTATTTAAATGGCTCCCAATGCTGAAGGACTCGGAGAAGGCATATGGGTAAATTATGTATATATGGAAATGACTCCCAATGTTGTGAAGGACTTGGAGAAGGCATATGGGTAAATTATGTATGGAAATGGCCCCATGCTGAAGGACTTGGAGAAGACATGAGAATGGTCGGGAATTTGTTAAGGGGCCCTATACTGAAGGACTCAAAGAAGGTACTCAGGTGACCCTGGTTATGAAAAATATGCATATAGACATTGGGCGTGTTGAGAATACTCCGCCCCACGAAGGTTAATTTGACATTGGGTAGCGTCGAGCCTCACTCCGCCTCAACTAAGGAAAAGTTTAAAATAAACTAGTTTATATGTATCTATACCATAGATGATTATGTATGTTTAAGTTATGGGTTACACATGCTATTGTTAATTTTGGCTGGAATCTATGTTTTGCATACGTTGTTTAAGGAAAACTTTAAATTAGTCACTCACTGGGCAATTTAGCTCATGTTTTCCTTGTTTCTCTGTTTTTCAGGTAGCGAGTGTATCCGAGGTGCTTAGCCTACATAAGATTCTCGTCTGGACCCGTCTTCAGTGTCTAGTTTTCTGAAACTTGTAAATATTTGAACTTATTCAAGTGTTGTACATATAAAGAGGGTTAAGGAAGTTGTTTAGAAACAGTGTTATTGTTTAACGTTTTGAGGAAGCATGGCTGTTATGAAAACTTAACCCTGGTTTTATTTATGTTGTTAAAATATTGTGTAACTGTTTATCAAGTAATAATTATGTTTTAGGACTGGCAGTGGATGTCATGTGATGGTTGGTGTCTGCTATCATCACACTCACTCATGGGTTAGGAGCGTACCTGGGAGGGGGTGTGACAGAATGCATCAAGAAATATCCAATACCATGCTCTCATAGAGAATGTGCCAAGAAATATCTATCTAATTTAAATTGTATTTGGCCAAAATAAACATAGCTCAAAAAAAATTATATAATATGTGTCTCTATCTTGTTTTAAGAGTTATCAGTTCTCTCTCTTTTCTATTATTTACAGTAGGAATTATTTATGAAAATTTTAACATATCATAGAGACTATTTATAAGTATGAGATTTTATCCAACTATAAGAATTAAATTCAAACTTTTAAAATCATACAAATTTATAATTTAACCTATTTTCAAAATTAGAAATTTGAGCCGATGGAAATTGCAAATGTATGCACTTCATCTCTTCTTCAATCGAAAAATAGAAGAGTTTGGTTCCGTGTGCACAAAGATATTAAACTTTTTTTTTTTTTTTTTCAAAGGACCTAAACTAACCTTAATTAGAAACTAACCTTATAAAGGAATTTTCATAAAAAAAAAAAAAAAAAAAACCAAAAAAAAAAAGAAAAAAAAACCAAAAAAAAGAAAAAGACAAAAAAAAAACCTTATAATTGTTAAAAGAAAGTATCCTAAACTTATTCGATTGTATCAATTGCAATCCTACATTTTTAATTTAATCAAATTACATCTCTAATTTTGATAAATATTACCATCGTAACTTTAAACTTTAAACTTGGAGAGTCTTACAATTTTAAGCCTTTCATTTGTTTTCACATAAAATTTCGTTAAAAAGAAAAAAATCTCTATATGCTTTCAATGAAGCATAAAATATATAAACGACATAAATAACTTTTTTTTTTTTTTTTTTTTTTTTTTTTTTTTTTTTTTTTTTTATAAAAAATGGCCCTGGAGTAAAATTATTTGTTGAATTTTATAATTAGAATTTGCAGACAAATTTGTACACATGCACACACGTGGTTGTTTAGATTTTTTTTTTCTGTCCAATTCAATAATATGTAGGTGAGAGATATACTCAAACCTTTAACCTCTTGATTTAGATTGCAATCTTTATATATTTTTTTTAAAAAAACACATAAAAGCTAACACAATCAGTTCAGAAAATATGTATTACTATGATAGTATGTGTTGATGGCAAAATCTGGTCAAACAAACTCACCTGACTTTATGTGTCGCCAACAATAAATTCATGCAAGACAACAAAAAATAACACATTGGTGTAGTGCTTAGCAAAGACACTTTGATACTTAAGTTGGATCTCACCACTAAGGTCAGAGCAAGCACTTTAAGAGAGAAGATGAACTTACCTTGGGTGGATCTGTCATGTTTTATTTATAGTGGTGTTCAAAGGTCTTCCCTATCCCTTTAAGGTCAAATTTTTTTTTATCATTTTCCTATTTGAAAATTGAATGCTCAAGGGCTCGACTCAGTCCACTAAGGATGTTCGAGGATAGAGGGCCAATCCAAATTGGGCCACTTTAAAAGGATTCATTGAGCTTTAGCCTCGGCCTTTGAGGGCAAGGGTGGCCTATTTGTGTGAAATCCCAATTTTCTTGGTCTCAACCTCCAATTGCCTTTTCCTTATTTGTAAGGAACTCTCTCAGGCCTACTTCCTACTGATCTCGGATTCATTTTAGGATTAGGTAGCTCTCCTGGTTTTACTCTTTATTGTAATCTTCTACAAGTCTAAAATTACCCATAACAACATATAATTTTTTTTTTTTCATATTACTTTCATTGATTGTTCCAACAAAAGTAAAGTTTACGAATTAATTGGGATCCACGAAATAAATGAAGAAATCAATATTTCATTAGATAATGTGTCAAATTATGGATCGAAGTATGAGCAATACAAAATTTTCCGGTTCATTCTCTTTTAACTTTTCTATACATATATTAATAACATCATTCTAATCCTCAAACTAGGAGTGCAAAAAAAAATTGAAAAATTGAAAAATAAAAAAGACCAAACTGATCTACTAATTTGGTTTGTTTTTTTAGTATAAAATTGAATATATTGATTTGTATTTAGAGAAAATTAAAAAGTATTGGTTTGGATTGGTTTTTTATTGGAAAAATGAATCAAAACCAAACAAACCGATGATGTATACATGTACGCTAAAAAATAAACTCTAACATTAGGTTTCATTTAGTATTATAATTATTATGGTGCATATATATTTGTTGTTAGAATAAACAATTATATATTATGAAGCGTTTATGTTTTTTTATTTAATGTCAAGAAAAAAAAAAGTCCAATTCAATCTATAAAAAAAGAAATAGACCAAATTTTAATTAAAAATTAACAAAAAGGACAAATCCAAAACAAAAAATGGAAATAAAAATAAAAATTTAGAAAAAAAAAAAGAAAATGCCAAAAACCAAGAACAAACCGAAAATATACCGAATCAAATTAAAACTAATCAATTGGTTTTGTTCTTTATTAGACATCGGTTTGGATTCTTTTTTTTTATAAAATCAATTGGTTTTATTTTATTTTTGATCGACTCCAAAACCAATAAAATCAAACCGACTATCACCCCTACTTAAGATTATAATATATATATATATATATATATATATATATATATATTAAAACATAACTATGTTTTACACGTGCTTCGAAAAAGATTATTAAAACTTCAACTTTTATACTTTAATTTTTGTTTGCAAGTTGAGAGAGTTGTATGAATTTGACGATATAACAACTTGCCTTTTTAAGATAAAGGGCAATTTATTTGTATATTTTGAATATATGTTTCTATCAATAATCGCTTTATCTATATATTGGTCTTTGTGTGTGGGTTGAACACCATTAAAAAAATAATAATAATAAATAAAAAATAATCATTTTTTAAAAACATCAATAACGATGGTTTTCTATTATTTTAAATTCTAAAAAACAATGTGAAAAGATAGTTGGAAAAAGAATTGAACTTGACTATATATCTAAAATTTCAACTTCTTCCCTAATATAATCTTCAAACTTTAATATGTGTGGCAAAATTTAGTTTAATAACTTTAGATTTAAATAAATGTTGTAGTTATTAAAATTTATAACTTATAATAAACTTTTTCAAGTTAAGTTTGGTCAACAAATAAATCTAACTTTAAAAACTCAAAAGTTAAAAATTGCAATAATTATCACATATATCTAAGTTTAAATTAAATTTTGCAAAACTTATTAAAAATTAAAAATTGAAAATTAATTTTTTTTTCAATTATACTTGTTTTTATTACACCAATTGGAGTGGGAGAATCAAACTTCTTACGTTGAACTTGATAACTTCGATATAACTACTCCAAACTAAACGAGAGAGTTTAAAATTTGGTGATAGAATTGACCATATTTACAATATTGCCATGTATTTGTATCTTCTCTAGTGCCAATTTAAGGCTATTATTGGAATTATAAGTCCAAAAATGAAAGGATCTGAGCTGAAATCTCAAAAAGGAAAAACAAAAGATCATCTTATCCACACGTGGTGATTTTCCAGCCAGCCCAAACAATAGTTGGGAAATTTTCCCAAGACCCATTTAGATTTCCTAGGAATTTTTTTGGGTTAAATTATTAAAAAATTATTATTAAATTTGACTTTTTCATTTGTTTCAAAATACTCATATTCTTTCAGGGCGGTTTTGGGAGCCAAAATATAATTGGATTACTAGGAATTAGAAAAGTATTGGAATACGTGAACACCTAAGGAATAAACGAATATGAGATCGCGAACCGTGGAAAATATGATTAGGTTGAAAACTGTCGGAACGGAATGACTTTTGTATTATCAATCGGGTCCAAAATGCTCAATTCAAACATTCATTTTGGATTATATTACAATACAAGCCTATCCTATTACGGTTCCTCAAACACCCCCTTAGAGTCACAATAACATCTTTATATTTTATAAGATAATTATTTTAAATGACAAAATTACTTAAAATATTTTTAAATATAAAAAAATGTCACTCTTTATCAGTAATAGACAACAATAGACATTTAGTGTATGCATTCAAGTGAGAGATAAACAGAGGATCAAGTACTAGAAATTGAACTATACATCCACATCAAATCTACATAAATTCAAGTTCAACTCCATGAAATATATTTCTTTGGGAATCTCATGCGAAAAGCAATGATAGGTGATAGTAGTGTATCAACACTAATAAACAGTGACACATTTTGCTATATTTGTAAATAAATTGGCTCATTTTGCTATATTTGAAAATAACCATATTTTATAAATATTTCAAAATTACTATCGGAGTAAGAATTCTTAAATATTTCATACGAAAGTCACTACTTGAAATAGTGAATCAATGACCTAAAATGATATAGCAATCCATGTCCTAATTTTCATTACCTTTGTCGTTCTACCATCCACACCATTTCATGCTCTTATCATGGAAAGGTTACTAGTGTTCTTTAAACAAATGAAAATTTAGGAATAGTTTTTATTATACAATTTATTTATTTATTATTTTTTTTTTTTATTTTTTTGGGTCCAAGTTGTGAAGATGAGTCCTAGCCCTAGCTAATGAATAATAAGAAACTGAACTTCTTGCAAGATAGGGGTTCTAGTCTTCTAGATAAGAAACCTATACAGAAATATTAAATCACCCATGCTAACTAAAGTTCAACAAATGTAATTATTATAATAATAATAATTTTTTTAGCAATAATAAATGTAATTAGAGGTTCTTATCATTTAAAGTGATGCTGATATTTGACCTAATAATTAATATATAAATGAGGTGTGTGAATTCAATATTATGCAATACTTTTATTCATTGTATGTGTCTGATCATGACTTTGGCTAAATTATTGTGAAAGTTTTTTTTTTTTTTTTTTTTGAAAAAATAAATTATTATGAAAGTTGAACTAAGCCAAAATTACTAATTGAGTTAATTGGATCAGTTTGCACTAATTCACACGTTAATTCTTTTTAAGATTGGTGGTTTGATTTCATCTCTAAAATAGATTGTGTACATAAACTAAACTAGGTCGGCTTAATTAATAAAGATGGTGAGAATTTTCTACATCCTCAATATATATGGTTCACCATTCTTCGATTAGATCCCAATTTTTTCAAAACCGACTACTCATTTGAGCTTTGTAGACTCAAATACCATATTAGATAAAAAAATGTAGTTCATTCTTAACTAATTGGATATGAGAGTACTCCATATATATTTCCAATTTGGATATCCCTTAACACCACCCCATTGTTTTCTAAGTTAAAAATCATGCAAGTTTGTGCTACAAACTTATTAGAGGGTGTTTGACCTAAAGAGTCTGGAACAGGAAGAGTAGTTAACGGCAGTGAAGTTGTGAACTCTATTCCTTGTTTGACCCAAAGAATTTGTGGATCCCAAAACTGAAAAACATTAATCATATGCATTATTAACTCCTTAGCCATGAGGAGGTGGGCTTTTTAATGGATCGTAAAATAAATAAATAAATAAAACTCATTATAAAATAGGTCCCAAGAGTTTACAACTCCAAAACTTCACCAACTCCTCTTTTTGTCTCGAATGCCTCTTTAGGGAGTCGTAAGTTTGTGGTGTTTCTTCTTAATTAAACAAACTTCACTACTTGCGTGATTTGTTTTCCCCTTTTTTCCCAACGAAATTAATTATATATATTTTTCACTTTTTTGAAATTAAGGTTCAAATATTCGATTAGATGGTACCTTTTTTGGGTTCATTATTACTGGGTCAGATCTCCATGTTTTGAGGCCAATATTCGATTAGGGCTTCATTAGCTATGATACCATATTATGTATTAAATATTTGGTTTCATCTCAAAACTATAGTAACAATGGACAACAAAAGGAGTAATTCATGTATCTTATAACGATGGTGAGATCTCCCTAACTTTTTTATGGTTGTTCATCAACCATAGACCAACAATGAGTATCGAAGATAACAAACAACAAATGAACAAGGAGAAAGATAAGAGGAGGAAAAATATATGGGCATCTAAAAATACTATTAAATTAATAGATTTAATATCGTTCTAATGACAATGGAATTCATGGACTATTTAGAACTAATTCTCAAAATTCAAGAACTATAGTTTTAGTTTTGAAACTTCATATACTATAACTTTAGAACCAAAAGTATATATATATATATATATATATATATATATATATATATATATATATATATATATTTTGATTAACTATAGTTTTAGTTTTGAAACTTCATAGACTAATTTTAGAACCAAAAGTATATTTTGTTTTAAAAAAAAAAAAAAAAAAAAAAAGCTAATATGAATTTTCTGTATAACTTTTATGTTTGACTTGTTTTCACCACAAAGATGGTACAATTTTTGTACTATTTGATAATGACACCATTAAATGACAAATTCATTAAAAGAGTTGAAATCAACAAATACATACCAATATGAAATGTATGAGATACATTTGTGTACACAACATCAGCATCATTCTTTCAATGGTTGATATTTGAACTTCTTTCACAAGAAGAGATAAGCCCATCTTCTTGAAGTTCTTTTGATACTTAGAGACCTCAAATCCTGATTAATTAACAAATAATTTGTTTTATTTAAACAAATAGGGTTTTGATTTTTATACAATTTTCTTTTGGTTTTTTAATCTTTTTAAGAAAATAGTTTCAACTTTTACCAAATCACTAGGAAACAAAAATAAATTTTTTTTTTTTTTTTTTTACCGAAACCACATCATATATTAAAAATGAAACTTGTTATTTAGAAGTATACAGTTGAATCTTAGCTTAATCCAAACTTCAATATAAAAAAAATGTAATTTAGAATTGAAACCTAATTATTGCAATTATTAATAGTATATGTTTTATGTCCGTTGAATGATGTTGATGTTAATAAATATTTTTCTTTTCTTGTTTGATTACACATTTAGTCTTTACTCTTTGGTAGTTGTATTAATTTAGGGCCTACTTAGATAGATTAAAGAGAAAAGTGTTTTTCAAAAAATTCATTTTTATTTAAACTCTTTTGATAGAAGGTCGGTTTGGATTGAGTAGAGAAAAAAATTGTTTTTTTTCTTCAAAAAAGTCATTATTATTTAAACTCTTTCGATAAAAATTTTTTTTTTGTTGAAAATACACTTGAAGAGTGTTTCAAAAACTATTTTGAGTGGCTGTCTAACACTTCAGTTTTTTTTTTTTTTTTTTTTCTAAAATAACTTTTTTTTTCAAAATTAAACATTTGAACAGTTAACCTAGCACACCCATAAATTTTCAAAAGTTATTTCTAGTAGTTGCTAAACACTTCAATTTTTTCTAAAATAATTTATTTTCAAAATTAAACACTTAATTCTATCCTTATTCTCTAAACTTTAAAAATTGACAATCATTTTGATTATAATTCTAATAAACATGTGTTCTCCCCATACCTTAAGACATACGTAACATAATAAAATGGTTGTAAAGTAATTTCTTAAATCGTCCATCCTAAGTCTATGTGTGATTTAGGTCACGTTTTGTCAAATGATCAATCTTAGTTGGATTATTAGAATGGGTGTATATATAATATATTGTAAATTAAAAATTTGAAACCATAAAATATGGAAATGAAAAGTTGGAGATTGGGAGTGATGAATGTGGAATGAAAAGGAAGAAAACAAAAGGAAAAGGAAGTGTAGATGGTCAATTTTTGTGCGCTGTGGCCAACCAAACTGAAGAAACTAATTTGCAAAGAGAAAACATTGGGGAAAATAATTAATACATGAACTTGCAAAAGAGAGAGAATTGAAGAGGCAAAGACTTGAAACTCAAAGGCGGCTGTACCTTCTCTCAACATGTAGGTGCATGTAATCACTTCACTTTTTTTTTTTATTATTATTACTTTTTATTTTTTATTAACATTTTCACCATAAATTTTGAAAAGATATTTATATATTGTGTTTCTTTGCATGAAAATTATTGCGATTATTTAATCAATTTCGATAAAATTTAACTTCGAGAGACTAAATTTAAGATTTATTGAAAGTTCAAGGACTAAAATTGAACAAATTACAAAATATAGGGACAAAATGGTAATTTAACCACCATATACCATATATATATATATATAGCCAATTTCTATAAAAGTTGTTTCATAATATATTTCCATGAAAATTATTATTATTATTATTGTTTAGCTAATTTCGATCAAAGTTGAGTTAAAATATCATTTTGGTTTTTATACTTTGAAATTTGTTCAATTTTAATCTATGTACTCCCAATAAATCTTAATTTTAGTCCCAATTTTTTAAAGAGATTTTGTTATCTATAGCATTTCTTCTATAAATTTTGAAAACACATTCACATATTTTATTTTATTTTATTTTATTGCGTTAAAATTATTATTATTATTTAATTAATTTTGATAGAAACTAATTTTTAGAGATTAAATTTAAGATTTATTAAAAGTATGGAGACAAAAATTGGACAATTGAAAATATAGAGACTAAAATTGATTAAACATTAGAGTATGAGGACCAAAATAGTATTTTTAACCTAAAAGTTAACTTTGAAGGACCTAACTTAAGATTTATTAAACGTATAGGGATCAAAATTGAATATGTGAAAGTACAAGAACCAAATCGAATAAATTAAATTTAAAGTAGGAGAACCAAATAGAATAAATTAAATTTAAAGTAGGAGAACCAAAATGATATTTTAATCTAGAAAATATCATTAACTTGTGTAATTCATTTAAACAATATTCTTTTAACTTTTAAAGGTTACAATAATTGCCTCCTCAACTAATGCACATCTAGATAATCCTTCAAACTTTAATGTTTGGTAGGTTAATGGCGCTTAAAAGTTTAAATAACAAAGAAAAGAAAAAAAAAAAAAAACATAATTATTCGAAATTTTATTTTTCCCTTTGAAATTCTTCTTTGTTCCCTCTAGATTTTTATTTTTTAGTTCAAAAATTGCAAGAGTAAATGATCAAATTCATCTATTTTTAAAATGATAATTTTTATCTTTATCGGTAGACATGCACATTTTCAATTTAATATTTAACTACATAGTTTAACATATACATAGAAATGGAGAATGGTTATTGATTATTATAATAACACGAGAGCTAACAAATGTATTCCAAACATGAAACACATCCTAAGTAATTTATGTGTTATCTTAAGTAATCCCTCAAATTACATTGCTACTATTTTCATTCTATATTTAAAATTCTATTCAAACGCTCACCATATGATTTCAACTCAATGAAATGAAGAAAGAAAAAAATCTCTAAGAATGAATTACAACAGTCTCATGTTAATGAAACACATACATAGTTTTTTAATAAAAAAATCTTTAATGTTGATACATGATCTTTTAAATAAAAAATTTAAAAAAAAAAAAAAAAAAAAAAAAGTAAAATGAGTGTAGATCTAAACAATATTTTTTATTCATATGGAGACAAAGACATTGTCAAAATTCATGATCCTAAAATTTCTAGTTTTATCTTCTTTGATAATCAATTTAGTCTTTTTTTTCCTCTCTTAGTGTTCGATAGAGTTCTTTTTTTTTTTCCCTCTTTTTCTTATCTTTCTTATTCTCGTTTTTTAAATATATAACTATTAGATATTAGAGAATTTTAACCTTCAACTTATTTAATATATATATATATATAATCATTGAATTATGTTTAATTTAGCTTTTTTTTTTTTGTGTGGTTGTTTGTGAGGAAAAAAGAAATTGTTGGTTAATTGTAATTAACTCCAAAAAAATAGCTATAATAATTTATCTCATGAGAGAATATTGATAGTGATGTGTTGAAATAGACAACAAACTGATTAAGTATATAAAGACTCCCGTACATGAATGTGGAATTTATGGAGCAAAGACTATCATCGGTTTTTGTTTTTTGTTTTTTCTTGTTTCTCATTTTCTTGCCTTAATTTAATTGGTATAACCTTTTTAGTTACGTATAAAATGAGAACTCCATATCTTTGTCTGACCCATTTTCGTGAGTTTTAATATTTTTTAAACAAATATATTATAAGATAACAACTGTGTGACAGTTTATAGAATTACAATGAATCATATGTTTAAATTTAAAATGTTTGTGAAATCTTAATAAAATGTTGAGAAGAGGAGGGAAAAAAAAAAACCCTATGATTTTTTATTTTTTGATTGAGGATTCAAATATTGAAACATGGATCAATTGATATGAAATGAAGTTTTTGACTAGAAACATATAATTTAAAATATACTACCAGTTTGAATGACAGTAAAACAAAAATTAATATACATAATTATATATGAAGTATTTTTAACTTTTGTTGATTACATTTGTGAACGCATGTGTAGCGGTAGAGTTTAAGGGTTCATTCTCATTGATCGCACATATAATAATACAGTTGCTCTCACAATTTAACTTTTCATGCTTAAAGTTAGGCATTAAAGTTCGATAGCGCGCGTTTTTTATTTCTTCATTATTTAAGGGTTGTTTGATAATCATTTCGTGTTTTTTTTTTTTAATTTTTTAAAATTAAGCCTATAGACACAACTTCTACCTCCAAATTTATTTCTTTGTTGTCTAATTTTTACCAACGGTTTAAAAAACAAGCCAAATTTTGAAAACTAAAAAAAAGTAGGTTTTATAAACTTGCTTTTTTTTTTTTTAGGATTTGGCTAAGAATTTAACCATTATACTTAAAAAAAAATGCAAATCATTGTAAGAAATGTGGAGGAAATAAGCTTAATTTTCAAAAATAAAAAACCAAAAATGAAATGGTTATCAAACAAAGCCTAAATTTTTGTTTTCTAAGTATATATTTTTCATTTAAAAATATAATGATCACTATTACAGATTATACTTATAATTATTTTTTTAAAAAAATAATGTTAATTATAAGAGCTATTTTCAAATATAGGAAAATAAGTCAAGTATTTATAAATATAGCGAAATGTTATGTCTATTACTAATAGACAGTAATAGATGATAGACACTAATAGATGTTTTTTGGTGTCTATCGTTATCAATTACTGATAGACAATGACATATTACTATACTTTAAATATTTTTAGCAATTTTGTTATTTAAAAAAATTATTTACTCTTAATAATTCGAAGTTAAATAATAAAAGTAAATAAATATAAAATGATTTTGCTTCGAGAAAAATGCTTTAGAACCAACTTTTACTACTACTTCAATTAAAAGAATTAAAAAGGACACTATAATAAATTAAGATTCTATTATAATAATAAGGTTTTATTTATGATAACTATTTAATTTTTTGTTTTTTGGTTTTTGATATTAAGTTTATAAATACCAGCTTTTATTCATAATATTTTTTTCTATTTTAGAAGTATTTTCAAAATGTTAACGCAAGTTTCGGAATTGATTTTTTTTCAAAATTGGCTATGAATCCAAAAATTTGAAAAGATGAAAAGTTTTATGAAAAAAATTGTGAAAAAGCATGTATAATTTTAAAAACCAAATGATTATCAAACAAGTCTAATTAATTTAATTTTTTTCTATATCTTTAGTGAACCTTATTATGACTATTTGTAAGGATAAGAATAACTTATGAATTATTCTTCCACTCATCATTAATTTTGGATAGAAATCAATTAATGTTTTAATTTCAAAAATACTTTTGAAGTTTTAAAATTTTCGTTTATATCGTTAAACTAAAAATTTTAAAAATAAAAAATAAAAAATACACTTTACACTCCTCTATTTTTCTCTCTCTTCTACACTACACTTTTATATATTTTCCCTTCATCCATTTCTTTCTCCATCTATAAATTGAAAAAGTGAGAAAAAAAAAATATATAATAAAAGTCGAAAAGTTGGAATAGTGATAAAGACCATAAATTGAAGTAAAGAAATGTAGAGAGGAAATGTAGGAGAGATGTGATTTAATTTATTGGGAGTACGAAAAAATGATAAAAACATTTTTTTTTCTAAGTTAAAAGTATTGATGCAACTTTTGAAACTTTTAGCAAAGAATATTTACAAAAATATAGGTAAACACGGATTTTATCTCAACACTAACGGGAATTATATTTTTGAATTTTTAATAAACTTAAATGTATATAAATTAAACTTTTGAAAGTTTATTAATATTTTTTAAGTAAAGTAATAACATTTTCATCCCAAGACTAACGGTAATGATATTTTTATTTTGTAAGTTTAAAAAGGTAATTGATTTTTTAAAAGTTTAAGTATTTTAAAACAAAATAAATGTATTTTTGTATAATTTAGCTTAAATTTAGGGTGTGTTTAGAATATTTTTCAAGTGTTTAATTTAAAAAATAAATCGAAAGAACTATAAGTGTTTGACAATCACTCGAAATGGATTTTGAAAGTAGTGTCTTTATTTTAAAAAATTCTTATAAGTATTTAAATGAAAATAAATTTTTGAAAAACATTTATTTTGTAAGTTAACACAAACTCCCCATAAATAAAAACCTGTTAAATGTATTCATGAAAAAAAAAAAAATTGTGGTGCTGCTAGAGAACCCAAAAATAAAAAAAAAAAAATTTGACTAATTAATCATTGATGAAATAATTGAAAGTTTGTCTATGTCCAAGTTCAGTTTTTTATTTATTTCTTTATTAATATTATTATGAACACGTACTCTGGACTAAAATAATCTACAACATGTAGAGTTGATAATGTCGGTTTTGGTCTCCAAACTTACGTCAACCACCAACCTGTTTGTTTTGGAGATGTTAAGTAACATCAACCGACCGATGTTGGTTGTTCGATCGGCTTTGGTTAGTTTTCATGATTTCCAACATACCGAACATATGTTTTTTGTTATCAACTCCAGATCTAATGCGTTGTTCCGTGGAAACCACTGCCTTAAAGACAAATTTGGCACACCCTTGGTGCGAATCGTTTTTACTGATTGCTCCCAAGGTTAACACAACATCTACCTTCATACGGGCACTCGTCAAATAGAGGGTTGGAATCAAATCAAGAGAAAATTTTTGCTCATAATCAATAAAGAAGAAGATAGAACAAAAATACTACTTTTTGGATATATTGTCCCACGAAGACTCTCTGGAGCCCTGTTTATAGAATTTTACAGGGTTACTCCTAATCCTATTAGGAGAAGTCGAGATTTTAATCATAATTATCCATTTAATATCTCATATCATATTAAAAGGATTTAAATATCTAAATAATATTTAAATATTTATTCTTTACAATTTTGGTGGAGCCTGTTTTATACTCGTGTGTAGTCTAGACAACATCCAATGAAATGTTATTATGTGTCAATTTCTTTTAAAAAAAATACTTTTTTAAAATTTATTTATACTATGTAAACGTAATGAGAGCATAAGTCTGACTCCTAATCATTGCCCAAGATAAAATGCAAAGACTTTTGAATAAAAAGAAGGAAAGATACTTGATTGCATCTCGGCATCACCTATCTTTGTGCATCCCACCGAATTGATCAAATCATAATTTGAC